>JAGFNQ010007818.1:362070-962070 GCA_024364735.1 Boesenbergia rotunda | reverse complement strand
GATTGTGTTCATTTTCTATTGAGATAGAGATTAGCATTTTAGGGTCATGATGAATCAAATTTATTAACAAGTAGAGGCGATTATTTGAAACTTTTTAATTGCTTGTTGAAGACAATGAACTTGTGCAGAAAGTTTCATTTCAAAATGCTTCTTAAAATTGTCAATTGACATTATCTAGTATTCAGAAGGATATTTGTATTGCTGTTGAAACTACTTATGCTATTATCAAAGATATTAGTGAGGAATATTTTATTATCTTAGTTGACGAGTTTCGTGATGTATCAATGAAAGAGGAAATAATAATTATTTTAAGATACATGAAAAAAAGGAAAAGATATTAGAACTTTTTCTTGGTAATGAGCATATTCCTATTACAATTGCAGCTTCACTTAAGAATATCATTGATCGGTTATTTTCTCGTCATGGTTTAAGCATATCATGTTTGGGTAGTTAAGGTTACGATGGGGCGAACAATATGCAAGGTGAGCTTAAAAGCTTGAAAACTCTTATTTTACAAAAAAAGGAATGTACTTTTGTGTAAATTGTTTCGTACATCAACTACAATTGAGTTTAGTAGTTGTCATCTTCAAGTTCAATTTCATTTTGAGATTACATAGAAGTTTATGAATGTTGTTGGAACATCTTGTAAGAGGCAAGATATTCTTAGAGACAAGGAACATGAAAAAGTTATAGAAACACTAAGGAGAGGGGAGATTCTTAGTGGACAAGGGGCTGATCCAACCCGGGGGGGGGGGGGGGGGGGGTCGAACCTCTAGTATTATGGGGTTCCAATAGCGAAGATAGAGGATACGACAGAGCTTACCTAGGCCCACTGGCCCAATTGATTACACTGGGCCTAGATACAAAAATATACTGTACATTTTTAATTGTTTTGCCCTAAATGCTCGTCTCCTTCTCCTCTCCGCAGACCACAACAGCCTCTCCGTAGCGGCTAAACCTCGTCTCTTCTTCCCAATTCCCTCTCCGTAAGTTCGCAGACTCACACAAGTTATGCCCTTGTCTCCTTCCTTCTCCTCTCTGCAGCGGCGCTTAGCTCAACTCAGATCATGATCACCCCTCCATGCTTAAATTCTTGGATTTGCCACTGTTAGTGGACATGGATTGAATCAAGAACTAACTTGCAACGAGCCGGTAATACTAATTGGAGTTCACATTATGGTACTTAATTAGGTTTACTTCCATATTTTCATCTGTAATTGAAGTACTTGAGCTTATTATGGAGGATAGGGTAAGCACAGAGTAGAAAGTTGAAGCATGCATATTGTTAGATGCAATATAATCATTTGAGTTTATATTCACTACGCATTTAATGAAAAATGCATTGGGGATTACTAATGACTTATCGTTGGCATTGCAAAGAAAAGAGGAGATTGAAAATGCTTTGAGATTAGTTCATATATCAAAACAAAGATTGCAATCTATGACAGATGATGGATGAAATTCTCTATTGAATGAAGTTTCTTCATTTTGTTCTACACATGAAGTTATTGTAGGATCAGATGCACGTGAGAGGGGGGGTGAATCACGTGACTTTTAAAAAATTAAATCAGAGTGCTTTAAAAAACGTGCACAGCGGAAATGAAAGAGACGAAAAACGAACACACAAACACGAACGATTTTTACTTCGTTCGGAGTCTTCGGCGACTCCTACTCGAAGGCCCAGGTCCCTCGGACCTTTCCGTTGGGCAATCCACTAAAACTCTCTATCGGTCACCCCCGATAGAGTAGGCGAGTACAAATGAATTGAAAGTGTGACAACCCCACACTTTCAAGTAATTAAGTGCAATAAAGTATTAAAAGAAATTCTTCTTTTTACCGACGTCCGGAGTAGGTCGACTCTTTCGGGGCAGCGGGACGTCGTCGGCTCGAGGTGAAGCGTTTCCGGAGCAAGGCGCGAGCGTAGAAGAACTTTGAAGCGTTGAAAGAATTGTTGTCCTTTGAAGAGGGTCGAGGCCCTCTTTATATAGGGCAGGGGGCGCCCGACATGCTCGGGGCGCCCCCCACGTGGCTCTTGATCCGGCGAGCCCTCTGGTCAAGGCTGATCTCTGCGTCTTCGGGATCATCTTTGACTGGGGCGCCCGACGCGCGCGGGGCGCCCGATTTGACCGGTCAAAGCCTCATCTCCTTGGCTTCGCGAGGGCGAGCTTCGGCAGCTGGCAGTGAGGTGGCACAGGGGGCGCCCGATACACGCGGGGCGCCCCGAATAGCGCTGCTGTCGGGGCTTTTACCTCTTTGCTGACTTTGGATTGACTCTGGGGCGCCCGACACATCCGGGGCGCCCAGCTCAGCTACTGCCTCACTCCTTTGAGGCTCTTTGAGCTGCAGATACACAGTCCTTTGGTCCTGCATCCAGGGTTAGTCCAAAACAAGGCTAGCACAATTTTATATGGACTAAAATAAGATATAATTCTAAGTTAATTAGATCCTGTTTCCCAGACCAGGATCTAACCAGGACTCAACTTAGATCTCCTAAATGGGTCTAAGTTGGACCGCGCCTAAAGTCCAAGATTGGACTCGTCCTCACTGGGTCGCTCCTCCAGTGACTTACCTTACTTACCCATTGTGCAGCTCTACTTGACTTCTTGACCCTACCAGGACTTCCTGCCAAGGCTCAACCACCTTGGTCTTCCTGCCAAGTCTCAACCAACTTGGTCTTCAGCCAGTTGTCAGGTCCCGCGGACCCAACTGGACTTCCCGCCAGGACTCAACCATCCTGGACTTCAGCCTGGTGTCTGGTCCTAAGTCTTTCAACCCTGCACACTTGGTAAAGAGGTTAAACACACACAACCCTAACTTTAACCACTTTGTCATACATCAAAACCCGAGTTTGACCGTTAGTGCAAACTGCACCAACAATCTCCCCCTTTTTGATGTATTGACAACTCAGGTTAAAGTTAGAAAAAAACTAGCAGATACATGCAAGTAAATAAAAAATAAGCATGAAAGTACATGGTGCAAAATTAAGTAGCAAATAGAATTTTCTAAGCTTTAACCCTACTCTCCCCCTTTGTCATTCATCAAAAAAAATACGTATATTAAGTTACGGAGAGTAGGATCCAAAGCTAAGTGATAGGGAAAACTAGACTTAGGCAAAATAGATTAAGTAAGATAAATAGCCTAAGTAAAAAAAAGAACTCCCCCTAAATCAATTAACTTGGCTTTCATTAACTTAGCTTTCAAAACTAACAAATAGTTTTCAACAACATTATTTTGCAAATGAATTAGAAATATTTTCAAAGTTAAGCTTGACAATCTTTTTAAAAGAAAATATATAAAAATTTCCCAAATAATACATATTTTTCAAAGCCAAAAGAAACTTTGCTACTGAGCTTGAAATCAATCAAAGTATTTTGATACTTTCTAGTATAAGAACAAGCTAATAGTGGATTTTCAAAAAACATAAGTGTTTTTATTTTAAAGTTAATTTGAAAAAGGAGATTTGCAAGACCCAAAAATACGGATTTTTCAATGCTAAATAGGAATTGCAAGGAACTATTTATAAGCATAATAACTTTTAAGGGAGTAGAAATAAAGGCTAAGTGTTAGAAAAAACTAGTCTTAAATTTATTAACTTAGCTTTAAAAAAAATTTTTTTTTCAGAAAATATAATATCAAAAAAATTTTAGGGATCAATATTTATCAAAATTTTCAAATGTGTTTTGTTAAAAATGACATTTTGAAAAAGTATTTTGACCTCAGCTCCCCCTGGACCAAGTAATGATTGTGGTCCCTTTTCATATGTCTAACTCTAGTTACTGACTAACTATCTAGATGATAGTAGTGTTCACTGAGTTAGTCAAGTCAAGTAATAATGTCTAGCTCAGCTTTTAAGGCAAGACTACTTGACTTGATCACTGTAACGTTGGTATTTTACGCCCAGACTTACTGTGATGCACTGACTTTAAGCATTCGGAAGTCCAGGCAGAGTCCTATGCATCTCACAACCGTTCTATGTTTTTGCAAACACAAACAAGTTAATCTTAATGTGTTTTGTGAGATGCGGCTACCTAAAACTATAGGTTCATGCAATTCTAGGGGTCAAGCTTAGGCTAAGTCTGCCAGTTTTGAAAATCAGATTTTGAAAGACAATAAAAGTTCTTGAAAACCACATTTGAAAAGTCCGCGTTTAAGTTAAATTTTGAAAAATAATAAACTTTGAAAAACAAGTTTGAAAAAGTCCATGTTTTTAATCTCACAAACTGAAAAAGTTAACTTAAGCTTATCAGGTCAGTCCTAGTCTATAACACACATTCCTATTAACCTTCTCAAGTTGCTAAATTCAGATTCAGGAAGTGGTTTGGTAAATATATCAGCTAGGTTAGACTTAGATTCAACATGGTTAAGTTCAATTTCTCCTTTATTTACATGATCTCTGACAAAATGGTGTTTGATTTCTATATGTTTGGTCCTAGAGTGGTGGATTGGGTTTTTGGTTAAATTGATTGAACTTAGGTTATCTATAAAAATTTTTACTTTCTTAAAATCTAAGTTAAAATCTTTTAAGGTATGCATCATCCAGAGTAGTTGGGCTACGCATTCACCCATTGCTATATACTCAGCTTCAGTGGTGGATAGGGCAACACAATGTTGTTTTCTACTGAACCAACTAACTAGTGAGGGTCCTAGAAGTTGGCATCCGCCACTGGTACTTTTTCTGTCTAACTTACAGCCAGCATAATCTGAGTCAGAGAATCCAATAAGTTCAAACTGGGCTGTTCTAGGGTACCAAATTCCTAAATTTTTTGTCCCTTTGAGATACCTAAATATCCTTTTAACTAGGGTTAGATGTGATTCTTTAGCACATGTTTGATACCTAGCACACATACTAACTGCAAAGAGAATATCAGGTCGACTTGCAGTTAGGTAAAGTAAGCTACCTATAGCACTTCTATAATACTTAAGGTCAACAGGTTTGCCATTTGTGTCACTATCTATAGTTTGATTGGTAGCCATAGGTGTCTTAATTTCTTTAGCACTATCCATTCCAAATTTTCTAAGTAATTCTTTAGTGTATTTTTGTTGATAGACAAAAGTACCCTCACTAGTCTGTTTTATTTGTAGCCCTAAAAAGAAAGTTAATTGACCTACTAAACTCATTTCAAATTCAGTTTCCATTATCTTTGTGAAATCTTGTAAAAAGTCAGAGTTGGTTGAGCCAAATACTATATCATCTACATATACTTGGGCTACAAAAATATCATTTTTTAGGGTTTTGACAAATAGTGTTGGGTCAATTTTGCCTTGGTTAAAACCTTTTGAAACTAAGTAGTTAGACAGTCTTTCATACCAGGCCCTAGGGGCTTGCTTAAGTCCATATAAGGCTTTCTTAAGTCTAAAGACATAGTCAGGGTGTTCTAAGCTTTCAAAACCAGGAGGTTGACCTACATAAACCTCTTCTTTAATTAGGCCATTTAGGAAGGCTGACTTAACATCCATTTGATAAAGCTTAAATCCTTTATGGGCTGCATAACTTAAGAGCATTCTAATGGATTCAAGTCTGGCTACAGGGGCATAGGTTTCATCATAATCAAGACCTTCTACTTGGCTAAACCCCTTAGCTACTAGCCTAGCCTTATTCCTAACTGTTTCTCCTTGTTCGTTAAGTTTATTCCTAAAGACCCATTTAGTTTCAATAAATTTCTTGCCTGTAGGTAGGGGTACTAAGTCCCAGACTTGACTACGTTCAAATTGGGCTAACTCTTCCTGCATGGCTATGATCCAATCAGGGTCAAGTAAAGACTCTTCTATAGACTTGGGTTCAATTTTTGAAATCAAGGCAATTTGACTAAGGTTCCTAAAAGCTGATCTAGTCTGAACCCTTAGTTCTGGATTACCTAAGATTTGATTAGTTGGGTGGGCTGAGCTAACTCGAACAGTTCTGGGTTGGTTAGGTTCAGTTTCAGGTGTGGGTTCAGTTAGAACATCGTTTTGGTCCTCAATTGGCCTTTCATCAGGGTTAGTATTGGATCTAACAAAGTCAATTGGTTGGTAGTTGGTTTGATCAGAGTTATTTGGGTCAGATTTTTCATCAAATTTTACATTTGTAGTTTCTTCAATTTTTAGGGTAGTTTTGTTATACACTCTATAGGCTCTACTGGTAAGGGAATAACCTACAAAGATATCTTCCTCAACCTTAGAAGTAAATTTTCCTAAGTGTTCTCTAGTATTTAAGATATAGACTTTACATCCAAATACTTTAAGGTATTTAATGTTAGGTTGTTTGTTATAATAGATTTCAAAGGAGGTCTTTCCTAGGTTTTTAATTAGAGTTATTCTATTTTGTACATAACAAGCTGTACTAACAGCCTCAGCCCAAAGGTATTTTGGTAAGTTGTATTCATTAAGCATTGTTCTAGCTGCTTCTTGTAGTGTTCTATTTTTCCTTTCTACAACTCCATTTTGTTGAGGTGTTTTAGGGCAAGAGAATTCGTGATGGTAGCCTTTTTCTAGACAAAATTGATTAAATTTATGATTTTTGAATTCTCCGCCATTATCGCTCCTAAGTCTTTTGATTTTAACCCCCTTTTCATTTTCCGTTAATTTACAAAATTGAGTGAGTGTATCAAAAGTTTCATCTTTATTTTTTAAGAATTTTACCCAGGTAAATCTTGAATAGTCATCTATAATTACTAGACAGTATAGGTTCCCATTGATTGATTTAACCCCATGTGAGTCAAATAGGTCTAGGTGAATTAATTCCAGAATTGACTTGGTTTGAGTTTGATTAGTTGGTTTGTGGGTTGACCTAGTTTGTTTTCCTTGTTGACAAGCATTACATAAGGTTGACTCAAGGTTAGATAACTTTGGTAGGCCTCTAACTACACCATTTAGTTTAGGTAGTTTTCTGAAGTGAGTATGTGAAAGTCTCCTATGCCAGAGCCAAGTCTCATCCTTATGGGTTAAGAGGCAATTTTCTAAGGGACAGGTTAACTTAATTTCATAAATGTTATTGTGCCTAAGTCCTCTAAGTGTGATGTTTGGGTTGTCATTGTGTTTGATCAGACATTCATTGGATAGGAACCTAACCTTATAACCAGTGTCACACAATTGGCTAATGCTTAGTAAATTGAAGTTGAAATTTTCAACAAGTAATACATTTGTTATTATGAAATCAGACTCAAGTTCAATATTGCCTAGGCCAATTACCTTAAGTTTACCGTTGTTTCCAAAAGCAACAGTCCCTAGTCTTTTGTACTTGAGTTCTGTAAATTTGGTGGGATCCCCAGTCATGTGTCTGGAGCATCCACTGTCAATGATCCATTTATTTTCCTACAGTTAAGTAAACGGTTTAGACCTAGGTTGAGTTTTTGAAAAAATCTAAAAGGATTTAAACACTTGAGTTTGAATTTTAAATTTGAGTTATGTTAATTTTGATTTTGAATTTGATTTTTATTTTTGAATTTGAATCTTAATTTGAATTTGAATTTGAATTTTAATTTTAATTTTAATTTGAATTTTAATTTTAATTTTAATTTTAATTTTAATTTTAATTTTAATTTGAATTTTAATTTTAATTTTAATTTTAATTTTAATTTAATTTTAATTTTAATTTTAATTTTTGAATTTGAATTTGAATTTTAATTTGAATTTTAATTTGAATTTTAATTTGAATTTTGATTTTAATTTGAATTTGAATTTTAATTTTAATTTTAATTTTAATTTTAATTTTAATTTTAATTTTAATTTTAATTTTAATTTTAATTTTAATTTTAATTTTAATTTTAATTTTTGAATTTGAATTTGAATTTTAATTTGAATTTTAATTTGAATTTTAATTTGAATTTTGATTTTAATTTGAATTTTAATTTTTGAATTTGAATTTTATTTTGAATTATCAATCAATAATTTAAATTTGGTTATCCTTATTCATCTCACTCGGTCTAAGTTATCAATCAAGGGAGTCCTATGATTTTGTGAGATGATTTTGAGTTTGATTAGAAAAGTTAACTTGACCTTGTGTTAGATCCAAGTTTAATAAGTAGTAATTTAAAAGTACACTTCAATAATTGGCTTCCAGGCCATGGCGAGGCACAGTGGCCTTCTTTGGCCGAAGCCTTATTGGAGCAACAACCATTTTCTAGGCAAAGCCGCTTAAAGAAGTTGAACTTTTAACTTACTCATTGAAAACCTTGGTACTAAATAATACAAGATTCAAATTAACTTTGAAGCTAATCCTAAGTGCCCACCTGGGCTGAGGCTGATTTTAAGGTGCCAACTAGTTTGGAGCCTCCCCCTAAATTGTAGACTGGGTGTCTAGGGTCAATGTAATGGATGTCCCTTTTTGGGACATAAAATTGATTCTGACCTACTTGCTTTGTTAGATAAGCTTTCGGAACCCACGCTTTTCGTTGATTTTTGCGGGGGTGGATAAAGGAGATAAAAGATCTTTGGTTCGATCTTGATTTATATCCTATCCCAGATTTGTTGTACATGCCCTTTTGTGATCCAAGAATAAGGTCAAGGTTCTTGGATCGGGTTGTGAAAGTTGCTAGTAGATCCTTAAGTTTTAGGACTTCACCCCTTAGGGTTAAGTTTTCAGTTTCAAGCTCAATTAATTTTTGATTTTGAGTTTGTTCAGTTAATGTTCTGGTATTAATTAATTGCTCCTTAAGGTCTTGATTTTCCTTAAGAAGCTGGTCATTTCTAGATTCAGTTTCAAGCAATTTTTTATTTAAAACAGAAATAATTTTAAAGAACTTTTCATTTACTGAATCTAAATATACCTTTGTAGAGCCGTCTGAAAATAGTCCGATCTCTTGGCTCGACTCATATTCGGAACCCTCGTCTTGATCCGAGTCCGATTCTGGTCCGGTTGCCATCAGTGCGAGGTAGCTTGCGTTCTTCGGTTGTTCATCTTCGGAATCGTCCGAGCTTTCATCCCACGTGGCTTGAAGAGCCTTCTTCTTTTTGTTCTTAGTGGGTTGGTCCTCTTTCTTGTAAGGGCATTCATGTTTGAAGTGCCCTTTTCTGTTACAGCCGAAGCAGATCATTTTGCTTTTACCTTCAGTGCTGTAGGGCTTCATTACCTTTTGAATATCTTTCTTTGAAAATTTGTTCTTCCTTCTGGTGAACATTTTCCTTATCAAGTTCACCAGTTGTTCTTCTTCATCAGAGCCTGACTCATCTTCAGGTTCTTCTTGGACTTTTCTCTTTGATTTGACTTCCTTTGGTGAACCTGCAAATAAAGCTAGCCCTTTCTCGACCTTGGCGTTAGTTTGCTCATGAAGCTCTAATTCACAAAATAGTTCATCCAGATTTATTTTTGAAAGGTTCCTAGAAATTTTATAAGCATCTATAATAGATGCCCATAGTGAATTTCTAGGGAATGCATTTAAAGCGTACCTTATGATGTCCCGGTTCTCCTGTTTGTGCCCGATCATGTGGAGTCCATTCAGTATGTCCTTGATCCGGGCGTGGAGTTGGCTTGCAGATTCTCCTTCCTGCATTTTGATGTTAAATAATTTATTCAAAAGTAAATCCCTTTTTGTTACCTTGGCATCAGAGGTGCCTTCATGTAGTTCAATTAATTTGTCCCATAGCTCCTTTGCTGAGTCGGTTGGTCCAATTCTGTTTAGCTCCTCTTTGGTAAGTCCGCACTGGAGGGTGTTCTAGGCTTTGAACTCGGTCTGAGCCTTTTTCTTCATCTCTGGGTTCCATCTGTCGGGCCTTAGTGGAGCATTATTTCCCTCATCCATTGGCGGTGTGTAGCCTGTTTGAACTGCAAACCACTGATCCATGTCGGTCTTCAGATAAACCTCCATCCTTCTCTTCCAGTAGGGAAAGTCTTCCCCATTAAAGAGGGGAGGGCGAGCAGTGCTATAGCCTTCACCTTGGGCCATTTAACTTCTGTGCACACGAAATACAAGTAGAAAAAAATATCCCAAGACTGGGTCTTGGATTAGTAGTGCGGGAAATGATAAACTAACTAAAAGCAACTTGAATGGTGTTGCACCAGATTCAAGTAAAATCAAACGAACGAAAGATAATCCAAATGTAGGCAACGATACCTAATTTAGATCTTGTGTAGCGAAAAACCAAAAAATCGAAAAAAAATGGATTTCCCCCGGCTCTTATGGTGGTTGCACCGATACAGAGCGTACCAGGCTCTGATACCACTTGTAGGATCAGATGCACATGAGAGGGGGGGTGAATCACGTGACTTTTAAAAAATTAAATCAGAGTGCTTTAAAAAGCGTGCACAGCGGAAATGAAAGAGACGAAAAATGAACACACAAACACGAACGATTTTTACTTCGTTCGGAGTCTTCGGCGACTCCTACTCGAAGGCCCAGGTCCCTCGGACCTTTCCGTTGGGCAATCCACTAAAACTCTCTATCGGTCACCCCCGATAGAGTAGGCGAGTACAAATGAATTGAAAGTGTGACAACCCCACACTTTCAAGTAATTAAGTGCAATAAAGTATTAAAAGAAATTCTTCTTTTACCGACGTCCGGAGTAGGTCGACTCTTTCGGGGCAGCGGGACGTCGTCGGCTCGAGGTGAAGCGTTTCCGGAGCAAGGCGCGAGCGTAGAAGAACTTTGAAGCGTTGAAAGAATTGTTGTCCTTTGAAGAGGGTCGAGGCCCTCTTTATATAGGGCAGGGGGCGCCCGACATGCTCGGGGCGCCCCCCACGTGGCTCTTGATCCGGCGAGCCCTCTGGTCAAGGCTGATCTCTGCGTCTTCGGGATCATCTTTGACTGGGGCGCCCGACGCGCGCGGGGCGCCCGATTTGACCGGTCAAAGCCTCATCTCCTTGGCTTCGCGAGGGCGAGCTTCGGCAGCTGGCAGTGAGGTGGCACAGGGGGCGCCCGATACACGCGGGGCGCCCCGAATAGCGCTGCTGTCGGGGCTTTTACCTCTTTGCTGACTTTGGATTGACTCTGGGGCGCCCGACACATCCGGGGCGCCCAGCTCAGCTACTGCCTCACTCCTTTGAGGCTCTTTGAGCTGCAGATACACAGTCCTTTGGTCCTGCATCCAGGGTTAGTCCAAAACAAGGCTAGCACAATTTTATATGAACTAAAATAAGATATAATTCTAAGTTAATTAGTTCCTGTTTCCCAGACCAGGATCTAACCAGGACTCAACTTAGATCTCCTAAATGGGTCTAAGTTGGACCGCGCCTAAAGTCCAAGATTGGACTCGTCCTCACTGGGTCGCTCCTCCAGTGACTTACCTTACTTACCCATTGTGCAGCTCTACTTGACTTCTTGACCCTACCAGGACTTCCTGCCCCTGCACACTTGGTAAAGAGGTTAAACACACACAACCCTAACTTTAACCACTTTGTCATACATCAAAACCCGAGTTTGACCGTTAGTGCAAACTGCACCAACAGTTATGATCCTAAATATGGATGAAAAATTCATAGCTCTGGGCGCCCAAGATGAAGAACTCAAGAAAAGACTAACTTGATTCATTATCATTATGAGTTATTTTGTGCTATTTTAGATAAAGAACATATGAAACTTAGTAGTTGTTTCTTGAGACAAATACTGAATTACTTCATTATATGAGATGTTTTAATCCTAGAAACTCATTCTCTGCTTTTAATAAGGAAAATTTTATTAATTTTGCTAGATTATATCCGGTTTTGCTCTTGGGCTCTCCCAAAAGGCCTCATGTCAATGAAGATATCATTATTCCTTATAAGCTTATGATCTTTTCTCATGTGTTTAGATGTGGGACTATGTTTGCAACTTGCAACCCCAACAATCCCCCCCCCCTCAAACAAAGGAGCATATGCCCCCCAAAAGCGAAAACCCTTTCCGTTTTGATGTCTGATCCTCAACTTATCTGGACTTTTTGCCCCTTGGTCCACCCGACCTACTAGGACTTTATTACCTAGCCGCAACTAGGACTTCTCTGTCTAGTGTTTGGTCCTCTTGATCAAGACACGGGAGCCCACACATCCTTTATTTAAGGCTTAACCCACATGGTTCGATCTGGATCATGAAGAGCGACCTGGCTCTGATACCAATTGTTAGGACCAAAAGGAATTTAGATATCTCCACAATGGCATGATATTGCCCACTTTGAGCCTAAGCCCTCATGGTTTTACACTTGGGCTCTCCCAAAAGGCCTGATATTATGTTACTTGAGAATTATATAATTGACGTGAGATAAGTAGAGAATTTATAACAGTTGATGGGATTGTAGATTTTCCTACGAAAATGATAGAAACAAAAAGACATATGGGCTATCATTTGGTTTATATGCTTGCTACTTTAGCATTGACTTTGTCCCTTGCTATTGCGAGGCAGAGAGAACATTTTCTGCAATAAAGATCATAAAAAATAGGTTGTGCGACCGATTAGAAGATAATTGGCTTAGTAATTGTATGATTCTGTATATTAAGAAAGATATTGTTAATGGAATTGACAATGAAGCTATTATGCAACGATTTAATGTCATGACTTCTCATCTTGAACAATTGTAATTTCAATGTAAATTTCTTTTAGGTATATTTATTGATCATTTTGAAATTATATATCATTGACTTTTGCCTCTCCCCCACTCGGCTATATCCCTAACCTCACCCTTATTAAAAGGTTTGCCATCAATTTTCTCCTTTAAATAGAACGTTAAATCAATTTTAAAAAGTCCCTTGGGCTTGATGAGATGGTTATCACATGATAGAGTTGTAAAAAAAAGTAAGAATCGATTTCTACTAAAATATGAGAAATATCCTCCTATACGATGACATGATCAATTTATAAGAATACCATTCCTTATATTGTGCAGTCTATTAAAATCTGTACTTCTTAAATTTATTTTGACGGCCGATGATAAATTGCAAAGACCAAACGATCACTAGATACCTGAATTAAGAATAATTGGGGGGTGAATCGGTAAAAATTGAAATTTTAAAGTCTTCCTTTTCAAAAAAATTATAAGAGTTAACGATAAATAGAAAAACAAAATGTATATTCTCTCAAGCCCTAGATTACGACCCCAAATCTTCGCCACGGCAACGCCCTACACCACGTACCTTCTCTTCGCCAAAAAACCCTGATTTTTTTCCTTCTCGCTTCTCGTTATTTCCGTCTACTCCTCTCGTCTCTTCCTCCTCCATTGATCCGAAGGGAAATTACTACTCCCAACCCACCAGGCTTCAACCAGTACCGGATTTGGAGGTCTACGTGAAGGAACAGAATCCGTTGAGGGATCTGCACGCGGTGGGCAGGGCTCCTCGGCCATTTTCTCTCCTGGTTACGGTATTTGTCTCTGCCATCTCTGTGAGCTCATCTAGGAGCCCTAGTGGGAAGTTGTATCAGGGGGTTTTTGTGAGTTTGCGGTCCGAGCTTGTGTTTGGGCAATGGGGAATCTTTTTTATAGGTTATCACCTATGACAAATGCGAAAACTTGAGGAGAAACAAAGTAGGCATCGCAATTCTCACCAATCACGAACACTAATGATAGGATGAAAATTAACAAATGAAGCGTGGTCAGGTACTAAGAATTCTGTTGCCACTGGTCTATGTTAACTGAAACATAGTTAGTACCAACTCTAAACATGAATTATTCGGTGGCAATTTTGGTTCTTTTCTAGTGTATTTAAGATATTGGGCCACACAAATCTGAAAATAATAAATGGTTTAGCTGACATTCTATATTTAACTGTTTTCTTTAATTTTGATTTTGTTTACGAGACAAACAAATTAATTTGCCAATGAGCATGAAATCCGGATTCCAGTTTACCTATTTTATCTTTTCTCTGAAGTCTTCTTGATTGTAGGTGCTTAACATGGAGGACAAGCAGATAGCTTCTTCTATGGATCACAACGGAACCCTCCTCAACCCAGCATGTGACACTCAAGGTACTTTATGATAAGCACCATTTTTTCATCAGAATTTCCCGAGTGTGCTGTTCATTAGCTCAATATATCATAATTTATAATCATGCAAATTTTATCATGAAATCATTTTATGTTATCTTTTTTATTACTGCAGAATGTCATGTGAAGCAGAGATGTCAGGAACAGAGGGAAGCACTTCCAAGGGAGCCTCATTGTGTCATTTGTGGTCGTTATGGTGAGTATATATGTGATCAGACAGATGAAGACATTTGCAGCATCGAGTGTAAAACAATCCTCCTGGCAAGACATGAAAAGACTCGAAATCCAAGATTGAATCCTGCTCCTCAAGTGAAAATTCCTACAAATGATGAGTGTTTTTATGTCAAGGGCAATAGTAAAACTGACTTAGGAGGTTTAACATCGATTCAGATTGAATCCTTGAGAAGCAAAATTGAACTTTGCATCAAAGGAACATCCGTTCCTGCTCCGGTGTTATCCTTTTCTTCTTGTTATCTTCCAGAAAAGCTTGAGAAAAATCTCGAAAGTGCTGGCTATGTGATACCAACTCCAGTACAGATGCAAGCCATACCTGCAGCATTAGAAAGGAGAAATTTGCTTGTTTCTGCTGACACTGGATCTGGAAAAACAGCTTCATTTCTGGTTCCTATAATTTCTTATTGTTCGAGCATCCGGTTGCGGCATGTCACTGGGCAGAAACATCCATTGGCTGTGGTTCTATCTCCCACCAGAGAGCTGTGCATTCAGGTGGAGGAGCAAGCCAAGTTACTTGGAAAGGGTTTGCCTTTTAAAACTGCTCTTGTGGTTGGTGGAGACCCATTAGCTGGGCAAGTCTATCGGATCCAAAACGGTGTCGAATTAATTGTTGCCACCCCTGGAAGGTTGGTAGATCTTCTAACTAAGCATGACATTGAGCTCAGTGAGGTATCCGTTCTGGTTGTAGATGAGGTAGACTGCATGCTGCAGAAAGGATTTCGAGATCAAGTGATGCAAATATTTCAAGCTCTTCACAGCCCCAAGCATTGATGTTCTCTGCGACTGTGTCTAAACAAGTTGAGAGAATGGCTAACTCAATGGCTGATGACTTGATATTCATCTCCGTCGGCAAGTCAAACAAGCCCAGCAACTCAGTAAAACAGGTTGTCATTTGGGTAGAATCTAAGAAGAAGAAGCAGAAGCTTTTTGAGATATTAATGAGCAAACAACATTATAATCCACCGCTTGTTGTATTTGTGGGTTCAAGACTAGGAGCTGATGTTTTGTCAGAGGCAATTTTTACTGCAACTGGAATTAAGGCCCTTTCAATTCATGGTGAGAAGACGATGAAGGATAGAAGAGAAATCCTTCGGCAGTTTTTGACAGGAGAGATTTCGATTATTGTCTCAACTGGAGTTCTGGGACGAGGAATCGACCTGTTGAAAGTACAACAAGTAATTATTTTTGACATGCCAAACTCAATGGAAGAATTTATTCATCAAGTGGGAAGGGCATCAAGAATGGGAGAGGAAGGTACAGCAATTACCTTTGTGAATGACGAGGACAAAAAGTTATTCAGGGAACTTGTTCAAAACCTGAAATCTGTTGGAGCTGCTATTCCAAAGGAACTTGCTAATTCAAAGTATTTGAGTGCCTATGGATTTAGCCAACCAAGGAAGCGGAAATATGGTTCTTAAATATTCTTTTTCACGAAAGTTTATGTGGAGACCACCTCTTACAGAACAAAGGAATCTTTGAAAATCGCTGCATTGCTGGTAATGAACATAATGGTGCTGATAACAGGTAGTGTTAGTTAGCTGTTTGTAGTTTTCCCCTCTTTATATTGGATCTACGCTATCTAATTACTGAATGTTCTAGTGGTAAAACTTGAATAAGCTCTTTGCTAGTCAAATTACTATATTCTT
Source organism: Boesenbergia rotunda (assembly GCA_024364735.1). Taxonomy (NCBI): domain Eukaryota; kingdom Viridiplantae; phylum Streptophyta; class Magnoliopsida; order Zingiberales; family Zingiberaceae; genus Boesenbergia; species Boesenbergia rotunda. The sequence goes on along the minus strand of JAGFNQ010007818.1, from coordinate 946,331 downwards.
TTTTACAGAAGAATGAACTTTATACATGCAGAAATTCCATTCTGCTGCATTGTCCTATGATTCTCGACCATAGAAAATTGTCTATTACCTGCATTGTCCTTAAAACAATGTTATTATGTTGATTGTTAGTGTCTAGTCATATTACTATATTTTCTGATCATGTAGTAGTTTTTCCGTATCTGCATTGTCCTTGAATCTTAGTGTATCTGACTTAGAAAATTTGACTAATTATGTTGCTGAGTCATTGACTATGTTGAAAAGACTATTCAACTTTGTGATTCTTCACAGAACAGTTATGTACTCCCAACTGTAAAAGATGATTCCTGGCCAGTAATAACTATTATGTGAAATACGAGCATGAACTTGAATGAAGTAGGTTTTTCATTCACTCATTCAGCCATGTAGATAGTACAAGAGATAATAAAAGAAGATAGGAAGACTTTGTCAGAGTAATTGTTGTATTTCTCTGAACATCCTCTTCTTCGCAAATGTAGGTCAGTAAAAGCTTAACCAGTAACCACTGCTATGTGAAATCAACAAGTACGAACTTGGATGCAGTAGGTTGTATCTCTTCTGAACTTCCTCTTCATCTCAAATGTAAGTCATAATAAAAGCTTAAACAATTTCTTTTGGTGCACTCTGCGTGTTCTTTCAGATTCCGGATGATTCTTTGATTTAATTTATAAATCCCAAGTTTTCAACGAGAGTTTAGTTTGTTTTTGAGTGATTATAATTTGTTTCCACACTAGATCAATCCAGTTGCACATGTTACTATGAATCTATAATGTACCCATAAACTTCTAACATTGCTTTTATTTCTCAGCTGTGGATCTAGCTTTCCATAACACCTGCGATGATCCTTGCCATGGTACCTTCGGCTCTAGTTTTTTCCTCCTGCTCACTCAGGCATGATTTGGTGGAGATAGTTGAGAGCATGGGAGGTCATCTACATAATGTCTAGCATCATCGTCAGGAAGAAATTATACAGGATCAGATATCTGCAACTACTTCCACGAGGTATCAAAATTATACCGGACTTTTGAAAGCTGACGAGAAATTGTCGTGATGATTGAATGCCCTAATCATGATAATAAAATAAAACTAGAGCATTCTTTTTCATGAAATTGAATTTCTCCTATTATTGTGGAGGCCTCTTAATAATTATTTCTTACTTTGTTGTATTTAGCATGCAAATTGAATAGATCGAATGTACTAAATGGGCAAACTGATCTGTATTAGTATGATTGCATTAGTTGAAGTTGATAGGAGGGAATCAGAAGACAGCCATGATCTACGGTTAGGAAGATAATGAGGGTAATTAATAGCAGTTGTGTATTCTAATTAATCAAATTCCTGAACGGATCAACTCGAAGCTGTAATAACTAAAAATCGAAAGAAATACAACGTTAATCTCTTCTTTTGCACTACCGATTCCAGAGTTTCATCAAGATTTCTTTAAAGAAATAAAAACAAGAGATCGAAAGGAGGTGCCGACCGATGGCGCGGAACAAGGCGGAGCGCAGCCCTTCGCCGCCTCTACCTCCTTCGACGCCGCCGGCGGAAACAGAAGCGGTGCTCACGGCGGCGGAGCGGCGGCAGCCTGTGATACTGAAGCGGTATAATTCCTGGCGTAGGGGCCGCGAGGTGGCCGGGGGCGCCGCAGCAAGCTGCGCCGCCCTGTGCTGCTGCTGTCCCGCAGTGCTGTTCGACGTCCTCCTCACGGCGACGGTGCGGGTCCCTGCGGCGCTCTGCCGCCAGGCGCGGGCCAAGCGGAAGGAATGGGTCAGGAGGAGGAAGGAGACGAGGACGGACGGCGGAGGTCTTGGAAATGCGGAGGCCGAGGTGGACCTGGCGGCGACGGGGGAAACGGCGGAGATGATGCCGGCGGAGAAGATTACGGAGGTGGAAAATGAGATGGCGGCCCTGTTTCAAAACACAGGATTCTGGCGGAGCCCGTCACGGACAGAGGACAACCGCCGCTGACAGTTGATGTCGGTAACTGTAACGATAACGGTGCTCCGTCAGCTAATCTTGAACTTGAAGGAACGTAACGGACGTGAAAGTGTTTATGTAATTAAAGTTGAAGATATCTTTTATTATTTGATTAAGAAAAATAATCTTTAAGGGGAAAAAATCCTGGAAAATCATCTTGCGTTGCTAGGTCGATAGTATGTTGATGTTAACAATTTTGAATTTCGTTCATTCATTGTTTTGAGTAGCCTAAGGAAAAAATAAAAAACACTGCACAAAGAAAAACAGCATTTCTTTGAGGTATGAAAATGCACTTGATGTTTATCGTCATTTAGTTTAAAAAAAAAACTAATATCCTCATCTTTTGTTTATTATCATTTATTCATTTACAAACAATTATTCTTTGATTGATCTTGATAATGTTCTATCATTCTTTTCTTTGTTTATCTTTACTTTGTAAAAGATCAGAAACGAAGGTTTGACTTGTATAATATTTTTTATTATAATGGTATAGGAATTCTCTTTTTTTTTTTTTTTGCAAGTAATCAATTTTGGTCGATTGTGGGATTTTAACATATGAACTAGTGACAGGGTCCTTTTGTTTAGGGTGTTCATCGTTGTGATTCTTTGCTTGCTGCTTAATCAACTCCATGCAATTTGCATCATGAAGAGTTTGGTATCACTTCAAAATCATTAGATTCTTCTAAAAAGTAGTTTGGTAGCAATGTTTTTTCTAAAAAAATTATTTATTTATTGTGACAAACAAAAAATTTTTAAAAAAATTTAAAGGGGGGTAAATGACTTCTTTGTTTTTCACAAGCTATCTAGCTCTCTTGTGATCCTATTAGCCTTGGGGTTGACCATTTAACTCCATATTTTATCTATCAAGTAAATCTAAGAAATTAGATGGCTCTTAATGTGACATCTTAGTCCGAGTCATAATCGAACTTGATTATTTGAGAAAGCGTCCTATTTTTTACCATCACACTGTGCACGAGTGAATTACATGATTGCATAAGATGATAATACTCATCCCAAACATCTTTTCATGGTCAGTCCCAAGACTTACGAAATGGTGGTAAAATTACAATACTGAGCGGCCTCCTAAGTGGGAGACACATATTCTTTAAGGGAATAAATCTTAAGAGATTCATCCAAGCACCAACTCAACTAACTTTTGTGGGCATGCACCCCTCCATTGTCCACTCCAAGATAATATGAAAGAGAGATAAATCATAATATTGAACGACGTCTTAAATAGCAAGAACTTATTTCCTATGGCTATTCCATGAGCACATTTGTGAGTGAATTACTTTTGTTATCCATTGGTATCGGATCAAATGATCCATGATACATTTCACATGGTAAAAATCAATCTCATGACATATTACGGCAATATCATATGTAAATACCGTCAACTCACGAGACCTTAGTTGGTGAGTTACCGGGCTAGTAGCATCCGGTAAATAACCACAATATCTGGACTAGTAGTCTCCGTAATTTATCTCCTCCATATTAATTTTGAGATGGGTTGGCAGAAACGTTGAAACGAACGAATCGTCTTTTGTCAGCATCAGTTGGCGATTGGAGATGAAGAAAGAGACAAGGGGACCCCAATCCCTCCACTCTTTGTCACTCCATCAGCCTTCCCGTCCGTTTCCACCCGCCGAATTTCGTTGTTAAATCCGGCCCCCGAGCGCCAAACTGGGGATTTGATCCGTCGTCGAGGAAATTTGAAGCTGGAGCAATCGATCGATATCTCGCATTCGCCATTTGTTCGACGATCTGGATCCTGGATTCTAGATGTTTGCTTAGAACCCTAAAGTTGCCATCTTTGATTCAGTGGCTTGATGGTTGTGATGGCGAGGGTTTTGTGCCGGATTTGGGAGCAGGCTCGAGAGCGGACGACGATTCCCTCGTCGCCATTTCTGGTCTCGTTCTTTCTGCTGGTTTCGGTGCCGTTGCTCTTCGTTTTGGCGCCGAGGATTTTGCCGCCGAAGACGCTCCCGAGCATACCTGACCGCGACGAGGTGGATGACCTTGCACTCTTCCGACGCGCCACTCTCGCGTCTGCCGAAGGCGCCGGGCTGCGTCGACGCGCGCCCTCGCCGCCCAAGATTGCGTTCATGTTCCTCACCAATTCCGATCTCTCGTTCGCCGCTCTCTGGGAGCAGTTCTTCCGTGGACACGAGCGGCTGTTTAACGTGTACATCCACGCCGACCCTTCCGCCCGCCTTCTGCTCACACCGACGCCCTCTTTCCGCGGTAGATTCATCCCGGCCAAAGCGACGCAGCGAGGCTCGCCGACGCTCATCTCTGCGGCGCGCCGCCTTCTCGCAGACGCCCTGATCGACGACCCAGCCAACGCCTTCTTCGCCCTCGTCTCCCAGCATTGCATCCCTCTCCATTCCTTCCGCTTCACCTACCAAGCCATCCTCTCTGCTCCTGCTGCCCCGAAGCCGCCTACCCACGCGGAAGGCGCGCTCCGTCGTCGACGTCGGAGCTTCATCGAGATCCTCGCAGGTGAACCGGCACTGTGGGACCGTTACGTCGCTCGCGGGGACGACGTGATGCTCCCTGAAGTGCCGTTCGACCAGTTCCGCGTTGGTTCGCAGTTCTTCATCCTAGCAAGGAGGCACGCCGTGACGATCGTGCGCGACCGCCGGCTGTGGAAGAAGTTCAAGATGCCTTGTCTGAAATCCAGAGAGGATTCTTGCTACCCCGAGGAGCACTACTTCCCCACCCTTCTCGAGATGCAGGACCCCGAGGGATGCACTCGTTACACTCTGACCAGAGTGAACTGGACTGATAGTGTCGGAGGCCACCCTCACACCTACCGTCCGCCGGAGATATCCAGCAATCTGATCAAGATGCTAAGGAAGTCGAATTCAACTTACTCATATCTTTTCGCACGGAAGTTCTCCCCCGACTGCCTCCGTCCTTTGCTCGACCTCAGTGACAGTGTCATATTTCGAGATTGACCGTTCTATTCTTGATCGCAGCAAGTGTACGAGGTAAAGATCTATACAGGAATCATTTCAGTCACGTAAAAGGAACTAATTTTACGACTTGGAGATGGAGCTGGCGTATAATCTGCATTATTAGTGGGCCATGCGCCCAGCGCTAAGTGGGCCGGGGGCAGTTCGGCCTCTTGTAAATTCTTATTGGGCATCTCAGGATTTCATGTACTTTAACGACCCATGGAAAATTATGCAGCAATCAAATAGAAATTCTCATATACAAACAGCGAATTAGAAGTCGCCATAAAAGGATATACTCACATTTTAGTGACCTTTATCTTGAAAATCATAAATCAAGTAATTTAGAAATCATCGCCAGTTTTTTAGCAGCAGCCAAAGAATAAAATAAAATTAACAACAAAACTAACCTAAAGACCTCATGAATAGGTTGCAACTTCAGCAAAGAACATGAACTTGCTACCGTACTCATATAGCATCAGCCAGTACTCACGTATCTTGACTCGAGGAGATAATTCAAAGTTTACTGGAGAATCTATCCTTAGTGGCAATACAGTTTAATGACAGAATCTGCTCCAGCTGTGAATAGCCATGGCTGCCTTGGATGAAATTTACAATCTAAAACACCTGTTCAATTAATAAATTAATGAAATTTTTAGCTCTAAGATAGGCTGGAACACAAGGAAAATAATAAAAATTGCAACACAACTGACCTCTGCCATTCGAACTGTTATGGCCACGCAAGATTTCCAGTGGGACGATGAGAGGATTCTGATTAAGATCCGAATACACCATCCCATGGAACACATAAGCAGTGCAGTCTTCGGAAGTCGAGGCAAAGAGAGGGTACAGGCGATGGAAGGTGACGTTTGTTATATCTTTGGGATGGGTCCTGTAGATTTGCAAGTTTAAAATCACACACAATAAGACCTCTAAAGAGAGAATTTAAAATAACATAGTATCAGAATCACCAACTGATGATGTTGGTAGGGTCCAAAAATTGGGAATTTATCATATAGGAGATACGAGAAGCTTGTAAGATACCGTAAAAAAGGAATAAAACAGAGCCTAACAAAAAATTTGAGCTTACTTCAAGGTCCTATATGGTTTGGATGAAAGGTCCATATCAAACCAGCACATTTTTCCTTCCTTGCTGCCCACAATAACATTGTCGCCTATACATATAATATTATGTTATAGAAGAAAAGAACACGTGAATTCAAGTTTTGCTGAAAAAACTACGAGAAAATTACCTCCTGGATGAATTGCAATGGAAGAAACTTCACGAAGACCAGTCTCAAGCTTCTTAACAAGCTTTTGCTTTAAAAGATCATAAACACGGACATGATTCTTGGTTGATATAAAGAATATCGACCGTGTTGGATGAAAAACTGCAGCTATTGGAAGACCATGCAACTTCTTAAATGGATTTTGTGTGTGTTTCTTGGAGAGTTGGTGTATCAATATTGCTCTTGAATCACGTATAATAAATAAGTCAAGGGAGTTTCAAGGTTTATAAAAACACAGAAAATATAAATGAGCATAACCAATGGCTATAGTGCCACTTGCATATGATATCAAAACATCGACCAAGGAATATAGGAGTTGCTTGCTAACATCATCTTCTAAAAGTGGGATTGATACAGGGTTTTATTCCTGATTGTTTGTTCATTGATGTTCCAAACATTAGATGACTAAAACACCTAACCATCTTCTATTACTTTCTTTGGAACTCCTTTTTATGGTGCACAAAGAGAATTTGGTATGCCTAAACTTTTCAGGGCACTTTCGGTTTCATCCTGATTCCAGACTAGATTGAAGGCTAGGTACAATGTCATGATTTTTATATATTTCCAAATTTCCAATTGTCAGTGTGCAATCAGAAAAAATAAGGAAACAAAACTGAGATATAAAAATAGGCACTAGGAATGACTAAAAATAAGTACAACTAAAATTCATAATTAGGATATCACTAGGAACGACAGTAGTGAAATAATCTCCTTTCCGATGCCAATCAATTTTTGTCACATCCTGCAAAGCAAAAGAATGAATAAGAGAAAGGTAGTGGCAAATACTCTACCAATTAAAATAAATAAATCCGAAGGATTAAGTCTATCGTCTAGAAACAATTAAGGTAATTTGATGTGCCTATATTGAAATTAATTACTATACGGATACATATGTAGCATTCTTTAGGGGGATACACAGTGAAAATAGCTCACCTTGCAATGCTTTAATCGGATGCCATCATATTTATCATCTCGAACCCATCTCACTACCGGAGTGGTATTTCCTAAAGCACAGAATCTAGTGTCAATTAATCTGAACAGAAACTAAAATAATATTACAAGTAAAAACACTTACCCTCGTCCTCCTCTAGTTTTGATTCCTCCACATGAAGCAACTCCTTGACCCTTGCTTGATTCTCTGCAATTCCCAATCCAGTATCTAAAATAAGCACGTCATGTCCTCTGAAACAATGTGGTAAATGTATGTCAGAAAGAAGCAACTAACGAGTAATAATCAAGTTTGATTCTTTTCAAAAGATATCCGACTTACACAGATATTGACAGGATGGGAAGTTCAGGTAACGGGTTCCACACAATATCATTGACAGGTTCACCAACATCCCAAACTTTGATACATCGAGTTGTTTCAATCTCCCAAACACGCACTGTTCCATCAGATGAACCTTCAAAATTTACAGCAAGCCATTAGTTTGTATAGAAATTAAAGGGAAAGAAAAGAAAATATATGGAAGAACAACATAGAAAAAAAAAAGAAGAGGTCTTTTATCACCAACCAGATGCCATCCACTGCCCTGATATTTCAATTGATATCGTCTTCACAGGGCCTGTATGTCCAATGTATTCAAGATAACATGTAGACGGATAAGGCCGCAAATCTTTCCGACTAGGTAGCTTGGGCTTTAGTGATTCTGGATCTATGTTGATCTGCACAAAACATCATTATGATTTCTAATAGGAAAAATTAGGAAAAAATGATTACATATAGAGGGCAATACATTAGTTAGAAATATTGATATTGCTCATTCGATATTATTTAGGGACATGGAGAAGTGTGTGAATATCCAAACATCAATTTATTATCCATAAAAGATCCACATACACGTTTTTTTCGAGTTCTGGGGCATAAATAGAGATCGAGGCATCGGTCAAAGGTTTCTTTAAGTGCATTCTCATAAGCTGGCACACTCCGAAGTGACTCATGCCTGTTCAGTTTACATCAACCTCAGCATTATGATTTAATCATAACACAACATAATGAAGGACAAGACCTATAATTACCTTCTAGGAATAAACTTAGGACGATCTTCCTCAAACATTAACTGGTATGAGTTGATCTCCTCCTGAGTAGGAATGAACTCCACAGAAGGATTATATGATTCTTCATGACCTGCAAGTGCAAGGGCACAACAGAAGTCCCATTACAGACATCAAAGCCTAAAGGAAAGCATATTGATTGAGAGAGAGAGAGAGAGAGAGAGAGAGAATCAAGAACACCATTCAAATGAAAAACTCAAATTAATATAGATTCTCTTCAAAGTTCAAGCCAATCAGACTGCAGCTTATGAATGTGTTGCATGAAATGTAATAATACTCAAATGTAAGCAAAGCCCCTAATACAACTGCTTAAGAACAAACAAAGTCCAAATACAACTGCTCTGACCAGCAAAGCCATTCCCAAATAGAGTAAGAGAGTAGCCTTCCAAATGTGAACTGGACAAAAATCAAATACGTTTTCATAGTTGAGTAAACATGATACCTGCCAGCTTCGGTTTGGGTGGTGGAATATAACTCAAACCATGCCTCTTGTTTTCAGTCGCACCAGAATCATTGCCCCATAACAAATAAACGTGAGGTTCCTCCTTCGGTTTATCAAACTTAATAAACCCTTTTCGAATAGCTCTGATATAGCGAACAACCTGATGCCACAATGATATAAGCATTCAAGGTAATTTATGATTTTTTCACTATAATTAAGAAAAAAATTAGATGGTTATAACACCAGACTAGTATGAATTAAATAACAAATGCAGAACTGTTAATTTTCTTATAATTTAGTGGCATGAAATGCATTATTTGTTAGTTAATTAGCTTTAACAATTCCATTAAAAAAATGGCAAACATATGCAGGGACAATGGCATTCGCATAACGCATCCGTGTAATTCAGTGGGCTGATTTCATGCCTGCATAAATTCTTTTTCTTTTTGAAACCTTAGTTTGGCATAAACTTCTCTCTAGCTAAGGTTTAAATGTGGTCCAGGATATTGCCCAACCATGGATTTAATGAATATAACAAAAAAGTTTTAAAAGAAAACAAGATTCTGAATCAAAAATTGGTTATCTAGAAGCTTGCAATACCTACAAGATAAATCAGCAAATCAAATTTTCTAATACAAGTAGGCATATCAGATGATATCATCAATGCACTAAAAACCATATACCTTCTTTTGTTCCCATTTTGAAGGAATGAATCGCCTCTTTGGCTCCGGTGCATTTGAAAGAGGGTGCCCTTTATCCTCCCATTCAAACCAATCAACATAAGGCTGTTTTATTATGATATATTGCACCGATACAAGTTAATGTTAGCTATGTTAATCAAGAAGGGAAATGATCTGCTTATAACTATGAAAAGTGCACTGTTTACAAACCGCATATGGATCAACTCCAGCATGTGGTGTCTTCCCCTTCAACATTCTATGAATCATTTTAACCTCCTCCTTTGTCAATTCCACCTCCTCATCGTTATATTCATCATAAATCTTTCTCCTGATTTTAATTGTTGACAAATGAAGTTGTGTTGAAAGTGCAAATGTAGCAAACATATGATTCAGAATAAAACAAAACACACATATTCCTATTTCAATCAATCAAAAATTGAAACACGCTCATGTCATTTATTTTATTTCAGTGTCAATAACCTTCAACAATAGGGCAATAGTTCACCACTACACCTCATTGTCTGACTCCAAGTCTCCAGAACAACCAAATGACAAAAACTTTTCTATGGAATCATCATCATCAACTCTGAGTCTCCATTCACCCCAACCTCTCCACTTTATCTTGTAAAAAATACTTCACTTTTTTTTTTACAATTCTAGTTTTACTTCTGCAAGTGGGGTGTAATTTAATGGCTTGGCTTTAAAATTAATAGGTTGCAATGATTTTTTTTGTGGCTATTTTCCTTTATCCAGAAAATCTAAAATATAATTCGCATTGAATCTTTTCAACAGTATTTATAATTCAAATGAAATTGAATCATCATGATTCATTGGCAATTAGTAAAACTGATAGGCAATTGTTTTACATCTGAATGAGAGAGAGATTACTTTTTTTTCATTTTGACACAAAGAATACAGTGACCAACAGGAAAGAAAGATATAAAGCCAGGCTCCCACATAAACGTACAGGCAATTTCAGTGCACAAGCTTAACTTAAAAAGTTCTATGATATGCAGATGAAGTTGTGAATAGTGATTTCAAACCAACGTGATCAGAATGTCTAGACCGAAAAGAACAGAGTTAGGTGCATTCTCACCAATTTTTTGCATCATCTACTCCAGCTAGAAAAGATTCAATCCTGTCCTTCCTAGCCTGCTTCTTAATCTTCTTACCTGCAATGTCATATCCGATATGCTCCTCCTCTTTGTACCACTCCAATGGAACATCCCCAACAGTATTTCTTGAAGGCACCTAGAAAAATATAAAAAATGAAAATCTTCAGAAGGTAGACCTGAAAAAGCATGGGGAAAAATTCAACAAAATATGTAAATGGCTACCTCATCTTCAGAAGAGTCACTCTCCTCCATGGTACCATGGTTTTCATAATCACTTGCATCTTGGTCATCCACCCCGCTATCATAAGGCGACCCCTGAGATTTCTGTAGTCCAATGAATACCCAAAACAGCTATAAGCTCCAAATCTTCCACAAAGTGATGAACTTTTGTGGAATAACAATACCACACCTCATCCTCCAACAAATCCACAGAATCACTAGTCTGGAATCTGTCATCTTGGTCATCCTCCCCACCATCATAAGGTGAGCCCTGAGATTTCTGTAGTTCAATTTGAATACCAAAAACAATTATAAGCTCCAAATCTTCCGTCAAGAGATGGACTTTTGTGAGATAACAAAACCACACCTCTTCCTTTGACAAATTCACAGGATCACTAGACTGGAATCTGTCATCTTGGTCATCCTCCCCGCTATGATAAGGCGAGCCCTGAGATTTCTGTAGTTCAATGAATACCAAAAACGATTATAAACTCCAAATCATCCACCAAGTGATGAACTTTTGTGGGATAACAATACCACACCTCGTTCTCTGACAAATCCACAGATTCACTAGACTGGAATCTGTCATCTTTATCACGGGTTCCTTCAATGTTGCCATTTGAAGTAGCATCCTTCAAAAACTTTTTATCCAACTTATCCTGCATTTGAAATAAAGAGATCAGAATATGATGATGAAGAAAAAAGAGGATGATCAAACACAGAAAGAGAGAGTAGAAACACCACTTCTGCAGAAGATCTACGTGATTTGCCCATCGCCACTGCTGCTGCCCAAATATGCAATTTTTACAATCAATTGCCCAGAAGTTATATATTTATAACAAGATTAACTATCGCCGTATGCACAAGTGCACATGAGAATACCAACATCATTATAGATCACAGGATGTCATGACTATACAAATCATCACGAAACAATAGTATCATATGTGAACAGAGAAACAAAAACACAAAGGTAGTCAAACAGGACAAACACAGAGAATGATAAGGTAGGAAAGGATGAGCAGGAGTCAATTTGTTGAACCAACATTGATCACACTGACAGTACAAAACGGAACACCACAGTTTAACCACCAACTCTCTCCTTGGTCACAACTCAAGCATCTATATTTTTCTGGCATCTAAACTGGGTACATTGATCATACAGCCATTCTCATGCAAAAGCACACAAAGACACAAACCACATAGCACAACACTCCAAAGCCAAACATTACCCCTACCCACTGAGGCTGTCATCGCAATATGTCATTCGAGCAGGTATTCATGCACACATATACACTTCAAGTCCATAAGACAACATTAAAATCCAACATATGGATTCATTCGATCACTGACCTCAATTTATGAGCATCTTATCCCGCCCAACATCCAACAAAACCAAAATACAACACCGCACCAGCTAATTGTTACTGCAACAATGGGAAACAACGACCATGTACTAGCCTATGACTAACTTTTCATACGACGATACCCAGTGCAAAGAATCGAAGACAAGAATCTACCTTGAAAACGCTTCAGGTTCCCTAGGGCGTGGGATTGGATAGATTGGTAGGCGAGTTGCTGCCTCGCGAATCTGGCTGAAATCTAGGGTTTCGGAAGGAAGGTAGTGCTCGACGGGAGAAGCGCAGGGTTGCGAGTTATAGTTCGTCGGTCCACGGCAGCGGAGGGAGGATGCGGAGAGGAGAGTTGATCTCGCTGGAGTTTCTTGTGGTAGAGGTTGCAGATAAGACCACTGACAGACAAGGAGATAGAAAAGAGACGAAGAGAACTGCCGACGGCAGCGGCGGCCGCGAGACAACGTTGGGCGGAGAGGTAACCACTGAAGAACCACAAACCAAAATCCTCATTACAGTCGAATACACCCTAAATCCAAAACTTGACGATGCGGTCCCCGGCCATTCATTATTTTACAAAATTTTATTATCGGACCGGTCTGACATATAATTGAGTGATCCGTTATCTGTTAACCTAGTTAATTGGATCTAAACCGATTAAATGGGTCATATTCTTGAAACAAAAGAGGTCATATCGCCCATCTCAAACGGTTTATATCGTGAATTACAAGTGTCTATCTCTACGGGATAGACGGACTGATGATTAACGCATAATCGGGTTCCCGACCATTCATTGTTTTACAAAATTTTATTATTGGATCTAATCCGGCATGTAATCGGGTGATCGGTTATCTATTGACCTAGTTAACTGGGTTTGAACCCATTAAACGGGTCATACAAACATATATTCAATATTCTTGGAACAAAAGAGACGATATCGCTCATCTCAAACGGTTTAATATCATGAATTACAAGTGTCTATCACCACAGGATAGACGGACTGATGATTAATGTATCATCGGGTCCCTGCCATTCATTGTTTTATAAAATTTTATTATCGAATCCGGTCCGGCATGTAATCGGGTGATCGGTTATCTGTTGACCTAGTTAACTGAGTCTGACCAATTAAACGGGTCATACAAACATATATCCAATATTCTTGGAACAAAGGAAACGATATCGCTCATCTCAAACGGTTTAATATCGTGAATTACAGGTGTCTATCTCCACGGGATAGACGTGATGCGGTCCCCGACCATTCATTGGTTTACAAAATTTTATTATCGAATCCAGTCCAGCAAGTAATCGGGTGATCAGTTATCCGTTGACCTAGTTAACTGGGTTCATCCAATCCGACAAGTAATCGGGTGATCAATTATCTATTGACCTAGTTAATTGGATCTGAACCACTTAAACGAGTCATACAAACATATATCCAATATTCTTAGAACAAAAAAATTGATATCATTCATCTCAAATGGTTTAATATCGTGAATTACAAGTGTCTATCTCCACGGGATAGACGGACTAATGATTAACACAAAACATTGGCATCATGAAGTCTTGGAATCAAATCATGTCAAAATTAGATGTATTCCCTCCCTTATATGCTAGTCACTATAAAGACTAGTAATCTCCGTAATTTTTTTTTTTGGTATTAATTTTTAGACAGATTAAGAAAAGTACTGAGATTAATGAATCATCTTTTTGTCATTAATATCTTAAAAATTGATCTTAAGTATTCAACTAGTCATAGTGGTGAGTTGTTGGTTAATACAAAATGATGCATAAGAAATCAAATATGTTTAAAAAAAATTACCAATGAACTTAACCAGTGCAAGTAACTTCTGAAATTGAACAAACAAACATGTAAAGGTGCTCAAAATAACAATCTACGATAGGACATTGAAGCACTTAGCATCAGGAAATAACAGAACCATTCAAAGAACTGATCATAACAAAAATTACACCTTCGATCTATCCACACTCAGGATGCCACTACAATTTCTAAATCCTAGGTAATCTACAACACTAAGAAAAGACAACCTTTATCCGATAGGCAATTCACCCGATACACTGTATAAACCAAGTCTTTCAACATGGTTGGCAAAATAAGCCTCTATATTGCAGTGCCCGATCAATGATGTTTGGATAGCATTTTTTGGTGCCTGGATCATTTTCAGGACTCAGCCATCATTGACAGCGTTAATGACACTCGCACTGACCACTTTATCAATCGCAGCAAAGGATCCATCAGGTGGAACAACATCTAACAAGTTGAAGCCTTCTGCCTCGACCATTCCAGGATCATCGATCCAATCTCCGGCGTCGTAGTCAGATATGATTATCTGGTCATATTCACCATCTAGAAGGCCTTTGTTGTCGGCTGATAGTGTTTGCCTAAAGTGCATCATCGTTGGATTAGAAAAAAGTGTCTTGCCTGTTGCAGCACAAAGTGGACTATATAGATTCAGCTATAAAACTAACCTTTGTTGAAGGTGCAAGTTATGATGGACGAAGCTAAGATCATTTGACCTGGAGTGCTCTATTCGATTCTTACTCAAATAAAAACATTGATTTGCATAGCTGCGCCTTCTGAATGTGGTCATGCTGCATGTTTGGCTCAGGATCCTAACAGCAAATCGCTGGAGATCTGGGTAATCAGATGCATACATAGACCACCATGTAGCTGTACAAAGATGTTAAGACAATGCATAATCCATCAAATAAAGAACATAAACAATAGTAGTAATTAAACTCCCCATTTTTATCAATAGTCAAGATATGTATGGTAAACCAACAGTCTGCCTTAATCTTACACAAGGCTGTGCAAGGCATAAGCCTCTAGGGCAGAGGAGTTTCATAACGGTGTATGTTCCAAAGTAACAACCCAGTGAAGAGTAAAATTACCTGGTGATAGTGATTCACGACCCCTTAAAGCCATTGGACGGCTAAAGTCCCCAATGGCATCTTCATAAAAGGATTTATGCTTCGTGATATTGTCTTGTGCTGTTAGATCAGGTTCTAAAGTCTCAATGCAATCAAGCAAACCTTTTTGAACAACATTAGTGATTGAAAATCTAGGGCTATAGAAAATGGAGGGATTGAGATAGCAAGCAGCAGAATGCAGCGGGCTGTGGAATTCTTCTCTCAGATGATTTATGACTTCCAAATACGGGAAGTAATCAGTTTCTTGGTTCTCAAATGCCAGAATGATATCTTG
Source organism: Boesenbergia rotunda (assembly GCA_024364735.1). Taxonomy (NCBI): domain Eukaryota; kingdom Viridiplantae; phylum Streptophyta; class Magnoliopsida; order Zingiberales; family Zingiberaceae; genus Boesenbergia; species Boesenbergia rotunda. Next base: position 931,007 of record JAGFNQ010007818.1, on the reverse strand, counting down.
CTTTGCCTTTTCAAATGCATCAAATATATATCCCATAGAAGGTCTTTCTCCACTTTCTGCAATGTGAAGAACTCTAATAAGTGGTTCAGAAACCTTCAAGATTCTTCCACATGAATACCAGAATTGCAAATCGAATACTATGTCCTTGACATCCATTCCTAGTCTCTGCTTAGATATCAATGATTCCTCCCAAGCATTGCATGTGAACATCTGCTGAATAGAGTCCTTGACTGCGAAAATGTTTTGTAAAGTAAGAAAATCTGTAACTGACTGTGTCACAGAAGGCTGAATGATGTCTCTGCCATTTGTTATCTTCTTCAGCAAACTAAGAAGGGACTCGTCATTATAAATAAACTGGGAGATCTTCTTTGCCTTTGCCATTATCACATTCACTTCACCCATTTCACTTAACTGCTTAAGCATTAGCTTGATGCAATGGTTTGCGCAAGAGCTCCAAAAGAAGGTTCTGTATTTTTCTGTTAATACCTTCCCTGCAGCTTTATACCAAGACGCGCCATCCGATAAGAACTGCACAATATTTCCAAGACCGACATCTTGAACAACACTCTCAAACAAATTGACAAGCCCATCCAAGGTAGTCTCAATTTGAGATACATCTACTGACTTGAGAAACATAGTTCCCTTGGGACAATAGATAAAGAAATTAATTATGGTTCTGCCAATCGTATCAATGAACCTGTCAACCATCACTGTACAGCCTGTGACTTCCCATGACTTGCGAAGCTCTTTGCAAAATTCTCCTACTTCATTAGTACATTTACCTAATAGTTTGACCCTAAGCGAATGACAGGAGGGCATTTTATATCCAGGCCCTACTACAGCAATAGCATCAGCCATCTTTTGGAAGTACATTGAATTTACTGCAGTCAACGGTATGCCAGCCTCAAACATGAATTTTGCAACTGCCATATCAGCTTGGTCTATGTTTTCCTGTGAAGCAAAAGACACGGGAATCATAGGCTGAGGTAGTGTTGAACCTTGTGTCATATGCAACATCTCCACTTTCTTTCTTTTATTGGAATTTCCCTCGTTAACATCCTTCCCTCTTCTTCTGTGAGACGCAACTATTGAAGAAGTTGAGGTCACATTAGGATCATCACCATTATACTCTTCTGCAGTTTGCTCCAAACCCTTAAAGCTCAGATGTTGTTGCATTTGTGCTTTGACATCATCAGGTACTTGGTCACATGGTGCAATATTGCCTCTTTCTCCTGCTAGATGTTGCTTAAGGCGTGAAATTCCACCGCCTAAGATTACCTTGTGGCAGTACTTGCACTGTATTTTTTGTCGATCGCCATTCACCATTAAACCGTGAGCCCATCCAAGATCTGTAGCTCTAGAAGGAAAATCCTTCAAGGATTGGAAAAGCAAAGAACTAAGATACATAGCAAAGCATAGTCAACTTAAAATGAATAAAGGATTCTGGCAACATACTTGTTCCTTGTATTGATTATTTCCGAAAGTATCAAAGAAACCCCTTGTTTCAACCTCGAATTGTTGATCCATCATTTTTTGAGCTAACAAAAATGAAATATATGTGAAGAAGGATCCATGTCTAGAAAGTATAAAATGCTGGAGGAGAATGACAAAAGTCTTAACTCCGCACAAGTACAAAGCTTAAACTTCATAGTACAGAAAAAGACTAATCACATGATGCCAAGCATTATCATGCAATGCTTGTTAAAAATCAGAAGAATTTCCATAAATCATAAACCTCAACACATTCAATTAAATAAGGCTATTCTCTCCCAAACCAGCTACCACAATTAGTACAAGTAACAATATTATATAAGTATTAAATCTTAAATGATACTCGAGCAATTATATCTCATTGTACTAAACACTGTGTTAGAATAATGAGGAAGGACATTAGTTGCTTGGTCAAGTTAACCAATTACATCTGAAAGTATTTCTTTACTGTTTCACAAAATTCTACAAAGCAAACTAATTTTCATCTCTTTAGGCTATGTATTCCAATACTACTTTTCAACCTTAAATATGTTAATCTGACAACTACTTTACATTCTTTAAAAAATATATATATCCTCCTGTAACACACAATAACAAACATGTTCTTTTAAATATACATGATAATAAACAATGAACTAGTAGACCATCTCATAAAACTAAAACAATCTTAATCAATTAATTCTTCTAGATTTGTTGACATGAATTCAAGTTGTGAGGAGTAACATGATTGTAAATAATTAAAAAAACAAAAAAAACACGATCATGAATGAAAACCAGATCAAAAGAAATTTATAGGCAAAACTGTAAATAATCAAATATCTTCTATGAAATAAAAAGGCTAAGATAACACCGTCGTAAAAGGTGATATCATATATAATCTAGTATGAAAGAAGAAAAGAAATGGAACAATAGTATCATACAATGAATTTCCACTTCATTGAAGGTCAGTAATTCATGTCTAGCATCTATCATGTCAGGATCGGATGCATCGGACTCCACACTATAATTAGTAGAAGTTGGCACCCCTGATGTTCCCTCATCTGTCTTTCGCCTTCTTTTGTTCGGCCTCCTTGGTTTCCTTGTGGCCAGGTGATGGGCTATGATCTCCCTCACTTCTTTGGGAACAGCCTCACAACCCTTGATCTCCCCCTTTTTGCTTGCCAAGTGCTTCTTGAAACGTGTAATACCTCCAATCATGATCCTGTGGCAATAGTTACACTTGACATGATGCCTATGGCCTCCTATCATGGTACCATATTGCCAACCAATGTCTGGAGGACGAGGCATTTTGCTATATTTACAGAAATAAAGCTGCAATCTCTACCCTGAACAACACCAAATTACCATTAAGAGTTATGCTGAGAAAAAACAACTGATTCTCTAAGGTTACAAAGATTAGAAACAAACATGATGAAGTGTTTCGCGATCTACTTGTTCTTTGATTTCCTCAATTTTTCCTACTTATTTAAATATAAAGCACCATTACCATCAAGAGCTGCAAATAATTCATTGGATATAGAACGTAAACTGTACAGACATAACAGCTTCAGATCATTGATTGACATGAAAACTGATATTTTTCAGTATGAACAACTATCCCCTTCTGATGCTATGGAACTATGACCATCAACGCTACTTAGCTGGTATAACAACAACGATAGCAGAAGTTGAACAAACAAATTGAATTTTGACGAAAGGCGGCACATGAAATGCAATGAAACAATCAGATCGAATTCAAATGAAGAAAGACGCAACATACTATGATGAATGGTTTGAGAAATAAAATGGTTATTGTACCATGAAAGTTCATTCACATCTTTTTTTTCACAAGGATAATCTAAAAATATAAAATTTGACAAAACAAATGCACAAAACAGTCAAATTAATCTCACAAACAATAGAAATTAGCTCACTCAAGTCCTAAATTTCAATGAGGAAAAAATAAATCTTTTATTGCAAAGCTAAACGGAAGAAGTGGGAAAAAAAATTAGAGAACGCCAACGTTACTCAGCAGATTTCAAGCCGTTTCCACCTATTGATTCCAAAAAAAAAAAAGCAGAAAAGGAAAGGGAAAAAAAGTAAAGGCAAATCTAACCGAATCAAGGAAGTGTCGATCGAGCTCCTTCACCGGCGTCGGCGTCCGCGTCGGCGTCGTGCCCAGGCAATCGCGCCGCGACCGAATCGGGCGATACGGTGCGCGTAGCGTAACGCGACAGAGCGTGGATCAGAGCAGCGTGCCGGGTTGTTGCGTTTTCCGATTCGAAACGAAGAGATCGGGGGATTCCGCGATGTCGGTTTGGGAGGGGGAATTGGTGGCGATATGCGTTTTTGGGGGAGGCCGATAAGAACCCTCGTTCCGTCTTCCGAGATCTTAACGCCGCTCGTAACGCGGGCAAAATGACCGTCATAAATAGTCGTATCAGGTTCACGAAATCCCAACCTTCCGTTACGATCCGGTTTATCGTCGATGCGTTTTCTTGGCTCGACGAACGGTGCCGTTACTCTCACGTAACGAATAATGATTGTTACATGACTGTGATATCTACTCCAAATTAGAAGCAATATGTATACAGAGGGAAAATGGTAAATTATTAAAACTTTACAAGTGCTTTTTTAATGGAAAATCTTTTCTTTTATTTTTTCCTTTTAAAATTATTATTATTATTATTATTATTATTTCAACTTAAAAGTCAATTACCTAAAAATGTGAAAATATATATGAAAAAGGGCAAGTTATCAAAACTTCCCCATGTTTTTTTAAATAGAAACGCTTGTCTTTTTTTCATTGTTTTTTATTTAAACTTAAAGCCGTGGAATCAATTTATTTGGTTAAACTTAATTGTTTAATTGACGTTGAAAATAGATTCCACGTGATAAATTTCAAGAATTCAAGCAAGCAATTAAACTTTAGTGGCAAAAAAAAGGCCAAAGTATCATTAAGAATCACAAGACGATGTTGGAAAGAAGACAACGACTAGACTCAGGAATTCACTAATGAACGGTCCATCTAAATCTTCAAATTAGAAAAGAACTTAACGCTAGTACTAAATTTTATCGTAGATGATCCTGTCTAGGAGTTACGAGAATGAGGCATCGACAACGTGGAAAGGGATCGAGTTGACTACGGAAGGACCACCAACGGTAAGAATTGCAAAATCAATCACTCAAAAGCACATTCGAAGCAAGTCCGAGGGGAGGACAAAAAAGGGTCCCTGATGCGTGTACTTTGACGCTCAAGTCCAAGTCAGCAACCAGCGAAAGAGAGAATGAAGTCTAAAATGAGAGTTCTAGAAAGATAATTTTTCATACTTGCATCGTGAATGAGAGACCCCTATATATATATATATGTAACACTTCTCATAATTCTCCATCATTATTAAGGTGTTACATTAATCATAAATATGACTATCAATTTATTATATATTCTGTGACAAGAGAATCGTGTCAATAGCTCTCTTAAATATGGTTATTTAATGTGTATTTACTGGGATCTTATGTAACAACTCATGATGACTAAGTTTTAAATATGTATTTTGTTAAAGAGTTACATGATTATTATGCGTGTTTGGATAGTGGGCTTTATCTTTAGAAGAAAAAAAGGACGGTAAGAGGGGCCCGACCTAGAAATAAGGTCTACTTCGTTAAAAGGGACTTGCTAAGAATGCATGCCCAAATAGAGGAGTCTAAGGGAGTTATGCTTATACATAAACACATGGCCTGCTAAGAGGTCCGACCAAGCCTAATCCACCGTGAGATCGGGTCAGCTTCACACTTTTTTTTATAGGATCTATTTAATGAATGTTTAAATATTTTATTTGAGTACTTTTCAAGAACGTACTGATGAAGCCAATCGAATTTGTCTAAATCATTCGTTTGTCTGATCGGGCGTGCCTTAGGTGGATCTGAGTGGTGTCAAATTGCCACTAAAACGATCATGTTATGGGACACATAGGACCGCTGATCGGGAAATGGTCAGCTACTAGTTGCGAATCTGATCGAACACCCATCTTTAGGAAGTCCGGTTGGTACTAGCTCCCTATGGCTCCGAGAAGAAAGAAAGAAAGAATAATTAAGACAAATATATAAACTAAACTTCATAGATGCATGTATGTCTTCATCAGACATAGAATACAATCAACTAGCTAACTAGAAATATTATTTCTACTTAGAACCTGACATGTCAAACAACCTCAAGTCACCATAAAACATGTCAGGGGAAAAGTTGGGGAAAGCACATCAACAGCCTATCTCTGATAGATGAGATCGATCATGAGATGAGAAGAACAATTATTAATCTGAAATATTATGATCTATGTACTGCATGCGCTTGAGGTTGGCATGAGCAGAGTAGGGAGACGCTGAGGCATCGTGGATTCTGACCTTCCTCTTCTGAAGAAACATCTGCAGAGATCTCTTCATGGACAGCCCCGGATTGAGCATCACTTGTGGAGCTATTTCTTTCTTATCTTCTTCCATTATCTCCCTCTTCGCCATAGACAGGATCGCTTTGGCCTGATCAGTTCATCGAATTAAAGATCGATGTCGAATCAAATGTTCAGTAATAATACTGTAACAGTAGAACGAACAGAGCTGGACCTGGATTTCAGTGACACTGCAGACGCTAACCCTGCCCTTGTAGAAGATGGTCATCTGCTTTTGCGGCTCGCCGGTGGTGCTTAGTGAAAGCCTGAGCTCAGGATCCATGGCCTTCTTCTTCTTGCTCTTCCTCTTTACCTCCAGTTGCGATGCACACTTCAGTTGAGGAGTTTTAAAAGCATTAATCAATCAGGATCATGCACGTTGACAACGAGCTAGGGGCATAGAATTAAAAATCTTTAATGATTCCAATAGCAGCGTGCTGTTCTTGCCTGCGAGGGTGGGTGATGTTGATGGCAGCTAATTAAGTTGGCCGGAGGAGCAAAACCAAAGCTAGTTTTGGGGGGTCTTTTTCTCGTGTGGAAAATCGAAAGTGGACCTGCAGCTGGAGTTAGTGATCAATGATTAAATTTAGAACAAAGATCATTTCAATTGGGTGATTATTTAGTCAGAAGATTCAATGATTGAGACTAATTCCTATCTCGAAACTGAGAGTTAGGAACTCATTAATATTTCCGGTAATGCATATTTTGTCAAAATTTTAAATAAATGGCGTGTGAAATGACATGCTAGCATACATGAAAAGCATGTAAGGAATAATAAATATTACTTCATGCAAATGATACCGGTTAGCATACTGTTTCAGGTGTTATTGTTGAGCTTAAACGATTTGATATAATCGATTCCACTGTAAAATATGAATAAATAAATCCTAAGATCATTTTGTCTTAGATAAATTAAATGTTAATATATAGGTGTATATCTTGTGAGAAAATAATTAATTCAGATATTATCATCACATTTTAATTTTATTTTATGTTGATAATTCTTATGGCATAGTATTTAGTTTATGGCTTAGTCTTTCCTATTTTTATGGATCATCTCTATTATTGTGGATCATTCCTGTTTTTGTGGATCTTAGGGTAATAGTCTTTCCTATTTTATGGCTAATCTCTTATGGTGTATAAATAGAGCATAAGAGTGTGTAAAAAAATATCAAGTTTTAATAAGAATTTCTCTTTAGTTATTTTCTTCTCACCTTTCTTCCTTCTTTCGGTTTCTTCATTTTCCTTTGTTCTTCTTGCATATTGGTGTGGTTCTTGGGTGCGCTATTCCTTGGGTCTGGGCCAACAATTGGTATCAGAGCTTTGGTAGTATAGAGCAGCCAAGAATCCACGCTTCCACAAAAATGTCGAGCATCCTAGCGAAAGAGAACGGCGGAGTGCCATTTTTCTATCCGATGCTAAGTCCTCACAATTATACTGTGTGGGTAATAAAGACAGAGGCAATTCTCGATGCCCAGAGAGTCTGGGAGGCGGTGGAGCCAGAGAAAGAAGCCCAGGTGGATGCAAAGAAGGACAAAAAGGCACATGCATACATCTTGCAGTGTGTCCCCGAAGACATTCTTCTCCAAATCGCAACAAAGAAGACGGCGAAAGAAGTGTAGGACAGCCTCAAGCTGAGGTACCTAGGCAGTGAACGAGTGAAGAAGGCACGCGTGCAAACGTTGAAGAGCGAGTTTAACGCCCTTCGGATGAAGGAGACCGAGACGATTGATGAGTTTGCTGGTAAACTCAACGCCCTGAGTAGCAAGTTCTTCACTCTCGGTGTCACGCTTGAAGATTCCTCTTTGGTAAAAAAAGTTGCTCGATTCTGTCCCTGATAAATTCTTCCCTATTGTTGCCGGTATTGAGCAGTTCCACGACCTTGAGACTATGCCATTTGAGGAGACTATTGGGCGACTGAAGGCATACGAGGAACGAACACTGCGATTACGAGGCAACACCAACGACACTGAAGGTGAGCTCCTGCTTACTCATGCCAAATGACAAATGCGACAAAAAGGGAGCAGCGTGGACACTCCGTCAGGAGGCAAGGGGCGTGGCAAGTGGCGTGGCAAGTGGCGTGGGCGAGGGCGCGATCGTCGTCATGGTACGCAGCATCAAGACAGTGCAGGAGGCACTAATGGCAACAACAGTGGCACTCGTGACAAGAGCCATATAAAGTGCTTCAATTGTGAGAAAATAGGGCATTATGCGTCCGAATGCTACAACAAGTGTCGTGATAATGAGGCTCACCTCACTTGCGACACCGATGAAGAGCCAGCATTGATGATGAACGTGTCCCACGAGGAGTCTCACGCTAGTCGAGAGCGGCAAGATATGATTCTTCTCAGTGAAGAAAGGTTTCTATATCGCTGCGTTAAGAAAGGAGAAGATAAAGACGTCTGGTACCTTGACAACGGTGCCAGCAACCACATGACGTGCCATCACGAGAAGTTTCAAGAACTAGATGAAACCATCACCGGGAGGGTGAGGTTTGGCGATGAATCAACCATAGAGATCATGGGCAAAGGGACGGTTGTGTTCGAATGCAAGAACGGCGATCAAAAGGCTCTCCATGAGGTATACTACATTCCAAAACTTTGTAGTAATATCATCAGTCTTAGTCAATTGACAGAAACTGGGAACGAGGTGCACATGGAAGGAGATACCATGAAGGTAATTGATGGGAGCAGGAAGCTCTTGATGCTGGTAAAGCGAACACAAAATCGCTTGTATAAGATAACCTTGAAGACACTCAAGCAAATCTGTCTCCTGGCAAGCCTAGAAGACCCAACCTGGTTATGGCATGCAAGGCTCGGACATGTCAATTTCCATGACTTGAAGCTATTGGGTGAGAAGAAATTGGCAGTTGATGTGCCAATATTGCCCCAGCTGAACAAGCTTTGCGAGGTGTGTGTGATCGTCAAGCATGCAAGATTGTCGTTCCCGTACCAAGCAAACATTAGAGCAAAGAAGCCGTTAGAACTTCTCCATGCTGATATTTGCGGGCTAATCTCACCATGTACACTTATCGGAAACAAGTATTTTCTTCTAATTGTGGATGATTTCACTAGGTGGATGTGGGTGTTTGCATTGGCAGCAAAGAGTGATGCATTCTAGGCATTCAAGAAGTTCAAATTCCTGACAGAGAACAAGACTGAGTACAAGATCAGAACACTCCGGACAGATCGAGGCGGCGAGTTTCTATCCACGGAGTTTACTCGATTCTGTGAAAATGAAGGAATCGAGCGGCACCTCACGGCTCCATACACCCCTCAACAGAATGGTGTCGTGGAGCGCCGCAACCGCACCGTGATGGCCATAGCAAGATCTCTCCTCAAGGGTATACATATGCCGGCAAGGTTCTGGGGAGAAGCGGTTAGGCATGCTGTCTATCTGCTGAATCATCTCCCAACTAAGGTGCTAGGAGAGCGTACCTCATTTGAAGCTTAGATGGGGAGGAAGCCACATGTCGCCCACTTGAGAGTGTTCAGTTGTGTTGCATATGTGAAAAACGCAACCCCTCATCTGAAGAAACTTGACGACAGAAGCTCACCCATGGTATACTTGAGTGTCGAGGAAGGTTGCAAAGCTTATCGGTTGTTTGATCCAAGCCATGGCAAGCTACAAGTAAGTAGAGATGTCACATTTCAAGAAAATTCTGAATGGACATGGAATGCAAGTGCTAACAATGAAGAAAACTTGCCGAGTTTTATGACGTTGGATCCGCTCTACTCCGACGAGGCGATTGTTGCAGCAGACGTTGAGGCAGGGGCGGAAAATGTCATACCATCAGTAGCAGCCGTGGTACCCATGACAAGAGCGTCAAGTCCATCTACACCATCATCGAACTCGAGTCCATCTACACCATCATCGAACGCCCATGCAACTACCTCACCTCCGGTAACAAACACGCCCAATTCTTATGAAGGGTCAGTCCGCTATAGGTCCCTTGCCGATATCTACACCAACACTGAGGAAGTGGTTGGTATTGATGAAGAAGAGGAAGAGTTGATGATGGTGGTGTCTGATGAGCCAACAAGTTATCAAGAAGCTGCAACTGAGGCTTGCTGGTACGAAGCAATGGAGAAAGAACTGAGATCTATTGAGAAGAACAAGACCTGGACCCTAACTGAGCTCCCATTAGGCCACAAACCTATCGGTCTAAACTGGGTGTTCAAATTGAAGAAAGATTCAGATGGGAAAGTTGTTAAGCATAAAGCAAGATTAGTTGCTAAAGGCTATATACAACGACAAGGCATCGACTTTGAAGAGGTTATGCATTGTCATCATCTTCACATGGTGCTGTCTTATCTTATCTTTATACATGTCCCCAGCCAGGTTTGGGTCGTGTTGCTAGATTGGTTACATTGGAAGTGGAAGATGACAACGCTTCACATGATGCTCTTCAGCATCCCAAACTGTCTGGAGAAACTACAATACAAAATGCAATTACAGAGGTTGCTGCCATGGTGGGGGAGAATGTCAGGAGTGAAGTTAACTGCCATGCGACAACTACTTATTGTCCGTGATTTACAGTCATGTCTGGAGTAGGGGGAGTAATGTGAGAAAATAATTAATCCAGACATTATCATCACATTTTTATTTTATTTTATGTTGATAATTCTTATGGCTTAGTATTTGGTTTATGACTTAGTCTTTCCTATTTTTGTGGATCATCCCTATTATTGTGGATCATTCCTATTTTTGTGGATCTTAGGGTGATAGTCTTTCCTATTTTATGGCTAATCTCTTATCTCTTATGGTGTATAAATAGAGCATAAGAGTGTGTAGATAAATATCAAGTTTTGATAAGAATTTCTCTTTAGTTATTTTTTTCTTGTCTTTCTTCCTTCTTTCGGTTTCTTCGTTTTCCTTTGTTCTTCTTGCATATTAGTGTGGTTCTTAGGTGTGCTATTCTTTGAGTCTGGGCCAACATATCTTCTATTATATATTAGTCAATATCTGAATTAATAGTCTTTATGATTTATTTCCTCTATATTAATTTTGGAATGGATTGATAGAGACATTGGGCGAATAAATTATCTTTTACCACCAAAGATAAGTACTATAATTTTTTTTTAAGTTGATATTCGATTAATTCTTGGAACGATCGAATCGATCTCAAAGAATTATCACGAGATACTCATGGTTGTCTATTCAAATAGCCTATTTTCTTAGGCTGTTATTCGGTAGAGGAAAAAGCAGTGGCGGCCCATGGAGTGGGCAGGCAGGGCACCTGCCCAGGGCCCTATTTTAGATGAGCCCCACTTAATTTAGGTTTTTATATATTTAAATATTATTGATAATTTAATAGAACTTAATTTAGTCATATTCATTAAAACGTAAATACAAATATTACTATATATATTTGTATACGATTTATTAAAAGTGTCTTAAAAGCTATGCGCATCTAAGGAATAGAAAAATTATTATATATATAAAACAACTCTCATTGATGGAAAAGTAAAAACCCTACGGTAAACTATTACCTCTTTGCCGAATCACCATATTTCTTCGCAATCACGCCGTGCCGCCGTGGGAAGCTGAGTTTTCTCTTCGTCGTGCTTCTTCGTCACAGGAGCTTTCTCTAATCCTCTTCCCCTGCTTTCTCTAATTTCAGCTCTGTTTTCTTCGTCTTGATGCGACATTAATCCTTATTTCTCTGATTTCGCTGCGAACCACCGTTGATAAGGTACTATTATTCTTTGTTTTTCCTTACTTGATGAGTGCTCTTGTTGCCATTCTGGATGCTTTGTCTGAGGTATTTTATCGAGGTTCAATTTTAAGATAAATTCTCTATGAAAAATTTTACTGAATTAGAAATATTATTTTCTCCCTAAAATTAAATGACTCTAGAATCATCAGAAATATTATTTGTTTATTTTATAAACTATTGTGGATACCTTTCTCCTAAAATAATTTGTTTATTTGTGCTTGGATCGGTAAACAAACTCATGATACATTAGGGACTTTATGTTATTTTGAACCATGTTTTAAACATAATATTAATAAGTAGTGTGAATCATGTTACCCAATAATGAATCGATACACTTACTAAATGTGATCTAGTTACTAGTAAAATGGATATGCATTTGTTTGTTTTTTTCTTTTTGGCCTTCGTGCTTTTTTTAATCCATTTTTTACTTTGTTAGTACTTAGTAGGCTCATATATCGTGGTTCAGTATATCAATAAAGTTTTGTGTTACATTTGTTTGATGTTTTACAATATAATGAACCATTAAGAATTTAAATTATCACTTTTGTCTTATTGTGTTTATACTTGGTGTAGCAGAACTTAAAGAAAAATTATGCCTAGAAAATATCCCTCCAGAAGTGCTAAAAGGAAAAAAAAAAGCAAACAGAAGAGAAGATGACTCAATCAATGAAAGGTTCTATGGATAAATTTATTTTGAAGGAAATGAAAACAATGAAAGAAGATTTGACTGACAATTTAAATAATCAGAGTGCACAAGAAAATCATTCTGAAGAACAAATAGAAGATGTGTATTTTGAAAATACTAAGGATATGGATCAAGACAAAAATAATAATGAAGGAAATGAAAACATAGATCAGTCTCTAAATATATTTGATCCAAGAGTTTGGGATAATCTTGATACAAAAAAGAGGGATTTACTCGTTGAAAAGGGCCCAATTAGAGAGGTTAATTTTGAATACCCTCGTGATGAACTTGGTAGACATTTTTCCTCAGAGCATTACAATAGAGTGCATCCAAACAAAACAAGTCATGGAAGACAATGGCTAGTTTATTCAAAAGAGTTAGATAAAGTATTTTGTTTCTGTTGTAAACTTTTCAAAACTCCACAATCACGAAGTCAATTAGCAGAAGAGGGATCCAAAGATTGGAAACATCTAAGTGAGAAGCTTAGAGAACACGAACAATGTCATGAACATCTTGCTAATTTAAGATCCATGGTGGAGTTACAAGTGAGATTGAGGAAAAATGAAACAATTGACAAAGAATTGCAGAAACAGATTAAAAATGAAACATGCCTTTGGAGAGGAGTTTTGACAAGAATTGTAGCAGTGGTAAAATGTTTGGCTAAAATATCTTGGTATTCCGTGGAAAGAATGAAAACTTAGAAGATGATTCAAAAGGTAATTTCCTGGGTTTGATTGAGATGATTGCCGAGTTTGATCCTATAATGCAAGAACATCTTAGGCTCATTAAAGGAAAAGAAATTCATCATCATTACCTCAATCATAAAATTCAAAATGAGTTGATAACAAATATGTCATTAAAAGTGAAAAGTGTAATCACTGAAAAGGTCAAGAAAGCAAAGTATTATTCGATGATACTTGATTGTACTCCTGATGCAAGCCACAAGGAACAAATGACTTTAATATTACGGTGTGTTAATGTATCATGTATTCCTATAAAAATTGAGGAGTACTTTATAGAATTTCTAAATGTTATAAACACAAGTGAATTGAGTCTTTTTAATGAATTGTGTAATGCATTAGACTCTCTTTGCCTTGTATTGATAATATTAGAGGACAAGGTTATGATAATGGCTCCAACATGAAAGGAAAACACCAAGACATCCAGAAAAGATTGTTTGATATAAATCCGAGAGCCTTTTACATGTCATGTGGTAGTCATTGTCTTAATTTGGTGATTTGTGATATGACAAACTCATGTGTTAAAGCAAAATCTTTTTTTGGAGCATGTCAATGCATGTATACAGTGTTCTCCAATTCTACAAAACGTTGGAGTATTCTACTTGATTGTTTGGATAATTTGACACTTAAATCATTGTGCACTACAAGGTGAGAAAGTCATATCGAAAGTGTCAAAGCTATTAAATCACAAGTTAAGCAAATCAGAGAAACTTTACTTAAGGTAGTTGATTTAACTGATGATGCAAGATTATCAAGGGATGCTAGATTGTTAGCAACACATGAACTTAGCAGCTTTGAATTTTTGTTAAGCTTGGTAATTTGGTATGATATTCTCTACAACATAAACTCGATCAATAAAGCCTTACAATCTGAAACGATGCGAATTAATGTTGCAGTGAAACAATTGAAAGGGCTTGTTTCTTTTTTTGAGAATTACAAGGAAAAAGGATTTGCAAATGTCATAAATTCTGCTAAAGAAATTGCTTTGAATATAGGAGTTAACCCTGTATTTCATGAGCGACGACAAAGATCTAGAAAAAGACAATTTGATGAGGTTGCTAATACTGAAAGAGAACGACAAAAAGCTGAAGAATGTTTCAGGACTGATTATTTTCTTGTTGTAGTAGATATTGCTCTTGTGGAGTTGAGGAGTAGGTTTGAGCAATTGAATACTTCTGCAGAGATGTTTGGATTCTTGTTTGATGGAGAACAGTTAATGGCATTGGACGAAGATAGTTTGAGAAAATATTGTGTGAATCTTGAATCTGCTCTACAAAAGGATGATGTATCTGATATTTATGCGCATGATTTACTTTTGGAATTACGAATGTTGCAAGAGATGTTACCTCTGGAAGCATACGATACAAATAAATCTTGGACGACCATTAAAATTTTAGAGTTTGTATTGAAAATGGATGTTTTCCCTATGATCGTGGTTGCCTATCAAATTTTACTAACTATTCCTGTGACAATCGACCCAAGTATGATCTGGAGGATCATAGGTTTTGATGTGTGTGATCAATATGATTAAGTTAGGGTTTGTTGTTGGACTAATATGTGTATGTGAGTGTGCAGGTGTGTAGGTACACATAAACTTGGTTGGATGTCTTCAAGTGAAGGGTGACATGGAGGCAAGTTGGAGGCTTGTGTCCGCATCCGAGGGACCATGGGCAGAGACGATGAGCCAAGGGACACGAACTTCGAGGCATGCGTGAAGGATGACATGGAGGCAAGCTGGAGGCTTATGTGCGCATCCGAGGGACGGGAGCCGAAGACGAAGAGGGCGTGAAGGCAACAGATCGAGACTGCGGATTAAAGAGTCAACCAAGTTGTGAGGGTCCGAGTGTGAGTGTTTGTACTCGGGAACCAAACCGGAAGGGTTCGAGTGCGGAGAGAAATGTACTCAGGAAGGATAACCCTAGGCTTAGTGAAGGACCAGTCGACTGCCCCAGGGGCAGTCGACTGGTAATGACTGGTGATTCGAACGTTGGTTGTAACGGTCGAATCTGAGTGGGACCAGTCGACTGCCCCAGGGGCAGTCGACTAGTAGCGACCAGTTAGTACTCAAGCTCTATTTAAAGGAGCTCGTTTAAGGCTACTGTTTCTCGGCGAAACGTTCTTGGATAGAGTGAGTTAGTAGCCTGTTGTGCTTAGGTAGTGTCCAAAAATTGTGGTGAGGTTTCTCCACCCACAAGGAGCTACGCGATCTAGCCGGAGGTGCTCCGGGGAATCATCCACCGACGGATTAGGGATCGCCCACCTTACGGTCAGCCGTGGAGTAGGAGTTTTATCTCTGAACCACGTATATCGGTGAGTTCTTCCTTGTTTAGTTTAGTTTTAGTTTATTCCGCTTGCGCACTAACGATTGTAAGAAGAGGAAATCGAGAAATTGCTATTCGCCCCCCCCCCTCTAGCAAGACGTACACGACCTAACATGAATGACTTAGCAATCCTTTGCATGGAAAAAGATATATTGGAGGATATCTCATATAACGACATCATTGATGATTTTGCTTCAAAAAATGCAAGAAAAGTGCATCAAGAGTGCATATTAAATAATATTGATTGTTGAATATGTTATTTTGAGAAATTATGTAAAATATTCTTTGGTGTGTAATTTCTTTAGTTTCATATTTTGGTTTACTCTAATTATGTTATTCAATTAGTTTTTGTTAAATATACATTTGACTTTTCAAGTTAATGTAAGAGGGAAGGAGGGCCCAAATGGCCAAATCTATGACTTCGCCCAGGGCCTAATTTGTCTCAGGGCCACCCCTGGGAAAAAGCTCCTGTAATTCATCACAATTAAGTTTTGATCCTGAAATTCCTAAGATTCATGCTTAAACATGTCTAACAACTACGCCCTAACCTTAGGCAAGAATAAGTGTTATTATTTCACGTGAAATAATAAGTACGTGATACGCGTGGAAGAAAAATACCTATGATACAGTGAAAGGACCTCAAACGTCACTTAAGCATTTGCGAACCAATCTCAATTACGATGCATTTTGTAAAAATTTCTCTTCTTAATTTATTCCAACGATCGATGATAAACTTTTATGGACCGAATCGATGTCCTAAATTCAATTACTATTTAATTCATCAACGTTCTTTTAATAAAAGTACTAATTAATGTTTCACGTGAAAAAAACGAAAAACATTATAAGTTGGACGGCGCTAAGGAATTTGTCGAGTTGCATCCCCTTTATTAAATGAAAATGAAAAAAAATACAAAAAACATTAACACAATTTAACATGAAATTAGTGGCAAGTTTAGCCGGAGCATAAACTTTCCTCGTCCGTTAATTACATTTGGAATCATTGATGTCAATAAGGTTTTATAGGTAAGAAGTAACTATTGTATTTATTATGTGGGACCATAATTAGATTTTGGTCATGATAATTAATTAGATTTGGCCTGCTTAATAATGGGTCGATATGATCAAAAATTAAAATATGCAATTGTGTTAACGAAGGAAGCTAATTTCTTGTCGCATTTACGTAGTCAAGTGAAATTGTATGGGTAAGAAAATTAATGTTGAAGTAAATTTGAGACAGTGAATGGGACAGTGAATGACGTGTAATTATTGTGTACACGTCCGATCGCCGATCGGACACCACCGATGGTTTCTGATTATCGTCCTGAATCAAACTATACCTTCAGAGGACGGTGAACTCATTAGGATCGCCGGCAACGGTGAACCTATCGAAATCGACGGTCAATGATGCGAGATCGCAATTGCGGCGATCCCCGACGGGTTCACCGTGCCCCCAAGGTATAGTTTGGTTCGGGGCGGCGGCCGAAGGCCGCCGGTAGTGTCCGATCGACGATCGGACGTGTACACAATAATTACCACGTCATTCACTGTCCCATTCACTGTCCCAAATTCATTGTCCCTATCATCACTCATTAATATATATAAGAAATAAAATGATATATTATTTATCGTTAAATTGCAGAAAACTCTCTAATTCCCATTTGATCTTTGCTTGCGCTCCCTATTTGATAAATTCTTTGCATTTACTCCCTGATAGATTTAGTATAAAAGAGTGAAAATTGAATAACAACAGTGAAAAATGAGTATAAAAGAGTGAAAATTGAGTAAAAAAATGAAAATTGAGTACACAGTTTCTTGATGTGATGGATGCAACCTTACATACTCAAATTTTTAACTTTTATACTCAACTTTCTTCAAATAATACTCACAGAACTGTCTTGTCAATCCCATCAGGGACTGCATGCAAAGAAAATTTTGAATAGAGACTGCATGCAAAGAAAATTTTGAATAGAGACTGCATGCAAAGAAAATTTTGGGATTGAGAAGTTTAAGAAAATTTCCCCTATATTTATCCCCCATAATACCACTTAATTCTCACACAGGTTCGATCCCCAGCTACAACGTATTTACAGGAATTTTTCTTTCAAATGAGGCGTGAATCCTGGGACGCTGGGCTTCTAGACCGCCCACTGCGAACTCTTCCCGATTTACCCTGACGACCGATGAAAAACTTCCGTAAAACCTGAAAAACCTCGTTAATCATATACTTAATTCTCACACATAGTCAACCTTGACCGTCTATTTAATATAAATAAATAAAATAAATACAATCATTTTTGAGAAACGGCGATATGATTCCAATTAGGGTGGATATCTAACTTCCTCTCAAATAAAAAAAATTAAAAAAAAAAAAGTAAGAAAAGGGTAGAGTAGTCAACGCAGCAGCCGCCATCAAATATCAACTGCCATCCAACTGCAGATATTAAAGAAACTCGAAGTCAACGTAGATATACCTACTATTTCTTTCTTACAAAAGGAATTTGTTTTAGAAAAAACGGAGAGAAAATGGTCTAAATTTCAACGAAGAAAAAATTAAATCTATAAATCTTTTATTGCAAAGCTAAACGGAAGAAGTGGGAAAAAAATTAGAGAACGCCAACGTTACTCAGCAGATTTCAAGCCGTTTCCACCTATTGATTCCAAAAAAAAGCAGAAAAGGAAAGGGAAAAAAAACTAAAGGCAAATCTAACCGAATCAAGGAAGTGTCGATCGAGCTCCTTCACCGGCGTCGGCGTCGTGCCCAGGCGATCGCGCCGCGACCGAATCGGCCGATACGGTGCGCGTAGCGTAACGCGACAGAGCGTGGATCAGAGCAGCGTGCCGGGTTGTTGCGTTTTCCGATTCGAAACGAAGAGATCGGGGGATTCCGCGATGTCGGTTTGGGAGGGGGATATGCGCTTTTGGGGGAGGCCGATAAGAACCCTCGTTCCGTCTTCCGAGATGTTAACGCCGGGCAAAATGACCGTCATAAATAGCCGTATCAGGTTCACGAAATCCCAACCTTCCGTTACGATCCGGTTTATCGTCGATGCGTTTTCTTGGCTCGACGAACGGTGCCGTTACTCTCACGTAACGAATAATGATTGTTACATGACTGTGATATCTACTCCAAATTAGGAGCAATATGTATACAGACGGAAAATGGTAAATTATTAAAACTTTACAAGTGCTTTTTTTTATGGAAAATCTTTTCTTTTATTTTTTCCTTTTATTATTATTATTATTATTATTTCAACATAAAAGTCAATTACCTAAAAATGTGAAAATATATTGAAAAAGGGCAAGTTATCAAAACTTCCCCATGTTTTTTTAAATAAAAACGCTTGTCTTTTTTTCATTGTTTTTTATTTAAACTTAAAGCCGTGGAATCAATTTAGTTGGTTAAACTTAATTGTTTAATTGACGTTGAAAATAGGTTCCACGTGATAAATTTCACGAATTCAAGCAAGCAATTAAACTTTAGTGACAAAAAAAGGCCAAAGTATCATTAAGAATCACAAGACAATGTTGGAAATAAGACAACGACTAGACTCAGGAATTCACTAATGAACGGTCCATCTAAATCTTCAAATTAGAAAAGAACTTAACGCTGGTACTAAATTTTATTGTAGATGATCCTGTCTAGGAGTTACAAGAATGGGGCATCGACAA
Source organism: Boesenbergia rotunda (assembly GCA_024364735.1). NCBI lineage: Eukaryota > Viridiplantae > Streptophyta > Magnoliopsida > Zingiberales > Zingiberaceae > Boesenbergia > Boesenbergia rotunda. Next base: position 911,961 of record JAGFNQ010007818.1, on the reverse strand, counting down.
CGTGAAGAGGGAGTTGGCTACGGAAGGACCACCAGTAGTAAGAATTGCAAAATCAATCACTCAAATGAACATTAGAAGCAAGTCCGAGGGGAGGGGAAGAAAGGATCCCTGATGCGTGTACTCTGACGCCCAAATCCAAGTCAGCAACCAGCGAGAGGGAGAATGAAGTCTAAAATGAGAGCTCTAGAAAGATAATTTTTCATACTTGCATCGTGAATGAAAGACCTCTATATATATAGCTCTTTTAACTGTGGTTATTTAATGTGTATCTACTGGGGATCTTATGTAACAACTCATGATGACTAAGTTTTAAATATGTATTTTGTGAAAGATTTATATGATTTTTATGTGTTTGGATAGTGGGCTTTATCTCTAGGAAAAAAACAAAAGGACGGTAAGAGGCGCCCGACTTAGAAATAAGGTCTACTTCGTTAAAAGGGACTTGTTAAGAATGCATGCCCAAATAGAGAAGTCTAAGGGAGTTCTGCTTATACATAAACACATGACCTGCTAAGGGGTCGACCGAGCCTAGTCCACCATGAGATCGGGTCAACTTCGCACTTTTTTTATAGGATCTATTTAATGAACGTTTAAATATTTTATTTGACTTTTCAAGAACCTACTGATGAAGTCGATCGAATTTGTCTAAGTCACTCGTTTGTCTGATCGGTCGTGCCTTAGGTGGATCTGAGTAGTGTCAAATTGCCACTTAAACAATCATGTTATGGGACACATAGGACCGCTGATCGGGAAATGGTCAGCTACTAGCTGCGAATCTGATCGAACACCCGTCTTTAGGAAGTCCGGTTGGTACTAGCTCCCTATGGCTCCGAGAAGAAAGAAAGAAAGAAAGAAAGAATAATTAAGACAAATATATAAACTAAACTTCATAGATGCATGTATGTCTTCATCAGACATAGAATACAATCAACTAGCTAACTAGAAATATTATTTCTACTTAGAACCTGACATGTCAAACAACCTCAAGTCACCATAAAACATGTCAGGGGAAAAGTTGGGGAAAGCACATCAACAGCCTATCTCTGATAGATGAGATCGATCATGAGACGATCGAGAAGAACAATTATTAATCTGAAATATTATGATCTATGTACTGCATGCGCTTGAGGTTGGCATGAGCAGAGTAGGGAGACGCTGAGGCATCGTGGATTCTGACCTTCCTCTTCTGAAGAAACATCTGCAGAGATCTCTTCATGGACAGCCCCGGATTGAGCATCACTTGTGGAGCTATTTCTTTCTTATCTTCTTCCATTATCTCCCTCTTCGCCATAGACAGGATCGCTTTGGCCTGATCAGTTCATCGAATTAAAGATCGATGTCGAATCAAATGTTCAGTAATAATACTGTAACAGTAGAACGAACAGAGCTGGACCTGGATTTCAGTGACACTGCAGACGCTAACCCTGCCCTTGTAGAAGATGGTCATCTGCTTTTGAGGCTCGCCGGTACTGGTGCTTAGTGAAAGCCTGAGCTCAGGATCCATGGCCTTCTTCTTCTTCTTGCTCTTCCTCTTTACCTCCAGTTGCGATGCTCACTTCAGTTGAGGAGTTTTAAAAGCATTAATCGATCAGGATCATGCACGTTGACAACGAGCTAGCTAGGGGCATAGAATTAAAAATCTTTAATGATTCCAATAGCAGCGTGCTGTTCTTGGCTGCGAGGGTGGGTGATGTTGACGGCAGCTAATTAAGTCGGCCGGAGGAGCAAAACCAAAGCTAGTTTTGGGGGGGGTTTTTCTCGTGTGGAAAATCGAAAGTGGACCTGCAGCTGGAGTTAGTGATCAATGATTAAATTTAGAACAAAGATCATTTCAATTGGGTGAGTATTTAGTCAGAAGATTCAATGATTGAGACTAATTCCTATCTCGAAACTGAGAGTTAGGAACTCATTAATATTTCAGGTAATGCATTGTCAAAATTTTAAATATATAAGGCGTGTGAAATGACATGCTAGCAGACATGAAAAGCATGTAAGGAATAACAAATATTACTTCATGCCAAATGATACCGGTTAGCATACTGTTTCAGGTGTTATTGTTGAGCTTAAACGGTTTGATAAAATCGATTCCACTATAAAATAGGAATAAATAAATCATAAGATCATTTTGTCCTAGATAAATTAAATGTTAATATATAGGTGTATATCTTCTATTGTATATTAGTCACTATCTGAATTAATAATCTCTATGATTTATATTGATTTTGGAATGGATTGATAGAGACATTGGGCAAATAAATTATTTTTTACCGCCAAAGATAAGTACTATAATTATTTTTTTAAGTTGATATTCGATTAATTCTTGGAACGATCGAATGTATCTCAAAGAATTATCACGAGATACGCATGGTTGTCTATTCAAACAGCCTGATATCTTAGGCTGTTATTCGGTAGAGGAAAAAGCTCATGTAATTCATCACAATTAAGTTTTGATCCTGAAATTCCTGAGATTCATACTTAAAAATCTAACAACTACGCCCTAACCTTAATTAGGCAAGAATAAGTGTTATTATTTCATGTGAAATGATAAGTACGTGATAAGCGTGGAAGAAAAATACCTATGATACAGTGGAAGGACGTCAAACGTCACTCAAGCATTCATGAATTAATCTCAACTATGATGTATTTTATAAGAATTTTTTTTTCCAATTTATTCCGAGATCGATCGATGTCCTAAATTCAATTATTATTTAATTCATCAACGTTTTTTTTAATAAAAGTACTAATGTTTCACGTGAAAGCAGCGAAAAACATTATAAGTTGGACGGCGCCAAGGAATTTGTCGAGTTGCATCTCCTTTATTAAATGAAAATTAAAAAAAATACAAAGAACATTAACACAATTTAACATGAAATTAGTGGCAAGTTTAGCTGGAGCATAAATTTTCCTCGTCCGTTAATTACATTTGGAATCATTGATGTCAATAAGGTTTTATAGGTAAGAAGTAACTATTGTATTTATTATGTGGGACCCTAATTAGATTTTTGTCATGATAATTAGATTCGGCCTTTTAATAATGGGTCGATATGATCAAAAATTAAAATATGCAACTGTGTTAACGATGGAAGCTAATTTCCTGTCGCATTTACGTAGTCAAGTGAAATTGTACAGGTAAGAAAATTAATGTTGAAGTAAATTTTATCCACTAACATCATTAATTCATATAAGAAATAAATTGATATATTTATCCCCCATAATACCAGTTAATTCTCACACATGGTCAACCTTGACCTTCTATTTAATATAAATAAATATAATAAATATAATCATTTTTGAGAAATGGCGATATGATTCCAATTAGGGTGGATATCTAACTTCCTCTCAAATAAAAAATTTAAAAAAAAGGTAAGAAAAGGGTCTTTGAAGTTTATACGTTTCTCAGTTTGATCGAGTAGTCAACGCAGCAGCCGCCATCAAATATCAACTGCCATCCAACTGCAGATATTAAAGAAACTCGAAAGTCAACGTAGATAAACCTAATATTTCTTTCTTAAAAAAGGAATTTGTTTTAGAAAAAACGGAGAGAAAATGGTCTAATTTAGATGCACCACTCAACTGGTCAACTTCAAGATCAAGCACAAGGTCAAATCCATCCGCACGCCGTAAAAGTCAAAATACTGCGCTCATAAATAAACATTCAGCAGAAACAAACAAACTACTGCTCTTATTTCTGCAGAGAGCTCATCTTTTAGATCTAACATCAGCTTTTCTTTTGTTTAGAGGAGTAAAAGGATCATCTTTGATTGCATATCCAATAATTAATCAGCTGTTGCCAATAGATAATGGATGGAACCAGTTGGTTTTGTGACCTAATCTTCCTCTAGGCAGCAAAGGCAGAGTCGCAGTGAAGGAGGTATCTGCCATGGCGGCCGCAGTAAAGGTTGTTCCTTTTCAAACTCCGATCTTTCTTCTTGTTTACTTGAGCACCGCAGTTGTAGCTTCATCCGTCGGCCATGAGATCGACAGAGGCTTCTCCGTCGCCCACGACACTTCCTACTCCCAATTCCAGCCCTTGCTCGCCGACCCCACCGGCGTCTTCTCCCTCGGCTTCCTTCGGGGTGGAGACGGCGAGTCCTCCTTGCTCGACCTCGCCGTCCTCCACCTTCCCTCCTCCACCGCTCTCTGGCGCGCCACCCTGGCGCGACCCCTCCGTTGGAGAGCCCCTGTTTCCTTATCCTTCAACGGGAGCCTCGTCTTGTCGGATTCGGAAAGGGGGATTCTCTGGTCGACTCCCGCGGTCGACGCCGGTGAGCGCCTCGTGCTCCTCGACTCGTCCAACCTTCAAGTCCAGAAGCTGGCGGCGGGGGGCGCCGTGGTGGTGCTTTGGGAAAGCTTCGATTTTCCAGCGGATACGCTGGTTCAAGGTCAGAACTTTACATCCGCCGCCGTTGTTAAGTCTATAGATCAGCGATTCTCGATGAGGGTGGCGGAGAATTACGTCGCCCTTTATATGGAGTTTCCCGGAGGCGTGCCGCCGGTTATATATTGGAAGCACGCGGCCATGGAAGAGAAGGCGCAGATTGTCGCCGGCGGAGGAGCGATTTACGCTCGGGTGGGAGAGGGCTTTTTGGGGATGTATCAAAACGACACCGCCCCTGTCGACGTTCTCCCATTCAGCAGCTTCAATCGAGGAATCCGTGGGCTCCGCCGCTTAACCCTAGAATCCGACGGCAACCTCCGAGCTTACTACTGGAACGGCACGATCTGGGTCAGGGACCTCGAGGCCATCGCCGACCGGTGCGAGATCCCTGCATCCTGCGGCGCCTACGGGCTCTGTGGCAACTCCGGCGGATGCCGCTGCCTCGACGGCGCCAGGGAGGCGGAGGGAGGGTGTCTCCCAGCTTCCTCCGGCAACTTCTGCGAAGCCGCAAATAATGAGTTCGGGATCTTGAGGAGGAAAGGCGTTGACTTGGCGCACAAAGAGCTGGCGGCGCGCGAAAAGGTGGCGTCTTTGGAGGAATGCGAGGGTTCTTGCGAGCAGAACTGTAGTTGCTGGGGCGCGATCTTCAACAACGCTTTGGGCTACTGCTACTGGTTGGACTACCCGATACAAAGTCTGGTGGAGGCGGACCAGAGTAGGGAAGGGTACTTCAAGGTCAGGTCCACCAGCGGAGGAGGAGGCGGCCGCGGGAGGAGGAGGGAAAAGGTGGCGTTGCTGGCGGTGGGCGGCATGGTGTTGGCTGGAGCGGCGGCGGTCGTGGTTTCTTACTTTGTTCAAAGGCGGCGACAGCGAGTGACAGCGAGAGTGAATGGGTCGATGGTGGAAGGGCTAGCGCCGGGGCCTTACAAAGATCTCAGTTCAGCTTCGTTTCGATCGATCGAGCTCTCGTAAACTCCCAGATTGCTCTTGTTTTAACCATTATAGCATAGCGGTCCATCATCCATCAATGGCAAAATCACAATGCTCAGCCTCTTTCTTGAACGCTGCAATCTAAAAAAAAAACGAACAAGAAAAATATGATCAAGAAAAACATACGCATTACTATTGTCAAAACAATGTGGCATAATTCAAGAACAAAAGAGGAACCCAGTCAACTCTATCGCCAGCTAGAACTGGCAAGATTCAGGGCGATGGAACTCGAGAGCGAAGAAGATGAGGTAGAGCAGGGAAGATGCCGACAATGAAGGAAGAATATGTGGCACCAGACATGGAACGACTCTCCGTGTGATAGATTCCTCGTCCACCATATTTTTTATTATACTTACCCACCATATCTCATCAAAGCAAAAAGATAATTATACTCACCAAACATATAATTAGGAGATTCATATGTATCTGAATTCTCTTATCAACTATATTTTATTTTCATTCATCGTCGTATCAAAAAGATGATTATACTCACCTTTTATGTTTCTCGTAATGCGTCTCAAAATTATGTAAAAAAAATAAATCATAAAATAATATCATTCATCATGAACAAAGAAAAGAGAACTCGGTCTGTTCAATTCAATGAAGATAAAGAAGAGGATAAGAGAGCAATCTTAAGATAATAATGGCTCATTATCAGAGCATACACATGCAATTATCAAGAATTCTACATCCTGCCATAAATAATAGGTATGCACATTACACACCACCCAGGAACATTTCACCATTGAGATCGAACACTATAGACTGGTAGACTGTTAAATTTTTACAAACAATGCATCACAATCAATAAAAAATCTAAGTTCTTTGATGGAGAAACTCCATTTTTTTTACACAACAAAAGTATCAACACATAATTGTTCTAAACAACAAGCCCAATCTTATTTCTTCCCTGTAGTGACTCCGACAACAACATTGCTCACCTGCATAGATATAAAAATTTGTAAAGGTCTTTAAACTTCGTACAGAACACAGATCAAGGCTTACCAGTTTTCCACTTTCGTTCACTGTCATGGGATTTTCAACCACAACTGTTGTATTTGGAACTCGAGAAGATTGCTACGGAAACCACAATAAAATAAATAAATAAAAGAATTCCATGAATTGATGAAAAATTAAAAGAGTTGGAGAGCCAAATATACAACTGATGTTGATGGCCGGATAGGTGCAGTCTCATTGGGCCTTGGTGCTTCAGGGGCAGGAATTCTCATATTTGGCATCTTCAATAACACAATGATTGTCAACAAAGGTGATGGAAATAGGATGAAAGGAAAAACGAAGTTAAACTCAAATTATACCCCAACATTAGTAATGTAATGGCAAATTGCACATTTGACAGATGACGCTCCATATGGGTACATCAGTGTTGTACGGCAATTGCCGCAGTTCACATGAGAAACTTGATTTGCTGCATTCAACAAGATATAGGAAAGCAGATTCAAAATCAATCAAACTGTCACCATGAATCCAAATTTCATACTCACCACGGTTCACATACTAGAATCAATTGTAGCAACCATAGTAATGTGTGTAGTAAAAGATTGAAGAATCAAGAATCATCGAGTTATCATGACGATGATTTGTATATGGTTTCACTTAGTAGTCAGTTGATTCTCCAGATTAGTATTGTGTAATTTACGAGTTAGCATTGATGCTTAAAAGCTCAGTATAAGTGTCATTTATAAATGTAATTTATCTGCCAATTGAACGAAGGTTCTGTGAAGAGCACAAGATTAACGGGGAAATAGCGTCTAGGATGGAACCCTGTCAACTAACTCATACCATGGATGACAAACAGCTCATCTTGGGAGATTACTTACATGCTTGGCTTGGTAGAACATCTTGATAACATAAGCTGCAAGAAGACTGGAGAGGTCAAGAGGCAACTAAAGTGAATGGACCTTCATAATTATGATATTACAAAATTACCAAATAATAGTATTAAATATATGCCTCATTTTTTGTTCATGTAAACAGTGAATGGCCTTCATAATGATATTTTATATATGCTAATATTGTATATTTGTTTCTTTTTCCCATATAAACATTTAATAATATTGAACTAAGATATCTAAATATTTGATTAGCAATTAAACATAGTTTAATTTGATTGTTATGGTGTCATTCTCAATACTGATAACATTTTTTTTTTTCAAATATTATCATTATTTAAGTATTACAAGACAATAGATCTAGTATCAGATTTACAAAATAGTTATACAATAAGGATATTTGAATTTATGGATGCCTTTTTTGCTAACTAACAACTCATACAGCTTATTATTAGTTTTCATTTTCATTCATATTCGAATTTCTTTATTTATTGTTAATTATTGTGTTTTACATGATAGTTCACAGTTTATTGTTTTAAATATACCTCAGTGCTTCATAAGTTTCCTAAATCGAGTTGCTCCCTATCTCTTATCAACGCAGATACCAACTTGGCAATGCTCTGGGATCTCATGTTCATATCTCTCCCTTCCACATTAGTCTCTTGATGCTATTTTGGCTTGCGTGTTGAATCATTTCAAGGTATAGATGCCGCATAGTAGCATGGGTTCAAATGACAGGCAACAAGCCGATGCTCGGTGGTATTAACTAGTAGATATATTTACTCCCACTCATTTTCATCCCTCCATCTTAGATTTATTTAACATTATATTTCTCTACACTAGGGAAGAAATATATTAATTAGCTGATTGTAACAAAATTTGACCAAATTTCATGCCAATTAAATAGTATTCTCTCCGTATGAAGTTTATTTTCGGCCAGGTAGATTTTGAGCATGTCATGAATTTCAATGAGAAAGTCATGTGTCCCAGCTCATCACGATCCAACTCATCTGACTGGAATAGAGTTGATCTTTTTTGGAAACTATGGGAAAAACATTAAATCTACGAGAAGACTCACTCTACTACAATGTTAGTGGAATATAGTTGTATTATATGAAATGCATATAGAACTCCCTCATTATCCTGATAGCTAAATACTCCAAGCAGGATTCAATTTATACAAACACTCATATAACTATCAACTCTGACGCTTTATATATAAACATTTTTTATTATTAGAAATTCCATCCTCCGTCCATGAGGGGTAAAAAATCAACTTTAAAAAAATAGCAGCAGTTGAAATATCATGTTAAAGAAAAGCTATAGTAATCGAATGTCTAAAGAACTGGACTTAAAAAAGGGGGTTCCTTCCCAAATCCCAATGATTTTCTGACATTCTTAAATAAGATCTAAAAGACGAGCTGAGGAAAAGAAGTTCCTCAATTTTGGTTGTATGAGAGATGGACTTCCTTTTCTCCAATTTTTATCACGGATGGTTAAGTTACCAACCTCTGACACAAGCAACTCTATAACTCTTGAACATTTCATTGTATAAATGGAAAATTATGGAGGTCTCACAAAAACATGTAGTAACTCCTCACAAAAGATGTTGTGGAGGACTTTTTTTTTTGTCAGTCTCCGCGCTTGTCATAGAAGCCATTTTGTTATCTCAATGCATGTTTAAAAAGATAGTGCATACCTTAAATAGTTGTTGTAAATCACTAGAAAGTGACGTTAAAGTTAACTAACCAAGAAGAAGGCAGAATAAACTACAAATAAAGTAATAGATACCTGATATAGTGTCATTGATTGTGTTACAGCAGGAACACCTTACACTTGTTGCACCACGAGCATACATCAACATTGTTCGACAGCCACAACATAACAGTTGAGCCATATCCATTCCTGTGAAGTTCATTTTAGACTTGCCTATATAACTAAAACCAAAAAAAGAAAAATTATCTGCTTAAGTTAAGAGAAACAGTATTACCTCAATTTAACATAATGCAATAACAAGTATCTAAGTAATCCCGGTTAGACAAAAAGATGAAACCACTTGAGACAATAACTGTTGGTTATAGAGTAGAAATGCATAGCCCTCTGCACCGACAAGGGCATGATGTCAATTCTAAACTGTATAATGTTGACTAGGCAAGAAGTAGCCTAATATTCATGCCTCACTGGCAACAAAAACAGATGTCCTTTCCTTTAAAAGGGTAGGCAAATAAATCCAGTTCCTCGCCTTTACGAGATTTAAAAGCTCTTAGACAGGCATTATCAGACAGTGAAATGACTTGAAACTCAATTCACTACTATCAGTAATCGACACCATTAATGTGTTCTGATGAATAATTGAATATCACAGAGCCCTATTAACATGGAAATTGAATGGATATCACACTATCAAAGAACCCATTGAGATCTTGTTACAAGACAGTCGGCCAGAACTATTGAGGCCAAAAGTATTGAACTATCAAATGATAGGAGAAAAATGCAAACCAAGATATCAAATCTTCTTGCATCTCATAGGATGGTAAGAGAATAGAGGGGGAGGAGGGATAGTATACCAAAAAAGTTGAATTTCCTTTGGTGCCTATATTTATAGTGTAAGTAAATTTTATTAAACTAACTAGTTCGCTAAGCGCATAAGTGACTCATAGGTTATTCGCATTGAAAATTTAAAATACATAGTACATGAGAGGCTATATGAACAAAACAAAATCATCCAAACATAAACATTACTTGATAACTGTTCACAACTGATTTTATAAGTCAATTTATTTTAGACAAAGACTATGTCTTGATATAGTTTATTAATTACTGTTGTCACTAGGTACTGAAACGCATGGCTGAAAGAAAAGCAACTAAATGTTTGTCCTAATGGTATCAGGTTGGAAGCATAACTTCTTTTTTTTCCTTTTGCCACAACCAGATTTCTATGATATGATAATAACTTAAATCAAAAAACGTAAATGGGGTACCTGGAGCAGCTCGGGTGACTGTGCTGCATAACGCACAACGCACCTCCATTGATCCCCTTGGGTAAACAAGGACACTCCTGCAGCCGTTGCAAACAATTTGGCTCTGCATAGCTGAATCGTGTCTATTAAGACAATTGGCTGCCGATCCTACGATTCTCAAAATGCATAACAATACGAAATCAATCAATAAAAAATATCGTAGACTAACAATAAAAAAATCATATAAAAATACGCCAGATAAGAACCGAAATAACATTGTTCATGTCTAATGGAAGAAAGAGGTCAAGAAAACCTATAAATTTTGAATCATCGATATATTTCCCCTAGTGTAGAAAAATAGGCATTGCGATTTACGGCTAGACACAAAGATTCAATCTTTAAAAGAATAAATCGGAAAAATGTCTGCAAATATCCGCATATAAAGATAGGATTAAGAATAAAAGAAGCTAATCGAACAGCAGGGTTGCCTGAGTCGCAGATTGACGGCAAATCGGAAAGGATCACGCCCAAACAACCAACAACAGAAAATAACAGGACAAAGGAAAAATTACCTGAACATCGAAATCGAAGATACCCTAAAAAGGAAACCATCAAGACGAAGAAGACGAATCATCGAGGTACCTTTGCCTCGACGACGGATGGAGCAATCAACGAAGCAGCTACGTCCTCGTATCCTTTGATGGAAGAAATTGATCAAGATCCGTTGACGGAAACGAAGCCGGGGGCAGATTTCTCTCCCCTTCTCGTCTTCTGGTTCTGTCCGCGTCGAGGTCGAATGACAGATAGCGTGGCGACGGAAGAAACAAATGGGTATGTGAATTTATACGGAAAGTAAATCGCATTAAATAGGGAGAACTTCTAGTTTGCCCCCTAATTTTTCACTTATTTTAATTATAGGTTTGCTACTCTCTGGTTACGAAGCTTGCAGCACTGGTTTTCTCGTCTTTAAAATTTATGGTTTTGGAAATCAAAATATTTTAGGCACAATTTTCACAGTTGATAAACAATTTTTCATCTAAAAATATTCTTTTTATCGTACTGATGCAGTAATATAATAATAGTTTTAGTCAAAAATAACTTTAATCCCCTTTAAAACTATTCTAAATAATTTAAAAATATTGATGATTAATTTAAGGGTTAAAATAAAAATAGCATCCTTATTTTTATTATAATTATAATATTAAAAATCCACTCAATCTAATTTAATTTTGTTGAACCAAATAAGTAATACAAGAGCCGGATTGTAAAATAGTACATCCAATTAATTAAAGGGCCGGGCCTTACAATTGATATTCCCCCAATAAGCCCGGCCCATACCCTTGCCAGGCCTTAAAAGTACGATGCTGCGCACTTAAAAAAATTTAATGAGGTTGAGAAATATCGAATCTCAAATGATCGGTTCGATTCTATGGAAGTTTTTCTACTGACTGCCAGGGTAAATCGGGAAGTACATGTGATGGCGGTCCAGAAGTCCAACATCCCAGGGTTTGCACCCCATTTGAAGGGAAAATTCCTGTAAAAGACGTAATATCTGAAGATTGAACTATGGATACTTAGGTTGATAACTAGTCACTTTTTCGATGTGTAGTTTAGAGCACTCAATTGGAAGTTTTTAGATTGTTCAAAGTAACGGTGTAATAGTTAGGTATTTTATTGTATAATCCAGGGATTTAAGTTTGAGTTTTAGTTGTTCACGAAGAAGTGGTCTAAGAATGATGTCTATCTATTTGGATGGATCTCTAGTATTTTTTTTTATTTATCTTGACGATTGATGATATGAATTTTTGTGAGGTTAGATTGATTATTTTCATGATTAATTAATTTGAAAAATTGAATATCTAGATTAAAAAAAAACTTTTAGAGAAGTTAGCGGGAAAAGAAAAAGTTGTTCAAAAAAAAATATCTTAATTTATGTAAAATTTGAAGTCTGTAATTTGAGAGTTGTAGTAAAATTTTAAATTTATTTTTTATCTTAAAATTAATAATATAGTTGGACCAGTAATTAATGATGTATACAAATGTAGGGTTCAAACGAAATTATAAGTAGGTTATATATATATATATATATATATATATATATATATATATATATATATATATATATATATATATATATAGTAGAGAATGATAGATTTTTAGATTTTAGATGTGAGACATATTAAAGATTAAAATAAAAGTTTATATAAAATTTTAATAATGGAGATGCTGTAGGATTCTTTCCCTGCAGATTGGATCACACACACGTGGAATTTTGTTTTCAGAAAAAAATAATAGCGTTGATTGCATTTACCAAGAAAGTTCTTCAGCAACCAGCATAATTTTTTATATATAGATTATTCAGATTAATTAAACCACTTTTGACTAAGCATAATTAACATCACTGATTCTCATCAATGGCAGAAGGTGAGTAATTAAGTTAATTAATTATGATTTACTAGGTCTGAGCCACACTAATCCATGTGATGAGCAGCAATGCACCCTTGTCTTATTCACCATATATATAAAAAAAATTAGCAGTTATTTACTATGAAGAAATGCATGCTTATTGTATATATGGTGAATAAAATTAAATTATTCAATAATCAATCAGTTGTAGCGCCCACGAGAGATGTGCTTGAATTATTTTATACAGCAGAATTGAATTATTTTATACAGCAAAAACTAATATTACAGCTTACAGTATCAGAACACTCACTTGTTCACCCAAATACACGAGAGATCTGACTCTATTAAAGTTTCTCAAATATAATAAACCAAAACATACTATTTATTTTCTTTTAAAAACTGTTTCTATGATCTGATAGTGTATGTGATGCCAAAATGAATGAGCTGTTGTTGTTGGTCAAGTTGAAGGTTAATTAATTATCCAGCTTCCATTAACGACAGATTTATATATATATATTTATTAAAACATAAACACGTAAATAAATAAATAAATATGAACAGAGAAAGAGAGAGAGAAAGATTGTATGGCCTACATGTTGGATTCAGATTCGGCCGATAGGTAGTTTGGAAGAAGCTTATTCTTCCTTCGAGTGAAAAAAAAACAGTGTTAATTTCACAGAAGAGTGAAGAAAAAACTTTTAAGTATAAAATATTTGTTTCACTATTAAAGCTGAAATTGATCTTCCACCTAGTTCAACTACTGGTAATTAAAGAGTTCAGTGAATTTAATAGTTGCTGATTGAGCTAGAATTTAATTAAGATCTCAAGGGGGCATGGCCACATGTGAGGCAGCTGACTATGTTCTTTAACTATAGGTTTTGATTTCACGTAGGTAATGTAGTGAAATGATCATCTTGCTCATCGAAGTAAGTAAGTAACATTAGACAATGATTGACCACGCTAATAATTTAGATTGCATGCATAGGCAAACACCAAGCTTGATTTCGTCTCCCATGTCGTCAATTCTCTCCAAATAAACTCAAACAAGAAAAGAAAAATGTTCCATAGCAATAACATGGAACATGCATGCATGCACAAGTACTAAGAACTAATCCGTCAAAAGTACACTCTTTTAGTGGACTGGTGACGTCGTGGTGGCAGTGGTGGCGACGGTGGTGGTGATGGTGGTCGCCGACGATGTCCGCGGTGTCATATTGGCTTGCCTAATCACCACAACCGGGATCGGGCTCTTCTTCCTCCTCTCTTCTTCCATCATCAACTCGATCCCAACGCGGTCGAGCTTGTCGGCGTTGCTCTGCTCGGAGAGCTTTTTTCCTCCGAAGAGAAATGATTCCACATTTCTCTGTGAGAGAAGGTCTTTTGCCGTTCGCATGAAGTTCGTCGGCGTGAAATTTCCGGACATTAAATTATTATTGGCCTAGAAGAAATTAATTCGATTCGATGAATGGATTAATTAGAGGAATTTTAAATTGCTAAACTGGAAGTACGAAATGTACCTGGATGCGAACGTAATTCTTTGCTCTGCAGTGTCCGAATGCCATGCCCACAGCTTGATCCACCTGCTTAGATTAATTGATTTAGAAAATTATTTTTCATGATAAGATAATAATATATTGACTGACGTATATATTTTAATTATCCGAGATATTTTATTTTGAATTAAATATGTTTTTTTTTTGTTATTCGCAGGTATTCCCTCCGTAGTTCCGTTGACTAGATTATAGGTCAATCCTGCCCGTCCAATTATATGATCGCTAAAACTATTTGAGAATTTAACGGCTACGATTTGATGACGTCAGATTTTTGAAGAGGGGAAGTCCGTACCATGTCGGCGACGCCCTCGGCGGCGATCCTGAGGAGTTCCGGCGCTCCGGTTGGGGAGGGTTCGCTAGGAGCGGCGCCGAGAGAAACTACGAGGAGGTCCGCCATCCCTTCGGCGAAAGGGAACTCCTGCCTGTTGTGCAGAACGTGCGTGATGGCGACGGCGGTAGGATTCGCCATAGCCACTCCGCCGCCCACCGCTGCGACCGGCGTCCGTCCGTCCACGGACCGCATCTTGACTGCAGCGGAGTCAGTGCAGGTGGCGGCGCACACCTCCCACATCCGGAAGTCGAACCCGTCCGCCTCCAAGGCGTCGGTCCGCGAGAAGAGGAATGGCGCCCCCGTCGCGAGGTCGTGGCACGGGATCAGTATCGGCTTGATGGCGTCCCTCAGGGTCGCGTCCCCGAACACACGGCGGAAGAACCCGCCCGGGCGGCGGAAGACCCCACGGAAGAGGCCTCCACGGGAGGAGGCGAAGCCGCGGCCGCGACGGCGGCGGCTCTCGGACACGAGGAGGCGGAGCGCGTCGGCGGCCGAGAAGAGAGGGAGTCCGTCGTGGCCCCTCGTGAAGAGCATCGCGGCAAGGACGCCTCCGGCGCCCGATCCGGCAGCGACGTCGAACAGGTCGGCAACTCGCGCGGATGGCTCGCCTGTGTGGCGGCGGAGGGAAGATTCGAGCCGATCGAGGGCGGCGGCTGCTAGGAGGACGTCGGAGGGGCGGTCGCCGCCGTCGATGGACAGGACGCGAATCCTTCCGCCAGAGCCACCGGACCTCTCCAGTGATGCGGCGGTGGAGGAGGCGAAGAGGAACCTGCTCTCGAGGAAGGAAAAGATCTCATAGCTCAGCTTGTCGGCGTCGATGAATGCCATCAGAATCACAGCCGAGCAGTTCGCTACCGCAAGCAGCTCGAATTGGGGATGGTGGAGACCCGCGTTCGTTTGCCGCTTAAATAGAGAGGGGCGCGCCCGTTCGAGGCGCCGCCATCCTCCGCCGGATATCCACGCCTGGTGGATCTGGCACCGTGCGGGCCGTACGATGCATATCGAACAGTCGTTATGCGCCGCGGAAGGTGGCGCGAAGGGGGGAGGTCGATCTGTGGCGGGCGACACGGCGAGCAGTAGGCATGGCCTCGTGCACGTGCGGATGGTTCGGCCACCGACGGACTCGGGGAGGCGAGCCGATTGGAGATCGGACGGTAGAGATCTGTCGACGGTAGGGACGTGTCGGGAGACGAGGAGACATGATCTGATTGCCAACCGGGATAGGCGACGTGTCCTCCAATTCAAGTGCCGCGTGTTCCCATCACAATAATGCTGAATTACTGACAATAATCCCGATACTCATTTACTGTTTATCAACCTGAAAGTCAAGATAAAGAATCTATCAATAGATTTGTTTTTGAAAATCTAAGCTCTGTTAAAATTGGACACGAGTATTTTCCAATAAAACTCACCATTACGTTTCGCCTTAAAAATAACAAAAACATTAAACACATGGATGAAATTAAATTAGTTCTATTTCTCGTCTTTTGTGAAGCACACCGTTAAAATAGCCTTATAAATAACAAAAATTTATACTTCTCAACTATTCTTGTTATCGCAATCATTCACCTGAATTAAAGGATATAAGGAGTTTTCTTACTAAATTTCACTCTCTTCGTTGAGTGTTTAGAAACCAAAAAAACAGAGGCAACCACTTTATTCCTCTCCTAGTCATTCATGCCTTAATTTAATTGCTTGTATGAGCAAGAAGCTGTGTCCTTGCTCTCATGATGGAAGAGCATGCAATTTAATGGTTCTTTTGCAATCAATAAAAACTTGGCTGCTCTTCCACGCAAAGGCTTGGTATGGGGCATTACTTGTGCACTTAAATAGGTGCTGAAGGGATTAATTCCTCTGCACTCATGGCAAGCAAAGAGACAGAGATCAACTTAAACTAAAGCTCACAATTATGTTATTGATCACACTTGCTAAAAGTACAGGGGAAAGAAATCAGAAACTGATGTGTTTGATATATGGCATCAAATTAAGTTTTCTTCTTCAGTTTCTGTAATGTCAGTTGGTCCTGATACAAATCATGAGGGCTGAGGTCCAGTAACTGTATTAACTATATAACTAGATAGTTATGTAGTTTTCTTGAGAAATAAGGTAAGAAAATGGTGGTCACTAAAAATGAATGCATGTACCACTTACTTTGTGGCCACTTACCATAGTGCTTGCAATCAGTTTGTGAGTGTGACCACTTGCATTAATGCTTTGTGATCATGTCTCTTATATGAAATGGTACTTCATACAATATGTGTCTATTATGTTCACTTGAATTACTTGTGCAACATAGTGGCTGAAATAAGAATGTGTACTTAATAGTGATAGCATAATGTTTACGTAATCATATATAATAAAAAACCTTGCACACGTAAACCTTAAAATACAGTATAAAAATTTGCATTCATGAGAATAATATTTAGTTCATTCAACCATACCCTTGTCAAACAAAACTCTTTTTCAAGAACAAGCATCAATTGAATTTGATGTGGTCCTCTGATATTGATTGAGGTTTGAGGTAAAGAATGTTCGAGTTTAGGTTGATGGAAAGTGAAATGCAACACATAAACTGAAGATAGCATTTTGTCAATGTAAATAATGATTATTGGTAGATGTTCAGATCCTCTGTTTTCATAACTTTCCATGGAAAATTCAGATCATGACCTTGAATGCTTGAAGATTCCATTTCATTCTTCTTTATTTTACTCCTTTAAGTGTTGGCATCAATTCTTTTGTTTTGGGGCCATATCTTTTCAATTTTTTTCTCTTCTTTTTCTTTGAAAAAAAAATGAGAATTGCTTGCCTTGAAAGCTCCATGTCCACAAAGAAAGCAAAGCTTTGTGAATTAATGTATGTTGATTATTGGAATGTTCTTACTTGGATATATATGTTCTTACACCTTTAACTAGTTATATGATTATTTCAATTCGCCTAGGTCTGAATATTTTTAGTCGTTTGACAAATCTTTGTAGAGTCAACCTTGAAGCTGTCGTTTGATTTTGAGTTTGATAGATGTATGATCTATAGCACGAGTTTTTAATCACGTAATTCAGATCAGACGGCTATAAATTTTGTCAAAATTGTTGAAGAACAAGCAAAGTTTAAGAAAGACAATGGAGACACTATTCCAATTAACAAAATGATACGAGGACCAAAGCTCACAAATTGTGTTTTTATAAATTCTTATAATTTATATGTCCTATGATTTCCCAAAGGACCAAGTAAACAAATAATCTAATGGAAAAAATCAAGATATAGAAAGCTAAAAGTCACAATCGGAGGAACAAATAATTTTAATCAATTAGCTATGTGCAGTGGCCTTCTTCTAAGTAGTTCCAACATCAATAAAAGACAGAAAAGGAAATCACAGAATGTTATTTTGCAGAGAGAATTTAGTGAAGAAATTCCAACTATGATTAGATTCTTTATGGGGAAATTCTCAGTCTCTTTTGTCCTTCTCCTCCTGTTGTTTATCCTCAGAGATCTTATCCGCTTCGCGGCCCTACCATTTTTGGAGTCGAAGTCATTGTGTCACACTGTTCAATCTATTTGTAAGCTGTCAATGGAGACAAGATATGAGGCAGAACCATTATTTAAACTTTGTAGTCCTCTGGCTTACTATAAATGGAAGGTTATGGCAGTTTTTATGACTTCATCTGGTGAAAGCAGAATTTCACTGATGAAAAAACTTAGATTGTCTCGAGATTCCTCAATGAACTAAACAATGGTGAACGATATTTTGAATTGAAGAAAGAATCATTCATGGTTTCATCACATTGCAACAAGAAGAGATTTGTAGCTCAACATGAAGATATATCCAATTTACACAATTGTTGGACATATACATGCGAGATGCTTACTTCAACATATTGCATAAATACTACGAGGAAGCAACTGAAGACGAAATGTATCAAAATCTCTTTCTATTTATGAATTTGATTTGTCACCGATGTCAAAATATGATGATGCAGTTTATTTTTGAACAGCAAAATTAACTGCATCAATGTTCTAGCAGTTTTTTTGATCTAAATAGAAAGCTGTTTATCATACTAACCACCAGAAATGAAGTTGCTCATCAACCTGATACATTAAAGAAAAATAGTGTCAATCATAAATCCAAAACCGACGATAAGGATGTTACAAAGCAATTCATGATATAAATTTGTTATGATATATCTGATGTGATGATCATATGGGCGAAAGGAGGCAGATCAATGAGCTTTTCTTTTGTTTCATTTGCAAATGTTCATACTAATCAAGAATAAGTAATTTATTTTTTCCCCCTGTTGGTGGAATGCTTACCAAATTTACTGCCATTGGTATTCTTCTCACAAGGACCTTGTTCAGGGCCACATTGAGTGAGATTTTGATTCTCTAACTGACTTTGCTGCACAACGTTGGATCCACAAGCACATAGGTTCATCTCCTGCATCTGATTATGTCAGTTTTCTCTCACAAAAGATACAAAAGTCAAGCAGTGTGAGGGCTAAGATACAGACCTGCGAACGAGGTTGAAGGTGATGAAAGCCGTGATATGAGGCCTGCAATTGTTGAGGATGACCAGTTTGTATCAGGCTTCCCATATTTACTGCATGCGAGGCTGGTGGATAGCAAAAGACTGATTGGTTTGTGACAGTAGGTAACCCTACAGATTGATGATGAACTACTGGAACAGTTGGCAGTTGAAATGGATGATGCATTGAAAGAACTGAAGCATGAGCCATATATTGTTGAGCACCTGGAAACATCATCTGTGCCATGCCTCTCCCCATCCACATCTTCTGTTGCGTATTAAGAAGTAGATTAGTTCATACAAGCATCAAGTATGAAATTAAAAGGCACTCCATTGCCAGACCTGCACTTGCAGTTGGAGAGACTTCAAGTATTCAATTGCATCATCTAACATTGATGCCTTGTCTGTCTGAGAAATGTGAATGATAAAGAAAAGAGCTATTAGATCTTACATTAATCATAAATATTTTAGAATATAGTTTTAATTTTGCACATTAATGATCATGGAATTAGGCTCATATACTTTATTACTATGAGGTATCAGTTCTTGAAGTGCCTTCATCTTCTCATTTATTCTATCTCTTCTTCTCTGCATGAAATCAAAACCTAAGGCTGAGGAATGTACATGCAAAGCACAAATATACATAAACGACTACTTAAATACATTTCAGTGGTTGATCATCGATCAATATTCAATCCTTACTCTCTCAGATAGGTTGTGGACTTCAGCAGCACGGTTTCTGCGTTGCTTCTTTGCATCCAACGAATCCTCTATATCCTACCAAACGTTTGATTGAAGACTAATTAAAAATTTAACTTATTCCTCAGAAATCATGCACGTAACCACAATGAAGGGTGAGACAAGAACAATTATGTCAGTTAAGGTTTACCTTACATTGATCTTCCAAATAATCAGCATATAGTTCCTTCCTCTTTTTAAACTCGATCTTTTCATGCTGAACTTTGGTATGGCATTTAAAGCTAGAACCAGATGTTCCTGATGATGAAGGATAAGTAGTATCATATGCATGTTTTTGCCCACTTTCTGATTGAAAACAACTACTAACAACATCCTTCGACCCCTCTGTTGTAACAACAACAACACTACTAAGATCTTGACTACTTCCGTGTGTGTTGGATCCAACTCTCGTCATTGGAGTTGTAGACATCTGACTCCCTACCGTCGACAGACCAATGGATCCTTTCTCAGTCGACTTTTGTCTTACTAACTCTGGAAAATGGAAACAGTTCGGTTCACTACCATTTTTGCAGCAGGACTCGTGTTTATAACCTGGTTTAGGAGGCAGCATTTTCCCCTCGCGCTGGGCGGAATGTTCAGGAGCTGATGATGCAAAACCATTTCCCTCTATAGCTGCTGTGTTTATCTTTTCCTGGCACACTGCGTTGGTATCTGCCATTTCAGAGAAGAACTCTGAACAGAATTCTTTTTCCGACAAATTTTCGATGGGGTTTTGAAGCCATGACATAGTTTCTTCGTTTTGAATCAAGTTCATGGAGTCCTCATGTTCTTGTATTGGTTTAAGCTCATTGCCACTCATGGAGATTTTGCGATTGTTATGGCTGTGCATAACCAAGTGCCCATCTTGCCATAGTAATTCTACGAGCTCGGTATTCTGCCTACGCGACCCCAATAGAAACACCAAGGGAAACTCATGGTTAATGCATGAAAAAGTTAACTTCGACCTATGCAACTTATAGCAACATGAGAGAAGCAATAAGGAAAACAAACACTGTAAGTGGGAAGCCATCTTGTTCTAACTTCCATTCAGGATCAAATTGGTTCATCTCTTCGAGTTTATCTATATTTTCAAAGAAGAAATCAACATAATTCTATAAGACACTGAAAAAAAATATACAATCATGTGAGAAGTCTGATAATGAATCTGAATGGACATTTCAACGAGCAGGAAGATCGCATACTACAAAAGTTGCACCAGCATGAAATGAAATTCAAACAATTTTTTCTCAGAGAACATCAATTTCCACTACAACAAGACATCATAGAAGAATCTATGAGAAGTAAACTAAGAATCTAAAAGGAATTTTAAATGGAAAGACTCGCCTTGCTCTTTAAGACTTCAAACTCTAAACAACACAACTGTTTTAGAAAAAGATTGTTGGGATGCAACGATCCCTTTTATGGTGGTGATACAGTGGGGAAGAAGCTGTGCATGTCTGTGATGGAGATGAGCAATGCGGCCATGTTACACTTATTGTGCTGTCATATGCAGAGCATGTGTGAGTGGGTCTTACCTTGAAAACCAAGGGCGGACTACTGGACGAGATCCAAAATTATTATTTTGGGAGTTTAAACTTCATAAACCTTTCCAAAAATGCTTACAACATATCGAGCTAATCGTTAGAGATGACAATGAAGTGCGACAAAACCAAAGACAAGGTGGAGATTTTAACTTTCATCCTTTCCTCAAAGAATTTACTTTTTGATGGTCTCACACTATGATTTCATAAATATCATTAACAAGATTCCTTCCTTTTCTAAACGAGAATACTGACCAAACGGAAGAGTTCTTCTGTAAAATAAAGAAAATGAAATCTTCTGACAGTTGAAGATGCTGTGTTTACTAATCACAAAACGCGAAAACAGAAACAAAATTTAGGAAGAGTTTAAATCTAGCAGCGTCAGTATCATAAATGTTTTTCATTGACTGAATTGCCTATTTGTTGATAGATTGGAAGGCATTTAAGATGGCAAAGTCAGATACCTTGAATCATGTTTCATGATCACAAAACGTGTGTTTGTTGTCAGATGAAGTGGACAAATTAAAAGAAAGTGAAAAGAAAAAAAATATATCAGAACTCAGAAATGGATGGCTCCAAAATTTAATTGATGGATGGCAATTGGAAGATGTGTAGGTGTACGAAAACCAGAATAGAAGCCAAGACAAACAAATTTTTTTATTTCACTAAATTTTCTGCACTATTAATTTCGAACAACTAAAGATGCAGTACTCCTTCTTCCTTTATTCCTCTGAATACGTCGTTCATTTCACAAGTCCCAAAAATTTTGGCCTGAACTATTAAAGCACAACAGTTTAGTACAGGAGTGCATGCATGTGTAAATGTACATTTTCTTTGTTGCAATCTTTTGTTTTATCTCTAAACTTTTACCAGAATGAAAACTAAAGGTTTTGACATTTGAGTTTTACTCCACTCCAGTCAGTCATTGCGATTATTACTTATGCATCCCACTTGACCAAAACTCGAAGGGAACTTGATTTCTCTTGGCGAACTAAATGCCTTGAGGTCGGCGATCGAAATATATATTAATTAAAAACATACAGCGACGTTTCATTTGTAGAGTTGACTAATTAAGTTCCATGCTTAGATTCAAATAAAATAAAATAAGTTTCTAATTACGAGGTTGGTCAGAAACGTACGTTGATTGATTGATTGTTTGCTTATATTGACAATGACCTCCTGTTATATTTCAGCGTTTCCCTGACGTAGAAATAATTAAGCAGCTGTAGCTACGTAATCGGACTCTATCAGCCGTATCGCCAGCTCTCGTCACATCCTTCCTAATACTCGCCGCCGGCGAAGTTGTACAGATCTTAAAGAAGAACCTTAATTTGCCGCCATGGAAGGAAGAGAAAGAAGAAGCAGAGGAGGAGCAGATGACGCATCATGCTTGGGTGTCGCCACCCGTGCACGTGGCGTGGAGTGACATGCCAAGAACAAACTTGAGTTCATAGTGTAAGTATCTTAGGAAAATTTTGATGTTATCAACCGAGTTAAGTTAAGTTTTATTATGTTTGATCTCTATGTCTAAGTGTGCAGGAGTTTAGGAGCGCAAAAAGTTGAGCGGAAGACGCAGCGACGCAGCGGTCGAGAAGGATGACATAAGAAGGGAGTCGACGGGCTCGGTGCATCCGAAGGACGCGGAGGACTGCGAAAGATTACGCTGGTTGAGCGAGAAGGATACGCGCGACGTCCGAGGAACGAGAAGCCAAGCAAAAGCACTTTTGAGGGGAAGGTCGGAGAAGGATTCGGGTGAGCTCAATTCTGGAAGACCCGAAATCACCCAAAAGGCCCACTAGAGTCCGGTTAGCATAAAGCTGACTGAAAGCCACTTAGGCGTCCGTAAATGAAGATGCCCCTATGCATTGATCGGGCGCCCAAGTATATATAGGAACCCGAGAAGTGATTTTTTATCTACAACTTAGTCGTTCACGAACGTTGCAAATGGATAATCTCTAAGTCATATGTCAGACGCCCCTAAGTTTTTGGGCGCCGGTGTAGGACCACGTCAGCATGTGGATAAACTTGATTGGGACTGTAAATAAATCCCCAGAGCTCAGTTCCAAAATAGTAATCAACTGTAAACGAATTCTTTTTAATTTTTTCTATTTTCTGAGTTCTACAACGATGTAAAAGATTTCTCTGTCCCAAGGACTCAAGGAGTAATTCAGGAGAATCAAATTTTACTTTTACTTTGGATTAACAATCTTACTAGTTGTAAACTAATTAATTATCTATGTCTCTTTCCTTTTTGGTTTAGTTCATTTTTATGTTATTATTTTTATGATAAATTAATCATTATTTTTGTTGAGTAAAAATAAAAGAAAGATATTTTTTATATGGATAATTTATCTCTCTCTTGTCGATCGTATGATCAGTTGATCACCGACAGACGATGAATTGCCCTTTATGGATTCGTCGTGTTCACGGGCTAAATCCTTTTCTGGCTGAAAGTTGAGTCAGACTGTCAAATTCGTCTCTCTTTTTCAATATTTTTTCAGGTTTGTATGAGTAAACTACTCGATTCCTCACATTTGATATATCCTTCTTTCAGAAACTATGAATTTTAATTTAAACGTACTAATTTTCATCTTGAATTAAACGTATAATAATTCATGGAGACTGTCTTGGAGCAACTTAAAACCCGATAATTATTTGAACACAATACGTACAGCGCCAGGTGCAAAAAAAAAGGGCGATTACGCTTGCCCCAGCGCCCCCGAATACGTACAGCGCCAGGGCCGCACGATGTAAAGGATCGAGCGTGTTGGGACCAACACAGGAACTGGTCCAGCACGATCCATAGGCCAGCCCACGGGCCAATAAAGTTGATAATTATGTTTTCTTCTTATGTTTTTTATAAAAATATAAATAAATAAATAAAACCAAATTATCTTACATTGTTTTTTTTTTAAAAAAAAATCTTTAACAGATTCTCGAGAGGGGTTATGACGTTTATACGTACAGGAATTAATATTAAAGTATATCACTGCTAATTTCACTTAAAAAACATTTATTTAGTGAATAAATATACATTTACAACAAAATTTACCACGAAAGAGAAAAATATTTTCATCGCAAATTAATAATAAAATAACTTTTATTGTAAAATTCATCGCAACGTGACGACTTTCAAAGTTCATCACCAAATTTACGATGAAACTAAAATTCATCACAAAATTTAAATGCGTGGTAAGTTTTTAATTTTAAAATTCATGATAATTCAAGATTTTTACAACATTTTCTGGATTCATCACAATATTTTGTCGAGTCAAGGTGGATCGACAAGGAGAGGAGGGTGAATTGTCGCTGTAAAATAAAAACTAATATTTTATGCGGTCTCATAAAAAATTTAGATTAGTTGCAAAAATAAGTTAAAACAAACATAAACAAATTAATCTTATAAAAAACTAAGACACAGAGATTTACTTAGTTGCAATTTAGGTGCTTGATAATCCAAGATAACTAAAGCTCACTATCAAAATCTCTTTCTAGCGGAGAAGCCTTTTACAGACGTTAAAGCACAAGACAGAAGAAAACTAATAACTAAGTTGATTGCGGTTGATGGATGATTGGAAACTGAGCTCTAGGGGCTTATTTATAGCCCCGGTCAAAGTTATCTATTTGCTGACACTGATAGGGCGCCCGAGTGCTCTTGGGCACCTGACACGTAGCTTAACTCTTATCGAACGCACAACGTTCGCAAACGGCTAAACATTGCCTCTCGAACGCCTGTTGGCTCACGGGCGCCCAAGAGTGGCCTTTAAGGTCAGCAACCGTTGACCACACTCCAGCCTGACTTCCAGTATTCTTGAGTGATTTTTGGCCAACCGGAGTTAGGCTCACCCGAATCCGACTCTAGCATTTCGCCCTTCGAGCGTTTTTCCTTCTGACTTCTCGTCTCTCGAATGTCGTGCACGTCATTCTCGCTCCACCGATGTAATCTTCCGCAGTTTCTGCGTCTCTTGGATGCACCAAGCCCGTCGGCTCACTTCCCCGTGCAATCCTTTTCATTCATTACGTCTTACGCTCGACTTGCTCCGCTCTTAAGTTCCTGTACACTTAGACAGAGGGATCAAAACCGATAGGACCTAACTTAACTTGGTTGTTTACATCAAAACTAACCAGGGTGCCAACAATCTCTTCTTTTTTGATATGCATCAACTCAAGTTCAGTTAGGATTAAACTAAAGGAAATAACACTGAGCATGAAAGAAATGTTTGAAAATTAAAACATTAAGTATAAAAGAGATATTTGCCAAAAAAAAAAATTCACAACCTCCCCTGAACTTATGCTACTCTTCCCCTTTGTTTTGCTCCAAACTTAAAATTTCTAAACTCCAAAAAAAACATGGATTTAACACAAAACATTAAAATTAAGAACAAATTTTAAATTCATCGTAATTCAAAATTCATCCTTAAATTTAGGAATGAAATCTTGTAAAGTTTTGTCCACTACTTTAAAAAACTATGAATTTAGCACAAAAATTAATAATTAAGGATGAATTTCAAATTTGTTCCAAATTAATTAGTGCCTAATTCAAAATTCTTCCCTAATTTTAGGGATGAATTCTGAATTCGAGACGAATTACAAATTCATCGCTAAAATTAAGGACAAATTTTGAATTACGAGTATAGAATTCATCCTTAATTTTAGCTGATCCCGGATGATCCGCGCGGGCATTAGCTAGACGGAGGGTCGAACCCGCCCGAACAGGGCACTCAGGAGGACCTAACTCTAGTAGGACCTGACCCCAGCAGGACCCACAAGTCAGGCCGGTCGCCCAATGCCAAGGTAGTCGTCAGTTGGTCGCTGAAAGATAATTGGAGGGGTAGTCGGGCGTAATGCAGGTGGACGCCTTGGTTGGGTTCGGGTTTTAAGGTTCAGCCTTCAGTGACAGGGGCGTGGGAGAAGCGTTGGGCCGTCATCTTCCGATCGGTAAGACTGTTAGCGGCCGGTCGGCCGACCCTGAGCGGCCAGTCGGCCGGCCCTAGGCAGCCAATCGATCGAGAGGGAACTCGCTCAAGTCGCAAAAGGATACCATTGAGGCACTCTTGAAGTAGGAAGGATATCTGGTAGATCTCACTACGGCACAACGGGGCGGCGAGGGCCCACTGAAGTGACGAGCAGTTATGGAAGGTGGACGTCCGTACCCCTAGAGCACAGCTAGGGGACAATAAGGCAACGCGGGCCCACTAAAGTGACATGCAATTATGATAAGTGTACGGTCGTACCACTATGTCAGGAGACTAAGCAGTACGATGTCAGGATCGGCCCCTCTTTTGTCGGTCAGCAAAAGTTTGTAGCTAGATTCACATTAAATTGCCCAGCCTGTCTGGACCAATTCTTGTCGGCTATCTCGCCTATATAAAGACCCCTTAGGGCAATGAAAAAGGATCCTTGAATAATGTTCTCACCCTCTACTTACTAGAGTCCCAAGAGAGTCGCTGGAATGCCTTCGCCGGTGATCTGCTCAACTGGTCTCAGTGCCTGCTTCTTTGAGGGGATCCTCCTTAGTGGTCCATCCGAGCATCCGGTCGGCGACCCAGTGATTAGCCTTCGGTCAACACTCGAGTCCGTCATTATCGGGTGGCTCATTTTTCGTTTACCGACGGGATCATTAGCAATAAACTCTAGGTCCGCCTTAAAATTTACCCCAAAAATTAAGGTTCCAATCCAAACTTATTTGTTGCGGAATATTGAGTTGGGAGAATTATTCAATTTTACTAATTTTTGTGAAATGTCCTTTATTTATGCATTTAAATACAGAGTTTAGAAACTTGGTTGAACAAGGTGTAATCAACTTGAAACTAAATTTCATTTTGAGTTTATTCCTGGATTAGATTTTGGAATTCATTTTTATTCGTGAAATAGTTTAATCTGACCTGACTTAATTAATTATTCCTATTTAGTTCGCATAAATTGCTTGCTTCTTTGTTTTGAAAAGAAGGGCAAGAAGATTAATTATTCCTATTTAGTTCGCATAAATTGCTTGCTTCTTTGTTTTGAAAAGAAGGGCAAGAAGATCAAGAAGAGGATCTTTAATTTTGTCGAATAATATTATAGAATCTTTTATTGATGATTTTTCAGATTAACTTTGTAAATTGAATTTGTTTGTTTACGATATATCAGATTTTATATGAGATCCGGTTCGGTGCACTGGTACATTTTTTACGAATTTAATAATTAATGATAATAATAAATAATTATTTTTAATTATTTTTAATCAATTGAGTTTAATTATATTTGACATCCTACAAGTTCAACATGGATAGATAGCAAAAATCATATTTTCAAATTTATTATGTTAATTATAATTGTTATGATTCTATGTAGTTAATCTTTTCTTTATTAAATAGATAACTTATATAAATAAGTCTATTGATTTTAATAATAAATTATCAAAAAGTTATTATTTTTTTATTTTTGATCCCGTCGACAAGCGGAGTGAGTTCTCACTCGGGTGAGTTAGTCTAACTAAGATGATCCGGTTTACCGTAGCGCGGGGGGTCGGGGCCGGGCTAATAGGATACAAGTGACTCGGATAGGATCAAAAACAGGAGCACGAGGTGGAGCAGAGGCTTCAATCGTAGGAACCCCCTCTTTGGAGCTCCAAGAGGGCTTTATATAGTGGAGGGGAAGCCCATTGTCTTGTCAGAGCTGTCATGTCTCATTGAGAGCTTGTCAATTGACAGACTGGACTAATGACAACCTTAGTTGCTCTATATAAGTCTGCCACAACCGCCTAATAACCTGTCCAACTTGTCTCCTCTGACCATCATTAATGTTTTGCGGCTCTGTCATGTCATGATTATGTCAGAAATCCTTCCCTCATAATGGGGGGATTTAGGAAATTTTATTGACGATGATGAAGCCATTCAATCATTCGGGGTCGCCCGATTAGGCAACCATGGGTTTACCAAATCCTAAGCGGGCGAGTGAAAGTGGTCAGTCAGATAAGCCAGGCTGCTCTACTATTCACGTTTTTAGAGGGTGCCGAGGTGCCCGACCCAGGATTCCCGACCGAAAACGCCTGGCCGGGTGCCCCGACCGGGAATCCCCAACCGGGAGAGCCACTTTGTACTGAGTGCTTCCTTTTCCAAGAAGCCTGACAAGTGCTTCTGACTTTACTCGACCCAGAATTCCCGATCGCTGATCCCCGATCGGGAACGCCCGACCGGATATCACCGACCGACCCCCAACCTAAGCAGTCTCGAACTTTGATCACCCAAGTTGGATCGACATCTAGTACATCTGACTATCTTGGCCTGACCAAAGCTTGACTCGACCATCTCCCACCGACCAAGACTTGATCCGACCGAGCCCCCGGTCAATTTAAAAAACCTATCCGACCGGATCAATTTTCTCTCTAGTTTTTCATGTTATCAGAGTTATATATTTCTTCTCTCAATCGTCCTCCATCTAAATCATTATTTGACTCAGCTTTTTATTTTATTATCGTTGTCATATTAATTTTCGATGACTACTCGATCATAATATAACTTTTAATATTCATGTACTTTCTTTTTTTCCCCTTTCGTTTGTTTTTAATCATCCTTTTCATTTTTTTAATCGTTTTATTCTCTTGGTTTTTTTTAATCTTCGTTTGTTTTAATTCTGCTTTTAGTTTTTTTTCCTCTGTTTTTTAACTTTTACTTTATGTTTTCTTCATTGTCTCCTTCATGACCCTGGACCATCATTATGTCGTTAGCCTACTTTGTTTTCATCGACTTTTATTCTAGCCGGCCAGCTGCACCAATATCATTCATTCGAGTAACTTTTTTTAATTTTTTTTTAACAAGTCAAAAATTTTGATGTCAGATACTCAACTATATCAAGAATATTAAAAATAAAATTCAAAACGATATTAAATTTATCACATAATTAATCATACTGATCTTTATTATTCTAGACTATTAGTCATATTAATTTTTATTGTTCTAGACGAGTTTGACTAGTAGGATAAGTGACTAGCAGTTGCCCCACAAAATGACTAACAGTTACCTCTGGCGCACACATAATTAGTCATATTCATCTTCATTATTATAGACGATTGGTCATATTAATCTTTATTATTCTAGACGATTTTGACTAGTAAGATAAGTGACTAGCAGTTGTCCCATAAAATGACTAGCAGTTGCCTCTGGAACAACCAGGGCAACTGCTATCCAAACGTGACCATCACTATTTCTCTAATTTTTCACAAATCTATTCTCTTCCATACTTCCTTGGAAATTTGTATTCACATTTACAAGTCTCAATTGAGTCAATGCTTAGTCTTTATTTTTTATATTAATTTTTAAAATTTTATCCATTTCTTGATTAATTAATATATTAATTGCCACCCCCGTTTCTATAAATTCCCCAATATTTCCACCATGAATTCCCACGAGATCGAGCATTTTACTACGTGGTCCATTATGGCTACATCAACCAGCTGCGCCGTGCTCTGTTTCTTCCTCTTCCTCCTCCCTTCCTCCATTAACGCCGCCACCTTCCAGGTCGTCAACAGCTGCTCTTTCACCATTTGGGCCGCATGGGCCACCACAGGCCCCCAGACAGGCGGCGGTAGCCAGCTCGACCCGGGTCAGTCCTGGACCATCAACATCAACGCCGGCTCCACTGGCGGCCGCGTATGGGCACGCACTGGGTGCTCCTCCGACGGCACAGGCTGTCAGTCCGGCGACTGCGGGATGCTGCAGTGCCAGGGCTACGGCCAGGCGCCCAACACCCTCGCCGAGTTCTCCCTCAACCAGGACAACAACCTCGACTTCATCGACATCTCGAACGTGGCCGGCTACAACGTGGGGATAGACTTCAGCCCCACCACCGGCGGGTGCCGAGGGATCCGCTGCTCCGCGAACATCGTGGGGGATTGCCCGGCGGAGCTGAGGGTGCCGGGTGGCTGCGACGACCCCTGCACCGTGTTCGGGACGGAGCAGTACTGCTGCAACAATGGGCCGTGCGGGCCCACGAATTATTCGATGTTCTTTAAGGATCGGTGCCCGGACGCCTACAGCTACCCGCAGGACGATCGAACCAGCACCGTCGTCTTCACCTGCCCCGGCGGCACCGACTACAGTGTCACCTTCTGCCCTTGATCATATATATATATATATACAAGACAATAAGATTTACAAGGATCTAATTCGACACGTTTCTATATATAGTCATGGAGAAGAATACATGATCAATGCACTAAATTAATCGCGTGAGGTATGTTCACGCTTGTACGTGTATCCATCAAGAAATAATCATTATATTGCCATAAATATGATAACTATTTTTTTTTGTTAGCACATCAATTTATAACGAAGGGAAACTCATGGTTATAAATTCTCTTTTTAGAATTTATTTATAACTTAAATTCTTTTTTTATTTATTTAGAAAATCCTATTCAGATAATTAAAATTCTGTAAAAAAAGATTCGTTATTTTGATAAAGAATAGTTTAATTAAAAATTCCCGTTATTTTTGGTAAAAAATAGATTAATTAAAAAGAATTCTATAAAAAAATAGTTATTTTTGTAAAGAATAGATTAATTAAAAATTATATTAAAAAAATTCCATCCCGTTATATTTGTAAAGAATAGGTCATCTTGTAGACCTATAAAACGATCCGCTGCCCTACTGTCTCCTCGACCGCCCCCTTGTTCGATTTCTCCGATCCCAGTGCTTCTGCTGCGCTTGCCTTCCCCTCCAAGCCGCTCCGCTCCCGTTCCCCAAGTCAATCAATTTCTGCCCGATTCCATCCGATCACACCGTCTTCCTCCGATTCGCCGTCGATCCCCGCATGGCAGACGACGAGGACTACTCTTGGTCGAGCGATGTGGAGGATTGCGACCTCACCTATCAGGAAGACGCAATCCTCCAGGGCCTCGTAGACGAGAGCAAGGAAGAAGGCCAGTGGTCGCGATCGTCGGTTATCACAAAAGAGTCCCTCCTGGCAGCGCAGAAAGAGGATTTGCGGAACGTGATGGAGATGCTGGCGCTTAACGAGCAGCATGCGAGGACCCTTCTCATTCATTACCGCTGGGATGCCGAGAGGATCTTTGAATCGCTCGATCAAAAGGGATCGGAGCGATTGTTCTCGGAAGCGGGAGTACTCACGGCCGTCGATAACGAAGGTTTGTCCGCTTCGGCGAATCCACTCACCTGTAATGTCTGTTTTGAGACCATTCCCACAGATGCGATCGTTGCGATGAACTGTGGGCATTCTTTCTGCAATGATTGCTGGACCGAGCATTTCATTGTGAAGATAAACGATGGGCAAAGCCGCCGCATCAGATGCATGGCGCCCAAATGCAGCGCCGTATGCGATGAGGCAATCATAAGGAATTTGGTCAGTGCGAGGCGCCCAGATTTTGCCGATCGTTTCAATAGGTTCCTACTCGAATCATACATTGAAGACAATGCGAAGGTTAAATGGTGCCCTAGCGTCCCGCACTGTGGAAATGCTATACGCGTTGATGGTGATATTTACTGCGAGGTTGAATGTGCATGCGGTCTACAGTTCTGTTTCAGTTGTTCGTCAGAAGCGCATTCGCCTTGTTCATGTTCGATGTGGGAGCTATGGATGAAGAAATGCAGGGATGAAACAGAAACTGTCAATTGGATGACAGTGCACACAAAGCCTTGTCCAAAGTGTCACAAGCCCGTGGAAAAGAATGGCGGTTGCAATCTCGTTACATGTATCTGTGGGCAACAATTTTGTTGGTTGTGTGGCGGAGCTACGGGAAGTGAGCATACGTGGTCTACCATCGCCGGTCACAGTTGTGGTCGCTTCGGAGAAGAGCGGAGGAAGAACATTGAGCGTGCAGAGCGTGACTTATACCGTTATAAGCACTATTATGGAAGGTACAAGACTCATACTGATTCTCTGAAGCAGGAGAGCAAACTCACGGAGACGATTCAGGAGAAGATTTCCATTTCAGAGGAGAAGCAATCTACAATCAGAGACTACAGTTGGTTGACGGATGGACTGAATAGGCTGTTCAGATCAAGAAGGGTGCTTTTGTATTCGTATCCTTTTGCATTCTACATGTTTGGGGATCAGCTCTTCAAGGACGAGATGACAACAGAGGAGCGAGTGCTGAAGAAGAATTTGTTCGAGGACCAACAGCAACAGCTAGAATCGAATGTCGAGAAGCTATCTATGTTCCTGGAGACGGATTTTCCAAGCTTTTCGGATGATGAGATCATGGGGATAATGCAGCACGTAATAAATCTCTCTAGCGTCGTCGACAAACTTTGCAGACAAATGTACCAGTGCATTGAGAATGACTTGCTGTATTCCGTTCAGCGAGAAACTCACTGCATTGCTCCGTATAAACCCAATTTTAGACGTTAACACAAAACATACGAAGATTGATTTTTGTTTGTTTTTTTCTGAGGAGTAGTGACTCATAAATATTAATCTTTTGTATCTCTATGCAGAATTGACCTATTGACATCTTTATTAAACTATTATTCAAATATTATAATAGACTGACAATTAAATTTAACATTAAGTGAAACGAGATTAACACGAAAAAAGAACACACAAGATTTACACGGGAAAAAAATCATGGGTAGAGGAGGAAAAAATCACTATGAATGGTGGAATACAAAGTCAACGGCTCAAAGCCTTAATAATAATACAAAACTTTAAAAATAAGCCCTTTAAAGAGGGAATGATCTGTACCTTAGTTTTCACAATATATGTCGTACCATGATTTTTTTGGGCCGGATCAAACTGAATCCCGGTCACCAAACTCTAACAATTTTCACCTTGACACGAATTCCACAACATTCTCCGCATCTTCTACAAAAGCCCCACAGGCAAATCTCAGCATCTAATACCAACTAAGTACAAGCAATACTTAAACTTGACTATAGGGAGTGATTTAGGCATCATATCAGCAGGATTATCATGAGTACTGACCTTCCTGACAATAATATCACTACGAGCAATAACATCACGTATAAAATGATACCATACAATAATGTGCTTTGTCCTCTCATGAAACATCTGATCATTCGTGAGGAAAATAACACTTTGACCATCACAAAAGACTGTAGTAATATGCAAGTCTTCACTAAACTCACTGAATAGTCCTTTCAACCAAATAACTTCTTTACAAGCTTCTGTAATAGTCATATATTCAGTCTTTGTAGTGGACAATGCAACTGTATTCTGCAAAGTATCTTTCCAACTGATAGCACAACCACCAACAGTGAATACGTACCCCGTAAGTGATCTTCTTTTATCAAGGCCACCTGTAAAGTCAGAATCAACATATCCAATAACTACATCTCTATTACTCTCAAAATGCAAACAAATATCAGAAGTCCCTCGTAAGTATATGAAAATCCACTGAACTGTCTTCCAATGCTCTTTATCAGGATTTGCCATGTATCTACTAACTGCACTCATTGCATGTGATAAATCTGGGCGTGTACAAATCATAGCATACATGAGAGATCTCACTGCACTAGAATATGAAACCCGTGACATATAATCAACCTCATAATCTGACTGCGGACATAAATCAGCTGAAAGTCTAAAGTGTACAGCTAACTGAGTACTAACAGACTTGGCAGTATGCATGTTAAACCGATAAACTACTTTCTCAATATACCCTTTTTGACTTAGGTATAATTTACCTGCCTTTCTGTCTCTCAGAATCTTCATCCCAAGTATTTTCTTTGCAGCTCCCAAATCTTTTATCTCGAATTCTTTACTTAGTTGGCCTTGGACATTTCTTATATCTTCCTTATTATTGGCTGTAATCAATATATCATCTACATATAAAAGCAGATAAACAAACGATCCTTCATCAGTCTTCTTAAAGTAGGCATAATTGTCATAGCTATTGCTTCTGAAATCATGAGTGATCATAAACGAATCAAACCTTTTATAACATTGCTTAGATGACTGCTTCAGACCATAAAGGAACTTTTTCAGCAAGCATACATAAACCTCTTTTCCTGAGATTTTAAAACCTTCTGGTTGTTGCATATAGATGTCTTCCTCAAGTACCCCATGCAAGAATTGTTGGGTATGACTTGGCGGGTTTCTTAAGCGAATACTCGGTCGTTCCGAGAGACCTCTCCATGTTTACGGATTAAAAATTAATCCGAATGGAGATCCGTCTCCCAACGACCATCTCGTGCCGTATCGAACGATCCAAATCACAACTCGGCCAATTACAAAAATCGGCTTTGTAATTTGCTCGACCGTTCGACCGCGGAAAAGGCGACGAGTTGATCGCCGACTTTTGTGTTTATGGTCGGGGTCTAGTTAGTAAATTAATGGCTATGATACGAAATCAAATTAATAAACTAACACACATAAAATGACGAGGTAAACAAAACAAGCACATGTATGACATAAGGATAATCAAGGGAGCTTGGGAAGATATATATATCTTCCCGATCACCTCGCGGTCTTCTATCTTATGTCCCTCCCTTCGAGGGCGTCGTGTGGGCGACGATCTTCCGCGAACCGAGATCACCAAGGTCTCCGATCAATCACACTATCTTCTTCCTTCCAAGCCGACCCAAACCCTAACCTAGGGTTATTGCCGCCGGATCCTATCTCTCCACCTCCTTTGCGCTGTCGGCCGCCGGAGCCTCCAAGCTCTTGTCGGCTCAGATGCAGACCTCGAGGGGAGAACGAAGAAGAAGAAGCCCAAAACCGGCTGCTCTCCTTCTCTTCTCAGCCTAGCGCCGCCAGCTTCCTCAGCCGCTCGCCGGCCTCCCTTGCGTGCCACCCACCGGGCCTCCCTCTCTCGCCGTTCACCACCAAAAGGAGGAGAAGATCCTCCCTTTCCTTGGTAGAAACTGGCAGCCTAGGAGAAGAAAGGTGAGATGAGGAGGAGGAAGTTATCCTTCCTCTACCCGGCGCCCTAAGAGAGAGATACAAGAGAATCTATATCGGTTGTAAGAGAAGCTGACCAATCTGTATCGGTTGAGCGGCTCCTCTGGGCGTGACAATCGTAGCAAAAAATGATATTACGTCTATCTCAGATGTTTCTCAGCATGTAAATGTATTTTGTAAAAGGTCATGTGATGATCCCGAACGTCTACATTCTCGGTCCCATAGTGATTTATAGTGATGTAAATCTGAAAATTTAATAAGTCATTACACATAGGGTATTTTCTTCCAACTTCATCATAAGGGGATCAACAATTGCACCTTGCTATATCTACTGCACTCAAAAATAAGGGTGCTAAAAAAACAAACTGACCTGCAGATTGCATCCGGCGTCAAGACCGTATTCTTTCCCAACTTCTCCATATTCATATTTTTCCACTCTCCATTTTCCAAGGAACAATGAAATAGTATATATAGTTATGTTGTCCAGGACTTCCCAAAAACTAATATAGCTGCCCATATGTTTGCCTTTTAATTAACGCAGCATCAAATACATGAAAATAATTGAAAATTATTCCCTAGCCAATATCATAGAATGGTCAAACAATATGTTGATTGATATCGTGATCCACCACAGGTGGAATAGCCTATACCTCGAGATAATATGAGATTCATATACAAAAGGAATAATAATAACTATCCCATATTTTTATTTATTTATTTTTTGAGTTTGATCTTACACCATCGCCGAGATATTATAATTCATCTTTACCTCTAAGAGTGGATCATGAATAGATAAAATAAATCTAAGAACACGAGAAAAACATTTAAAAAAAAATCTTTTTTTCTTTATTCTTATTTATCTTGATTGAGAAAGATAGGGTACACGCGACATAATTTTGTTAATGAAAAAGGATACATGATATCATTTTTTTGATATATGATGTAATTTTATAAATTAAAAGGGGTATATGCGTTATTTTTTTTTATATATGGTGTAATTTTATGAATGAAAATAGGTACATGCGTTATTTTTTTATGCATTCGTTACTTTTTGCCTGATTTTGAGGTAATCGATTTTGACTATAAACTATCCGTTGATAGATTGTATTTCTCTTCCCTCTTTAAATTTTAATGAAGTAACGTTTTCACTGCAAAAATTTTTCTTTAATTTTTCCCTCTCACAAATAAACCGAACATGAGTCTGGCTCGGACATGATGTAATAGAAAGATGAATAGACCGATTGGTGGATTTACAAAGTATCTTGATTCAATACTCAATTGAAGCATGCAATAAGGCTATTAATTGGCGAAGCGCAAATGTCTTCTAGAACCAATCGACAAGTCAAATTGGCATAGCGGTCGTGTAAAATGGCACGGTGCACGTGTCTTGTAAAACCAATTAACTAATCTATGCGGCTCAATGGTGGGGGTGGGTAATTGCGGAGGTCGACTACTAGGCACACAATTGCGAAAGCTTTCGGATTTACTCAGGCAAACCAAGAGATCGAGGGTCATCCACTTCCAAGGATAACCGGGTTTGTAAAGGTTTGGATACCTAGTTTACTTTAAAAATAAAAAGAAGATACTCCAAGCCTCTCCAACATATAGAGCTATATTTAGTCTCAAATCCTAGTTCAATGGCTTATACTTTTCACTGCACTCGTTGAAGAGTTTTTTTAATTAACATCAAAATAAGTTATAAAAAATTTGAACCATTATATTTCTTGAACCATTATGATTATAAGATTTTTTTATATTTTTTTACTAATTGTATTATAGTATTGCCTATGCTAAATCAAGATCTTAACTCCGCCAGCTAGAAGAAAATTAAACATCAACGATATCTTCATGGAGTTTGTACTGAACTTAGCAAGTAATTTCATATTTTTATTTATAATTTACTTTTACACATGACTATTCAACATGCCGTTTGAATTTAACGATCGCTATTAAAGTTTTTTTTTTAATTTTTTTCCTAAATGAGATGTTAATGATCAGTTTAGATTTGGTGAGAGAATCCTGTAGTTTTTTGAGGTCGTTCTTCAACACCATGCTGCAAGCCAAATTAATTGTTAGACAACAAAACCAGTAGTCTTCCCGACCAAAGGCACCATCAAGTTACCTAGAAGCCATGCTAAGCCTTTCAATACAAACTACAATATAAGTGCTGATGATTATTGGCTCATGGAGTAGGTAGGAAGGTATAGGGGTGAGACAAAATTTGGAAAAACTGAATTAACCGAACCGAACCAATCGAATTTTGAAATTCAGTTCGGTTAATTCGGTTTTCGATTTTTTTCTTAAAATTCGGGGTCGGGTAATTCGGTTTTCGATTTTTTTCTCAAAATTCGGTTCGGTTTTCGGTTTTTTTTCTCAAAATTCGGGGTCGGGTAATTCGGTTTTCGAATTTTTTCTCAAAATTCGGTTCGGTTTTCGGTTTTTTTCTCAAAATTCGGTTCGATTTTTGGTTAATTCGGTTCGATTTTCGGTTTTGAATTTTGTAATTCGGTTAAACCGAACAAATCGAATAAATCGAATAAGAATATTAATTTAATTATTTTTTATTTTAAAATTAAATTAAATTAAACAAAATCTTGTTTTTTTATTAAATTCGAATAAAATTTTAAAATTTCGGTTAAATCGGTTAATTCAATTAAAAACTGAATTAACCGATATTTTATTGGTTTGGTTTTCTCAATTTTTATCAAGAAATTCGGTTGGTTCAGTTATTTTTGTAACATATCAGTTTATTCGATTTTCGATCTATTCGGTTTGTTCGATTTTAATTGAATACTCACCCCTAACTCTGATGTTGTTCCGCTGCGTCATTCGGCGCGGTCGCCTCACACGGCCACAGCCATAGCCGCCGGCGTGGTTGCCTCGAGCAGCTGCATGCGCAACCAACTCATGCGGGCAGCTGCATGATCCGCTAAGCATATTTGGTTCTGTGTCTTAGCTCAAACATGAACCTAGATTTTTTTATATATAGTCAATCTGTTTTATGCAAGACATACCCAATACAAATTTGACCTATTTTAATAAATTACAATTGGGGTAGATAGAAATCTTCTTGATGACTTTCGAGTTGTGCGTTGGACCTGTCTTAACTTATGTGTTTCAAAAGTATTCTCCCAGTATCATGCAGATGCTTTTTAAGTTCTGGAATCGATATATTTCATCATTATTACATGAGAGTGGTAATGAACCAAATCCTCAACTATATCCTTATGAGAATAGCATCTGGGATGTTTTCGAATGCCCAACTGTATTTCTTCTCATCTATATGATGCATTGTCGGTGATTTACTTTTTTAAATTATATTTAATTTATACCAATGTTGTTAATTTAATTGATTTTTAGAATTATAATTCATTGTGTTCTTTTATTTGCATCTCATGTCAATATTTATTTTTTAATGTTCAATTTTGACCGCGTATTAGACTTGCTTATAAGCGTAATGAAATTATAATTCAAATATTGTTGCACATCCAATATCATCATATTTCTTTATTTAAATAAAGTCATGAGATTGTAATTTAAATATTATTTTATCTTTTTCTATCCAATGATTTGGACTATCTGAAAATGAATATTTTTTTATTAATTAAATAATAATAATAATAACAAAAATAATATGTATTATGCTTTTTCAAATTGGACTAAGGCATCCGAAAAAAATCCGTGGAAAAGAAACTAATTTTTTCAATTAATATTTTATTTTTATTAAATTATTTATTTATTGTAATTAGGTACTAAAATATAAAAATATTTTCTATTAATTTATATTTCTATTTTTTTAAATTTCAAATAAAATTAGATAAAATATTTTTTTAAAAAACTAATTTTAGTTTATTAAAGTCATTGATAATATAATTAAATTTTTATATATTTTTATTTTAATCGGTACGATATTGTTTGGGAGAGACAAGAAAAGAGAAAAAATATTGACTCAATTTTTATCAAGAGGTAAAATAGGAATTAGGTATGCTAATTGGAAGGATGAAATTTAAAAGCCGAGGTATTCATAAACTTCTTGACATCACCAAATTTACACTCTTTTCTCGACACTCTTTTGTTCTCTTCTTCTTCCGCCACCGTTCGACGCCGAGACTACGCCGTCCAATGCCGAGCTTACACCGTCCGACTTCGTCTGAGACATGCACTGATGATAAGGTAATCTAATATTGCGCAGTTGTTCCGCTATTGTAACTCTGATTAGGGGTGAGCAAAAATTCGGAAAAATCAAATTAACCGAACCGAACCATCCGAATTTTGAAATTCGGTTCGGTTTTTGATTAATTCGGTTTGGTTTTTTATTTTGAATTTTATAATTCAGTTAAACCGAATAAGAATATTAATTTAATTATTTTTTATATAAAAATTTAATTAAATTAAACAAAATCTTATTTTTTTTATTAAAATCGATTTTTTTAAAAAAAAATCAGTTAAATCAGTTAATTCGGTTTTTATTGGTTCGATTTTCTCGATTTTTATCAAGAAATTCGGTCGGTTCAGTTATTTTAAAAAATATCGATTTATTCAATTTTTAATCTATTCGATTCGATTTTAACCGAATATTCACCCAAAAAGGTACAATTATTGAAGCAAAATAATCAATACGTGGGTCTTACATGCAAAATAATCAAAGTGAAAAAATTACACTTGTAAGGAGCAGTAAAGGA
Organism: Boesenbergia rotunda; assembly: GCA_024364735.1. NCBI lineage: Eukaryota > Viridiplantae > Streptophyta > Magnoliopsida > Zingiberales > Zingiberaceae > Boesenbergia > Boesenbergia rotunda. The sequence continues at coordinate 872,156 of JAGFNQ010007818.1, read as the reverse complement.
GCTAATTTTTAAAGTGAAAATATTTAAAAACATCCTCGAATAAGTCTATAGAAGACAACTTAAATTCAACTGTTGAACAATGAACTACACTCACGAGAGAGTTGTAATTTGGATAAATCAATGATGATTTGGCAAATTAATTGAAAGTATTGGATATGATAAACGAAATTAAAAAATTTTAAATAAATTACTTTTTAATTGCGATTATAAATCTTCAGGTACTATTTTTAAGAATGAAAAAAGTCATTTTATAAATTAGAACAAGCTAATAAAAATTTAAATTTATTTTGGATTTCTAATTCAATTGAACTACTTTGTTCAAAAAAATGTAATTTACATGTCCTACATTGTCAGTGCAAAATAATTCTACTAGGACCATGTGTTTTACTCTATATTAATAAAAAAAATATTAATAGAATTAATTTTAATAAAGTAAAAAAATATGTGATTGAGTTTGTTATTTTATCTCATTTTTTTAAGTTAGAAAATTATCAGATGAATTTGTTAAAACATTACAAGAAAAATTTAACAACCCAATTGTAATTTAATCCATAAATATCAACCGAATAAAATATCAATAGTAAATTAAAGATCAATTAAAATATCAGTCATTAATATAATAATCGAATATAATTTCGTCATTAATTTATGATAAAAAATTATCATCAATTGTAAATTAATGATGAAATTATTTTCGATCATTATATTAGCGATCGATCAAATCTATGATAATAAATTATCGACATATTTTTGAATTGGTCATTAATTAAAATAGTGTTAATTGTAAATTCCATCGTTAAAATATTGAATGATGGTAAAATCGATAGTTAAATTATCAACGAACTTTGAAATGGGTCGATAATTAAATGCTTATAATTTTTGATGAGAATTATTTCCTTTGATTGCTCGATCTAATGGACATCTTTGCAAGAATTTGATTCAGACATTGGTTTTCACATCTTAGAGCAACTGCTTGAAGTTGAAGGTCTCCAGCTGCATCACAATATACAAAGGCTACAATCAGGGGATACAATGGTGCTGGACCTCTCAATTGACTACATGAACAAGTATATTCTAGATTGGAAGCTCTCAAACTTAAAAATTATAAAAGGTGGAACGAACTATGAGTTATTGGGGAGCTATCACAATTAAAGTCCCTCCCCCGTGTGAGAGTTCCAGTCTAGACCCACAATTTTAAAAAACATTAATGTGCTTGTCTTGAGACCTCTTGCTTTAGAAGAGCTACGACTGATTGTATAAGTTGATACATCTACGCCATCTTAACTTATCCTACAATCACAATATTTTGAAGGTTGTCTGGATCATTATGCAACTTGTACCATCCACCGGCATTGATATTATTTGGTTATGGTAACTTTGAAAGCCTCCGGTATAACGATAAAAATTAAATTCGATTACTAAATTAGAGATAGAATTTAAATTTGATCACTAAATTTAAAGACCGAAATAAAATTTGGCCGCTAATTTAGTAACGGAATTAAAATTAACCACTAATTTAGCGACCAAATTTTAATTTAATTGCTAAATTTAATGACTAAATAAAATTCGATTGCTAAATTTATTGACAGAATTTAAATTCGGTTGTTAAATTTAGCAACGAAATTAAAATCAATTGTTAATTCAAATTAATGACTGAAATAAAAAATAATAGAACTCATATTTATTGGCGAGTCTTACAGGATTAAAAATGCAAGCCCCGTGAAATTTCTAACATGATTCGTCATTATTTAATGCACAAACAAACAGAAGATATGCAGAAAAAAAATCTTAACAAAATTCTCTTATTACTATAAATTGTGCACGCTAATGTTGTTAAACCATACACATGCCAACATTTTATTCTTGTTTTGAAAAAAATTAAAAAAAGATTCGTGTTCTTATCCTGAGTTATTGTAGTTTGAAAGAGCTACCTGATATTATTGGCAAATTATACATCTTCGCTATCTTGACTTATCCAACAATTATGTTAGAAGGTTTTCTGAGTTATTATATACGTGACTTGTATCATATGAAATTATTGACATCATGGAGTTGCTTTGGAAGAGTTGCCTATCAATATCAGCAAATTGATATACATATCTACCATCTGGACGACACATCTTAAAATTACAAAATTAGAAGGTTTACCAATTCATTATATGACTTGAACAACCCGCCGATATTGAAATTATATTATTGTTAAAACTTAGAAAGTCAGGAAAGTCTCTACCTAACATGATGAAGTTGATATCAACTTGAGGAACGTTATTAGGTAGATAAATTTATTCCCAACATAACATAGGTCGGGAAGCTTTTCTTCATAATTTGTTTGCATTCAAAAATTGCTAAACGATAATAGACACAATACTTAATTAAACGGTTTGAAATAGCTCTAACAAAATTACATATAACTAATCTTGAGAATGTGGAGAAAACAAAAGACGAAGCAAAAATTGCTAGTTTGAAGAGTAAAGAATACCTCAATGAGTTGGAGGTAGAATGGACTGTTGGACCAATATGAAAATGTTTTATTACAAACATTAATTTTCTGTAATTTGAACATGTCATTATAAGATCTTGATATTTTATATATCGCGTATTTGTAGGAATTTTTTTTTCCAAATGGGGCACGAATCCTGGGACGCTGAGCATCTAGACCGCTCACTGCGAGCGCTTCCCGATTTACCCTAGCGGCCGGTGGGAAACTTCCGTGAGGCCGGGTCGTTCGCCCGAGGTTGGAAAAACCTCGTTAATTATTTTTTTTGATATTTTATATGTCAAGCCGGTATGTTCATCCTCTCTACGTGTTAGTCACAGCATCCGGACTAATAGCCCTCGTGATTTATCTCCTCGGTGTTGGCCCTGAGACGGATTGACGGGGACGCTGAGGGACAAGAACTCCTGAAATTTTGGCATCATATTTACTATAGTTAATCATGTTCTACCATACGACAAATAAATTCAATTGTCTCGTACTCGTGGAGGAATAACAAAAGCAGGTGAACAAACCCTACAAGGTAGATATAGAGCATTTTTCTTATTTTATTATTGGTAGATATTTAAGCAGTTAAGCCAAGGGGACCCACTCTCCTCCATTTTTTCATTAGCTAAGAATGTTGATCTGGAAGTAATATCATAATAGTATTTAAAAAAAAATAGAATAGTTATACATTTATTATTCAATGGTATGATGGTATGACTCCAAACATAACAAATTATTAATTTATGAATCAAATGATCTGTTGAGAGATGTGATAAAGATTCAATTATTCATATTTAGAACTCTGTCATGTTTAACTACGATCGAGACACCTGAAACTATACATTTTATAATTGAAAATGTTGGATTTTTAATCCTAAATTTTATGGTTAATTAATTTGGAAATCAGATTATAGTACATTCTACGAACGTCAATTTAAACCTAGGTCAATTTTATGATATCGAGAGGCAAGTATAATTTAAACTCATGGGTTGATATCATCAGAATACAGTAGTAATCATACCCTTTAAGGTGCCGTATCGTCTAGGGCCCAATCTCTCCTAACTCGGAAATAGTCGGGGTTGAGATCCACGGGCTACGGTAACAATCTCACCCTCTAAGGGTCAAGCTCATGCCATATCGCCTATGCCGTTTTCAAGGTCCAAACTCTCCCGACTTGGACATAGTGGGGATCGAGATCCTCGGGTTGCGGTAGCAACCTTACCCTCTAAGGGTTGAGCTCATAATGTATTGTTTGCATTCTTTTCAAGGCCCAAACTCCCCCGACTCGGGCATATATAGTCGGGGTTGAGATCCTCGGGTTGTGGTAACAACCTTACCCTCTAAGGGTCAAGCTCATGCCGTATCGTCTACGTCCTTTTCAGGGCTCAAACTTCCTCAACTCGGATATAGTCAGGGTCAAAATCCTCGTGCTACAATGACAACCTCACCTTCTAAGAGTTGAGCTCATGTCGTATCGTCTACTGTCTTTTTTAGGGTCCAAACTCCCCTGATCAAATATTGTCGGATCAAGATCCTCGAGCCATGATCACCGGTCCTCACTTCCAAGGGGCTCAACTCATCTAAAGGCTTTCCAACTCCCCATCACCTCGAGTGCAGCCTCATTCAAAGCTGAGCAGCAATATCTATATCCACAACAAGCCACTCTCTGCTCAATCTTGATAAGACAAACCCCCAATCATGTCTTTCAGTCACATCATGTAAAGAGCTGCAAGGGTTACAAAAAACAAAACAAACATCAGTCACAGAAATCCGCCACATTCTCATCCGAAAAATTGCCGATGATCTGAGCCAAGGAGATCAAGGGCGGAGGTTTATCCGTTGGAAGGAGGCTGACTTCAGTTAGCTGCTATAAGATGTCTGCCATGCCATGCTCCACCAAACGGAGGAGGCGAGTTCCCACCAAGTCGTAAAAATCCTCTAAAGACAGGAAGGTCTTCTTCTGTGCTGCCCAACGGGATGCCTCGCCCACTTGGTACTCTCGTAGCCCGGCCACTTTGCACTCCAACAACTCCCACTGCACCCCAGAGCTGTCCGAAGCTCTGGTGTAGAGCAGTGGAGGATCGTCACTTCAGCTTAGGCTGCCTGCACCTCCGCACGAAGACATTCCAACTTAGCAGACTGAATCCGATTCGACTCCTTGGCCACCGGGGCAGATGCTCGGGAGGATCGCAGCTCACTTTCAGCGTAGCCAGCATTGCCTCAGACGTCTCCCGCACTGACTCTAGCTCCTGCAACCGGCTCTCCGCCACAGACCGTTAGGACTAAGCCTTTTCTGAGTTAAGAGGTGGAATTGCTCCTGGTAGGTCTCCAACTCGGCGCAAACCACCTCCTTGGCCGCTTCCGAGGAAGCGCATTTCTGAGTCCCCCACTTCAGTTCTGCCTTTAGGCACTTGGCCTTCTTATTTTTGTTCTTCCCCTCCACCTCCAATGATTTGACCTGAGCCGTCACAGAGTCAATCTCATTCTAGTGTTAGCTTAGGGTATACTTGGTGTCCGAGACCGAGACCTTATTCTCACTTATTATTTTTTGAAGACGCTTAACCTCAGCCAGGGTCGATGATGGGTTCTCAGAATGGGACTTCAAACGAGCCACCTCCATCTTCAAACTAGTGATGGTGACTTAGTAGGTAGACAGCTGCGTAGACAAGTCGACCCCTAAAATACCATGCTTCTGATTAATCAGGATTGTCTTTGCAAGGCAACAAAGCATAGAACAAGCCTAAAGAGCATAAGGGGGCATTTGGTTTGCATTTTTCAGTCTGTTTTTCATTTTCATTTTCTGTAGAAAATGCGATTTTCTAGAAAACATGTTTGGTTTGTATTTTCCAGCTTTGTTTTCCAAAAAATAACATAGCGTTTTCTGAAAAATTGGAGAATGAAAAAAAGTCATTTTCCAGAAAACTAGAAAATACGGTTTTCTAAAAAATATAAATGGAAAACGGAACAAACCAAACGCCCCCTAAGAATTTTCGTACCTTCTTAGGTCTCAAGATGGTATTGATCTTAAAATGATTATCCCACTCATTATTAATAATAATAATAATAATAATAATAATAATAATAATAAAAAAAGATTCATACCATTAGTCCATCTAACATCTTTATTTGTGTGGTAAGAGAGTCCATAAAAATCTAAGAATGTTTATTGACAAATATGATAATAATTTTATATATTAAAGAGTTTGTGGAAAGGTTCAAAGCATATATGAACATCTAAATATCAAAGTATTAATTAATTATGTTGAATTTGCTATCAAAAGAGCACAAATCACTTTAAAATCCTATAATGATATCTAATAACTCGCTCAAACATAGAATGATAATATAGTATTGTCACACTTAATCTAACATAAATCATATGGATTACTAAGTTGAGGGTAGCTACTGACTTGACTAAAATTAGGGTATTGCACAATATATAAAAATTAATCAATTAATTATATTTTAACAATTACATTCAGGTAATTCAAAATTTATAGAATGCATTGAACACGTTAAAGCTCATTGTCACTTCATCAAGAACCCCTCATTGTCACTTCATCAAGAGCCCATCGATAGGATGGAAACAGGAGAAGATACTTCTGTATTTTTTTTTTTTTGTGGAGATGTCAATCTAATAATAAAAGAAATCTGAGGAAGATTAGATCGTGAAAATCCACAGAAAAATGTAGAAAGAATATGTCTATGATTAAAAAAAATTGAACTGCGAGCAATTCTGAATATTGAAGATATTTTGTTATGGAACTAACATTAAGGGAGTGTTTGGGAGAACTTCTGCTATCTGCTTTTTAGATTCTGATTACACAGAATCACTTTTGAGTGTTTGAGAAGGCTAGATTCTGCTTTAGCTTCTGTTACTTTTGCTCAGAAGTTAGAAGCAAGAATTTGATGCTTCTACCTACTTCTACTTTTTTATTTATGATATAATATTAAAAAATAATATTTATATCCTTAAATAATATAACATTTTACTTGATTGTCCCTTGCCGCTATATATATATTATATTTATATAAATTATATTATTTTTTATTTTTTATTAATTTTATATATTTTTTCAAATATTCAAATTATAAAAAAATTAATTTTAATACTATATTTAAAATATAATAATAATTATATCACTATTTAAAATATAATAATAATTACGTGAACAAATTATTGATAGTATCGAAATTATATTTAAATAATTAAAAATGATTAATTTATATAGTTTAAGGATATTATTGTCATTTAATTAAAAATTAAGTTTGGAAGCAATTATTCTTCCAAACACTCAAATTTTATAAGTAAAAGTTCTTCCAAATACTCCATTAAGATTGTGTTAAGTTCAAGCTAATCTTTACTAATTAGAGAAGCCATATCAGAAAATAATGAAGAATCAATACTTGCATAAAAACTTTGAAATTTATGAATCCATTATTTTTTTAGAAAAGAATTCAACTTACTAATTATTTAACAATGCAGCTAAACAGCCAATTTTGACATGTCTATGCAATCAGAATATAAGCCCTAATATTTTTCCATGCTCAAAAAATAATGAACCTTCGTTTCTGTCGCTTGCCCTCACTTCCATCATCATTACCACTTTTAGTTCCTTTGTTTGAGGCCCCTTGTATGGTAAGTCGCTCTAAAATTGACAAACATTCCATTGAGGGCCGGTGCACAATTACCCCGTCGACCAGTCGGAATTCCCTTGGACTCATCAGGAGACATGAACATGCCACGATCCATGTACTCGCATCTGTCCTCGCATCGGCAACCAGCACCGGCGCATCTGAAGGCACCAGGTCTGCTCTTGCGTATGGCAGGTCCGCTCTCGCATGCCATGGCAGGTGTGCTGTCGAATGTGGCGGCCACTGTGGCGTCGCAAATGCCGGCCATTGTGGCGTCGCAAATGCCGGCCACTGTGGCGTCGCATATGCCGACCACTGTGCCGTCGCAAATGCCGGCCACTGTGGCGTCGCATATGCCGGCCACTGTGGCGTCGCATATGCCGGCCACTGTGCCGTCGAATCTGAAGGTGCGCTCAATCACCTTGGGGAGGAAGCGGTACGAGCGGCAACCGTCATCGGCGCGCCGTGCGGACGGTAGAATAGACCCGGAGAGGGCCAGGCGGCGCCACAACATAGCGCAGATCTGATTAGGGTTTGTGCCTACGGAAGAAGGCCCTTTTATTGGGAAAAGAGGCCCTTTTTTCATGTATTATTAATTACTAAAAATATCAAAAAAAATGACTTCTTTAGTGTTTTCCAAACAAATTATAATTTATAAATTTATCATGAAATCTTAAAAATTATACATCAGACATATACGATATCTTTAAAATCTATCAAAATTAAGTATTTATTATAAATAAACATAATAAAGATGAATGTGTACGAAGGCTAAAGTTATCATTGGCAACAATTATTTCACCATTAATTTATACACTATATTATTTCACCATTTATTTAGATATAGTAATAGTTTATAAATCTATGATAATTTTAATATAGGACAATAGGTATTATTTTTATTAATAGTAAGAAAGCATAAGATAATAAATTATTTATAATCCATAAAATTTATATTATTTGATACTATAGTCACAATTATGATAATTTTTACAATTATTTATACTATATTCATAATTATGTTGTGTTATCTTTTATATAATACATTATCTATATAAATATATTCAAACAATTATTTTTTTATTCTCTCTTTTATATAAAAATCTCATCTATTGATACACTACGGTTGTGTTCGTGATCGTCCGACGTCCGTGTAGTTCCAGCTTGGTCTGACCGTCTGTGCCTTCTACTATCCGACCCTTAGCTCTGTTGCTACACCCTTTGATCCGGGTGAGCGGTTTTTTATCAGGGACGAGAGCCCGGTCGGAGAAAAACCCGGTTCAACCCGGTTCAAGGATAATAGAGGCTGGGCTCTCGAGGCCGACCTCCCGAAACCGAGCCCCCGAGGTCGACCTCTCAAGGTCGAGCGATCGGGGCCGAGCTCTCAAGGCCGACCTCTCAAGGTCGAGCGATAGAAGCCGAGCTCTCGAGGCCGACTTCCCGAGGTCCAACGATAGAAGCCGAGCTCCAGAAGTTGGGCTCTCGGCCTTGAGTCTCACCCCTCGAAGGGCTCCGTCAAAACTCTCCGTTAAGAGACGCCGTCGTCATCTGACGTGGCCGCCCAGCAATTAATTAAGAGTAGGATCACAGGGTGGCAGACTGATGTGTCAGTCTCACATCGCCACTTACTTAGCTTAATCCCTAACTAATCTTTAGTGAGATGTGACATCCCGCACGAGTGAGACCTTTTCTCCTTCCCCTATATAAACCCCCCCTCTTGCTCCAAAGAGGGGGGATCGCTGCCATTCGCAACCACATCACTGCAAGGAGAGATCTGTCCCGGTCCGACCTCCCAAACTACAGCAGACCGGGTCGGCTTGGTTAGACCGAGTCAGCCGGGGGAGAACCGATTCTTCGCTCGTCGACAGGATCAAATTTGGCGCCGTCTGTGGGAATTCTTTCGCCTGATCGAGAGCCGAAGATGAGTGACTCCAATCGGGTGACCGTTACTCTTTCACAAGAGGACTTGGAGCTGCTGATAGAGGCCAGAGCCCGGAAATTAGCGGAAGCCCAGCAGGCAGCTGCCCGACCTACCCCACCGGGCCCGGCCGAGCACACCGCTCATGTAGGCACTGAGGGAGGGGTTCAACAGGAGGGCAGCCCTCACTTTCACCGGGCGCTATTTGGCCCGGCCGAGGGAGCAGGACAATCGGATCCGCACGAAGCTACATCTAGCCATACTCGAGCTAGCAAAGGGAAGACTCCCCTTGTGTCATTCCCGACTGAACGCACGGGATGTCCTTTCTCCAGCCAAGTCTTGAATGAGCCACTGCCCAAGCACTTCAGACCTCCGTCCGTCGCTGAGTACGGAGGAGCTACTGATCCAGAAGAACACCTGAAGAAGTTTGAAAATGCCTCGATGCTACATCAGTACCCAGATGACATTAGGTGCCGAGCCTTCCTGACCACTCTCGCCGGGCCGGCTCAGCGATGGTTCGACAGGCTCCCGGAGGGATCGATTAGGGATTTTTTTGATTTCAAGAAACTGTTTCTGCAACATTTTGCCAGTAGTAGGAGACATCACAAGACAAGCTTAAATCTATTTACCATGAAGCAGGGCTCCAAGGAGTCCTTAAAAGCCTACATCAGAAGATTTAATCAGGTGGCCTTGGACGTGCCCACCGCTACGTCTGAGGTATTGGTCAGCGCCTTTGCTTAAGGTCTGCAAGAAGGCGAGTTCTTCAGGTCTTTGATCCGTAAACCCCCGAAGGACTTTGAGAGCCTTCTGGGGAAAGCTAGCAAATATGTGGACGTCGAAGAAGCGCAAGCCGCCAGGAGGCCTGAGGTCAAGCCTACGCCCAATCACCCTCAGCAACATCAAAGGGGTGTGCCCCCAGGAGGACCCCTCAGAAGCCCCCGAGCTATGGGACACCGACTAGGAGTCGAGAGGGGAATAGTTCAGCAAGTAGCCCAGGGCTGTCTCCCGACTAGGTGGCAGCCTTATTGTTCCTTCCATAACAGCCATACACACGACCTGCAGGACTGCTGGCAGGCTGGTAGAGGTCGGGGCTGCGCCGGTCGAGGTAGCCCGAGAGGAGCTCATCAAGGAGGTGGCCGAGGCCGAGGAAGAGCATTGCCTAACCAGCCCGAGCCTCGTGATCGACCGGCAGCCCCTGTAGCCAGACGATTATTCCCGACCCCTGGTTCACCCGAGCCGGAAAACGCCAGCGAGGAACAAGCCAATCAACAGAACTCCGTGCACGGGTCCATCAACGTCATCTCGGGCGGGCCTACCTACGGGGATTCTAATAGAGCTCGGAAGTCGCAGGCCCGACGCTTGGACATTTATCAAGTGGGCTGCAGTTCTGCCCAAGCTCAGGGACCACAGATCAGCTTCGGTCCCACCGATCTACAAGGAATAGAAGTACCGCATGAGGATGCCCTGGTCATCACGGCGGTCATAGCCAATTATCAGATCCATCGTACCATAGTGGATTCAGGAAGCTCGGTAAACATCCTATATCTGAAGGCATTCGAGCAACTGCAAATTGAAATGTCCGAGCTACAGCCCGTGGCCACACCCTTATTTGGGTTCACGGGGAATGAAGTTCATCCGCTGGGGCAGATCAAGCTAGCCATATCTCTTGGCGAGGAACCCTTAAGAAGGACCAGGTGGTCTACCTTCTTGATAGTGGACGCCCCTTCAGCCTACAATGCCATCCTAGGCCGACCAGCCCTGAATGAATTTCGGGCAGTAATGTCCACCTTCTATTTAAAGGTTAAGTTTCCTGTAGGAGATCAGGTTGGTGAAGCCAAAGGAGATCAGAAGGTCGCCCGCCGATGTTATGTGAATGATGTCCGAGCGGAAGTAAGCAAGACCTTCCGACCCACGCCGGCCAGTTGTAACATGGTACAGACCTCTCAGCCTTCTCCCTGGGCTGACATGATGGAAGAAAAGGAAGAGGTCCAACTCTTATTGGACCGAGAGGAAGCCAAGGTGAGGATAGCTCCAGGGCTATCGCCCGACCTCCGGCAGCAATTGATAGAGTGTCTGACACGGAATTAAGATGTGTTTGCCTGGTCTCAACAAGATCTGAAGGGGGTCAGGCCCGAGGTCATGGAACATAAGCTACACGTGTACCCAGGCGCCCGACCCGTGAAGCAGAGAAAAAGAGATTTCAGCCCTGAGCAGAATAAGATAATCCAAGCCGAGGTAGAGAGGTTGCTGAAAGCAGGACACATCCGAGAGGTGCAGTTCCCGGCCTGGTTGGCCAACGTGGTACTGGTCTCCAAGCCGGGAGACAAGTGGAGAATCTGCATTGACTTCAGAGATTTGAACAAAGCCTGCCCCAAGGACTGTTACTCGCTTCCCCGAATAGATCAGATGGTGGACTCCACTGCGGGAAGCGAGCTTATTTGCATGCTTGATGCTTATCAGGGATATCACCAAGTCCCCCTGTATTCGGGTGATCAGGAGAAGGTCAGCTTTGTCACTGCCGAAGGTACCTACTGCTACACAGTTATGCCCTTCGGACTTAAGAACGCAGGGGCAACTTATCAGAGGCTGATGAATAAAGTCTTTAAAGAGCAGCTCAGTAGGAATGTGGAAGTGTACGTTGATGACATTCTCATCAAGTCCGCCCGGGCTGCCGACCTCATTGCAGATGTACAAGAAACTTGTTGCACCCTGCGAAGGTATGACCTCAAACTCAATCCGGCCAAATGTCTATTCGGGGCCAAGAGCGGGAAGTTCCTGGGCTACATCCTGACCGAGCGGGGAATAGAAGCCAATCCGGGTAAAGTAAAAGCCCTGCTGGATATGCCGCCGCCCAAAAATCTAAAGGAAGTCCAGCGCCTGACCGGAAGGATCACGGCCTTATCCCGGTTCATCTCTAGGTCGGCCGATCGAAGCCTGCCATTTTTCAAGATCCTGCGCAAGGCCTCCAAATTCCAGTGGGATGCCGAATGTGACCGAGCTTTCGAGGAATTGAAGGCATACTTAGTCAGTCTGCCAATACTAGCCAAGCCCCAGGAAGGAGAGCCCTTGTACATTTATTTGTCAGCTACTAAGGAAGCTGCGAGTGCTGTTCTTGTAACTCAGAAAGAGACCGAGCAGCAGCCGGTCTATTTCTTTGGGCACTTATTTAAAGAGGCCGAGTGTAGGTATACTACACTCGAGAAATTAGCTTATGTCCTTGTGTTGATGGCCCGGCGATTGCGACCTTATTTCCTGGCTCACCCTATCCGAGTGCTGACCAATAGCACACTTGGGAAGGTCTTGATCAACCCTGAAGTCTCAGGTCGGATGGTCAAGTGGACTACTGAACTGAGCGAATATGACATTCAGTATCAGCCCAGAACTGCAATCAAAGCTCAGGCCTTAGCAGACTTCTTAAGCGAACTGCATGCAGAGGAAGAGGAGAAGGTCTGGAAAATATATGTGGACGGGTCAGCCACCCGAGCAGGGAGTGGCGTTGGGATCTTATTGATGTCCCCCAAGGGAGACCCCATTCATTTGGCGGTGCGCCTAGAGTATCATGCTACCAATAATCAAGCAGAATACGAAGCCCTTCTAGCAGGCCTCCAAGCAGCCAGACAGGTCGGGGCCACTCGGGTCATCTTGCATTCTGATTCCCAATTAGTGACTCAACAAGTGGCTGGGCGGTTTGAAGTGAACGATGAGAAGTTACAGGCTTACGTAGAGGCCTATCAACAGTTGCAAGCAGAATTTCAAGAAGTTCAGATTACACAGATCCCTCGAGGGGACAATGCCAAGGCGGATGAGTTAGCCCGACTGGCCAGCTCTGTCCGTCCGTGGGTATTCCCCAAACCTTCACCTCAAGTCATGCTGGTGGCTCAGGTCGAGAGAGAAGCCGAAATGGAGATAGACGGGGATTGGAGGGCTCCATTCATCACCTACCTGAAGGATGGAACTCTTCCAAACCACCCCGAGCAAGCTAGAATATTGAAGATCAGAGCAGCCCGGTTCACCCTAATCGGGGATACATTGTACAAGCGGGCTTTTTCCCGACCTCTAGCCAGGTGTCTCGGAAAGGAAGATGCAGACTATGTACTTAGAGAAGTGCATTTAGGGTGCTGCGGAAATCATTCAGGAGGTCGGTCCATGGCTCGGAAGGTCTTGCTGGCCGGGTACTTTTGGCCGACCCTTCAAGGGGATGCAGAGAAGATGGTTTCTTCCTGTCTTTCTTGTCAGAAATACCAGAATCTGTCTCACCGACCTGTGGAGATGTTGCGAGCGTCCACTGCATCATGTCCCTTTGATCAGTGGGGCATGGATATAGTGGGACCCTTCCCCAGAGCAGTCGGTCAGAAGCAATTCCTATTGGTGGCAGTAGATTACTTCTCCAAGTGGGTCGAGGCAGAAGCCCTGGCTCGGATCACGGAGCAAGCAGTGAAGAAATTCCTTTGGCAGAATATTTTGTGCCGGTTTGGCATACGTCATAAGCTGGTATCAGACAATGGTCGGCAGTTTCAAGGTCGGATCATCAGAAATTGGTGTAAGGAGTTCGGGATCAAACAGGCCTTCACATCTGTAGCATACTCCCAGAGTAATGGTCAGGCAGAAGTAGCTAATAGAGAGATTCTGAAAGGGCTCAAAGTTAAGTTGGATCAGGTCGGCGGATCCTGGGTGGATGAGCTGCCAGGGGTCCTCTGGGCCCTTCGCACCACGCCCAAAGAGGGGTCAGGGTGCACTCCCTTCCAGTTGGTCTATGGCAGTGAAGCAGTAGTCCCCATGGAGGTCGGCTGTGAATCTGACAGGAGACAGTTATATGGGGAAGACAATGCAGAGAAGAGACGAGCTGAGCTAGATCTGATTGAGGAGGTCCGAGCCAAGGCTACCGTCTGCATGGCCGCTTACCAGCAGAGGATGCGGAACCGATACAACCAGAAAGTTATACCCCGACACTTCCAGGTCGGGGACAAGGCATGGAAAAGAGTCAAGCCCGTTGGAGAAGTAGGCAAACTGGAGCCCCCATGGAGTGGCCCATTTCTAGTGGTCGAGGCATTGGGATCGGGAGCATACTATCTGCAAGATGCTCAAGGGAAGCGCCTAGGGCGACCCTAGAGCGCAGTGCATCTTAAATTGTACCGTGAGGAGAGAGGAGAGGAATGATCCTTGTAACTGTACTCAGAAAAAAGGATAGTAAAAACTCTAACTCTCCAGAAAAGATCATCCCTGAAAGTTATAAGTGAGCTTGTTCTCACGCACCCACCGGACTCGGCGCCGATCGGGCGTGGCGTTCCACGTTCGGTCGGGCCCGGTCGGGCGTGGCGGTCCACGTTCGACCCGAGGTAAGTCGGACGGTGTCCAGACTCTTGCTAAGGCAAGTTATAAGTGAGCTTGCTCTCACGCACCCACCGGACTCGGCCCCGATCGGGCGTGGCATTCCACGTTCGGTCGGGCCCGGTCGGGCGTGGCGGTCCACGTTCGACCCGAGGTAAGTCGGACGGTGTTCAGACTCTTGCTAAGGCAAGTTATAAGTGAGCTTCCTCTCACGCACCCACCGGACTCGGCGCCGATTGGGCGTGGCGTTCCACGTTCAGTCGGGCCCGGTCGGGCGTGGCGGTCCACGCTCGACCTGAGGTAAGTCGGGCGGTGTCCAGACTCTTGCTAAGGCAAGTTATAAGTGAGATTACTCTCACGCACCCACCGGACCCGGCGCTGATCGGCGCGTGGCGTTCCACGTTCGGTCGAGCCCGGTCGGGCGTGGCGGTCCACGTTCGACCCGAGGTAAGTCGGACGGTGTCCAGACTCTTGCTAAGACAAGTTATAAGTGAGCTTGCTCTCACGCACCCACCGGACTCGGCGCTGATCGTGCGTGGCGTTCCACGTTTGGTCGGGCCCGGTCGGGCGTGGCGGTCCATGCCCGACCCGAGGTAAGTCGGACGGTGTCCAGACTCTTGCTCAGGGGAAGAATGAAATAACCTCTTGCCACAATATCTGCTGCACAAGCGTGGCTCCCCACGTTCTGAGAAACAGCAGACCTGCTCGAGTAAAGCGGATCGGAACGAACTAAAACTAGTGATATGGTTAACCCGAAGGAAACTAGAGACAAATCGCCTAGTCAGGGTGCCGACCCGACCGAGCCGAATCGCCGAGTCAGGGTGCCGACCCGACAGAGCAAAATCGCCGAGTCAGGGTGCCGACCCGACCGAGCCGAATCGCCGAGTCAGGGTGTCGACCCGACAGAGCAAAATCGACGAGTCAGGGTACCGACCCGACCGAGCCGAATCGCCGAGTCAGGGTGCCGACCCGACAGAGCAAAATCGCCTAGTCAGGGTGCCGACCCGACCGAGCCGAATCGCCGAGTCAGGGTGTCGACCCGACAGAGCAAAATCGCCTAGTCAGGGTGCCGACCCGACTGAGCCAAATCGCCGAGGCAGGGTACCGACCCGACCGAGCCGAATCGCCGAGTCAGGGTGCCGACTGGACAGAGCAAAATTGCCGAGTCGGGATGTCGGCCTGATCGAACAAAATCACTGAGTTAGGACACTGGCCCGATCAAGCCGTAATATCAAGCTTGGAAAAAGGTCAGGTTGTAAGACTAATAACACGAGTCGCCCGAGCGCTTGACACTTAGCCAAATTTTCGAATTGGCCAAAGAGATTGAACTAAGGAGATCAGGATGAACACCCCAAGCAATCGACAATAATCGAGACTTCGTCGCTAGGCATAAACGTCGGCCTTCGCGGAATGAGCCGAACAGTTTGCATAAACAACACTTAGCGAGGGTCTCACGCATCACAAACGAAAGGCCGACCTAATGAAGCGACAGGGCCGGGCCCAGACGTCAAACCGACTTAATGATGCCCCCGGGTCCGGGCTACGACCTGACCCCATGGTACCTCTAAGCTCGTGCGTGGGTCTAGCCGAACGCCTGACGACACAGAGGTCTTCCACAGCCGACCCCTAGGGAAAACTCATCGCCCAACCTAATGGGGTCTACTTCAATGTATAAAGCGAACACGCCGATTGGGCGACCCTTAGAGAAAACCGAACGCATTACAAACAATCAAGTAAAGTAAAGAAAAGGATAAATTGTTCAAAATAAGAAAGAGCCCGGGCGTAACGCAAACCGAGCTGAGAAGAAGTCAAATACTATTACAAAATTGCAAAGGCCGAGAGGCCGAGCAGGAGCAGGTCGATAGTCAATTTGAGTAAAGAGAGCGGCAGGATAAGTTAAGTAAATTTCGGGAAGGCGTCAGGAGGGAGTGAGGCCTTGATCAAGGATAGCTTCACCACGTTGGGAGGCGTGTCAGGAGGAAGATGGCCGGCCTCTAGTAGTTGTTGCATTGCGCCCTCTGCCCCATGCCTCATCATACCCACGATCTTCTGGGTCACTTCCTTCCGAAAGGGCTGAGACTGAACGTAAGCTAGCCTAGCCTGTTCGATCCGGGTCGGTTCCCCGGCTTTGAAGTCGGCTAATTCTTTCTGCAAACGGGCCACCTCGGCGTCGCGCTCCTTGAGTTGGGCATCCTTATCTGCCAGACCTGCCTCCTTGCTTATCAGTCGTGCTTCTAAAGCCTGAAAGGCTTCTCGCTGAGCTTGGAGTTCGGTCGCTTTACCCTTCAAGGTTGCAAGTTCAGTATCTTTGTCTCGGATGGCCCGCTGGTGAGTGGCTAATACTTCCCGCAGCTTTTGCTGTAGGTCGCGGACCTCGAGGATTCTCTGGTCCAGGTCGGAACGAGCCCGGGCTTCCCCAGCGAGAGCAGTCTTCTTTGTGGCCTCGGCGGCCTCTAGCCGAGTGCCGAGCTCATCGAGTTGGTGGCCTGAGGCGGCCAGCACCTCATGCGTCCGTTCCAGACGGACGTGGCTCTCTGATAATTGCGTTCGTAGGGAAATCACCTCATTTAGGAGTCTGGTCTGACCCTCGTGGCCGGCCGGGAGAGCAAATTGAGTCAATTGGTGCTCTAATCTCTCTACCTTGTACTCAGCCGCCTGGCGCTCCCTGACATTCGTGACCAGGACCTTGGTGACCGCCCGGCCCCCAACCCATAGCTATACAGAAACGAGCAACATGAGAAAAGAACGAAAGGGGCGAAGGTTAAGAAAAGGAATACCTTGATCAAGTCCATGGCGAAATTATCAGCCAGACTAATAGGGCTTCGCCCTTCAGTTAGGGACAGGCCATGATCCCAAGAAGCAGCCAGATGACCGTGGAGGTTAAGTGGCTGGGGCTCGACCATCCGAAGTACGGAAGTCTCGGATGGGAGCTGCACCTCTACTGGAGCTCGAGGAAGGTCGTGCATGGCCAGAAGAGAGGCGGCCGCCTCTTCACTGACCGTGTCATCGGCGTCTTCCGGAGGAGAAGGGACCAAGTTGGTGGCTAAACCCACCGGTCGGGGCGTGCTCAACCCGGGCCAGGAGGGCTCGGGCAAAGTGGCGCTGGTAGATGGAGCCGAGATCACCGGGCGAGGTGAAGCTGAGCGGGAGGTCGACAGCCGAATCCTGACTCGGCTAGGCAAGGGAGCAGTTGATTCTGGCGCCCTCTCAGGTTGAACTTGAATTATGGGAGTGCTCGAGGATACAGGCTCTGGCGCCCGCTCAGGTTGAACCTGAATCGCGGGAGTGCTGGAGGAAGCAGCTTCTCGGGGCCGTTTCTTCTTCTTGTGCGCACGAGAAGAAGATGGACCCGTAGTAGCAGTCTGCCTTCCGGCCTCCGCGCAAACCTCGGGAGGGTCTGCCGCAACGCTTTGGCCTAGCACTTCCAAGTCCGGATCGCTCTCCGCTCGACCCGGTTGCCCGGAAGCTGGTGTCGCCCTCAAAGGGAGTGCATTTCGGCGGGCCAGCAGTTCAGCTGCCCGAGTATTCAAGGCCTCGTCCGCCAGGGCTATCTCTTCATCCATGAGGGCGTCCATCAGGGCCTGAGCTGCAAGTCAGAAAAAGTTTTAGTTAGCATCAAAAGAATCGCAAATAAGAAGGGGAGTTTACCAAAAGTGCCGGGCAATCTGGCAGGGATCTGACTCAGCCGGCAAATGTAAAGCATGACCTCGCTCAGTAATTTGCCGACGTGAAAACGACGTCCTCCGATTTTAGAGAAGGCTGACGGAAAGCCAGGGTCGGCGCGATACCTTCGGGGAGCAGCGGGGTGGTCAGGCAATTCCTCTAGCCAGGTAAGAGGCCAGGACGCAGGCGGGGTGGTGCTTATGTAAAAAAAATGGGATTTCCATCCCTTGTTCGAAGATGGAACCTTATCCAGAAAGGCGGTGTTGACCCTGGCCTGGAAAAAGAAACACCCGGGCTCCTGCATCTTAAGGTAAAAGAAGAGATGGAAGATCCTGGGGGAAAGGGGAACTCGGAAGGACTCAAAGATGACTACCGTGCCACATAAAATCCGAATCGAGTTCGGGGCTAGCTGAGAGATGGACACCTGAAAGTACCGACAGATCTCTACAATAAAGGGATGCAGAGGGAATCGAAGGCCGGCCAGAAGATGATCCTTAAAAATAGTAAAGTAGTTCACCGGGGCTTGATTAGGTCGGTCGTCCGGAGAGGGGAGAGCGAAAACATGATCTTCGGGAATACGATAATCATGGCGGAGGGTTTCCAAAGACCCTAGACTCAGGGTCGACCGGGTAGTAGTATACCACGGTTCGGGCGCGGAGGATGAGCCGGGCATAGAAGACGAGCCGGCCATGAGGTCGGACTCGGGAATTAGCAGAAAAAGGTTTAAGCAGAGAGAAGAATACCTAGTGTTAGGGCTCGGGGTAAGATGCGGATCGCCGGAAACACTGTTCGTCGGAGCTCAAGGAGGTCGGGCGGAGGAGGTCGGACAAAACGAAAAAAGAAGCGAGAGGCAAAGTGAGGAAGAATGAAATGAAGGGAGCAGCCTATTTATACTACCGGCTAGATAACCGGAACCGTCGGATGGAGAGGAAAGAAATGGCGGGCTCCGGTTTCCACCGTCCGATCAGCGCGATTCCCCACACCCCAAAGCTTCTCGTGAACGCCAAACGAAGCCACACCCACGACGCCTCGATACCGGAGGCATCCATTCAATAGCTGACGCGTGGTCAGACATTAATGAATAACTGAGTGGGAGGTCGGGCGCGCGGGAGACTAACTCATGTGTACAAGGAATGCGCGGGAGAGCGGGAAAGGAGTCAGGCCGACCGGGCTGGGAGCCTAGTCAGTCGGACTTGACGCCTCCTTCGACTAGACTTGAAGGGGAGGCTTGTGATCCGGGTGAGCGGTTTTTTACCAGGGACGAGAGCCCGGTCGGAGAAAAACCCGGTTCAACCCGGTTCAAGGATAATAGAGGCTGGGCTCTCGAGGCCGACCTCCCGAAGCCGAGCCCCCGAGGTCGATCTCTCAAGGTCGAGCGATCGGGGCCGAGCTCTCAAGGCCGACCTCTCAAGGTCGAGCGATAGAAGCCGAGCTCTCGAGGCCGACCTCCCGAGGTCAAGCGCTCGGGGCCGAGCTCCCGAGGCCGACCTCCCGAGGTCGAGCGCTCGGGGCCGAGCTCCCGAGGCTGACCTCCCGAGGTCGAGCGATAGAAGCCGAGCTCTCGAGGCCAACCTCCCGAAGCCGAGCCCCCGAGGTCGACCTCTCAAGGTCGAGCGATCGGGGCTGAGCTCTCAAGGCCGACCTCTCAAGGTCGAGCGATAGAAGCTGAGCTCTCGAGGCCGACCTCCCGAGGTCAAGCGCTCGGGGCCGAGCTCCCGAGGCCGACCTCCCGAGGTCGAGCGCTCGGGGCCGAGCTCCCGAGGCTGACCTCCCGAGGTCGAGCGATAGAAGCCGAGCTCTCGAGGCCGACTTCCCGAGGTCCAACGATAGAAGCCGAGCTCCAGAAGTTGGGCTCTCGGCCTTGAGTCTCACCCCTCGAAGGGCTCCGTCAAAACTCTCCGTTAAGAGACGCCGTCGTCATCTGACGTGGCCGCCCAGCAATTAATTAAGAGTAGGATCACAGGGTGGCAGACTGATGTGTCAGTCTCATATCGCCACTTACTTAGCTTAATCCCTAACTAATCTTTAGTGAGATGTGACATCCCGCACGAGTGAGACCTTTTCTCCTTCCCCTATATAAACCCCCCCTCTTGCTCCAAAGAGGGGGGATCGCTGCCATTCGCAACCACATCACTGCAAGGAGAGATCTGTCCCGGTCCGACCTCCCAAACTACAGCAGACCGGGTCGGCTTGGTTAGACCGAGTCAGCCGGGGAAGAACCGATTCTTCGCTCGTCGACAGGATCACCCTTCTTCACGCATGGCAAGTGATTTTGTTTTCTTTTATCACAAACTTATGGTTTCTCTCTACGGTATAACTCCTAATCAGTGGTTTGAAAATGTAGTGCAAATAAATTTTGATGTATCGTGTGTAGTTTGAAAATGTTGTTAGTAGGTTTAGAAATTGTGAAATTAATCAACTTGTTTTGTTGATGGGGTTGTTTGAAATTAAAATTTGATAGGAATGAGATTTGGTCACTTAGGTTGCCAGGGTGTTCGATAAAATGCCTCAATGAATTATTGTTTGTGATGGATTGTTTCTTCAATGACCGTTCTTAATTTTGATCATTTACCAATTTTGGCAATTACCAATCACGTATATATAGTTGTGTGCCAATGCTTAATGTAATATGTCCTTTCTTTTGCTAACACAATGGTTGTCTTTATAGTATGTCAATGGTTAATGTAAGGGACTTAGTTCTCGGTTATGAATAATTTGAGAAGTGCTCTTCCTTCATGTAGTGACAATTTATTTATCCATGTTGTTATTGGGAGTTATAACCCTATTAGCTCTCAGGCGCCCGTATGAACTCGGGCGTTTGTATGGTTGGGCACCCGTATTTATATGAGCTTCTGATTTCCTGGGTACCTAAATCAACTCGGGCACCTGGGAGTTAACCGGTCAACTCCAGTTAACCATCATTCTTCCAGCCTTTTGCGTGATTTCTTGCCATTCAGAGTTGGGCTCACCCGAACTTGTCTCCGACCTTCTACTCGACTAGACTTCCTCCTCGGCTTCTCGTCCCTCGGACGTCGCTCACGTCCTTCTTGCTCCACTGACGTACTCTTTCGCAGCCTTCACGTCCCTCGGATGCGCCGAGCCCGTCGACTCCCTTCCCGCCCGATCATTCTCATCTGCTACGTTTCCGAGACCTCCGTTACCACCGCAGAGCCCAAATTTTTCTTCATAATTTAGTTTTCACAATATATGTCGCACCGTGATCTTTTTGGGTTGGATCAAATTGAATTCGGGTCACCAAACTCTAACATTAAGTAAAAGAGAATTATCTATTGTGATTATATCAACTTAAAATATTTTTATTAGAATAGATCAATTTTTAAAAGCAATTGTTATTGACAAAGCAAGATTGTAACATTTTGGCAAGTTGGGTGTAAACAATCTCAAATAATTTTTTTATTGGCAAAATTCTCTAAGAATTTTCAAGATTCAAGATATTATTGACTATTTATTATAAAATGACTTGTGATTTATTTTCTACATGTACCTTTGCATAATTTGAGAATTTGGGTCAGAGTAAATTCATTTTTATAGAGAAAATTTTCTTCCCTATTGCTTGATATTTCTCTGGGCTAGTTTACTCGGTTTTACCTTCACGTGTAATGTAACGGAAAGATGACTAATAGTGGTGAGAAAAAATCCAGTGAAATCAAACAAAATAAATCGATAGAATTTTAAAAATCAATTTAGTTTATTCAAAAATTTAAATTTTTTCTAAAAATTTGATTAATTTGATTCGATTTTTAAATTTTTTATTCGGTTAAATTGAATAGATCGAATTAACCAAATTTTTGAATTTATCGAATTTTCATAATTTTTTTACCAAATTTTATTTAAAAAATCAAATTTTATTAAAAAATCAAAATTTTTTATTAATTTGATAAAAATCGAATTAACGATAAAATATAGATTCTTTATTTTTTTTACAAATTCGATTTGGCTCGATTTATCCAAAAAAAAAAATCAATTTAATTTGGTTAATTCAGTTCAATGTTAACTAAATATTCACCCCTACGATTAGTTATCATTCGAAATATTTACGTTATGATCCCTAATTATCACATATTTTATATAAAAAAAATCCAATTGGGAAGCGAACCAGAACGCTAGACTTCTGGATCGTCAGCCGCGAACACTTGTCGACTTATCCTGACGACCGATCGAAAATTTTCGTGAAACCGAATCGATCGTCCAAGATTCGATGTTACCCAACCTCATTAATATTTTTTTTATCTGACAAATTTCAAATATCCAACTGGGGAATAACACGAGGGAAAAGAAAAACACAACCACTCTAACAAATGCTCCTCTGCCAGAGTCAGATGTAACCCAAAATCGATGTAAATGCCTAAAAAGCTCAATACTTTTCAAGCTGCTACAGAACTTCTCAGTTTGAAACCTATGAATCGCTAGCTTATTCCAACTGATACCCATGGAACTGCTCTATTGCTTCTTCTTACTCGATCTTTTTGAGGCATAATCTCTTAGTCTGCCAAGAATCAGCCTTTCACACTTCTGCAGCACAAGAGAATGGTACGCCTTCCTCTCTTTCATTTCCCAGCATCTTTCAATCTTCTTGGTATCTTCCTCTACCGAGCTACTGCCATACAGACTTTCCCTCAGATCAGCAAGTGAACTTAGTGCAGAACAAACGTTGTCTGATACCAGTAGCTCCTTGATATCTCCAGGTGTTTCCTGATCCATTTTGATGCGTTTATTGCTTGTGGCCTTGACTAATTTGACAATGGCAGTGGACTCATCCAGATCCACTAATGCATCGGACGTATATCCCAGTTTTTCATAATCGTCCTCTTGTAAAAAGATTATGTAGAGAAGGACGAGAAGCTCCAATTCTGGTTCTCCATCACACGAAATCTCAAAGTATTCACAGTGTTGATTGACAGAGCCTAAATAATTTAGCTTTCTCCAGCATGAAAGCCTTGCTCTACAATAACGACCGGAGAAGGCCGAGGAGCACCATCTGACTACCAGTGCCAGGTCAATGTTCACAATGTCGTATTGGTTGTCTGGTTCGGTGAAACCATATCTGTAAAGAAGAGCAGCATTGCCAATGATGCCGTAAGTGTTGAACACCTGAGGAAGACAGGGCATGCCAATTAGTTGGTCAGAGAAATTGGTAAATGTATTGCCAACTAACTCTTGATAAACAGAGGGGTGAGACAAGAAAGAGGGATAAAAATCAAGGGTAAACTGAAGGCGTGGAAGACCTTATAACATATTCCAGTAATGATTGAACTGTTTTTGTTTCCTTGCAAATTTTATTTTTGCATCTACACAGTAACGATGAACTAACAACATAGCCAACGAAATCTGCAGAGCAATTTAAATTACCAAAGAAAATTCTCAAGCAGAAAGAACAACTCCCATTTTGGATACAAACTTGAGCAAAAAGCCATAAAAGTGGGGAGTGCACAGATTCTAATTTTATCACTTAATCGGTTTATTTTCCCAGGTATTACCTATTGAAGGATTGAGGAATAAGCTGCTTTACTGCCAGGACATGCAACTGTTTGCTCTTAGGTGTAAGGCCTAAACTATTGAGGCGATATCTTCTTGACCAGAATAATATATGAACAAGAGGGCAGTTGAGCAGTTTGATTTCAAGGATGATTGGTAACAGAAAATCAAAATAAAATAGATTCAGCATAAATTGGCAGAGTGTAGTGTTCATTTCCACAACATTAGCACTTAACTAAATCTAGCAGGCCATATGGTTCAAGGTACCAGAAACAAGGAAAAAAAATGTCACAATGTGATACGAATGAGGATGAAAAACAATGAAACATTGAAAGAAATCAGGAGCCCTATATCATGCCAACACTAGAACATTAAATGGGGATCTGTATATTCACAATGTAATAACAAGTGACTTGGCTAGTCTTGGATAAATGAGGATGAAAGTAATAAGAAAGTCATTGAATTAAAGTTGGAGATCTCATGGCAAAAATATATTTTGACCAAAAATATGCGAATGATCAATTATAGAATACAAGACCCAGCTCCGACACACCAACAAAGAACAAAATAATGTGGAATAGCATCATAATGGATTTTACCAAGATTCAAAATTCACCAAAAATAAATTGCATTACCAAGCATAAGTTGAAAGTATTTAGAAAAAAGAAAGAAAAATTATAAACCAGAATGCCAACCTCACATCCTGCCTCAGCATATTTAACAATAATCATTTCAAGATTAGCATCATCTTCCCCTGAGCAAAAAAAATATCACTCAATTAAATTCTTAATAAAAAAAAGCTTCTTGTTTCATCTAAAAGCTGGAGTTACAACTCATCAAAACCTGAAGATCTAGTATTTGAATTCGCTATTGATGATTCGCCATCATGAGACTCATAACTGATATCACTATCTCCATCATCATTTGAACTAGATGAAGAAGTTACTGAGGTAAAATGGACATGTTCAGCTCCTGTTTTGTGATTGAAGCTGAAGAACATTATAACAACTCAGCCAAAGAATGATTTCAAGAAAATTGCATTAAAAAAAATGGAAATTTTTATATGCACATACAGACAAAAGCATCAATTAAACATCTGGACACAATGAAGATTACTCACAGATCAGCTAAAGGCACCATTCCAAATCCGTAGCGACTATCAATTTGAAATGATCTTGAAGAAACTAGACTCTTGGCTGAAAAATATTGCTCAACACCAAACCTATCTGGATCAATATTCCAAGTGCCGGATAAAACTAATGGCTCAATAAAGTCTCTCCAATCCTCATACACAAAACTCTTGTCTTCCTTTACTGTCTGCCTAGAAATTTACCAAAAGATAACTAAACATTGAATGACCACAATATAGAAGCAGTGACATATAATTAAAGTGCAGGGCATACAACATCTAAAGCATTCAAGTGACGTGTGTAATAAAAATAACATAATCGCCCAAAGTTTGTATGTGGAATACAACACCACCAGAATATGAAACATGTTAATGAACAATGAGACGGATAAACAAAATTTAAGTTTCAGCGTAACCATCTTTTAAACATGATAACAATAAAATTATGGCAAACAAACCGGTTTGACTTGAAAGACTGACAAGTATCATAGACCACAATTTAAAGGAGATGAAACAGATTTGGTATTTCCATGAAATTGAAGAGAAGTTTTAATTTCCATAAGACTTATATAGTCAAAAAATGACTGAGTAATAAAAGTCAGTAAGTTGGACAAACGAATCTATTGTCAATCAACTAAAAGTGTCTTGGACTAAAGAATCTTATATCAAGTGAAATGATATAAGATAGAAAACAGAAAGAGAGAACGGAGGTAACAGGAAATAGGTGCCAGTTTCTGAAACAGATCACTAATTAGGTATTGAAGACGGTGACTAAATGACTAGCTGATCGAGCCACTCTGGCTTCACAATCGTTCTTTGATTATCCTTTTTATCTGATACAAATTGATACACAAATTCTTGTCAGCAAGTGCACTTTGACTTATGTTAACATTCAGCATTCTGACTGAGTTTTCTCTCAATCTCAGGCTTCCGGCTTCCAGTTAAGAATAATTGTTAGCGGAAAAAACAAATTATAGAGTTCTCGAGCACAATAAATAATATACATCATAATCATCCATAGCGTGATTTGACAAATTGCATCGAGGAAGTGATTCTTTTACCTTGTGGAGTTCCGTTCCTGAAAGAAAGGCGTCGACTTCCTGCAAGCTCCATACTAGAGGCAAGCATTCTCTATCCGGCAAAAGTTGAAGGTACCCATACCACGGAGATGCGGGTCCTAAGCTCCTCTCGTACATTACGGCCACCGCCAAGCCAAGACATCCCGCCAAGCCGGCGCTTTCGATCATTTCGCGCGCACCCGAAGTTTGAATAGTGATGCAAGCGCTCTTGGGAACAGTAGCCACAAGGTCCCCTTCCTTCAGGTCGCAAACAGCTCTGACTGATATGCCTCCGCCGACACATCCGTCGTCCACGATCTCCAGGGCATCGCTACAGTCGAGGCCGTGGGATTTCATCCATCGCTTGAAAGCTCTAATCCGCCTGCCACGGAAAAGATTAAGATAGATCTACAGGCGTACGGTTTGTGAAAGGATGGCAAAGAATTGGTACCGAGTCATTGAGGAAACCGTCGACGGTGGCGAGCCCCGGTGGCGGAGTGGTGGTTGGTGACGGAGGAGGTAGGGTTTGGCTCCCGATCGAAGAAATACCCACCTG
This sequence comes from Boesenbergia rotunda, assembly GCA_024364735.1. NCBI lineage: Eukaryota > Viridiplantae > Streptophyta > Magnoliopsida > Zingiberales > Zingiberaceae > Boesenbergia > Boesenbergia rotunda. The sequence goes on along the minus strand of JAGFNQ010007818.1, from coordinate 845,890 downwards.
GCACCAGGCTCTTGGGTCACGTGTCAAGGCCCGCCCGCCGTAAAGGAAGGTGTTGGGACGAAGACAGGTACAGGCCGGCCACGATAAACGGGCCGGCCCATGGACCTGCCTGGGACGTAGGAGATCTTTTACCGATTCTTTGACACGTGCCTGAGTAACAAAAAATCAACATGGATCACGTTACTTAAGCAGACCAAACCGATCATAGATGATCTAATCGCAAAATAGTTAATTGTTTATATTCCTATTTAAGCCATTGGTTAAGAAATTTCAACAATAAATAATATGTCAAGTAAGTTTGAATCCATTCACTTCGACAGACTGTTAGTTTGAGATCACTCTCGCTCTTTAGACCAAAAACAAACAAACAAACTCTCACGTACATGGTCAAAGATCAAATTAACTCGAACATCAAAGGCGTACGATCTCATCAACAATTAGTAGATTGTAAATTAAGTCAAAGTCATGGATGAGTGTCGCCTTAAGAAATCTTGTAAGATTAGAAGAAGATATGAATCTACGTGGAAATAGGAGATATGAATCTACCAAGTAGAAGTCATGAACGAGCATTGAAATTTTTACTGTGTCAATTAAAATCTAACATTTTTTTCAACAATGGAGGACGAATAGATCATCTTTTCTATATATCTATCCAAACGTGGCCATCAGTATCAAAATTATTTCTCTTATTTTTCCACAAATCTATTTGTCTTCCATACCGCCTTAATTTGTAATTTCTATATATTCGCATCTACAAGTCTTTCTTGAGTCAATGCTTCATGCCACCGGGGCTATATTGCAGCGGTAGGGCGATTAGTCGCTATCTCAGACATCCGTGGTTCAATCCTCATCTACGGCACATTTGTAGGAATTTTTCCTCCAAATGGGGCGCGAACCCTGGGACGCTGGGCTTCTAGACCGCTCTACTACGAGTGCTTTCCGATTTATCCTGGTTTTTTTTTTTGAGTCGATGCTTCGTATTTATTTGTTATATTAATTTCTATAAAATTTATCCATTTCTCGATTAATTAATTAATTGATACATTTATTACCAATACCATCTCTATAAATTCCTCACTTCCCCAATGAATTCTCACAAGCTAGACCATTATGGCTGCATCGACCAGCTGCGCCGTGCTCTGTTTCTTCCTCTTCCTCCTCCCTTCCTCCATTAACGCCGCCACCTTCCAGGTCGTCAACAGCTGCTCTTTCACCGTTTGGGCCGCATGGGCCACCACAGGCCCCCAGGCAGGCGGCGGTAACCAGCTCAGCCCGGGTCAGTCCTGGTCCATCAACATCAACGCCGGCTCCACTGGCGGCCGCATATGGGCACGCACTGGGTGCTCCTCAGGCGGCACAGGCTGTCAGACCGGCGACTGTGGGACGCTGCAGTGCCGGGGGTACGGCCGGGCGCCCAACACCCTCGCCGAGTTCTCCCTCAACCAGAACAACAACCTCGACTTCTTCGACATCTCCAACGTGGCCGGCTACAACGTGGGGATAGACTTCAGCCCCACCACCGGCGGGTGCCGAGGGATCCGCTGCTCCGCCAACATCGTGGGGGATTGCCCGGCGGAGCTGAGGACGCCGGGTGGCTGCAACGACCCCTGCACCGTGTTCGGGACGCAGCAGTACTGCTGCAACAATGGGCCGTGCGGGCCCACGAATTATTCGATGTTCTTTAAGGCTCGGTGCCCGGACGCCTACAGCTACCCGCAGGACGATCGAACCAGCACCGTCGTCTTCACCTGCCCCGGCGGCACCAACTACAGAGTCACCTTTTGCCCTTGATCGACTTGAAGCATGAGATCATCGAATATAGTATAATTACTATAAGACAATAAGATTTACAAGGATCTAGCTAATTCGACACGTTTCTATAATCATGGGAGAATAAAATTACATGTGCTGAATTACTAGCGTGAGGCTCTGTTCACGACTGTACCTGCGATCCATGATCAATAAATACTATCTTTATTTTCCTTTTCGTGTTCATTTATTTATTTATATATGCTTCTGTTTGTTTGCTGAGTGGAGTCATGATATCAGATTGATACTTCTGTTCTTGAAAGCCACTGCCGTCCTAGTTCAGATTAGTTTTCCCTGAAAGGAAGAATTGTAGTTCATGTTTTTTTTTTTGTTTGGACGGTGCTAAATGGATAGAATCTAATCAATTAGTTTTTTTAAATTTTAAATCATTATTAAAAATATTTAACTCAAATTATATCCTTTCCTATTTATTTTCATATTAAATTATATTTTATCTATTTATTTCATATTAAATTATATCTTTTCTTATTTATTTACATATTAAATTAATTTTTTAACTTATAAAAATCTATTATGACTTTATGTATATATATGATTTACAAAGGGTATTCAGGCTTGTGCCTGACTAATTTGTTTGGCTGCCGGCTCTGTTCTACAGGTTTTAACAAGAGTCCTCATCGGTCAACGAGTATAAATCGCGAGACGAAAATATATGGCGACTTCATCACTGACCACGCAACAACATATGATAATTTTTATTTATAAAAATTGATTCTAACTAATTAAATTATAGCCATCTAGAATTATCATTTTTTTTTCAGTGGATAAGGATTATGCAGGTTGTGTTTACAATTTTTTTAGTCAAGTCATCAGTTTTTCCTCATCTATTGCACGCTAGACTTGAATATTGCGCCTTTTCACTTGGAATAAGACGTCTCCATTAATTGAGACTTCCTTCTCCAAAGTAAACACGACATCAGGAGTTTAAACCATAGGATATAGTTTTCCATGAATAATGACTTTGAAAATGTCCCGAGCTAAAAACTCCAACAAAACAAACCCGTAAAAAATTTGACAACTAAAATAATTAATACTTCGTAAAGTCTATTTATATGAATGGTCAAAGAAGTTAGGCATCCATTCACTTACATGTCCTCTTAATTTGGGATCCTGTATTAATCTCACCTCAAAATAACCTTGGAATAATCTTACTTATGGATGTCATTAGTACAAATCTAAATCTGACTAAAGATATTAAACTTCGTAATTATATGACATCGAATAAAATAGTAATTATCTTACTAGCCATCTAGAAATGAAGATGAAGAAGAGAAGAAGCAGAAAATCCTACTAAAATGAAGAAAAATATGTGGTTCTCCGAGTTTTACCACAATAAAAAAATTTATTATGAATAAAGAATAAATCCCCAATACCTAAATAGTACTCTTTATTTATACTATAACGTAAAACCCAAATAAAATAAAATATTATAATTAAAAGATCTTACTTTAAATCTTGTAAATAAATAAAATATATCTTTTACTTGGAAAAAAAACAAATTAATTAGACGATTTTAACTTAAAATAGAAGATAAATCCTCTCTTATAAATATCAAAAATATTAAAATTATCTTAAATACCTAAAAAATAAAAAATTATCAAAAATAATAAAAATACCCCGAAAATAGTTTAAATGTTAGAATTAGGATCAAAAAATTAACAGTACTGGTTCCATTAACAGAAGTAGATTTTCGAATTTGGGACGTATAATCGATAGAATCTGATTTTAAGTCCCGAATTAAAAAATGGTAAAATGAAAAGGTCATGTTAGACTTCACGTACGAGGGAAACTGCATCATTACAATTCTTAGAAATAAAGGGTTTTTCGATAAAAAAACAGATTAGTAATTGCAACCCACGAACGAGTATTATATAAAAAATTATCTCTTTCCTCGAAAAATGTTATAAGATAAAAATAAGATACATATTAGGTGGAAATCTTACCATCCATTACTGAAAATTCTAGCAATTTTCTACAGTGAGAAGACAAATATGTCATCGCTTCTAGATATCTATCCAAACCAATCGTGCCCATCACAATTAATTTCTCATATTTTCCACATGCTATTTCTTCCCATAGTCTTCCTGATGCAGGCGAATGATTTTTTCTTTCAAAAAAGTCAGAGGCCCGGTCGAGTCCAATCCAACGTAACCCGAATTGGAGATAGGCAAGCCGGGTCCTTCTCGAGCTCACGGGTCAGGCCTAGTGGTTAATCAGAGGAGCGAATATCTTGGTAGATAAGATCTCGGTGCAGGTTCAAACACACGAGGCCGGGCACTCAGGGTCGATCACCCGAGGTCGGGCACGCGGGGTCGGTCACCCGAGGTCGGGCACGCGGGGTCGGTCACCCGAGGTCGGGCACTCGGGGTCAGCCACCCGAGGTCGGGCACTCGGAGTCGGCCACCCGAGGTCGGGCACTCGGGGTCGGTCACCCGAGGTCAGGCACTCGAGGTCGGTCACCCGAGGTCGGGCGCTCGGGGTCAGTCACTCGAGGTCGGGCATTCGAGGTCGACCACCCGAGGTTAAGGAACCCCAGCTGAGCTCTCCGAGTGCACTCCATGAACACAGGCTCATGATCTAAACTCATCAAACTGATTCGGATTATTGATTAGAGCAAACCTACGAACCTACCAGGTAATAATAGAATCACCCCGACAATGGCAAGCTGGCAGACCTCTGACATAATCATTACTTGACAAGGCCACCTGACAGCGCCGCCCAGCGTTAAAGAGAATTAGAAGAGACAGTTTAGACATGCTGTCAGGCGGCTATGTCAGTCTCATAGAGCCACCCAAGATGTCAGTTGTTCAGTCTGCCAACTGATTCATCCTTAATGAGATAAGACGTCTCTGACATGGCAGGGGGTTTTCTTCGCCCTATATAAACCTCCCTTCGGGCTCCAAGAAGGGGATCGCTGTCATTTTACAACCACACCACCACTTTGTGAGCCCCCTCTTGGTCCGAGCCGAGTAACTTGAGTCTTATCCTCATTCGAGCCCGAGTCCGACCCCCCGAGTTACAGCAGACCGGGTCGTCTTGGTCAGACCGAGTCATCTGAGGAGAACCGGTCTTCGCTTGTCGACAGGATCAAATTTGGCGCCGTCTGTGGGAATCCCGCCTGATCGAAAGACGAAGATGAGTGACTCCAACCGGATGACTGTTACTCTCTCACAAGAAGACTTGGATCTGCTGATAAAAGCTAGAGCTAGGAAATTGGCGGAGGCACAACAAGCAGCCGCTCGACCTGCTCAGCCGAGCCCGACCTAGCAGACTGCCCATGTGGGCACTGAAGGAGGAGTTCGACAGGAGAATAGCCCCCATTTCCCCCGAGCGCTGTTTGGCCCGGCTGAGGGGGCAGGACAATCGGATCCTCACGAAGCTTCCTCTAGTCTAGCCAGAGCTAACAAAGGGAAGGCTCCCCTCGTGCTGACCCCGATGGAGCACATCGGTTTCCCCTTCTCTAGTCAAATTCTACAGGAACCGCTTCCTAAGCGCTTCCGACTCTTGTCTATCCCTGAGTACGGAGGGGTCACGGACCCGGAAGAACATTTAAAGAAATTTAAGAACGCTTCGATGCTACATCAGTACCCAGATGGGGTTAAGTGTAGGGCCTTCCTAACCACCTTAGCGGGGCCAGCCCTGCGATGGTTTGACAGACTCCCGGAAGGATCGATCAAGGACTTCGCTGACTTCAAAAGACTGTTCCTGCAGCATTTTGCGAGTAGCAAAAGACATCACAAGACCAGCTTAAATCTGTTCACCATGAAGCAGGGCGCCAAAGAGCCTCTGAAAGCCTACATCAAGAGGTTTAATCAAGTCGCGTTGGACGTACCCATGGTCACGTCCGAGGTGCTAGTCAGTGCCTTTGCTCAAGGCTTACAAGAAGGCGAGTTCTTCAGATCCTTGATCCGAAAACCTCCGAAGGACTTTGGAAGCCTTCTAGGCAAAGCCAGTAAATATGTGGGTGTCGAAGAAGCACAAGCCGCCAGGCGGCCGAAGGCCAGACCTGCGCCCGAGACCCCTCAGCATCATCAGAGAAGCGCACCTCCTGGTGGACCTCTCAGAAGCCCCAGAGCTATGGGACACCGACAAGGAGCCGAGAGGGGAATAGTTCAGCAAGTGGCCCAGGGTTGCATCCCTTCCAGATGGCAACCCTACTGTTCTTTTCATAACAGCCATACCCACGACCTGCAGGACTGCTGGCAGGCCGGTAGAGGTTGGGGCCGTACCGGTCGAGGAAGTCCAAGAGGAGCTCACCAAGGAGGTGGTCGAGGTCGGGGAAGAGCATCGCCAAGCCAATCCGAATCTCCTGCCCGACCGACCGCCTCTGCCGCCAGACAGTTGTTTCTGACCCCCGGCTCCGCCGAGCACGGGAATGCCAGCAAAGAGCAAACTAATCAACAGAATGCAGTGCACGGGTCTATCAATGTATTTTCGGGCGGACCCACCTATGGAGATTCCAATAGAGCTCGGAAGTCGCAGGTCAGACGTCTTGATATCTATCAAGTGGGCTGCAGTTCCGCCCAAGCTCAGGGGCCACAGATCATCTTCGGCCCCGCTGACCTACAAGGAGTGGAAATACCGCACGACGATGCCGTGGTCATCACGACGGTCATAGCAAATTATCAGGTCCACCGGGCCATTGTCGATACCGGCAGTTCCGTCAATATTTTATACTTGAAGGCATTTGAGCAACTGCAAATCGAAACTACTGAGCTACAACCCGTGGCTACACCTCTGTTCGGATTCACCGGCAATGAAGTTCAACCCCTCGGCCAAATCAAACTAGCTATTTCCCTTGGAGAGGAGCCCCTAAGGAGGACCAGATGGTCTACCTTCCTGATAGTAGATGCACCTTCAGCTTATAATGCTATACTGGGTAGACCGGCACTGAATGAATTCCGAGCCGTGACTTCGACTTTTTACCTAAAGGTCAAGTTTCCGGTAGGGGATCAGGTCGGCGAGGCTAAAGGAGATCAGAAGGTCGCCCGCCGGTGTTACGTGGATGATGTCTGAGTGGATGTAAGGAAGACCTTCCGAGCTCCGCCGGCCAGCTGTAATATGGTGCAGTCCTCTCAGCCCTCCCCCTGAGCTGAGCTGATAGAAGAGAAGGAAGAGGTCCAGCTATTGCCTAACCAAGAAGAGACCAATGTGAGAATAGCTCCTGGGCTACAGCTCGACCTACGACAACAGCTGATAAAATGTTTGACCCAGAACCAAGATGTGTTCGCCTGGTTCCAGCAAGATCTGAAAGGGGCCAGGCCCGAGATCATGGAGCACAATCTACACGTTCACCCAGTCGCCCAACCTGTGAAGCAAAGAAAAAGAGACTTCAGCCCTGAGCAAAACAAGATTATCCAGGCCGAGGTGGAAAGGCTGTTGAAAGCAGGGCACATCCGAGAGGTGCAGTTCCCCGCTTGGTTGGCCAATGTGGTGCTGGTTTCCAAGCCGGGCGACAAGTGGAGGGTCTGCATCGACTTCAGAGACCTTAATAAAGCTTGCCCTAAGGTTTGCTACCCGCTTCCCCGAATAGACCAGATGGTAGACTCCACCACTGGGAGTGAGCTTATCTGCATGCTGGATGCCTATCAGAGATATCACCAAGTCCCATTGTTCCCGGACGACCAAGAGAAGGTCAGTTTTGTCATGGCCGAAGGTACTTATTGTTGCACGGTTATGCCCTTCGGACTCAAGAATGCCGGAGCGACTTATCAGAGGTTGATGAACAAGGTTTTCAAGGAGCAGCTCGGGAGGAATGTAGAGGTGTATGTGGATGACATCCTCATCAAGTCCCTCCGAGCTGCCGACCTGGTAGCAGACGTGCGAGAGACCTGCTGTACTCTCCGGAGGTATGACCTTAAACTCAATCTAGCCAAATGCTTGTTTGGAGCCAAGAGTGGTAAATTCCTCGGATACATCCTGACCGAACGGGGGATAGAGGCTAATCCTGGCAAGGTGAAAGCTCTACTGGACATGCCTCCGCCCAGAAACCTCAAGGAAGTCCAACGCTTGACGGGGAGGATCACTGCCTTATCCCGATTCATCTCCCGGTCGGCTGATAGAAGTCTGCCGTTCTTCAAGATCCTGCGCAAGGCCTCCAAGTTCCAATGGGATGCTGAGTGTGATCGAGCTTTTGAAGAACTGAAGACCTACTTGGTCAGTCTACCGGTGCTTGCTAAACCTGAGGAAGGAGAGCCCTTGTATGTTTATTTATCTGCTACTGAGGGAGCTGTGAGCGCCGTGCTTGTAACCCAGAAGGAGACCGAGCAGCAGCCGGTCTACTTCTTTGGGCACCTGCTTAAGGAAGCTGAGTGTAGATACACTACACTCGAGAAATTGGCTTATGTGCTCGTGTTGATGGCTCGGTGATTGCTCCCCTATTTCTTAGCCCATCCCATCCGAGTGTTGACCAATAGTACACTCGGGAAGGTGCTGATCAACCCAAAAATCTCAGGTCGGATGGTTAAGTGGACCACTGAGTTAAGTGAGCACGATGTCCAGTATCAGTCCCGGACTACAATTAAAGCTCAGGCGTTGACCGATTTCCTCAGTGAGCTCCACAAGGAAGAAGAAGAAGAGGAATGGAAGATCTATGTGGATGGGTCGGCCACTCGAGCAGGGAGTGGCGTGGGGGTCTTACTGTTGTCTCCCAAGGGAGACCCCTTGCATCTGGCGGTGCACCTAGAGTACCAGGCCACCAATAACCAAGCAGAGTACGAAGCTCTCCTGGAAGGTCTGCAAGCGACCAAGCATGCGGGCGCCACTCGGGTCATCTTGCACTCGGATTCTCTGTTGGTGACTCGGCAAGTTACAGGGCAGTTTGAGGTAAACGACAAGATGCTACAGTCTTATGTGGAGGCCTACAAACAGTTGCAAGTAGAGTTTCAAGAAGTTCAGATCTTGCAGATTCCCCGACGGGACAATGCTAAGGCAGATGAGTTTGCTAGGTTGGCTAGCTCTGTTCGTCCGTGGGTCTTCCCCAAGCCTTCACCTCAGGTTATGCTGGTGGCTCAGGTCGAAAGGGAAACAGAACTAGAAATAGAAGGAGATTGGAGGGCTCCATTCATCACCTATCTGAAAGAAGGGACTCTTCCAAGTAGTCCTGAGCAGGCCAGGATACTGAAGATAAGGGCAGCCAGGTTCACTCTGATAGGGGATGCATTATACAAGCGGGCTTTTTCCCGACCATTACTCAGATGCATTGGGGAAGAGGATGCAGACTATGTGCTAAGAGAAGTACACTTGGGGTCCTGCGGTAACCACTCGGGAGGTCGGTCTATGGCGAGGAAGGTCCTGCTAGCAGGTTATTTTTGGCCGACCTTACAGAAAGATGCTCAGAAGCTAGCCCTCTCTTGCCTTTCTTGTCAGAAGTATCAAAATTTATCACACCGACCAGTAGAGATGCTGCGAACGTCCACTGTATCATGTCCCTTTGATCAGTGGGGCATGGATATAGTAGGACCCTTCCCCAGGGCAGCCGGTCAGAAGAAATTCCTGTTGGTGGCAGTAGACTACTTCTCCAAGTGGATTGAAGCAGAAGCCCTGACTCGGATCACCGAGCAAGCAGTGAAGAAATTCCTTTGGCAGAACATTCTCTGCCGATATGGCATACCCCACAAGCTGGTATCAGACAATGGTCGGCAGTTTCAAGGCCGAGTGATCAGAGAGTGGTGCAAGGAATTTGGAATCAAATAGGCCTTCACTTCAGTGGCATATCCCCAGAGTAACGGCCAGGCCGAAGTCGCTAACAGAGAGATTCTGAAAGGGCTCCGGGCTAAGTTAGACCAGGTCGGTGGGTCTTGGGTGGACGAGCTGCCGGGTGTTCTGTGGGCTCTTCGGACCACCCCCAAAGAAGGGTCAGGATGCACTCCTTTCCAGTTAGTATACGGCAGTGAAGCTGTGTTCCCTATGGAGGTCGGCTGTGAATCGGACAGAAGACATCTGTACAGGGAAGACAATGCGGAGAAAAGACGGGCGGAGCTAGACCTGATTGAGGAGGTCCGGGCCAAGGCTGCTGTTCGCATGACCGCTTACCAACAAAGAATGCTGCGCCAATATAACCAGAAGGTTATACCTCGAAGTTTCCAAGTAGGGGACAAGGTATGGAAAAGAATCAAGCCAGTGGGAGAAGTAGGCAAGCTGGAGCCTCAGTGGAGTGACCCTTTCCTAGTGATTAAGGCACTGGGGTCAGGAGCTTACTATTTGCAAGATGCCCAAGGAAAGAGGCTGGGAAGACCGTGGAGTGCAGTGCACTTAAGATTGTACCGTGAGGAGAGCGGAGAGAAATGATTCTTGTAACTGTACTCAGATAAAACGATAACAAGAGTTCCGTCCCTCCAAAAGACAACTCCTGCAAGTTATAAGTGGGCTTGCTCTCACGCACCCACCGGATTCGGCGCCGACCGGGCGTGGCGTTCCACGTTCGGTCGGGCCCGGTCGGGCGTGGCGGTCCACGCTCGGCTGAGGTAAGTCGGACGGTGTCCAGACTCTTGCTAAGGCAAGTTATAAGTGAGCTTGCTCTCACGCACCCACCAGACTCGGCGCCGACCGGACATGGCGTTCCACGTTCGGTCAGGCCCGGTCGGGCGTGGCGGTCCACGCTCGGCCGAGGTAAGTCGGACGGTGTCCAGACTCTTGCTCAGGGGAAATGTGAAATAACATCCTGCTACAATAGTTACTGCTAGGGCGTGGCTCTCCACGCTCTGAAAAACAGAAGGAATAGTAGGTCAACCTGGTAAGGCCGAACTGGCAAACGAGAGCAAGCAAGCTAACTCGACCCCATCATGAAAGTTAGCTCATTAAAAACAAGCTAGAACGCTGAATCAGGGTACCAACCCGACCGAGCCACAGGCCCGAGTCTGAGTAACGGCCCGATCGAATGGCTAAGGGTGCAAATATCCCGAGCGGTGGACACTTAGAGAAATTTTCTACTTGACCTAGAGAATCAAACTAAAGGCGGCGGTATGAGCGACCCGCACAATTAACACTTAGTGAAAATTCGCGATATGACTCAAACGCCTGCCCTCGCAGAGCAGGTCGGACACACCGAGCAAACGATACTTAACAAAAACCTCAAGCGTCGCAAACAAACAAGTACGGTGTTAGGTCGAGTGAAATAGAGCCATAACAAGTTAATGTAACCAGGAAAGGGCCTATGGCCATCACAAAATTAAGCCCCGAAGGCCGAGTCAACCTAAAATGTCGTAAACTTTCTGAGGCCCGAAGGCCGAGTTGTGGCAAAATCACAGAAAGCGGAAGCTTAATCTAAGTGAATGGGGGGAAGACATCCTCAGGAATCGACGCTTTGATCTGCCTCGGCTTCACTGGATTGGGCAGAAGGTCTGCAGGAAGGTGGCCGGCCTCAGTCAGCTGTTGAATGGCGCCCTTCACGCCATAGAAAATCATGCCACCGGTTCTCTCCGCCACTTGTTCGAGGAAGGGGTCGGACTGAATGTAGGCCAGACGAGCTGCTTCAATCTGGGTGGACTCGCCCGACTTATAGTCCTCTAACTCTTTCTTGAGCCGAGCGATCTCGGTGTCCTTCCCTTGAATGGTGGTCGCCTGAGCCGATAACTGCTGCTCTTTGTTAACTAGCTGAGCTTCAAGACCTTGGAAGGCCTCTTGTTGGGCGGCTAGCTCCGTCTCCTTGTTTTTCAAAGCAAGTTGGGTCTAATAGTGAGCGGAACCCGATTCCTTCAGCTTCTGTTGAAGACCCTTAGCCTCTGCGACTTTCTTATCCAGGTCGAAACGAGTTCGGGTGTTGCGAGTTTGGAGAATCTTATTCTCACCCTCCAGATGGGCCACCCGGTTTGACAGTCGTTCCGCCTCTACGGAGGCTTGGGTCATTGTCCGTTGCTCTTCCTCTGAGCGGGCCTCCAACTCTGCTATATGCGATCTCAACGTAGTTATTTCCGAATGTAGTTGGTTCGTGCCTTCATCGCCTGGAGGAAGGGTGCATTGAGCCAACCTGGCCTCCAGCTCCCTTGCCTTTCTTTCGGCAGCCCGGCGTTCCCTAGTGTTAGTAACCAGCGCTTGGCCGACCGCGTGACTCATTGCCCAATGCTACAAAAGAATATGAAGGGTATAAGAGTAAGTATACGTAACTGAGCACCGGGTAAGTATACCTGAGTCGCTTCCAAGAAGAAGCTGTCAGCCAAACTAACGGGGTCCATCGCGAAGGGCGCATTCCAGCCTTGATCCCAGCCCGACACCAATTGGCCGTGCAGATTAAGTGGCTGGGGTTGGACTACCGGGGTCTGGGCAGTCGCTGAAGGGACCTGGATATCCACCCCCGACCTCGGGGGTGAATGAATTGACAGGAGAGCCTCCACGGCGTCGACGGTAGCAGTACTCGCCAGAGGGGCCCTGAAGGATTGCGCGGTACCCGAGGTGGATGCTCCAGACGGGGGCACTATTGAGGGGGGGGCCCAAGCTCCCGAGCGGGGCGTGGACGAGGCCGAGCCACGAGTGCCAGATCGGGGAGGCGCCGAGCTCGGAGTCGGTGCCCGAGTGCTGGGCAAAGCTCGGTCGGGGCGAGAAGGCGCTGCAACCTGACCCCCCAAGGTCGGTGCCGGAGGTGAAGGCGTACCAGAGGAGAGGACCAGCCGGCGGCGCTTCCTAACCAAGCTAGCAGGAGCTGCCTGTTCCGTTTCCTCTTCTTCTTCCTCTCTCTGAGTGGATGGCCCCTCGCCCGCCGCTCGGGCTGTTGCCCCCGAACCTCCAGCTGGGAGACCCCCTTCTGGGTCGTCTTCTACAATTTCAAGTTGCTCGGGGGTGGGCACAACATTCATTGGTGGCACTGCTCGATCAGCCGCCAGCTGGGCGGCCAAAGCCTCCTCGGCTTCTTCCTCCCGATCCAATACGGCATCAACCCTAGCGTTATACATGACCTCGGCTGCAGAAGAGAAAGAGTTTTAGTTAGCATTAACAAACTTACAAATCGAATAGAGACTTACCGAGGGTGCCTGGTAGCTCCGCCGGAACTTGGCTCAGTCGGAAGAGATACAGCATACCCTCGATCAGTAGCTTGCCCGCGTGGTATCGGGCTCCCCCGAGCTTGGAGAAGGCAGATCGATAGCCCGGGTCCGAGCGAAGATTCTTGGGCAGCTGAGGATGATCGGGTAGGTTTTCTACCCACACGGTAGGCCAGTTCACAGTGGGGGTTGATCGGATATAGAAAAAGTGGGACTTCCAGCCCTTATTGGACGAAGGAACCTTCTCTAAGAAGGCCGAGTTGATGCGAGCTTGGAAATAGAAATTCCCGGGCTCCTGCTTCTTAAGATAATAGAAGTAATGGAACACCCGGGGATCCAAAGGGACTTTGTGGGCAGTGAAAATGATCACGGTACCACATAAGATTCTGATCGAGTTCGGAGCCAGTTGGGACAAGGACACTTGGAAATATCGACACACTGCGCGGAAAAAAGGATGGAGGGGAAAGCGTAATCCGGCCAATAGTTGGTCGTAGAAGACAGTGAAGTAATTTAAGGGGGGTCCGTGTGGCCGACCCCGACGGTCAGGAAGGGCCATTGCGTGGTCTTCTGGAATGAGGTAGTCCATACGCAAGGTTTCTAGCTGACCCAGGGATAGTGAAGAGCGTGTGGTTACATACCACGGCTCGGGGGGCACGGATGACTCGGCCATTAAAACAAAGTTAGAGAAAGCGCGGTAAAGGCTCGGCGAAGAAAAGGAGTACCTAAAAACGAAGTTCGCCGGAGACACTGTTCGCCGGAAGTGAGGGAGTTGGGCAGCGGAGGTCGGACAAAAGTCGAAGAAAATAGGCAGAGGTCGGGATAAAAAAGGATAGAATGAGAGGTTAGGCTTATTTATACCACAGGTGAAATCAGGAGGGTCGTTAGATGAAGAAGGGGAAAATGGCGGGGCAGAATGCCCGCCGTCCGATCCCTATCATTTCCCAAACCTCGAACTTTCGATCGAACAGAACGTGAGCCATACCGGTGACGCTTCGTCGCCCGAGGTCTCCAGTCGGGCGTTGACACGTAGCCTCGCATTAATGGGCGATTTGATGGGGGATCTGGCATTTAAGGAAGTAAATCAAATTTATGATGTGACGCGTGGGAAGGCGAGAAGAAGTTCGGCCAACCGGGCCAGGAGCCTAGTCAGTCGGACTAAGTGCCTCCTTCGACTAGACTTGGAGGGGAGGCTTGTGATCCGGGCGAATGGTTTTTTCTTTCAGAAAAGTTGGAGGCCCGGTCGGGTCCAATCCAACGTAACCTGAATCGGAGATAGGCAAGCCGGGTCCTTCTCGGGCTCACGGGCCGGGCCTAGTGGTTAATCAGGAGAGCGAACATCTTGGCAGATAAGATCTCGGTGCAGGTTCAAACACCCGAGGCCGGGCGCTCAGGGTCGATCACCCGAGGTCGGGCACGCGGGGTCGGTCACCCGAGGTCGGGCACTCGGAGTCGGCCACCCGAGGTCGGGCACTCGGAGTCGGCCACCCGAGGTTGGGCACTCGGGGTCGGTCACCCGAGGTCGGGCACTCGAGGTCGGTCATCCGAGGCCGGGCGCTCGGGGTCAGTCACTCGAGGTCGGGCATTCGAGGTCGGCCACCCGAGGTCAAGGAACCCCCAGCTGAGCTCTCCGAGTGCACTCCATGAACACAGGCTCAGGATCTAAACTCATCCAACTGATTCGGATTATTGATTAGAGCAAACCTACGAACCTACCAGGTAATAATAGAATCACCCCGACAATGGCAAGCTGGCAGACTTCTGACATAATCATTACTTGACAAGGCCACCTGACAGCACCGCCCAGCGTTAAAGAGAATTAGAAGAGACAGTTTAGACATGCTGTCAAGCGGCTATGTCAGTCTCATAGAGCCACCCAAGATGTCAGTTGTTTAGTCTGCCAACTGATTCATTCTTAATGAGATAAGACGTCTCTGACATGGCAGGGGGTTTTCTTCGCCCTATATAAACCTCCCTTCGGTGTCCAAGAAGGGGATCGCTGCCATTTTGCAACCATACCACCACTTTGTGAGCCCCCTCTTGGTCCGAGCCGAGTAACTTGAGTCTTGTCCTCATTCGAGCCCGAGTTCGACCCCCCGAGTTACAGTAGATCGGGTCATCTTGGTCAGACCGAGTCATCCGAAGAGAATCGGTCTTCACTTGTCGACATCCAATCCATGCAAATTAATTAATCTTGCTCGACCGATTTCTTCAAATATAATTGTTTTGCGTAAAGGACTTTCTTACGTATCCACTAATTTCTTCGAATTTGATCCATTACTTAATTAATAAGTAATTAGATTGATTTTCTCAAACCTTCTCAATAAAACCCCCAGTACTTTCCCCATGAATTAATTCCTACAAGCTTGAGCATAAGAGTACGTAGTCCATCATGGCTACATCAGCCAACTCCGTGCTCTGTTTCTTCCTCTTCCTCCTCCCTCTCTCCGTTAACGCCGCCACCTTCCAGATCCTTAACAACTGTTCCTTCACCGTCTGGCCCGCGTGGGCTTCCACCGCTCCCCGGACAGGCGGCGGTAACCAGCTCAGCCCCGGCCAGTCCTGGACCATCAACGTCACCGCCGGCAGCACCGGCGGCCGCATCTGGGCGCGCACCGGTTGCTCCTTCGACAGCAGCGGCCGCGGCAGCTGCCAGACCGGCGACTGCGGCGGGGTGCTGCAGTGCCAGGACTTCGGCCGGCCGCCCAATACCCTCGCCGAGTTCGCCCTGAACCCGTTCAACAACCTCGACTTCTTCGACATCTCCCTCGCGGACGGCTACAACGTGGGGTTGGACTTCGGCCCCGCCACCGGCGGGTGCCGAGGGACCCGTTGCTCCGCCAACATCGTGGAGGAATGCCCGGAGCAGCTGAGGGTTCCGGGGGGCTGCAACAGCCCCTGCAACGTGTTTGGGACGCCGGAGTACTGCTGCACCAGTGGGCCGTGCGGGCCCACGGTTTATTCGATGTTCTTTAAGGCGCGGTGCCCGGACGCCTATAGCCTCCCGCCGGACGACCGGACCAGCACATCCACCTGCCCCGCCGGAACCAACTACAGTGTCACCTTCTGCCCTTGATCTATCTAATTCGACACGTTTCTATATCTAATTATGGAAATTAATAAAACATTGAAGAAATAACCATTATTAGATCGGGCCTTTTTATTTTTTTTATTTTATAATAAAAGAAACCTTTTTATAAAAAGTTAAAGTGTTTTAAAAAAATAAAAAGTAGAAAAGAAACTATTTTTTCTCTATTATATTTTTAAAAATATCGAAATATCGAAAATATTAAAAATTTAAGGGTAGTAACATAATTAAGAGACAAATAGATAAACATTTTCTGTATTACAATTTATATATAACTTAAATTTTTAGTCTCAATTCTCATCAACACAGGTTACATACTAAGTTTGAAATTTTAGAGAAAAATATTTTTATTTGTGATCCTAATTCGAGCTTTCAATTTTCCGTAGATATATGTATTGTTTTTTTAGTATGATCAAAATTAATATAGTTCTTTATTATTCTTTTTCAATATTGAGAAAAGGATGATGATGGGAAGGTCGACCACATTTCTTGAAATGGAGAAATTTGAGAGTCTTTTTTGTAAATTTGGTTATAAATTTACAAAATTTATTTATATAAATCAAACTTTTTCTCTTTTATTTTCCTCTCCATCTCTCCCACATTGCATGAACAGTTTTTTTCTCTGCGCAAAACCCTAGCCGCATGCAGTCTTCGATCGTCTGGTGCCGGCGAACCTCTCCTCATCGGCCGATCTCATTGCGTCTCCTTCTTCTAGCGTGAGCAACCAGGCGGCGGCGCCAGGCCGCTGCGACTTTTCTCTCTCCGGTGAAACTCCACCTCAGGGGAACGTCGATGTTCCCTTCTAACTTCGCCTTCTTCCCTTTGCACGCAACCTCGTCGCGTCTCTTCATCTTCGGCGCGTCACATAAGGACCTTGATTGGACACGGATTAGTTGGACGAGAGGTTCTTTCCAATATTATACACGTCATTTACGAGGTGGGTACTTCTTACTTGATTCTTTAGCTCCTTTTATCTTTAAATGCATGGTTATCCTGTTATATGAGAAGGTTTATTTACCTTAGCACTATTGTGCTTGTTTTTCTACTTAATACTTTTTTTTTGCTTGATCTTGGAGTTAAAAATCCAATATTTCAGTTATACAGTCTCGTCTCTAGTTTTTTGATCCAACGAGTATCGTTACTACGCGTGTACTTTAAAAATATCATGTGACTTATCTAGGATTTGATTGACATTAGAAATATCCTACCTAATAGATTATATACAGGTTTGTTTGTTATGGTTCCGATTTGGGTGCATGTGTTTCTTATTGATTCCATGATATAAATCAGTTGTGGTCCTCTATTGGGTACTAGAACGGTTGTGCTCTCCTTCTTGTAGTTAGAGGTTGTGCTCTCCTGTGGTTTTGATATAGAGCGGTTGTGCTCCCTCGTTGAGTACTAGAGCGGTTGTGCTCCTCTTCCTGAAGTTAAAGGTCGTTCCTCCTTATTTTTGAGTATCAGAGCTGTTGTGCTCTCTTGGGGTCTTTGATACAGAGCGATTGTGCTCCCCTTGTATTGGGGTTCGGGATTGAGGTTTTTCTCCCAGCATCCTGCCTACTCGACCACTCATAGGAGATGGATCTATGAGTGCGTACAGTTGTCACGGCTCTTGCCCAGTCGGTCTCGCAGATATGTGTGATGGTTGTAAATTGGTGTATAGGAGTGACACTTGTCATTGCATCATTTACATACGATGTATCTTGCATTTGTTTGAGCTATGTTTGTTGCGCTTGATTGACATATATATATATATATATGTATTTGATTTGCATTTGTTATTTGATCTGAATCTGCTCAGTAGTATAAGCAGCTTATTGACTTGGTATAAGGGTTTTCTGATCATGCCCCCGCAGGTATGTTTTTGGTATTTGTTGTGTATTATATTTTTTCAGAGACTGTATACCTTGTTTCCAACTACTTTATTTATCTTGTTTATACCATGCATTATCTTTTTGCTATATCCGCAGAGTTCGATCCTGGACTCACCACTGCATGTTTCCTTTTTGTTTTAGGTGGTAGGTAGCTGTGTCTCGTGTTGCAGGATAAGATCCATCCGTCGTCCTTTATTGTCGAGTTTCTAGTTTAAGTTTGTTTATTATTTTTCTAGAGATACTATTTTATTTCTGTAGCGGACGTGTCGATATTTTATCGTTTGATTGTGGACTTATACTTATGTTGTGGACTTTTAGTATATTTGCATTAACTTTATGGAGTTTAAATTATTTATTATTGATTAATGGAATGTTAATAAACTGTATGGATATGCTATGTTATTTCTTTTGTTGTCAATCGTATGTGACTGTACTTATTATAGGGTGGAGATTGATGAATTACAAGTTTCATATTGTCCATCATATATGGAAGATGTTGCTCGATTTTCGAATAAACATGGACCTTTAGGGTATGAAAACATTAATATATATATTTTTTACCACTACGATATACATAAATCATTTTTGTTCTGAGAACGAGAGATGGCTCAGGCCATTGACAAGTTGACTTTAATTGACTTGACAATAGATCAATAGCAATTTCTTCTTTGAGTCGATCGTTGTCCCGACGGATTGTTGATGAGTTATCATTAGGGAATCGGTCACCTAGAAGTTGGCCATCAAAAAGTCAATCACAAGGAAAATGGTCATCAAAAAGTCGGTGTAGTTGATATAAATCAGATAATGTTTGCGTTGGATGTCGATTCTGGAGTTATTATCGGGAGGATATAAATTGATATGATAAATCGTCGAGATTAGTGTTGATATTATCTCCGTAAAACGATATTGCTCCGTTATAGATGCTCACGGATAGCAGCAATTTGTTTTCTAAGATACAACGATGATATCTCGAAATAACAACACGAGACCAGCTGTTCCGGAAGGAATCAACGCGGATGACAAGTCACCAAGGCGAAACCCATGTGGACAGCAAAGAGGAGGAAGGCGACCATGCCCTGCGAGAGTAACATGAGCGTTAATGGAAACACATCGGAAGATTTTCCAGTGGAGCCCATCTCCAATGCTCAAGTCAGAAAGGCGAATTGGGAAGAAGGTGGGGAAATCGACAAGGTTTCGAAAAGAACCAAAAAGTCCCTATTACCTGAGTGCCGAAGCACCTTTTATACCTAAGGCGGCGGTCACACGTGTCTCCAAATTCTCTTCTAGGTCCCCCAATCATCGGTTACTGGATATAACTTCATAACGGCCACTGTGATAATTAAATCCAGACCGTTGTGATAATTAAGACCTTAATGATCGTGTATTACGGTTCATAATTATCCAATAATTATCGACAATAATTATTCGATGACCCTGTTCTGGAAAAAGGGGACGATTACTTGAGGTAGCACTATCGGATAGGATAATCTTAGGGCACTACTCTCCTGAGTTGACCACGGGGCCCCTTTGCCCTAGGAAGGTCTCGGGCGTGTACTCTCCCGAGGTGATCTTGGGGGCCTGTCTCCCCAAGGAGGTCACGGGCGTCTGTACTCCCGAGGTGATCTCGGGAGGCCTGTCTTCCCGAGGTGGTCTCGAGAGTCTCCAGCTCAGAATGGTCGCGGGTGTGTCCTGCCCGGAGGGATCCCGGGCGTCTGTCCTCCCGAGGTGATCTCGGGAGTCCGACCTTGACAGTCGGGTTTGGTGGACCTTAACGCGTAGCTTCCTTGCGATCCATGTCAACCCCGACAGGCTTAACCCCATCACCAGCGAACCTTCTCGTAGGGTTTTTAGACTCTAGATCCACAAGATGGGATGAATGCTAATGACTTTGATGATTGATTGAATGAATATATAATCTAGGGGACTCTATTTAAACAAGGGAAGAGGTGAGGTACCCTTTGGTGAGTGGGTGTGACCTTTGGTTTAGGATTGATCTGGGTCGTTCGATCTGAGAGGTTGTAACCCTTCAGATAGCCCTTTGATCTAATCCATCAGATATGGATGGTTGTAACCCATCAGATCTTCCTTTGATCTCAGGCGCCAGATTTGATCTGATGTTTCAGATCAAGTCTCGTTACCAATGGTTAAATCGTGACTCATCGCGATCAACGCTCCAGATCGCGTCAATTACGATCCACTACACATCTTCGATCCAACGGTTGATATTCGTTTGCATAGTCAACAGTCCAGTCATTTCTTTCCTCCTACCTAAGCGTCACGTAGGCACCGTCACATCATCCGAGCGTCACGTAGGCACTGTCACATCACCTGGAGCATAAATTTAAACTCCTCGCAACGATGTGTACGTGCGAAGTGCAAAGTGCGTCAACAAAGTGCTCATTGCACGCATGCGCTCCTGGCGGGTGCTGGGCTCGGAGGTGCGAGCACCTGCTCGCCTGTGAGAAAAAACCACCTGTGTTTATATTTTAACTCCACCTTGGGACAGCCTCTGGAACCATCACTGGGCTGCCCCTGATAGGGTGTTCAAGAACACACGATACTTTACACCATTGGTGTACTGGTGCAGGAGTGCCGCATTCTCAAACTTGCGGACATGGTCCTCCGGGTCTGTCTTTCTGTCATAGTCGGCAATCCCTAGACGTCGAAATTGCTTCGGCATGAGGTCTTCTATGATGGCAAGTGAGAAAGGGGTAGAGGGCGTTTTCTGGAAGTTCTTAGGCCCTTCTCCCTTCCCCCTTCCCCCCTCCTTCTTCTTGCCGTAGGACGTTGGAGGCAACAGAGTTAATCTTCTCCAAATCTCCTAGCGACTCTCGTCGGTGCCCCGAAAGTATCGCCGTAGGCCCCACTGGTGGTGAGACAGACCTTCGGTGGTATTGGTGCGAAGTGGAGATTCTGGGGATCTCTACCTGCCCAGAAGCCACTCGACGCGATGCGGTTTGCTCGATCAAGTATTGCTCGAGAGCACTCTTAATGGCGTTGGCAATCAATCGATCTAGCTCCTCCTTAGTCAGGGTGATGGGTTGTCCTTCTGGTTCCGCCATCACTGTGTTCCTTCTGGTGCATTGATTTAGTAGTTTCCCACAGATGGCGTCAAACTTGTTCCGGAAGGAATTGACGCAAACGGTGAGTCACCAAGACGAAGCCCACGTGGATGGAGAGGAGGAAGAAGACGATCGTGCTCTGCGAGAGTAACACGAGCATTAAGGGGAACACGCCGGAGATTTTCCGGCAGAACCCACTCCGACGCTCAAGTTAGGAAAACAAGTAGGAGAAATTTGAAGGAAACAGTGCAAGTGTCAGTATCCGAGAGATCCCCTTTACCTGGGTGCCGAAGCACTATTTATACCTAAGGCGGCGGTCACACGTGTCTCCACGTTCTCTTCCACGTCCCCTTATTTAACGATTACTGGATAATCTCTATAATGGTCACACGGCGATTAAATCCAAGTCGTTGCGATAATTAATACATTAATAGCTGCATAATATGGGCTATGATTATCCAATAATTATTCGTAATAATTATCTATCGATCCGCGAAAAGGGGACGACCATTGGATGAGGTGAATCTTGGGCTCCGCTCTCCCGAGGCAATCTCGGGGTCCTTCGGCTCGGAAGGGTCCCGGGCGCCTATTTTCCGAAGGTGGTCTCGGGTGGCTATTTTCCCAAGGTGGTCCCAGTAAACCTTGCTGTTGGGACCGATAGACGAGCTAGAGGGGGGTGATTAGCTTCGATTTACTCCGTGATGATTTGTCGCGGCGGAAGACTCGAGCAAACGCTAACACTTTGGATTTTACTTGGTATCCACCCCGGCCGGGTGACTAATCCAAGGATCCACTCTCCTCACTCTCTCATACACTATGAAAGATCACCTTCTTGAGGTGGAGAAACCTCTTACAAGCTTTCACAAAGATACAACAAGAAACAAAGCAAAATACAAATGAAATCTTACAAGATTTACAATGGATGAACTCAAACTTTGCTTTCCTTGCTATCTTCAAGCTTGTGATCGCCTCTAGAATTTTGGAAGTGCAGCAACACTAAGCCCCAAAGCTTCTCTTGAGATGGCGTGGAAGGAGGAAGAAGAGTTTTGGCTCAAACCTGCGCGAAAGCCCTTATACTCGACGCCTAGGGTTTCTGAATCGATTACCCAATCAATTACCACGTGACACTTAGCCGTTCAACGGCTAGTTTTCGAACCGTAATCGATTAGCCAATCGATTACGAGTGTCCTGAATCGATTACCCAATCGATTCAGAACTCATCTGTTCTCTCGCGCAAACTGCCATAATCGATTAGCCAATCGATTACCGATACCCTGAATCGATTGCCCAATCGATTCAGGGCCCTTCTGTCCTCTCACGCAAACTGCCCTAATCGATCACCTGATCGATTCACCCAATCGATTACCCAATCAATTGAGTCCTACCTAACTTGTTTTCACAAGCCTAGGATCCCCTACCAAGTGTCCGGTCAACCCCTTTGACCAACCTGGATTTCTACTGCCTAGCTCCCTGCTCGGACTTAACCTGGTTCCCAACCAGATTCGCCTAACCCTCGAGTTAGGTCAAGTCTCTCTGTAGACTTTCACCTTGTCAGCATGTGATCTCCCCGATCCATCTGGACTTCACCTAGTCCCACTAGGTCTTTTCCCATGCCAGCGTACGATCTCCCCGATCCACCTGGACTTCACCTAGTCCCACTAGGTGTGCATAGTCCCACTAGGTCTTTTCCCATGCCAGCGTACGATCTCCCCGATCCACCTTGACTTCACCTAGTCCCACTAGGTGTGCCTAGTCCCACTAGGTCTTTTCCCATGCCAACGTACGATCTCTCCGATCCAGCTGGACTTCAACTAGTCCCACTAGGTGTGCCTAGTCACACTAGGTCTTTTCCCATGCCAGCGTACGATCTCCCCGATCCACCTGGACTTCACCTAGTCCCACCAGGTGTTCCTAGTCCCACTAGGTCTTTTCCCATGCCAGCGTACGATCTTCCCGATCCACCTGGACTTCACCTAGTCCCACTAGGTGTGCCTAGTCCCACTAGACATCATATGATACTCAAACATCATAAGACATTCAAACATCATTATCAAACATCGAAACATCCAAACTCAAGCTTATCAAGCTTAGTCAAACTTAAGCTCACCTGAGCCTAGTCAAACTAGGTCAACCCTGACCTAACCAAGATTGCACCAACAATCTCCTCTTTTTTATGTTTGACAATATGTTTGAGAAAGACTAATCTTTCAATCTCTCCCCCTTTGACACGCATCAAACACTCTCCCCAAGAGTCGATACGGTCAAAGGCAAGTCCAATGAAAGGCCCATACCTTTCATTTTGACCTATGCTCACCCTTGATGAAGATCTCCAATCTTCATCCTTTCGTTTGAAAAAAAATAACCACATGCTTTTAAGGAAGACCTCCCCCTCAAAACATGCTCTAAACCTCTGCCATTGCACCAACAATGATTTGAGAGTACCTAAACCTTTAGAAAATCTCAACTTGAGGTTAGGAGATTTTGAGATCCAAAACTTGAATCAAATCCTCTCCTTAATCTTATAGTTTTCACCAAAACAATCCCTCTTTTGATTTCACAATGAAATTTACCCAAATATACTTATGAAAGTAATTCAAGGGTCTAGGGATTGTTAGGTTACTCAAAAATGGGTTATTGGAATGAAAATTGACAGTTTCAGTTTTATCAATCGATTGTCGTTGGGAACCAATCGATTACACTAGCCTTAATCGATCACCTGATCGATTACGGATGACTGTAATCGATCAACAGATCGATTACGCGAGCTTCTGTGCTCGCAAAAAGGATCTACCAATCGATTGACCAATCGATTGGCTGCTGTCCCAATCGATCACCTGATCGATTGGGAGATTTTGAAATCTAAAAACAATTTCAGTCCGAATTTCAGAAACCCCTAAATAATTCTACAAAATTCGAAAAATTTTAAAATTTTGTGTAGAGATTATTTATAACATATACTATCATGGAAAAATAGTTTTCTATGAAAATAACCGTTATTTCTAAAAATTGACACAAAATTGGAAACCATTGAAATATTTCAATGTTTCACTCTATTTTGTATCCTTTTCATCAATGATGAGTGCTATCAAAAGATAGTCTTCACCAATGTTTTCCATAATGGTTTTGAAATAGATTTCAAAAACAATTTCGAACCATATTCTTTGGGCTAAATGCACATGACTTGTACACTAGCTTTCCCAATGATTGGAGTTCATTTATATTCAAATCTTGATGACCCTAAAACTCAATAAGATGCATATAAATCAACACCTTGAGTTTTGTTCATCACCCTAACATCTCACTTGTTTCTAATGTATCTCAAAGACACATACAAGTCACCTTATGATCTTAGTGAGATGTGAAAGTCATGTTCTCCCTAAACTAAGAGTTCATGCATTTCTCTCTAGACATTATAAATATTGATCATCCACGTAGGATGTCAATTAATGCCAATGTCCTTAATTTCAATAAAAATTGACTTAATGCATGATTATGACTATGACATGCATCATGTGAGGATTTAAAAAGAAATCATAGCTAGATGATGCATGTATGACATGACATGTAATATAATAAAATATGAATAATTCATTATGATGTCATGGCATGTGATAGGGCATACAAAACATGGCATAATAGCACAAAAGAAAATACCTAGATTTCCTATCTAAGTATCAATAACTCATCGCTAAGCCATTGATAATCCTAACTTTGCCCCTAATTTTCAAGATAATGCCAAAATTCCCAACTTGGCCTATCTTTGGATTCTAACCTAGTTGTGCCAACTTTTATTAAGTTCAATCTTCCAAAAATATAGTGTGTCACAAATTTTACTCTTCCTAGAGTAAGCAAATAACTCCTTCATTTTCAAGGGTAATAACTCCTCGAAAATGTCCCTAAGTGCCAACTCCATCAAGGTTAGGTTAACTACCCTTCCAATTTGAGTTGACACTCCCTAGACCTATCTAGGGTGTGGCGAACACACTCTTAGGAACCCAAAACCTATTGGAGCTCCTTGAGTGTTCTAGGTATTCATTAGGGATAACTTCCCTTGATACCTTCCTAATGACCTTTTTAGACTTCTCCAAAGTCTTAGTCATATTGATCTTGTCTTGGTCAACTCTAGGGATGGCTTCCTTTGTGGCCTTGACTTGACTTCTTGACCTAGATCGATTGAGTTCCATACCTATATGGAACTCTATGATAGGATGGACCATCATCCTTGGTTTTAGGTTTGTATCCCAAACCTTTCATACTCCTAGAGGGTCCTTGATTTCCTAAGTCTAAGTTTTGAATTTTTGAGCCCTTAAATAGATTTTCTATTTTCTTAAGGAATTTCTCCAATTTATCAAGTTTTGACCTCAAAACTTGATTTTCAATCATTACCTCATCAAAGCTTGGTTTTCTAATATAGCCTTGATGATTGTTCTTCTTCACCTTCCCCCAAGGTATAGTTTGATTCGGGACAGCGATCGGAGGTTGCCGATGATATCCCATTGACGATCGGACATCGGACATGTAGACGATTGACGGTTAACATTTTCACTGAGACATTCACTTTCAATGTGCAAATCATTTCCCTAAGTTTTAACACCATATCTATTTTTTTCTCGCTCAGCCTTCCCTAGAGGTTGCAAGTTTGTAGAAATTAAAATAGCCTATGTTCATCTTTGAATTTCAATTAAAACGTACTGATGGACCTTCGCAGGTCTGATGACAGTAGGTTACTAAGTTTGCAAGTAGTTGAACGGTATCCTCTATTGTTTCTTTACGAGATTCTGAAGTTGTTCACTGTTAGGATAAGTTTCAACTAGAAAATATCTAGACCAAATTAAACCTGATATGGTGTTATTGGGATTCGATCTTCTTCCATTTCCTGAATCTACAACATAATTATATTACAGACTAATTAAGCTACATCCTGAGGCAATATGGGAGTGTTTGGGAGAGCTTCTGCTACTTGCTTTTTAGATTCTGGCTACACAGAATCACTTTTGAGTGTTTGGGAAGGCTAGATTCTGCTTTAGATTCTGTTACTTTTGCTCAGAAGTTAGAAACAAGAATTTGATGCTTCTACCTACTTCTGTTTTTTTATTTATGATATAACATTAAAAAATAATATTTATATCCTTAAATAATATAACATTTTACCTGATTGCCACTTAACCTAATTTTATCTCCTCAATCATATTGTACTAATATTTATTTTTAAATAAAATTTTATATTTTTAAATAAAATTTTATATTTTTATAAAATTTCAATCATATTGTACATTTTCATAATTATATATATATATATATATACTATTTTTTATTTTTTTATTAATTTTATATATTTTTTCAAATATTCAAATTATAAAAAAATTAATTTTAATACTATATTTAAAATATAATAATAATTATATCACTATTTAAAATATAATAATAATTACATGAACAAATTATTGATAGTATCGAAATTATATTTAAATAATTAAAAAAATGATTAATTTATATAGTTTAAAGATATTATTGTCATTCAATTAAAAATTAAGCTTGAAAGTAATTATTCTCCCAAACACTCAAACTTTATCTTGTATCAGCTTTTGGTTTCTATTTTCAAACACTGCTTACTTTAGCTTCTTACTAACTTCGAGATAATCACTACAAGAATCACTTTTCAAGAAATAAAAGCTCTCTCAAATACTCCCTATATATCGTAGATGGTAGTTTTGATTGGTATTCATATTCTCCTGATAAATTACTACAATAAGGACTATATTATAAATAGAAAAAAAAAGAAACGAAATCAAGGAAATTGGAAAAATCATGAGAGCGTTGCATAGAATAGAATGGCCTCCTAAAGAAATATTATAAGATCAGAAAAAGACATATATCTATATGAAAAAGACATATATCTATATGTAATATAATCTCTTATCAAAGCTTGGCCACGATCTAACAATTAATTAAACAGAAGTAGAATCATCTCCTATGAAATTTATATATCACCTCTTTTATCTCCGAGATTATGGTAATAATTAATTATCATCTTAGATATTTACGATTCGATTCTTAATCATGATGTATTTTATAGAAATTTTTCATCTAAATGAGACGTCGGTGAAAAATTTCTATGAGCTCCATCCTCGATCATTAGAGGTTGAACAAATCTCTTTAATTATTTATTTATTTTTTTATATATGGCCTCTTCCAGTCCACAATCTAATAATAAACTAAACATAAATATAATTGTCTTCCCATTGCTTAATTAATTAATAATTATATTAATTGCCAGAACCATCTTCTATAATTTCCCCTTGAATTCCCACAAGTTAGCTCCAGCATTACCATAATGGCTACATCAACCAACGCCCTGCTCTGTTTCTTCCTCTTCCTCCCCTTCTCCCTCCTCCCTCTCTCCATTAACGCCGCCACCTTCCAGATCGTCAACAGCTGCCCTTTCACCGTCTGGGCCGCATGGGCCACCACCGGCCCCCAGGCAGGCGGCGGTAACCAGCTCAACTCGGGTCAATCCTGGACCATCAACATCAACGCCGGCTCCACTGGCGGCCGCATATGGGCCCGCACCGGCTGCTCCTCCGACGGCAGAAACTGCCAGACCGGCGACTGCGGGATGCTGCAGTGCCAGGGCTACGGCCGGCCGCCCAACACCCTCGCCGAGTTCTCCCTCAATCAGTTCCAAAACCTCGACTTCTTCGACATCTCCAACGTGGACGGGTACAACGTGGGGCTCGACTTCAGCCCCACCAGTGGCGGGTGCCGCGGGATCCGGTGCGACGCCAACATCGTGGGGGAGTGCCCGGCGGAGCTGAGGGCGCCGGGCGGCTGCAACAACCCCTGCACCGTGTTCGGGACCCCGGAGTACTGCTGCACCAATGGACCGTGTGGGCCCACGGATCTTTCAAGGTTCTTTAAGACGCGGTGCCCGGACGCCTACAGCTACCCGCAGGACGATCGAACCAGCACCGTCGTCTTCACCTGCCCCGGCGGCACCAACTACAGAGTCACTTTCTGCCCTGGTGGTAATCTACGATCCGAGTATCAACTCGGCTACGCCGACAAGTCGCTTTCTGCCCTTGATCGACTTGAGGCATGAGATCGTATCTATATAATTAGTATAAGACAATAAGATTAATTTACAAGGATCTATCTATAATCATGGAGAATAAAACATGTGTTCTGAATTACTAGCGTGAGGTCTGTTCACGCCAGTACCTGCTATCCATCAATAAATATAATATTATTAGATCGCCATCAATATGATAATAGCTTGTATCTTTGTTTGATTTCCTTTTACTTTTCTTTCTTTTGTCTACCTAACTACTTCTGTTCATTAATTCATTTATGATGCTGTTTGTTTGCTGGGCCGAGCCATGATATCAGATTGATACTTCTGTTCTTGAAAGCTACTGCCGGCTTAGATAAGGATTATGTTGTGTTTGCATTTTTTAGTTGAGAGAACGAGAAAAGAAAAGGAAGTGGGGAGAGAGAGAGAGAGAGAGAGAGGAAATTAATTAATTTCTTTGGCAGATTTCAAGCCATCAGTTTTTTCCTCCTCTATTGCATGCTAAACTTGAAATTGAGCCTTTTCACTTGGACCACTAATTTAAAATTCAATCTCGAAACTCATTTAAGATCAAAATAAGATATATATTAGGTGGAAATCTTAGCATCGATTACTGAAAACTCTAGCAATTTAATTTTCTACAGTAAGAGGTCCAATATGTCATCTCTTCTGGACATATATCCAAACCAATCGTGCCCATCAAAATTAATTTCTCATATTTTCCACAATCTATCTCTTCCCATAGGTTTCCAATCCATACGCCTTTGAAATTTCTATTTACACATTTAAATTACATTGTTTTGCGTAAAGGACTTTTCGTATATATCCGGCCACTCATTTCTTAAAATTTGATACATTACTTAATTAATAAATTATTAAATTGATTGCCTTAATATATAAAACCCCCATGAATTAATTAATTCCCTTAAGCTTGAGCATTAGAGTACGTACGTACTTAGTCGATGCATGCTTAATGGCTACATCAGCCAACGCCCTGCTCTGTTTCTTCCTTTTACTCCTCCCCCTCTCCATTAACGCCGCCACCTTCCAAATCGTCAACAGATGTTCCTTCACCGTCTGGGCCGCGTGGGTTTCCACCGGCCCCCGGACAGGCGGCGGTAACCAGCTCAGCCCCGGCCAGTCCCGGACAATCAATGTCAACGCAAGCACCACCGGCGGCCGCATTTGGGCCCGCACCGGCTGCTCCTTCGACAGCAGCGGCCGAGGCAGCTGCCAGACCGGCGACTGCGGCGGGGTGCTTCAGTGCCAGGACTACGGCCGGCCGCCCAATACCCTCGCCGAGTTCGCCCTAAACCAGTTCAACAACCTGGACTTCTTCGCCATCTCCCTCGTGGAAGGCTACAACGTGGGGCTAGACTTCAGCCCCACCACCGGCGGATGCCGAGGGGTCCGTTGCTCCGCCAACATCGTGGGGGAGTGCCCGGCGCCGCTGCGAGTCCCGGGGGGCTGCAACAGCCCTTGCGCCATGTTCGGGACGCCGGAGTACTGCTGCACCAATGGACCGTGCCGGCCAACCATTTGGGATTTCTTTAAGAGGCGGTGCCCGGACGCCTATACCTCCCCTCAAGACGACCTGACCAGCACGTTCACCTGCCCCGGCGGCACCAACTACAGTATCACCTTCTGCCCGTGATCTATCTAATTCGACACGTTTTTATATGTAATCATAGAAAATAAAACATACATATACAACGTGATTCATTAATTGCGTGAAGTCTGATCACGCCTGTACCTATATATTATCTATCATGAAATGATCATTACATCGGCATCAATAGATTTTGAGATCAATTTATAACGATACAAAATAACTAATTAATTATGTGTATGACCTCTCCCTTCGAAGGATAGTTGTGTTAATTAGTATAAAATATCTTCATGATTTATCTTGTTTGTCTAATCAAGATCCGATGATACGGATCCATTTGAGATAAATATTATTATCTATTGCTCTAACTTATGTCCATTTACTCGTTTATTAAGAAAGTTGTTTGTTGGGTTGAGTTAGAGAAGGTAAAATTGGCCTATTTAAAAATAAATCAGTCTATTTAATTAGCAATTTATAAAGTTTTAAAAAAAGTTTTTTTAAATAAGATTTTTAAATTGTTAATTAGAAATATTGAAAATATTTAATTACCACATTATATAATTTCACTGATTAGAACTAGCACTAACACAGCTAAAGTTTGTATAGTTTTTCATTTGTAAATTTTCATAATATATAGCTAGATGATTGCAAAAAATTATATATTTAAATCTAAGTATTAAAATAATATAACAAAAAAAATAAATCAGGATATTTTAAATTTCACTTTAATAATAAGTTACGATATATATGTTTTTTAAATGAATTAATCATTAACGTGAAGCGTGGAGTTGATTATATACCACTGTCAATTGATTTGTATTCAAAAAACCAAAAGCTAGTTACATGTATTTTTTGTTGGATATTGTGAATGGAAAGGGAGAAAAGATGTTCCATTGTGAATGAGATTTTAATTCCACATTGTGAGTTTTAGGCATAATTGTTGGTTTATATTGTTTTACAAGCATGCTAGTTGTGAACAAATGCAAGAGGAGAGACTCTTTCTCACGCATGGGTGCGCAGAGGGTGCAAATCTAGGGTCCAGATTTGTATTGAACCAAGTAGACCCGTGTGCGTGCACGATTTACGGGCGTCGAATGTCTGACCGGTCGGGACAAAATTTGTCCAAGCAGATGAACCAACGGGTTGCTAAATTTGTTTGCTCAAATGTAACGAATGTCTATATAAAATTTGTTTTTTAAAATCAGTAACCTCCAGACGTTTGGATCTGAACGGTTAATTAACATTGATTACTATGAGGTCTGAGCCTATATAAAGAGGCTGTGACCGAAAGCAAAAGAGATAGAGAAGAGTTTGTCTTTCACCTCGTCCCCAACTTTCCTTGGGTTTTCCTTTGATAGCGTTCGGGTACTTCTTCAGTTCGTCACGAGCAACGAGTGCTTGTTGTGCCCGTGGTCCTGCTATTGTATCCTGAGAGACAGACGTTCATCAAAGCCTCAAAGCACCGTCGGAGATACTAGTTGGGAGACCTAGTCGGGAAATTCACCTCGGGAAATTCACCTTGGGAAATCTGCTCGGGAAATTCAGCTCAGGAATTTCAGGTGGTCGGGGATTCCAACCCGGGAGAATTCCAACATGGGAGACTGTACTCTGCATAAAAAGACATCTCGGACCACTCAACAGATAAGTTAAAAATTATGTAATTTCAATTTATTTCTTGTTAACTATCGGCAAAGAGTGTATATCCTCCTACATTTTTAACATATAATTAATCATTATCTATTTAAACTGTCTACAATAAACAGATATGGTTAATTGCTTTAAGTACAAGATAGGTGATTTTAATCTATGTGTTATATTAACAAGTAGGTTTTATATATAGTTACGTCTTTGAATGATCTGTAGCTAGTCCTGGTTCAAAAGTCTACGCTGAAAGGTCAATATTATATAGCTCGTGTACTTTTTTTCGTGGATAAGCCGATAAGGATTATATGTTGTGTTACTTGTGTTTGCTTTTATTTTATAGAGAGAGAAAAACAGAAAGACAATGGAAATTAAATAAAGAAAAATAAAAGGGAGAAATTTCATTTTATTGTGTAGTTTTTCCGTGCCTTAGATTTTTTTCTATTTACACATTTAATTAAGCATTTTAATTGTTCGAGAATCCATGCACGCAAGTACCATTACCATCTCTATAAATCCCCTGCTTCCCTCATGAATCCCCACAAGCTTTAATCATGGCTACTTCAACCGCCTGCGCCGTTCTCTGTTTCTTCCTCATCCTCCTCCCTCCTTCCATTAATGCCGCCACCTTCCAGATCGTCAACAGCTGTTCCTTCCCCGTCTGGGCCGCATGGGCCACCACCGGCGGCCCCCGAGCAGGCGGCGGTAACCGGCTCAGCTCCGGCCAGTCCTGGACCATCAACATCAACGCCGGCTCCACTGGCGGCCGAATATGGGCACGCACCGGTTGCTCCTCCGACGGCAGAAACTGCCAGACCGGCGACTGCGGGATGCTGCAATGCCAGGGCTACGGCCGGGCGCCCAACACCCTCGCCGAGTTCTCCCTCAACCAGTTCCAAAACCTCGACTTCTTCGACATCTCCAACGTGGACGGGTACAACGTGGGTATAGACTTCAGCCCCACCAGTGGCGGGTGCCGCGGGATCCGGTGCGCCGCCAACATCGTGGGGGAGTGCCCGGCGCAGCTGAGGGCGCCGGGGGGCTGCAACAACCCCTGCACCGTGTTCGGGACGCAGGAGTACTGCTGCACCAATGGACCGTGTGGGCCCACGGATCTTTCAAGGTTCTTTAAGACGCGGTGCCCGGACGCCTACAGCTACCCGCAGGACGACGCGACCAGCACGTTCACCTGCCCCGGCGGCACCAACTACAGAGTCACCTTCTGCCCTTAGATCATATATATATATTAAGTCCGTATATATTTCTACAAGACAATAAGATTTACAAGGATCTATTCTATTCGACACGTTTCGATATATAGTCGATAGTCATGGAGAATAATACCCACTGTGCTAATTCATCCATTAATAAATGATCATTAATTAGCTTGCCATATATATGACTTTGGAGAAGCTACCAGGGAGTTACCCTATCAAACATTTTAGGGATAAATTAGAAAATTGTATATATTTTTAGATCAATTCATTAATGATGATATCGATTGCCTTGCTTGCAGTTAAGATCATTTAGTCATGATAATTGTTGTTAAGTATCTGACTAACTTATTAATTTAATTTAGTCTAGAAATTAAAAGGTCAAAAAACATCTCAGCATTAAATTGATTTTTTTAAAAGTTATCATCTATGCTGCTTACTCCAATTAATTCTAGATTAGTTGATTCGATTTATTCATCCGTTAAATTAATGAATTAGGACTTGATATTTAGATACCTAAGAAATTAAGAAAGCATCCTACCGATACACATTAATTACCCCGGGAGCAAGATTATCATATTTATTTTTAATAAAAGATGAAATCGCCGTCTTAGTGGCCCTTGCTATCATTCATTTGATAAAAGGTCATACGTATCTGGATGTCTCAAATTATCGTTTTCACCTCCATTTATAAAAAAATTAAATAACTTAGAAAAGTGAATTAATCATCACATGAAAAAAATATTTTTTCGACTTCATCGTCATATTAATGAACATGCATTGAAAGCAGAGAAATCTCGAAAAATAAAAAAAAATCTTAATTGCATTCGATTAAGATAACAAAATCAGAAGAAAATTTTAATAACGATGATATGGAGATGATGCGGCAATCCTATCATGCAACATTTGTTCACAGAGACAGAGCAGGAAGAATATTTAATTATCTCTTTTAGAAATTATATTATATTATATTATATTATATTTGTCCCGGGAACGAATTCGATAGGCAACCTTTCTTGACCAATTGGCCTCTTAATTAATTCAATTCTGATCCCTTGCTTAGATAGATTAATCCCCCACTTTCTCCCCTGTGAATTCACACAATTCCAAATAATAAAAAATCGTATTCATGTCCATATGGACATGACCGAATTGATATTTGAATAATAAATTATCATATAAAAATATGCATCAAATTCCTGGGAATAATTTCTTAAAAAATGACATTTGGTATGCTCTATTTTTTTTTTATTTTTCAGAAAATCATTTTTTTTATTTTTTAGAAAATAATTTTATTTCATTCTCTAATTTTTCAGAAAATGATATATCTTTTTCTGGAAAATAAGGTTGGAAAATGCAAACCAAACACGTTTTTCAAAAAACCGTATTTTCTACGGAAAATGAAAATGGAAAACAAGCATACCAAACGTAATTCCTCAATCTTTAGAAATCATTTGGTCATTATCGAGTTGATGATGAAAAATAGATTCGGGATGAGTGAATTATTTTTTACTGTATAACAGTACATACTCTCCGTGGACAATGGCCGCCACCTTCCAGATCGCATGCTCCTTCACCGTCTGTAGGGCCGCCTGGATCACTACCAGGCCCTGGCCAGGCGGCGACATCCAGCTTTACCTGGCCAAAAGAGCTGATTTTGTCCAAAATTGATTGATGGACCAAACGAACTAGTTAATGGACCAAATGATCTGGAATTGATATGAAACTAACTTCTATCTGTCTAATTTTCTTTATTATATCTATGCTATAAAATATTAATTTGACTATATATACTAAGAGCCATTTTCTAAATACAAATTAGATAATTCAAACAAATTTAATCCATATTAAAAAATCAATACTCTCAATATATAAAGTCAAATTAATATTTGAGAGTATGGATATAATTAAGAGAAGTATACCAACACATAGTGTTAGGACCTTTGCGTCTAGCTAGGGGGATGAATAGTTTCTCTTGAATTTTGTCTACAAATGTAAACCAAAGCACAAGAAAATATAAACAAAATAATACCAATTAAGATAATTCTAACTCCCTTAATTTACTTGGACTCCACCTCATTGAGGTGATGACTAATCCAAGGATCCACGCCCAAATAATCAAGCTCCACTATACTCTTCTCCTTCTTAATCAAGTTTGAAGGTGGAGAAACCCTTACAAGATGATATCTTCCTTTTTACAAGATTAGACTTAGAGTTTGAGGAAGAGAGTAGACTTTGGAAGCTTTGGGCACACAGCAAGAAGGTTTTAAAATCAAAATTCGTAACCTCTTCATGCCCTAGAGCTTCCTCCTAAATAGAGGAGAGAGTTGTTAACAAAACTGCTCAGCCTCGACACGAGTTGACTGCCACTAGGACCAGTCGACTGGTGCCTAGCCAACGGTTAGCCAAACGACTAGTTTTCGAACAGACCAGTCGACTGGATCAAATCACAGTCAACTGATCTTTCTGTGAGTTTCTCTCGATGCTTCCAGTAGACTTATTCCCTTGTTGGTCGATTGCCCAGCTTACAAACTCACTCTTAACCTCTCTGAAGTCTATCATTCGTGTATGCCTTGAAACCCACTTCCCTAGCTAACCCCTTGAAGTTCTCTTCATTTAGTTCTCGTGCCTCGGATACACACAAGCCCGCGACTTATCTTCATACCATCATTCACGTATGCCTTTGAAGTCTATTTGCTTGGCTTGCCCTTCGAAGTCTTCTTCCTTTGGCTCTCGTCTCTCGGATGCACACTCCGATTTTGGACAAAACCGGTTGATGGACTAAACAACCTCGGATTGATATGCAACTAGCTTCTTTGTAATCGTCTAATTCTCCTGATTATATCCATGCTTTCAAACTTAGTAGTGATTTTTAAACACGAATTTGATTGTTTGAAAAATTGAAATCGTGTTCAAAAAATTACTACTCTTAACATATTGAGTTAAATTAATGTTTAAAGACATTGATATAATTATGAGAATTATACAAATACATTGGAGCAAATTCATATCAATCTGAAATCGTTTGGTTCATCAGCAATTTGTATTTTTTGAATACATTCTTGTTTAAAAAATAACTGCTATTAATATATTGGGTTAAATTGATGTTTGAAGACGTGAATATAATCAAGAGAATAAACTATATACATAGGAACTAATTTTATATAATCTGAAATAGTTTAATTTATTAATTGATTTTATCTAAAATTAATTTAAATTAAAAAATAAATAAATCAGTCGACTGATTTATAATCAATGGATGGTGATTTTCATTAGTTGGTTGATTGAGCTAAAATTGAAAAAAAATTGAAAATAGATATATGATTTAATAATTTTAAAACTACCGTATCGGATATTGGTATTTCACAAAATTAGATACCTGATTAAGTAAATTGCTGGAATTTTAATTTGAAATTAGGAAAAATTAAAGTTTAAATAAATAAATAAAAATTAAGATTCTTTTAAAATAAAGTTTAAAGGTGAGTAGACGCCACAAAATAAATTTAAATAAAGTTTATTTCTGAACTTTTATTTCACAAAATAATGTTTAAATAAATAAAAATTAAGATTCTTTTAAAAAAAATTAGGAAAAATTAAGAAATTTATTA
Source organism: Boesenbergia rotunda (assembly GCA_024364735.1). Taxonomy (NCBI): domain Eukaryota; kingdom Viridiplantae; phylum Streptophyta; class Magnoliopsida; order Zingiberales; family Zingiberaceae; genus Boesenbergia; species Boesenbergia rotunda. The sequence continues at coordinate 809,928 of JAGFNQ010007818.1, read as the reverse complement.
AAGGTAAGTAGACGCCACCACAAAAAAGAGCAGTATAATTCAGGAAAGTGAGTCATCTTCAGTCAGTTAAAGAAGAAACCATTAGGATCCATCATCCATTGATTGAAGTTGGGCTCGACGTAGGACAATGGCATGTTCCCTTCCGCTTCCAGTTCCAGCCATGGCTGCTTGATCGTCGTATCCACGTAGGGCAATTGCACCACCTCTTCCCCAGCCCAAGTCACCGGTTTGATATCTTCCTCTGGGAACCGGTTTTGCCTCGGCAGAATCTCCAACTGCGTTAGCTCGGCCGCCGGCGCCGGCAGCATCCTCCCCGTCTCCTTTCCTAGCCTGTTCTGCACCAGCTGCAGCTTCATGTCCAACATCTGCGCCAGTGCCACCGCGTCTGTGAGAAAATAAATAAATAATCCTGACATTTTCATATTTTAATTTTATTCTGATAATTTTTATTACTTAGTCTTGGATTAGATGACTTAGTCTTGGATTAGCCTTTCCTATTTTAATAGGATAACTAGAGAATTAGTCTCCCTATTTTTATTCCTATTTTATTGGGATAAGCCATGACTAAGTCTTATTCATGGTGTATTTAAAGGGTCCTAGAGGCATGTGAAACAGAGTCTCAGTTTTATTGTAAGTTTATTTCTTCCAAAAAATAAATTCGTTCGTTCTTCTTTCGTTCTTTCGGGTTTTTCGTTTTCTTTTTTCCTTTTGCGTATTGGTGTGGTTCTTGGGTGCGCTATTCTTTGATCTGGGCCAACAATTGGTATCAGAGCTTTGGTAGTATAGAGCAACCAAAAATCCATATTTCCACAAAAATGTCGAGCATCGTAGCGAAGGAGAACGACGGAGTGTCATTTCCCTATCCGATGCTAAACCCTCACAATTATACTGTGTGGGCAATAAAGACAGAGGCAATTCTCGATGCCCAGGGAGTCTGGGAGGCAGTGGAGCCAGAGAAAGAAGCCCAGGTGGATGCAAAGAAGGACAAAAAGGCACGTGCATACATCATGCAGTGTGTCCCCGAAGATATTCTTCTCCAAATCGCAACAAAGAAGACGGCGAAAGAAGTCTGGGACAGCCTCAAGATGAGGTACCTTGGTAGTGATCGGGTGAAGAAGGCTCGCGTACAAACGTTGAAGAGCGAGTTTGACGCCCTTCAGATGAAGGAGACCGAGACGATTGATGAGTTTGCTGGCAAACTCAGCGCTATGAGCAGCAAGTTCTCCACTCTTGGTGCCACGCTTGAAGATTCCTCGCTGGTAAAGAAGTTGCTCGATTCTGTCCCTGATAAATTCTTCCCTATTGTTGCTAGTATTGAGCAGTTCCACGACCTTGAGACTATGCCATTTGAGGAGACTATCGGGCGACTGAAGGCGTACGAGGAACGAACACTACGATTACGCGGCAATACCAACGGCACTGAAGGTGAACTCCTACTTACTCATGCCGAATGGCAAAAGCGACAAAAAGGGAGCAACGTGGACATTCCGTCAGAAGGCAAGGGGCGCGGGTCCAGCGGCCCTAATCGTGGCAAGTGGCGTGTGCGAGGGCGCGATCGTGGTCATGGTACGCAGCGCCAAGACAGTGCAGGAGGCACTAGCGGCAACAACAGTGGCACTCGTGACAAGAGACACATAAAGTGTTTCAATTGTGAGAAAATGGGGCATTATGCGTCCAAATGCTACAGCAAGCGTCGAGATGATGAGGCTCACCTCACTTGCGACACCGATGAAGAGCCAGCACTGATGATGAGCGTGTCCCACGAGGAGTCTCACGCTAGCCGAGAGCGGCAAGATATAATTCTGCTAAGTGAAGAAAGGTTTCTTCCAGAGATGTATCGCAACGTTAAGAAAGGAGAAGATAAAGACGTCTGGTACCTTGACAACGGTGCCAGCAACCACATGACGAGTCATCGCGAGAAGTTTCAAGAACTAGATGAAACCATCACCGGGAGGGTGAGGTTTGGCGATGGATCAACCATAGAGATCATGGGCAAAGGAACGGTTGTGTTCGAATGCAAGAACGGCGATCAGAAGGTTCTCCATGAGGTATACTACATTCCAAAACTTTGTAGTAATATCATCAGTCTTGGTCAATTGACAGAAACTGGGAACGAGGTGCACATGGAAGGAGATGCCATGAAGGTGATTGATGGGAGCAGGAAGCTCTTGATGCTGGTAAAGCGAACACAAAATCGCTTGTACAAGATAACCTTGAAGACATTCAAGCAAGACTGTCTCCTAGCAAGCCTAGAAGACCCAACTTGGTTGTGGCATGCAAGGCTCGGGCATGTAAATTTCCATGACTTGAAGCTATTGGGGGAGAAGAAATTGGTGGTTGATATGCCATTACTGCCCCAGTCGAACAAGCTTTGCGAGGTGTGTGTGATCGCCAAGCATGCAAGATTGCCGTTCCCAGACCAAGCAAACTTTAGAGCAAAGAAGCCGTTAGAACTTCTCCATGCGGATATTTGCAGGCCAATCTCACCATGTACACTTGCCGGTAACAAGTATTTTCTTCTAATTGTGGATGATTTCACTAGGTGGATGTGGGTGTTTGCATTGGCAGCAAAGAGTGATACATTCCAGGCATTCAAGAAGTTCAAATTCCTGACAGAGAACAAGACTGAGTACAAGATCAGAACACTCCGGGCAGATCGAGGCGGCGAGTTTCTATCCACGGAGTTTACTCGATTCTGTGAAAATGAAGGAATCGAGCGGCACCTCACGACTCCCTACACCCCTCAACAGAATGGTGTCGTGGAGCGCCACAACCGCACTATGATGGCCATGGCGAGATCTCTTCTCAAGGGTACACATATGCCTGCAAGGTTCTGGGGAGAAGCGGTTAGGCATGCTGTCTATCTACTGAATCGTCTCCCAACTAAGGCGCTAGGAGAGCGCACCCCATTTGAAGCTTGGATGGGGAGGAAGCCACATGTCGCCCACTTGAGAGTGTTCGGTTGTGTTGCATATGTGAAAAACACAACCCCTCATCTGAAGAAACTTGATGACAGAAGCTCACCCATGGTATACTTGGGTGTTGAGGAAGGCTGCAAAGCTCATCGGTTGTTTGATCCAAGCCATGGCAAGCTACAAGTAAGTAGAGATGTCATATTTCAAGAAAATTCTGAATGGACATGGAATGCAGGTGCTAACAATGAAGAAAACTTTCCGAATTTTATGATGTTGGATCCTCTCTACTCCGACGAGGCGAGTGTTACAGCAGACGTTGAGTCAGGGGCGGAAAATGTTATACCACCAGTAGCAGCCGTGGTACCCCTGACAAGAGCATCAAGTCCATCTACACCATCATCAAACTCGAGTCCATCTACACCATCATCGAACTCGAGTCTATCTACACCATCATCGAACGCCCATGCAACTACCTCGACTCCGGTAACAAGCACGCCTGATTCTTATGAAGGGCCAGTCCGCTATAGGTCTCTTGCCGATATCTACGCCAACACTGAGGAAGTGGTTGATATTGATGAAGAAGAGGAAGAGCTGATGATGGTGATGTCTGAAGAGCCAACAAGTTATCAAGAAACTGCAACTGAGGCTTGCTGGTACGAAGCAATGGAGGAAGAACTGAGATCTATTGAGAAGAACAAGACATGGACCCTAACTGAGCTCCCATTAGGCCGCAAACCTATCGGTCTAAACTGGGTGTTCAAATTGAAGAAAGATTCAGATGGGAAAGTTGTTAAGCACAAAGCAAGATTAGTTGCTAAAGACTATGTACAACGACAAGGCATCGACTTTGAAAAGGGTATGCATTGTCGTCATCTTCACATGCTTATCTTCATACATGTCCCTAGCCAAGTTTGGGTCGTGTTGCTGGATTGGTTACATTGGAAGTGGAAGATGGCCGCTTCACATGATGCTCTTCAGCATCCCAAATTGTCTGGAGAAACTACAATACAAAATGCAGTTACAGAAGTTGCTGTCATTGTGGAAGAGAATGTCAGGAGTGAAGTTAGCTGCCATGAGACAACTACTAGGCGTCCGTGATTTACAGCCATGTCAGGATTAGGGGGAGCAATGTGAGAAAATAAATAAATAATCCTGACATTTTCATATTTTAATTTTATTCTGATAATTTTTATTACTTAGTCTTGGATTAGATGACTTAGTCTTGGATTAGCCTTTCCTATTTTAATAGGATAACTAGAGAATTAGTCTCCCTATTTTTATTCCTATTTTATTGGGATAAGCCATGACTAAGTCTTATTCATGGTGTATTTAAAGGGTCCTAGAGGCATGTGAAACAGAGTCTCAGTTTTATTGTAAGTTTATTTCTTCCAAAAAATAAATTCGTTCGTTCTTCTTTCGTTCTTTCGGGTTTTTCGTTTTCTTTTTTCCTTTTGCGTATTGGTGTGGTTCTTGGGTGCGCTATTCTTTGATCTGGGCCAACAGCGTCATCCATGCCGGCGTCGAACAGGCTCTGCCCGCCGGACATAATCTCGTGGGCGAAGAGGCTGACTTCGAGCTCCCTGTTATCGCGCTCCTGGCGGCGGAGTTGGTCCAGCAGCTTGGCGGCGCGCTGCCGGAGGAAGCCCTCCTGGTTGGTCATCTTGTTCCACCGGTCCATCTCCGGCATGCTCCTGAAGTGCGCGGCCACGCGGGCCGTCTCCGCCGGCTCCGGCCACACCACCGGCTCCTCCTCCGCCGCATCCCGAGGCCCGTAGACGACCAGGCACGCCTCGACGCCGCAGAGCGTGGCGAGCTCGCTCACCTTCTTCACCAAGCCCTTCTTCCGCTTCTTGAAGGTGGCGCGTCTCGTGGCGTCGTTGGTGATCCATGCGAGCTTCACCTTCTTCCTCGCCATGGCGATCTTTTAATCAACTACTTAATTAGCCCTCGGATCCATCAATTTATAGAAAATTACTAGTAGATTTTCATTAATCTGGAGTCGAAATTATTGTTGAATTTGGAAAAAAAATCAAAACGAATCCCGTCAATTAGTCAATTAATGGAACACCGACATGTTTCCTTTAATAATTTCAAATTGTAATATTTCATCCAATCATATACATTCTTTAAGTATTTCCTTCCTGAATAAGAGATCATAATTTTATTGTTCATAATGACAATATATATTATTGTTCATATATATAATTTAGATAAAATAAAAAGTTTTGCTGCATTAATATTATCATTCTTGTTTTCTAGAGTTGTCATCTTGAAGCTAATCAAGTACATGTGATTGATCGGGGAGGTTAGTCATGTGTTATCACATGACTTAGAAGGTATTACGTGGCATGAGAATTCCCAGGTAGATTCGTCCGGGCAGTCGGGTGTTGCTCCTTGTCGGGAATCAGCTGATAGCTCCCGGTCAAGATCTTGAGTGTGCACTAGCCTCTACTCGGCGAAATATAAGGGAGTGGTTGTATAGAAGGGTGAGTACTTTTAATCTGATTGACGCAATATAGGTGGCTCCCGATCGGGATTGTTTGTGTATTTGCCGGTCGGTAGGGTTAGTCCCTCTTTGGTTGGGGTAACTTCTTTAGGCGTCTCGTGTAAGGGTTATCTATTAAGGAGAGAATTTAATATTTTCGGGGATCCATCAATATATTAAATGATGAAAAAGAAAAACTGTCGCACGCTTTAATGATCACTAGCTGTTATTGGAATACTAATATAATAACTACATTAAATATCATTATGATCCAAAGAAGAAAAACAATCAAGGGACAGAATAAAAAATAATCAAGGACCGTTGTAAAGGGACAATTCTCTTATTCTTACTAAAATATTAATTCTCCTTTCTTGATCAACTACTGACTTGAGCGTCAGAGTGGATAACCAGGATCCCTTCCGGTGCCCTTCTAATATTTTTTGGAGTTTATTTCTCCGATCATTCTCCTCGCCAAATCATCTATCGTATCACCGGATATTGTCATCCTACCTGTCGACTTCCGGATCAATGATAATTGACCATCAAATTCTAAACATAGACAAGCAAGTAAACGTGATGAATTTAGTAAGTTTCAGCACCTTGTTTGGAGGATAAAGAACAATATGATGTAAACAATCATAATTACCTAAGCACCTTGTTTGAGGATGATAATCATCTGAAAGGTTGTTCTTTAAATCGTTACTCTATATATGAAACAAGAAGGAAACGTTATGTACAATAATTATTTTTTCTAATTACTCTTTGTTATTACCATAAAATGATAGAATCATAGAATAACTATTGCTAAACAAAGTTACAAACAAAGTTATGTATAGGCTGCCCGCAGGAGCACAGAGATAACGTATATGGTAAAATATTCATTGAACGGTATGGTTATGGATAGACTGCCAGGAGCAAGAATTGATTTCATAGTAGATGAACTAATATAGCAATTCTTCCATTCTTGCTTTTTATTTTCCTCATCGTCAAGTTAAATCTCAGACAATACATTGCTTGTATTTGTTCCTCCAATCTCTGAATCATTAAGAATTGAGTTTCCTTTTTATCATTGTTCCGGCTAAAACATCATAGATGGTCAAATCACTAGTCAAGGGGCGTGCTCCGTGATCCATCAACTAAGAGAGGAAGAAAGTGGATGGATTTGAAACAAGCCTCTGAGACAGGGTTAGACTAGTCACGGGACAAGGTCCCGCGATCACTTCGACGCTCAAATTAGATCTCTTGAGAAGAAGGAAGGAAATAAGTACACTAGCGATGAATTAAAAAATAGAATGGACTTTCTTCTTTTTCCTGCTCTCAGTGTTTATATGCCCCTCTTCTTGAAAATCTCCATGTCAGCAGGGATATCATCATTATGGGGGTACGAAGAGGAGATCAGATCCGACAACCATTGACTGGTTTCCCATTCATTGGGCGTTGCGTGTCGACTAGGGGATATCTAGGAAATCATGTTTGACAACCTTGTAACGTCCTAGCCATTATTAGGATGTCACGTGTCCGAGAATATGTCTTGTTTGCTAGTGTACTTATGCTGGAGGGGATTCTCTCTAGGGATGGAGGAGGTGTACGTTAGCACGAAGTGACCTTTATACAGAGAGGCATGCCTCCATGCATGAGGAAACAATATTGAGACAATCTATGGTCCGTGTAACCATGTGTTTTGATGTTTGGGCAAAGAGTTTAAGTTAAGTCTGTCCTTGTATTTGATATGTGTATTTGAATGTGCAAGTTCTACAGGATACACATAGACTCAGCTTAATGACTTCGGATTCGATGAAGGATGGTGCATCCAAGGGACTGTGGACAAGATAACAACAATGAGTCGAGGGAAGCGCACTTCGAGGTATACGTGAAGGATGACATGATGACGAGCCACGGGCTTGTATGCTTCCGAGGGACGAGAGACAAAGGCATACGCGAAGAATGATATGGAGACGAGCCGTGAGCTTGTATGCATCCGAGGGATGAGAGCCAAAGAGAAGAAGGCTTGAAGACAATTGTCAAGGCTGCAAAAAAGAGTCAAGTGAGTCATGAGGGTCCGAGTGCGAGTGAAATGTACTCGGGAAAGAAAATCCTAGGTTTAGGGTTTGAGCAGTCGACTACTGGTGGGAGTAATAGACTGGTGTCGATTGAAATTCGAACGTTGGGTTGTAACGCTCAAATTTGGATGGAGCAATTGACTAGGGTTGACACTAGTCGACTGGTAACGGCTATTTCGACAAACGAGTTCTATTTAAGAGAGTTCGGTTGGACTAGCTAGGGTTGACGAATTAAACTTGGTTAAGCTTATTAGTAGTCTACTAGTGCTCAAGTGCTCTCATGTGATTCCAAGAGGTCTTGAAAGAGTTTGTGGTGAGGTTTCTCTACCCGCAAGGAGGTTGAGTATAGCCGGAGATTTTCCGAGGACTAATCCACTGACGAATAAGAATCGCCCACGTTACGGACAACCATGGGGTAGAAGCTTTATTAGTATTTTCACTGTGCAAACTAATCATTAGGAAGAAATTGAGTGTCTCGCTATTCAACACCCCTTCTAGCGGTCATCCGATCCTCTACAAACAATACGACCTGAAGCCATGCTGTGTTCTATGACTAAGATAGACCTCGAGACCAAAAAGGCTCCTGAGTCTGAGATAGGTCATGAGATTGAGCTAGGTCCTGAGATTCAATCCTGTTCTGAGACTAAGAAGGGTCCCTAGATTAAGCTAGGTCCTGACATGGAACCACAACCAGGCTTAGTTTTTGGAGAGGTCCCTGTTGGGTCTCAATTGATGCCCACTGACCGTTTTAGGGGTTGGGCTTACCCATCTTGATTTGACGGCCGGTTAGGTCGCCTTAGCTCTTGACCAAGAAGTCATGTAGATGTCTAAGCGAGACATTTGCATTATAAGTCTCTCTTTTAAATTTAGTCGGAGGAATCATAATTTGATGGACGGATTTGACGGACTGGATTGTGATAAATTAGATATCTGCCAAGCCACCAAAAATAAGGTGAAGTTATACAGACAAATAAGACCCCAGCAAAAATGAGTTTATTATTCCAAAAAATTCATTCTTTTAATGTTGCGTACCAAAATTTTAAATATGATTGTGGAGTTACTGACATTAATGATCAATTTAAATCAAGGGTATGCAGTAGAAAGATGATTAATTATTAAATCAAGGGTTATGGTGTAGGAATTTTTTTTTTAAATAGGACGTGAATCCTGAGATGTTAGACTTCTAGATTGTTCATCGTGAGTACTTTTTATTTTACTTTGACGTCTGATGAAAATTTTCAATGCGACCGGACCGATCAAATGAAATTAAAAAAATGTCGATAATCTTTGTTTATATTTCTACGCATTATGATCAGTACCCAGATTAATTCTATTTGTATTTATTTTCAACTTAACCATACCAAATTCACTTAATTAAAAATTATTTCCTTTTAATATATATAATGCATTCAAAATAAAAATTATATAACATATATTCGAAATCTATATTTGTCTAAAAGAATATATAATAAAATAATACTGACTTAAAGTAGGGCAGTAAAGTAATTCATCCCAGATGAATCGAGCTCATTACGTTCAAATTTATTGATAAAGTAATTAAGTTAAATTTTTAAATTTGAAATGAATTATATTGTTGAAATAATTATTTAAGTTTGATTTGGCTTATTTATTCGCTCAAATTTGATTTGAATTAAATTCATTTAAATATTATCAAATTTATAATTTAAACTTGTTTGATTATTTTAAATTTTTATATTTTAAACTTATTTAGTTGATGATTAATCTTGATAATACAAAAATTATTTATTCATTTTAATTTTTTTATTTAGTAGGCCGATAAGATATTTATTGATGAACATGATGAATTCATAAATATTATTTATGAGCTAGTGTTATTTAATAATATTTGCAAATGTCTATTTACGAATATTAACGAGTTGAATATATATATATATATATATAAACTAATTTAATTTAATTTAATGAATTATTTAAATTTATTAATTTAGTGATTTTATACGTATTAGATGAAGGTGAATAAACTTCTAATACCAAATTTTGTACCAACCGTTCAGTTACAGTCCTGGCTTAAAAGCCATGCTACAACAAGTTAATTAATTTAATAATATCAGTTTATCTTTTTTCTATGAATTTTGCATACTTTTATTTGATAGTGATAATAACTCTGTTTCCTATAAATTTATATTTAATTATTAATCTGTTACGAAATTTATTATAAAATAATCATTCTAAATATAATGAAAATATCATTCTAAATTTTATTTCCTTATGCTAACAACACATAAATTACTTTATCTAGGCTACTTAAATCAAGCATTTTAAACAAGTCAATTGATTCGAAGAGCCAACCAACTAACCCTACACAGGATTGGGTTGTACTATATATTTCTTTGATCAAGTATATATAAGTGTTCTACTCGATTAATTTAGAGGTCATTTATGTCAAATTATTTTGATCAAGTATATATAACTATTTAGGTCCCTACTTCCTTTTACAACTTGTGCTTGAGTCAAAAATGTCATCTTCAAAAGAGAGAAGGGAAACATCAAACCATATATATAAAAGAAGAAAGTTTAAGATAAACGTAAGCAATACAATAAATGTCTCTATGCCTCCTCCAAACTCATAGGATCGAGACCTTCTTTAGCTTTGATTCCTCCGAACTCATAGGATCGAGACCTTTGTCCCAACTTCCTCGAGCTGGTTAATTGGAAGTAGGGATCATGACGACGAGGAGGATGTGGGGAAACTGAAGAAAATTTGCCAGAGGTTAAGATAATACCTCAGTCTCTTTGAAGAAAGAAATTATCTGTTGGATGCAGTGACGACAGAGGGGGGAAAAAACGATATTATGGTACCCTGATCGAGCTACCAGTAAAGATAGGAGAATTAATTCCCAGGGTTAATTTCACTTGCAGTCAAGATATTGGGAGGCAGCTAGGGTTGTTGAAGGGAGAACTAGAGTAGTATTATGGATAACAAAATTTGGCAACTACCACAAAACTAAATGAAAATGTTGTAATTCTAGTGCTATATATATATATACCTGATCGAGCTACCAGTATCTTCATTCTGAAGGAGTGCTTTGCTTTTTGCTCATTGTTCACCAAGAACAATTGTTTTTGTGAAGCTGCAGATATAGATGATTAGGATTGGGATGGTAAAAGAAATTAATAATTCGCCTCAAGAAAAATATCCATCAGTTAACCACTAAATCTTTCTTCCAACACACTAGTCATTATGTTATGCATGCCCTTGTACAATTTAATAGTACGAAATTGTTGTTTCAGTCAAGTTCTTTTATATTTTCATTTAGTATAAAAATTATAAATATTCGAAAGGGGATGCAGTTCAGATGGTAGAGCGCTCGCTTAGCATGCGAGAGGCACGGGGATTGATACCCCGCATCTCCAAAGTTTTGTAATATTTTTTTTAAAAATGAATCTTATGACAAAGGCAGTCAAAACTACGCACGGTGGATTTCCTTCAGAATCAAAGAATTTTATAATTCAATTGAACTGCAATTTTAGTTATTACTATATTGATATTAAGATTTTGACCATTCAATTTAGGAACGTTAACATTAATATAATATATAATTGATCGATTAATTTTGTCTGAACGTTTTTTTAAAAAAAATCATAATTTAACTTGATTAAATGCATGCCCGATAAAAGCAGTCTCAATACAAGGTCGAGGATTAATATTAATGTTGATTCTAGATTAAAACCTAATCGATTATATTATATATAAGAAAAATATTACAATTAATGATCTCTTATAAATTGCCATATATATCGTCGCTGCTTGAGGGAGAGGATGAAAGACACGCGTGCACGTTCACGTGCATGTCCCATACAGCCGACAAACTAAGATACCCAAATGGCAGAGGCAGACGATCCCATCTCAGATCTCCACGACCATTAAAAATCACAGCGGCGACTCGTCACGTCGCACCGTATTTTATTACCCGAATCCGAAACACAAAAAAAAAGTAGACGAATGTGCAGTATCGCAAGCCGAGGTTAAGTTACGCCCGTGATCCACAATAATTTTAATTTTAATTATATATTTTTTGTTATTTAAAAGATGCGGACCGTGATTTCGGGTGATAAACACACATCTATATATTTCAATGATTAGGTGCGATTGAAAATAACTAATTCTCAATTAGTTATTGTGACCTGGTATCTGACCGAGACAATAGAATACACGACCTATGTTATCAGCTTTTGTGGCCTCGTATGTGGCCGATCGAGCCTAACAGATTAATCCGGTGTAGGCCAGGTTTGACCGGCCTTTGTTACTTTTTATTGTAAAAAATTAAGTGATCCTGTCGACAAGCGGAGAGGGCGCTCACTTAGATAACACAGTGAGACAGACGAGTTGCGATGATGCTTAAGGTTGAACCCAAGACCAACAGGAAGAGCAAACAGACAGGAGGCAGGAGACGGAGCATAGTAGGGTTTAGAGGGGATCACAACAAGGTGGTGTGAAGCACTCAAGCCAAAGGAATCCCTTCTTTGAAGTACTGGGGAACCTTATATAGGGGAGGAGGATGACCCCTATCTTGTTTTGACTGTCTTGTCTCATAAAAGTTAATCTTCTGTCAGACGATCTTGAGGCAGTTTTACTTTCCCGAGAATTTGACATGACCGCCAAAAGGTCATACGCCCCTCTTTTAATGTCATTTCTCCATCAATCCTTAATGTTTGACATCCCGGATAGACCTAATTATAACAGAAGTCTTTTCTTCATAATGAGGGGATCTATGGTATCTGGGTATTTGATAGAGTCTAATCATAACTAAACGACCCTGCGGTCATCCTGGCATGTCTTAGTATGTAACTTTGTAAATTTGTCCGGACTTGGCCGATCGACCGCTAAGAATCATCGGAGGGGTTCGGTTGCTCGGTCGCCCACGGCTTTTGGGTGGGCAAGTCGCCTATGAGTGGGTTCAACCACCCTAGCGGCCGCCAATCCGGTCGGCCGGTTGGGTGTGCCCGACCGGACCGTCGGTCACAGGCTGTGAATCGCTTCCTAAAATAGGGCGGGTCAGTAGCAAGTCGAACAAGTCGTCCGATCGGGCAAGGCGTTGATCGGGACCGTCCGCCCGGAACCCAAATACATGTTCAGTACCCCTGCTTTAACGAGTCAGGTACGTGTTTTCCCGTCCGCCTGACTGAACCCTCCCGGTCGGCTACTGCCAACCGGGCTCATCCGGCCGGCTACCGCCGGCTGGGTCCTAAACATTGTGAAGCCCCGAGCGCATTCATCTGGCTAAGTCAACACCCTGTGCTCTCGAATGACCCTATCCGACCGGCCCACCTACCCGATCGGACTTCCTATCCGGTCACCCGACCGGATCATTAAGGTTTAATCTTTGGTTTGAAATAATAAAGTTTAAATAAGTAAAAAATTACGATTTTTTTTAAAAAAATAGGAAAATTAAGAAATTTATTAAGGGTGAGTAGACGCCACCCAAATTCGTGCAGAATAATTCAGCAAATTAAGTGAGTCATCTTCAGTCAGTTCAAGAAGAAACCATAAGGATCCATAATCCATTGATTGAAGTTGGGCTCGACGTAGGACAATGGCATGATCCCTTCCGCTTCCAGTTCCAGCCATGGCTGCATGATCGTCGTATCCACGTAGGACAATGGCATCACCTCTTCCCCAGACCAAGTCAACTATTCCCGTTCGAGCCCAAGTTAACAATGGCATCACCTCTTCCAATCATATATATATGTTAACTATTTCCCGTTCGAGCTGTTGCTTATTATTATCTTCCTTTCACATTCAATTCTGGGTGCACTGTCGGGAGGTCATCAAGTCCTTGGCCACAACACTTTGGGGTCGGCAAGATGTCGAACAACGAATCCAAGAGTTGGAAACGAAACTTAACCACTCCACTCTACCACCTGGTGAGGCAGGTATGTGGACATCCTTCGGTCGGAGGTCGCCCTCTCAAAGACTCAATTGATGGAGGCGATAGAAAGGTCGGAAGAGGAGAAGACGAAGGTCACGATGGCTGAGTGAGAAATCAAGCAGTGCCAGATTTGGATCCACAACTTGGATTCCCAGAAGAAGTCTGCCAAGACTCACCAGGCCCACGCCCGCTCGGACCTAGATAAGAAGACAGATAAAGCCAAAGCCCTGGGCGAGCAACTGAAGGAGTCGATTGCGTCTCGTCACTCGACCCAGCTAGCCCTAACTAACAAAGAGGTTGAGTTGGTTGCTAAGGAAGAGACGCTCCACACTCTAGAAGCCCAGCTGTTCGCCTAGGTTGTCGAGCTGTCTGATCGGGATGCAGAGGTCAATCGATTAAACATGAAGTTGGTAGCCTACAAGGTGGGAGAAGCTACTCGGCTAGAGGCTCCTTGGCTGGAGTACCTTGGCTCGAAACCCTTCAACCGCCAGCTCGCCCGTCACATGACCAATATGCTTAAATACGACATTCAGAGTGCCCTACAGTAGCTGAAGGATACCGACCACATCCTCGAGGACCTGCCAACCAACTTGGTGAAGTTGACTCGTGTCAAGGAGGTAATCCTAGCAGACGTTTTCCCCCCTTTCACTTAATCTTATGTACTTCTTAATTTTTCTGGGCCCGGTCAGGGTATGTAATGAACGGAGCTCTTAGGGCTATTTTTAAATATATTGTTTCCTTTGCTTGTTTTTCTTGTTTGTCAATTGGGTACATGCATTCTCTTCCTTTCACTCGGGCCTTTGGTGGGTTAGTTGTTTTCTAACTATCCTCTATTCCCTCAACTTCAATCGATCACCCCCCCCCTCCCCCCCCCCCCCCCCCCCCCCCCCCAGGCTCATTCGGTTACACAACCCACCATTGTGAGTCTTCACTTGGTTATTCAGCCGACTAACTCGAGGGTTCACTTGGCCAGTTAGCCAACCAATCCGAGGGTTCACTCAGTCTTCTGATGACGAATGAAGTACACTCGACCATTCAAGCACAAGCGCGGCTTTTCTCTTAGCAGTTCAAGCGCAAGTGTGGCTTTTAATTTGGCCATTCAGGCGCAAGTGAAGCTTTTCACTCGGCCTTTCCAGCGCAAGTGAGGTCCTTCACTCAGCCCTTCAAGCGGGGGTGAGGCCCTTCGTTCGGCAATTCAGCCACAGGTGAGGCTTTTCACTCGGCCATTCGGCGCGCAAGTGAGGCCCACTCGAACACTCTGCAATGTACTACTCGACTTCTGCTCGGGCATTGTTCGAATCAGGCAGCAACTTGTGTTGCATCTGAAGTGATTGGTTGAGTCAACCTGCTCAGAGGTCGAGTCTTGACTCCACTCGGTAGTACCACTTGGAGCGTGGGCCACTATGTCCGGTCGGACCTCAAGGTCAGTGGGTGTGTAAGAGCATGCCCACTTATAACTCGCTCGGAGGCGAGAGTCTAGACACCGCTCGAGGGACCCTTTGGAGCGTGGGTAGCCATATCTAGTCGGACCCCACGGTCGGTGGGTGTGTGGCAGCATGTTCACTTATAACTCGCTTGGAGGTGAGAACCTAGACACCGCTCGAGGGGATTCTTTAGAGCAAGGGCAGCTAGGTCCTAAACATCACTCGGGGGACCCTTTGAAGCATGGGCAGTCAAGTCTGGTCGAACCCCGAGTTGGGAGGGTGCGTGGGAGCATGCCCACTTATAACTCGCTTGGAGGTGAGAGCCTGGACACCGCTTGGGGCAGTTCTGTGGCTGCCCAAGCGATTTGTGGCTGCCCAACCGTGGGCAGTCACATCCGATCGACCCCCCGAGGTCTGTGGGTGCGTAGGAGCATGCCGACTTATAACTCGTGACAGACTGAGTCTAGACATTGCTCGGGGGCACCCTTTGGAGCAGGGGCAATCACGTCCGATCGAACTCCGAGGTCGGTGGATGTGGGCACCATGCCCACTTATAACTCGCTACGACGAGAGTCTGGACATCACTCCTGGGGACCCTTTGGAGCATGGGTAGCCACGTACGGTTGGACCTAAAGGTCGGTGGGTGCTTGGGAGCATGCCCACTTATAACTGGCTTGGAGGCGAAAGTCTGGAAGAACATGCAAAAGTTCTTCAAATCCCTACATTATTATTTCTAATTAGGTAGCAATTCAAGCATTAAATAAGTTTACACCAGCTCACTCTCTGTACAATCACAGGTGGACACCACTCCAGGGTCGATCAAACTTCTTCCCTTGAGTGTCCTGTAGGTAATACGCCCCAAACACTAGCTTCTGGGTCACTTTGAAAGATGCTCTAGCTTACTTTGTCGACCAGCTTGATTCGCTTGCAGACCAGGTTGGCAACCTAGAAGGCCCGGGAGAGCACCATCTGGATGTACCTCTACTGTATTCTCTAACGGTAGGGGTCATCCTGGTAGCCACTCAGTCTCGGATCTCCGTAACCAGATTCAGCTCTAAGTGACGCCTCTCTTTTTGAAAATCATAAAGACACCTCCAGTCGAACTCACATCCAACCTCTACTAGCACTACCACCTCGCTTTCATAAACCAGCTGAAAGGGCGTGTAACCAGATCCCTCTCTCGGTGTGGTCCTCAGAGCCCATAGTATGTTGGGCAGCTCCTCTACCCATGTTCCACCCACATGATCCAACTTAGTTTTAAGCCCTCTAAGGATCTCCCAATTGGCTACTTCCGTTTGACTGTTGCTCTGTGGGTAGGAGACCAAGGTGAACGCTTGCTTGATCCCATTGGTCGAGTACCAATCCTAAATTTTTTTGCCCTGGAATTGTCGGCTGTTATCAGAGACTAACTTGTGGGATATCTCATATCGACAAAAGATATTTTGCCACAGGAATTTTATGATCGCCTTCTATGATCCGACGTAATGCTTTGGCCTCCACCCACTTGTAGAAATAGTCGACCGCCACCAACGAAAACTTTTTCTGAGTAGACATGGTCGGAAAAGGTCCTACGATGTCCATCGCTCACAGATCAAAGGGACAAGACACTATGGAGACCTATAGTATCCTGACCGGCCGGTGGGATAGATTCTGATGTTTCAGACATGATAGACAGGTTGTGACCAACAGGTCTGCGTCCTTCTGCAGTGTCGGCCAAAAGTATCCCTAAAACAAAACCTTCCTAGCCACCGACCGGCCACCTGCATGACTGCCGCAAGATCCCAAGTGGATTTCCCTCGGTACGTAGTTCGCGTCTTTTGCCCCTAAACATTTGAGTAATGGTCTAGAGAATGCTCGTTTGCATAGGGTGCCACCTATCAGAGTGAACCAGACAACACACTTCCTTAGCAGTCGAACTTGCTCTAGTTCGGTCAGGAGGATTCTCCGTTGTAGATAGGAAATGAGAGGAGCCTTTTAATCGCTTCTTAAATTCAGCTCGGCTCACTACTCAATTTGAGCGATGAGCATGGTCTTGGCTATGGGCTTGACCAGGACCCAAGGGGTAATGGCCCCGACCAATTTTGCCAACTTATCTGTCTTTACATTGCTCTCTCTGGGATTTGGTGTTATAGAACTTGCAGGAATTCTATTTTCAACTGCTCATATGCGTCCACATAGGCCTAGAGCCGCTCACTGTGTACCTCAAACCGGTCGGCCAGCTGTTCCGTGGCCAACTGTGAGTCCGATTGAAAAATGACTCGGGAACCTCCGACGTGTCTAGCGGTTTGCAGAATGGCGATGAAAACTTCATACTATGCTTTGTTGTTAGTGGCTTGATACTTCAACCGTACGGACAGATGGAGCAGATCTTCTTTCGATGCCACTCCCCTGTTGAGCCTAGGAGCCATCAACATAGATCTTCCACACACCCTCGGCCTCTTCCATGTGTAACTCACTGTGGAAGTCCGCGAGTGCCTAAGCTTTAATGGTTGTCCGATGTTGATATTGTATGTCATACTCGCTCAACTCAGCTATCCACTTGATCATCATACCAGACGCCTCTGGGTTGATCAGTACCCGCCCCAGGGTGATATTGGTAAGCACTATAACTGTATGAGACAAGAAATATGGACGAAGGCGCCGGACCGCTAGGACTAGGACATAGGCCAACTTCTCAAGTGTGCTATAACGGTACTCGACAACTTTTAATAGGTGTCCTGCTATGTAGCTTTCCCGTGTCACGTGTCCACCCCGAAATGTTCATCCCTATCAACATGCAAAATAATAGATCAATGTCTTCTGTAAAATAATACTATCAGAATAGAATTTAGTCTGTTGCTCTTCAAGATTTTATCTTGACGTCTTCTTCTTCGCTCGTTTTCCATAGACGACGCCAACACGTTATAAAAGGAGCAAATAGACACATCAAGCACACTCAGATTAAACTTGAGCTTGTGAATTGTTGGATACAAGTGAATGGAAAGGGAGATGGAGAGGAAAGAGACTCCAGTGTGAATGGGACTTTAGTCCCACATTGAGAGTTTGAAAGCATGTTGGTTGATTTAAATTGTTTCACAAGCATGTTAGTTGTGAACAAATACGTGAGTGCGCAGGGGGTGCAAATCCAGGGCCCGGATTTGTACTGAACCAAGTAGATTCGTGTGCATGCACCACCTGCGCGCGTTGAATGCCTGACCGGTCGGGGCAAAATTTGTCCAAGCGAATAAACCAACATTTTGCCTACTGCGAAATTTTTGGCTCAAATATAATGCAAAATTAGTAGCCTCCAGACGTTTGGATCTGAATGGTTAATTAGTAGTAAATGACGTTAATTTAGTCATTAATTGCTGCAAGGGTCTAAGCTCTATATAAAGAGGCGGTAACCGAGAGCAAAAGATAGAGGAAGAGCAACAATTGTCTTTCACCTCGTTCCCAACTGTCCGTGTGTTCTCTGCTCGATGGATTTCCCCTGGTAGTATTCGAGTATATCTTCAGTTCGCCACGAGCAACTAGTGCTTCGTTGTGCCTGTGGTCCCGCTGTTGTATTCTGAGGAACAGACGCCCATTGGAACCTCAAAGCACATTCGGAGGAGGACAAATTTGTTTCAAGAAAACTGCATTACACAGGCCTCAGCAACTCTTCTCTCTAGTTTGGGAAAACAGGGTTAGGAAGTTCGGTTCGAGAAAATCGGGTCGGGTAAGTCCGGGACGGGAGATTCTGCTCGGGAAATTCTAGCTCGAGAATTCCAGCTCGGGAGATTCTGCTCACGAAATTCAGCTCGGGAATTCTAGCTCGGGAGATTCTGCTCGGGAAATTCTACTCGAGAATTTTAGCTCGGGAGTTCGGGTTGGAAGATTCGGGTCGGGAATTCTAGCTTGGAAATTCCAGCTTGGGAGACAACTTTTACATACAAGTCAACTCAGGTCACTCAACAACTAAATTAAAACTTTTTATATTTTGAATTTATTTTTAAACTCTCCGAAAATATGTCTTCTAACATCAATTTCCTCACCCTCACCTTCACCCTCACCCTCACCCTCTCCTTTCCTAGCCTGTCCTGCACCAGCTCCAGCTTCATGTTCATCATCTGCTCCAATCTCACCGTGTCCTCGATGCCAACCTCGCACAGCCAAATTTCGTTGGTTATAATCTCGTGGGCGTGGAGGCTCACTTCGAGCTCCCTGATCTTGCGATCCTGGCGGCGGAGCTGGTCCAGCAGCTTGTCGGCGAGCTGCCGGAGGAAGCCTGGCCTCCTGGCTGGTCATCTTGCGCCACCGGTCCATCTCAGGCATTCTCCTGAAGCGCGTAGCCACGGGGGCAGTCTCCGCCAGCGCCGGCCACACCTCCGGCTCCTCCTGCACGGCATCCTGAGGCCCGTAGACGAGCAGGCACGCCTCGACGCCGCAGAGGGTGGCGAGCTCGTTTACCTTCTTCACCAGGCCCTTCTTCCGCTCCTCCAAGGCGGCGCGTCTGGTGGCGTCGTTGGTGATCCATATGTGAGCTTCACCTTCTTCCTCGCCATGGCGATCTTTTGATCAACTACTAGTCTATATTAATCGCCATCCATCAATTTATAGAAAATCAATAGTAGATTTTCATTAATTTGGAGTCGAAATTATTGTTGAATTTGGAAAAGAATCATAACGAATCCCGTCAATTAGTCAATTAATGGAACACCGACATGGTTCCTTAATTTCATAATTTCAAATTGTAATATTTCTTCCAATCGCATATATATGTCAACTATTTCCTCCCTGAATAAGAGATCATAATTTTAAATTTCAAATCTTTTTTTTTAAATCAACACAAAATTGGTTTTGGATTAGGACAACGAAATTAAATATAAGTCATTGCAATGATAATAGGAAATAATATAACGATATAAACGACTATTAAGGTATGTGTATATATCTGCCATGAATTTACGTAATTAGATAAAAAAAATATTTTGTCAATAAATTTTTACTTCGCCAAATCAATCAATAATATCATTGTTAATGTAACCCTTACGCTTGTCCGACGAGTTGATATAGCTGATATGTATATGAATGATTATTCTAATAAAATTTAGAGTCAATTTCTAACAAGTATAAAATACCTCGCTAAGTGTCTAATTTTTCTCATGCAAAGAGTCATTGTGCTAGGGTAAAATGTTATTTATGATTTATTTGTCTACATCTAGCTGGCAGTCAACGATACTAGGCAGATAAACGTTGTAATCTTTTACTCCAATATAGTCCCCACGAGTTAATATAGTTGGTATCTGTATAAATAGTTGCTTCGATAGATCTTGGGATAAATTCACAACGGATGTAAAATTTCTTATTGGAGTTCTGACTTCTCTCATGTACCCCTCAATTTATCTGTATATATATAACCGAGAAACTCGGCAATCCTGAATCACTTAGGATAAATATTATCATCTTTTATTCTAATGTCATTATTCATATAATTTAGATAAAGTAAAAAAATTTTGTTGTATTATTATCATTCTTGTTTTCCAAAGTTGTCGTAGGTCTTGAAGCTAATCGAGTGTGATAATTGCACAGCCAATTCTGAAGATAGACAAGCAAGTAACCGTGATGAATTGAATAAGTTTCACTTTGTTTGGAGAATAAAGAACAATAAGATATAAAAATCACAATTAGCAAAGCACCTCGTTTGAGGATGGTAATTATCTGAGAGGTTGTTCTTTAACTTGTAACTCTGTGAAACAAGGAAACGTTATACACAAAATCACTGGCTTGATGTTTTCTCACTAAACAAACCAAAAGCCCTTGATGTTCTCTCGGAATCCTTCTTCCTCTACTTATAAACATCTTTGCAAAAATTCGAATGGACAGTCAAATATAAATTACACATCAGGTTTGTGAAATATCATAGTTGATATTTCAAGCAAGTTCGTCCACAAAATCATAATTGATACAAGGAAAAGAAAAAAATATGCATTTCTATATCAGAACCCATAGGCATTAAGTTTTTTTAAAACAGAGGGTACTGCAAATACAATTGTTTTTCCAAGCGTATGGCGTGTAATAAAAAGTAAGTGAATGCTATACAACAATATCTTGAAATGCTATACAACAATATCTTGAAATAAATCTTCTTAGTCTTCCTCATCAGACGCAAACGACTGCTCAAATGCAGCATCCATGAGAACGCCATTCATTATGTGCACAATGATCTCAGATTTTCTCATATCGACACTTGCTGACCTAATGCCATTTACAACCAGAGTCCCATCAAAATCTTTCCAAGCATATAATTTCAGTCCAGATATGGAATCAAATGCTTTCTCTCTGCGTGAGGGGATTGTTTCAGAAGGTATATTCTGTGGAACTGTAGAAAATCCCATCACACGAGAGATTATCGCATATGTATTGTTATACTTATCCTTACTCAAGCTGTCGTGGGGTTTCAGCTTCAACGACCGTCTGAAGGCCTCTTCTGATGGTGCAAATACTGTAAATGCGAGATCATCAGGCAACATTGTGACCATCATGTTACCAAGTTCTCCAAGTCCCTCTACAGTTTGGGGGAATACTAAGGCCTTGCGTGATTCCATGATATGGTTGCCATGTGAAACCTCAGGAAGGTATGCCTGGATTAAGTAAACCAAGAACATAATAGGAGCAAATAGACAGATCAAACAGAGTGGGATTCTTGAAAGACATCGTCTTCTCAATTTCTTCCGCAATGGTTCCATGAATGCCAAATGTAGTTGATGGAGCAGGTGCTTATTCAGACATAGGACATCAAACAATCTGTTTGGTGTTTTTCATGCAAGACAACTAAAATCTTCTTTTAACTTCTCCAAAGGAATAAAATGTCTCCCTTGATGTTGGTAATGCTTGCTAAGTTCTGTCGGATACCATCAAGATGCTTACAATGAAATTGAAAGATTTTCATTTCCAAAGTTGGTCAGACCTGCCAATGCATATGCCAGCTTGATTGATCTAAAGACTAATCCTGTACTTGTAAAGTTTCTGCGGATTGCCACAGAAATATTGCAGTTATGTTTTGTAACAATAGAACATCAGAGTAGAGAAACAAATAAAACAAAGTAGAACACAAAGATAAAGACATGCCAAAACAGTTAAGTCGACAAACAAAGATGAGAAAGAGAAGCAGCACAAAAGCTGCTAACCTTAGTATGACACTTGAGCAGCAAAACATGATGTGTGCAATTTAGTAGTGGCAAATGATTGAATGTCCATCAATTGATTCCTTGCTTGAATATCATATTTAAATTCAGAAGCACGGATGATACAACAATCATATGCAGATTCTCAAGAGAAAATGCAAAATAACACAAAAATTGTATAGCATATATAATGACATGGTGAAATATTAAATGATATATAAAGAGGAATAATGCTCCTGAATGAAATTATGAAGTTGAGATAATCTCTACATCAATATCTGATAAGCCATTCATCTCATGACATACTCCTAATACATTCTTCAAAGTTCAAACTTGACATTTATGAATACATTAGGATGATTCAAACCCTCGTTGGCAAATTCTTAAAAACTGATACAACCTGTCATTATTGGGGGAAAACCCATTATTTTCATCTTAAAGATATAGCAGTACAGGAGAACATAGTGTTTACAGATAAACAAGATAGCAAGAATGGAAATTCTGAAAACTAATGAACTGTTTACTCAGGTTAAACACTTTATAAAGATTTTCCTCGTGTAAAAAAAAAAATGTAAAATCGGCTAAATAAAGCAACCTACTTAATTAGGAGGTGTTTGGTACGTGGTATTTGAGCTCTGCAAAGGGAAAGGAAATCAATCCGTCTGTTTGGTTTAATGGTATAATTATGGAACAGTGTTTTGATTACGTTATTCGATGTATTCATCCATTCCTCCCCATTTTGGGGGGAATGAAAAACCCCAAGCGCCGCGATAAATCACGTAAACCCCAAGTGGCGCGATAAATCCCAAGCTAGCAGAAGACCCCAAGCAAACCTAGAAGAAGCTGTGAAACTTTTCTCCCCAGCTAGCAACTCCAAAGCGCTGCGATCCCAGGTAACTCCACCCTGAACGCAGCTCTTGCTTTCTCCATAACCTCCATCTTCTTCAATAAATCCGCGCCATCAAGATTTCTGCCCTAATCACAGATCGTCTCAAATGATTTCTGCAAAAATAGAGTTTTAAAGGAGAAGTTCGAAGAACGGCATCGCCACGAGAAAGTCGCTTCGACCACCGGCGTCATTGGGCTATCGCTTCGACTTCACTTTGAGGTTTCCTTTCCCTTTCATCTGCTTCAATAATTTCTGGACGGGGAAGAAATCGTTGATGATTTTGCACAGGTTGTTTGTTGATTTCTACATAAACGCAGATTTTGAGTTCTTTATTACTGTCCTAAAATTGTAGTTTCTGCAGAAATGCAGTTTTTGTGATTTCTGCAGTGCGTTTCTGTGATTTCTGCAAGTTTTGTTGATTTCTGCAAAAATGCAGTTTTTGTGATTTCTGCAGGTTTTGTTGATTTCTGCAGAAACAAAGTTTTTGTGGCTTTAGGTATTATGGTTTACCTTTTCCAATTGTATAATGTTTTTGGGTAAGTGTGAATTAAAGTATGGATTTATAATTAACTTATAGTTTTATTTTCATCGTTGAAACTTAGCACTGCTAATTTTCATATTTGCATATAGGTTATATTTTCATCGTTGAAACTTAGCACTGCTAATAACAAAACTTAGCACTGCTAATTTTCATATTTGCATATAGGATGCTACTAGATTGTTATTATTTTTGTTTTTTTTAAATGGTGACCAATTTGCTTACTCCTAATGGTGTTTGGACTACTTTTCTGATTTTTATCAATTATTTCCTTAATTTTTTTCAATGTAGATAAAATGGCTCGCCATCCTATCACCGAACAACGGCGAAAACTAAAGAAGCTATTATTGCTTCAACAAACAACAAACAACATGCTGGTCGTTTTATTTGCTCTATATTATGTAGTCATTTGTTCCTACATTCGAGAAAAGATTCGTGATATCAAAACAAAAGAAGAAAAAATAATCTCTCGAACTAGATGGATGGCTAGATTGACAATAGAGTGTGATGCGGCTTGCATTAGTGAACTTCGAATGAATAGGGCAACCTTTAGAGTATTGTGTGATATGGTAAGAGATATTGGAGGTTTGAGGTCCAATAGGAACACATCAATAGAGGAGGTTGTAGCAATGTTCATATATATCTTGGCCCATCACAAAAAAAGTAGGACAATTTCTCTACTTTTTTATCGTAGTACAGAAACCATGAGTCGGCAATTTCATGCGGTTCTTCATGCAATTTTGAAATTACATCAAATTTTACTGAAGAAGCCAGAACCTATCTCTCAGGATTGTCAGGATGAGAAATGGAAATGTTTTCAGGTACTTTGATGTCATTATACATTTTAATATTCTAATACATAAAAATTGGATTGATACTTCATGTAGTGTTGACTATAGATGCTAATCACATACTCCTTCAATTTGTAGGGTTGCTTAGGAGCATTAGATGGAACGTTAATTAAAGTTACACCTCCTAATGAGAATAAATCTCGGTATCGCACGAGAAAAAGTTGTATTTCAACAAACGTATTAGGCGTGTGTTGTCCAAATATGCAATTTATATATGTATTGACTGGATGGGAGGGTTCAACGCATGATGGTCGCGTGCTTCGTGATGCGATCTCAAGACCTAATGGTCTAAGAGTCCCTCTAGGTAAGTGATGATGCAATATCCAGTCAACGACGAAATTTTCATTTTCATTTTTTTCATGCTACTCAATTTGTATTTATTTTTCAATTATGAAGGTTGTTATTACTTGGTTGACTCTGGATATTACAATGCGAAAGGATTTCTTGTTCCCTATCGAGGACAACGATATCACCTCAAAGAATTTGATGGTCATAAACCAGAGACCCCAGAGGAATACTTCAACATGAAGCATTCCAAAGCTAGAAATGTTATAGAAAGATGCTTCGGGTTGTTGAAAGGAAGATGGAAGATTCTTGCATCTCCTTCGTTTTTTTCCATTCAAATCCAAGTTCGCATCATAATGGCACACAACTTAATTCGCAAGTTTATGAGTTTCGATCCACAAGAGTCAGTCGTGGAAGAAGAAGAAGAGGACAGGGATGAGGGAAGTGATGATGACGAAGTAGAGCATATTACACAAATTAATTCAAGTAATGAATGGCTTGAATTTAGAAATAATTTGGCCACTAATATGTATAACACATGGTCCACTAGATCCAGTGGCAATGATATTAATTAGTGCTTGTTTTGTATGCTTATTACAACAAGGATGTGATTTGAATTTATGTTTGTACTTGAATGGTTAATACACATATTTGAAGTTATTGTGTTTCAGATTTTCTTGTGTTTAAAACTTCAGATTTAATGAAGTTCCTTTTTATATTGTATGGTATTTCTGTCGTACATCTTGCATTGTCAATTTTTGTAGGATGACTACCTCTAACCCTATTGCTCGTGGACGGGTCAAAAACAAACAATTTTGGTCTAACGATGAGGTTGAGGCTTTGGTTGACGCCCTCCAAGAGCTAGCTTGCGATCCATTATGGAAAGCAGACTCTGGATTTAAGAATAATTACATGGGGCAACTACGTAAAATGATAGTGAGTAAGATTCCCAGTTTCAACAAAGATGTTATTCCTCATATTGAATCAAAGATCAGATATCTTAGAAGCAAATACAATCCCATTTCCGAGATGTGCATGCAAAGTGGTTGCCAGTGGGATGAGGTTGAGAATAGGATTAATTGTGAAAAACAGTGGTTCGATGAATGGTGCCTGGTAAGAGATTCCAAACTCTCATCGGTCATTTATTGAGCATTTACTTCAGTGGTTATATCTCTTATATCTTTACATTTTCTAAACATTACGTGTGTTTTTTTCTTGCCCTTATGCCCATTTCTTTTGTATAGACTCACCCCAGTGCTGCAGGATTGCGAGATTTTACATTCCCATATTTGCTCAAACTAGACATGGTGTGGGGTAAAGATAGAGCGACAGGGCTTGGAGCTGAAGATATAGCTGATGCAAGCATGGATCCTAGTTGCCAGAAGAATGTGATTGTGAGTTCTTTCTCAGACAGTGAAGATGTACCTGTTGTCGTCTCTCACTCACAAGGCTCACGTACAACTTCATCATGCAATACATCATCCAAGAAAAGAAAGAAACTCTCACCAAGAAGGGAAAGTTTCCATAAGAAAAAAAAAATCAGAAACACTTCAACAAAGGATTGATTCAAGGTTGGATAACTTTAGTACCAAATTTGAGTCCATTTGTGATCAGATGGCATCACAATATGCTGCTGTTACAAATGCTTTGATTGCGGAATCTAAATCTGAATGCCTAGGTGCTGACAAGATGCAGGAGGTTATTGAAGAATTAATTACCATTGGCATACCTCAAATGGATATTGGTAAAGCAGTTGAAATTTGCTACAAGGACCCTGCGAAAGTTGAGGTTATGTTCGCGTTGCCAAGTCATTTGAGATGGTCCTTTGTGCTTGGATTTATTCATCCATCTTCCAATCCGTGAACTATGTTTGGGTTATGTGGTTTACATTAGCTTTTGCTTTTTGTTTGTTGGCTTTTGTGCATAATTCCAACATGATACATTTGATGTTACATAACCAGGTTATTTTGAAAAACAGCAGTAATGTTGGAGTTGTAATATTGTCATTACGTAAATGCTTTGATAATCTATTGACATTATCTTGTATTAGCAGAAAGTTCGTGTTTGTTTTTGTTTTAACATGATGTTTCTGTGTTGCATACAGTGACATCATCAAACTCCCTGATAGCCCATTTGCATCTCTATCTATAGCGAACATGATGCTTCTGTGTTGCAATCCTATAATTATCCAGGAAGGAAAGAAATCAGGGGAGCTTTCAGTTCCAGTTGAACATGATGCTTTGAACATGTTGCAGTCCTATAATTATGATGCTTCTGTGTTGAACATGATGCTTCTGTGTTTCAGTTTCAATTCAAAAATAGATAATCAACTGAAAGCTCCCTTGAAATTATTGCTGAAACAACTGAATGTAAATATATAGGTATTTCTGCTACAAATTTTATGATGATAAAGTTGAAGTCAAGAACTATGCTTGTGCTATGATAAATTCTCGTGGACTTATTTTGTATGGTAAGACAAGTATACACGCCTTTACTTGTATTCCGTTTGGCATACATATTTTTATATTATTTTTTAAAATTATGATGTAAAAAATAATAATATTTTATATTTTTAATTAAATAGAATATTATATGTAATGAATGAGATGAGATATTAATATTGATTCTTTTATAGGCAAACCAAACACCATCAATGGTAATGGTAATGTTTACACAGTCCTAACCAAACAACACTTTGTAATCAATCATACCCATTCCCATTCCTCATCTCAATCAATCCCATTCTCATTCCTCCATTTGAACCAAGCGCACCCTTAGTTGTCAAAATGCAGTATATTATAGCACTAATGTGCTAGATCATGGTCTCAAAATGTTCCTGTCACTCATATGCTACGATAGTTTCATCTGGAGCGTAAGAATAAGCAAAATTACTTTTCTTTAAGCAGATTAAAAGCATACCTTCCTTGGTGGATTCGATTCCGAAGTTCCAAGTTGAAGTGATGTCTCGAAGGCAGAAGGAAGCCTTCCTAAGTGCAAACCAAGTCGAAGGAAGCGGAGAGTGTGATGACCATGGAGACTCTTTTCAGAAAACACGATGAGGCGGAGTAGGGACGATCTCCTTGTGAAGCCCTTGTCTTCTAGGGTTGAATCCCCGTCGTATCCAATAACAAGAAGAGTAGACGATCGAGAAAGCGAACCGTACTCTCACATATGGCTTCAGTTTTCTGTAGATCGACAATACCCTCGGTTTCCGACTGTTTCTTGCCGCAAAGGAAGGCGGCGGCGGCGGCGGCGGCGGAAGACGCAGCGAGTCTGGTTGGCGTCGTCGAGAGCCGAGGCAGTTCGCCTAGGCTTTAATGGGCCGCTATTGGTCTGATGAATTTAAGGCTTCTAATGGGCCTCCTCCATTAAAGTGTATATAATGTTATGTCATAGGCTGTTGTTTATGACCCATTATGCGATATAAATAATTCCTTCCCTACAATAAAGTAAATAAAAGACATGGTCGTCTGTGGAAGTCTTTGGCCCTAGTTACTGTGTATGACCATAGAAATAAGTCACACATATTTCCACAAAGAGTGAAATTAATTCCCAGGGTTAATTTCACTTAATTGCAGTAAAGATATGTTGTTGAAAGGAGAACTAGAGAAGTATCAAGGAGAACAAATTTGGCAACTACCACAAAATTAAATGAAAATGTTGTAATTCTAGTGCTATATATATATATATATACCTGATCGAGCTACCAGTATCTTAATTCTGAAGGAGTGCTTTGCTTTTTGCTCATTGTTCACCAAGAACAATTGTTTTTGTGAAGCTGCAGATATATATCATATATGATTTGGATTTGGATTTGGATGGTAAAAGAAATTAATAATTCACCTCAAGAAAAATACCTCCATCAGTTAACCACAAAATCTTTCTTCCAACGCATGCTAGTTGTTAGTTATATGTTATGCATGCCCTTGTACAATTTAATAGGTTGAAATGGTTGTTTCAGTGAGTTTTTTATATTTTATTTAGTATAAAAAATTAAGATTCAACAAGGGGGATGTAGCTCAGATGGTAGAGCGCTCGCTTAGCATGGGAGAGGTACGGGGATCGATACCCTGCATCTCCAATTTTTATTTTTAAAAAAATAAATTTATGCCTAAGGCAGTCAAAACTATTTACTATGGATTTCCTGCCACATCAAAGAATTTTATAATTCCATTGAACTACAATTTAAGTTATTACTATATTGATATTTAAGATTTTCATCATTCAATTTTAGGAAGGTCAACATTAATTTTGTCAGAATATTTATTTAAAAAAAAACAAAATCATCCTTTAACTTAATTGAATGCATGTGCGATACAAGCAATCTCAATACAAGGTCGAGGATTAATATTAATGTTGATTCTAGATTTAAACTTAATCGATTATATAAGAAAAACATTACAATTAATGATCTCTTATAAAGTGTCATATATATCGCTGCTGCTCGAGGGAGGCGATGGAAGACGGGCCGCGGATCCTCTGGTCCGCGGATTCCTGATCCCTCCCTGGGCCACATCGTGCTTATAAATATTCCAATCACGTGCGCGCCACGTGATCGCAGAGAAGCCAAACCGACGCAGCGCCGCACCCTCTCTCTCTCGCGAAAAACCTCACGCCCTCAGCCCTAAGCCCGACGCTTCCATCGGCGGCATCGCCCGACCCTTGCACCGTAGGCGTCCTCTCTCTCTCTCGCCAAAACCCCGACGCCTCCATCGCCGCCATCCTCCATCGCCCGACGCAAGCAGGCGCCGTCGCCTCCGCCCGGTGTCTGCTTGCGTCGGGGGAGGGGGAGGAAAAATGAGTCACTCGTGCCGTGTCGAAAACTGCTCGATTCAAAACTTCTCGTATGGAAAACACAAGGACAAGTTGAATTTTTATAGTTTCATTCGAATTCGATAAGAGTTTGTATCGACAGATCATTATTTACTACACAAGATGAAGTTGTCACATGATTTCCATATCACACGCTATTCATAGCTGACCATGTAGATCGATTCTTCCAGTATCCTGCCAATCTCTGTTTCAGATTAATGCTTCGTAGTTGATCTTATCGAGTTCCAGTCCATGGCTCTTCCTGCACTCGTAGTAGAACACGGCGTACGCAGCCATGGAGTACATCTCACACAGCGCGGTCGCTGCTGCCGCCATAGCCCACAGCCGCATCTGCTTTTCCTGCGGAGGAGGCGGAGGTCCCGGCGGTCCGGCCGAGGCCGTCGCCAGCGCCACGCCTAAGGCTACCAGGATGCCAAGCTGCCGCATCTGCTTTTCCTGCGGAGGAGGCGGAGGTCCAGGCGGTCCGGCCGAGGCTGTCGCCAGCGCCATGCCTAAGGCTACCAGGATGCCAAGCTGGACCGACTTCAGCAACATCGTGAGCGCCGTCCCCCTCTTTTTGTTCCCGATGAAGAGCTCTACGGACCACGAGAGGGCGCCGATCCCCCAGGGCTCCTCGACGGCCGTCACCACGAGGCTGATCCACCACCGCGTGGAGAGATAGAGGTAGAGGAGCGGGCGACGGCGGCGACGGCTGCGCAAGCGGGCGATGCCGCCGATGGAAGCGTCGGGCTTAGGGCTGAGGGCGTGAGGTTTTTCGCGAGAGAGAGAGGGTGCGGCGCTGCGTCGGTTTGGCTTCTCTGCGATCACGTGGCGCGCACGTGATTGAAATATTTATAAGCACGATGTGGCCTAGGGAGGGACCAGGAATCCGCGGACCAGAGGATCCGCGCCCATGGAAGACACGCGTGCGCGTTCACGCGCATGTCCCATGAAGCCGACAAACAAAGATGCCCAAATGCCAGCAGTTCGGATCCTCTGTCCCGAACTCGCGTCTGTCCCTCTGTCCCGAGCACAAAACGACAAAAGAAACACGCGCTTCTCGCGTGACTTCGCCCACTCGCAGTTTAGAAGCCGAAGCGCGCCTAAATCCCGAGCTCTACCCGTGCCCTAAATCCCGAGCGCCCAGTACACGTCCCCGGCGACGGCGAAGTCGCGCGACGGAAATTTGAGCGTGTGCTTCGCCCTTCTCCTTCTCGATCGCGCCCCGGCGACGGCGAAGTCACACGACGGTGCTGTACGCGTGTGCTTCGCCCTTCTCCTGCTTCGCCCTTCTCCTGTTCGATCAGATGAGTTAATTTCATTGGGAATATGCCTCTGAAGATATGTTATCCTGCGTTAGAATATGAAGAATGGCGCATAATAAGCTTAATTTCATTGGGAATATGCCTCTGAAGATATGTTATCCCGATGCCTCAAAGTTCTATTGAAAAAGAAGCAAGTTGATGTTGCCTTTCTAAGTGATGCTGATATATGGGGAAAAGTGGGGATCGATGTAGTCTTGCAACTTTTTGATGAGATGTCTAAACAAGGTTTTAACCCAACAGTGAAATCTTATAGTTCTATTGTGGATGCTTTTTGCAAGGTGTATTGCTTGGAGGAAGCTAAGGGGTTGCTACTACACATGCAAGAAGCCTGTAAACCTCCTAATGCAGATATATATACCTCTCTGATTAATTGTTGCTGTAAACTAAAGAAGTATTCAGAAGCACAATTGTTTATTGATTCTATGGTTTCATGTGGTCATTTGCCATATCTTGCATCCTATCAGTTGCTGTTTTCAGGACTTTGTGAAGAAGGAAGCTTTGATGAGGCTAAATCAGTTTTCACTAGCATGCTTTCTAGGGGCTATAGTTGTGATGAAATTGCATGGAAAATTCTCATTGACACTTTACTTGAGAGAGGCCATGTTGATTTGTCCTTGGAATTTTTTATTATGATGGAAGAAAAACATTGTTTTCCTAGTCGTGAGATATATACAACTTTGGCCAAGGAACATTCCAATGTAGTTAATGGCAGTAAATGAATTGTTGGGCTCCCCTAGTGACTGACATTGGCTTGCAGATTTTTATATACCAAAGCTTCCTATGTTGGCATTGGATCAGTTCAAATGTATAGAGCAATTTGAAGATTATTTAAGCAATGCAAGCAGTGTTGTGCATTTGGAACAGATCTTGATCTTTGAAGATCCCTTTCAAAGGTTGGTCCGCTACATCTTCTCAAATATTCCAGTCATCTCCATTTTTATGTGTGGATTGTTCTTAATTCTAGAATTTCGTGTTATTTGCAATTCATTTATTCTTGTCTTACATACATTCTACATGTATTCCCTAAGCTAAGCTTCGCCAGTTCTTCATTTTAATTTGCATAAAATCCTGTCAATTGTACTTCTAATGGTCATACTTTGTTGGTAATATATTACTTGGTTATGTTAATAAGGTACTTGTGGTTTGCATTCATTTTACTGTCATCTTTGTGTAGATGTTATTAACATGTAAACTGGCGGTGCATTTAGGATAGAAGTTATGAAATCTGGAGAACATTTTTAAGTGTGTCACAACATCATGTTTTTTCCCCTATGAACAGGTTTTGGAGGCATTGTCTGTTAGATGATTTTATAGAGTTTTCAGTTGGATTAAGTGCATCTACTTCTACACATTTTCATTATCTGTTGTCTTTCAGATCCAACTATTATTGTGCTGCGAAGAAAGAGAACTAAGCACCAACTGGGTTCAAGGCAAAAAAGGAACGATTTTTTTTAAAGATAAAGCAAGCACACAGGAGATCTCGGAACAAGTAAGAAGTCAGAGACGAGTTGACTTTGTTTCTCACGCTGACTAGGTTCCATACTCTTGATGACTATAGAGTATTGACTTACTGAAGTTGACCCTTTATTTGATTGCTAATGCAGATTTTAAGGAAAAAAGAATTGTGGACATGCAGGACGGGCACCAAGAACAGTGACTTGGTCTTTGACCTACTCGCAGCTCTTTGGCCTACGAGATGTATAGTAATGGACGTTGACCTAACGATGGTGGATGATGAGACAAATTTTGAAATCTAAATATTGAGGGAAAAGTCGTCCAGAGATTCATGATTCAATCAACCCTACATATTCTTTTCTTCTTAATACGTGTGCTGTGTATGCTTGAGGCACAGTGTATATCGATTATTGACCACAAATTTATATGAAATTAACTCATCTGAGTTTGTAATTGTTTCACCATCAACTGTAGCATTCTACTTGAAAATCCCAAATAAGATATTAAAGTCTTTCAGACTGTGCTCCATTTCCCCATTGTTCTATTTCTTTCAATGATTCAATGAAGCCCAATATTCCATTTCATAAGAGCTCATTTTTGCACTGCACTCAGCTTAAGTTGCAATTTGACGACTCATAAGGATCATATTATGAACTTTGCATTGATTTATTCTGTGAAACGCCAACAGAACTTACCTGAGCTATGAAGCATAATTTGCATTTTGATTACATACAAAACAATATATATTCTTTCAAGGTTGCTGAGTGTTAATTACAAAAAATTCTTTCTACAAGAACATGGATCAACATGAACATAAAAAAATTCTGTTCAAATTTAGAAATTAACGTACCATATATATGAATCAATGTATCATCAAAACATACATTAATTTTTTGTTACAAAGACCAAATCTTTTAGACATCACTGATACACAGTCACCATCATGGTAGCTCAACAAAAAAGAGCATACCTCAATGAGGAAACAATGTTGCGTGGAGGGAGGTTGATCCCTCTTCCATGTATGGTTTTCCTTTTCTTTATAAACAGTAGAAGCATCAAAGAATGGTTACATATCTTCGGCAAGTTATACGAGGACCTGTGCTGTTGGAATGCATCGTGAGCATTTGGCGCGAGGATGGTTTGTTAGACTGCAGGCACAGCCTTCCAGTAGCTCCATATCT
This sequence comes from Boesenbergia rotunda, assembly GCA_024364735.1. Lineage (NCBI taxonomy): Eukaryota > Viridiplantae > Streptophyta > Magnoliopsida > Zingiberales > Zingiberaceae > Boesenbergia > Boesenbergia rotunda. Next base: position 776,651 of record JAGFNQ010007818.1, on the reverse strand, counting down.
TCCTCAAATGTGAATACGGAAGCCATTTTTGGATTCTCCAGTAGCAACTTTGATGCCAGAAACCCAGCAATTGACCATGTTTGATACAACCGCGATTGTTTACCAACGAATCTTGTGGTCAGGGTGTCATAGTATTAAGGCCATTGATCGTTCGCAAGCCTTTTCTCAGCTACAGAGACAGCTTTTTGAGCTAATTCAGGCCTGCCCATCTTGATGCAAGCCAATTTGAACTATAAACGTCACAAAGGCAATACATTTAGTAAAACGATTGGAAATAATTGAGTGATACAGAACTATCGATAAACACTTTAATACCTGCCATAGTAGGGTAGGCCATGATCCACCATTATGATATGACCAAGGCCTGCAAAATATCTACTGTTATTTGATCAAGAAACTAAGCAACTACAGCAATCATCAAAGGTAACTTTTATGGATACCTGTTACCTTTGCTTTTAGAATAACAAGTGATATTTGGTATCACTAACATCAACAATTTGTCATATTGGTAAAGAATGACAGAAATGTGATTTGCAAATTATCGAGTGTTGTTTGATCAAGACACTTGACAATTATGACAAACATCAAAGAGAGAACTTTTGAGTTTACGGTTGCTGATTACCTTTGCTTTTAGAATAACTAGTAGCATTTCATATCACTAACATCATCAATATATCATATTGGTGAAAGATGATAGAAAACTGATTCAAGTTCTAAGCCATGAAGATTGACTCTCATTAAACAGAAGGCTATGTTGGGTTTTTACTTACGTGTTTTTCGGATCACTGCCAGTAATTATGCGCCATTCTTCATATTCTAACGCAGGATAACATATCTTCAGAGGCATATTCCCAATGAAATTAACTCATCTGATCGAGCGGGAGAAGGGTGAAGCACACGCGTACAGCGCCGTCGTGTGACTTCGCCGTCGCCGGGGCGCGATCGAGAAGGAGAAGGGCGAAGCACACGCTCAAATTTCCGTCGCGCGACTTCGCCGTCGCCGGGGACGTGTACTGGGCGCTCGGGATTTAGGGCACGGTTAGAGCTCGGGATTTAGGCGTGCTTCGGCTTCTAAACTGCGAGTGGGCGAAGTCACGCGAGAAGCACGTATTTCTTTTGTCGTTTTGTGCTCGGGACAGAGGGACAGACGCGAGTTCGGGACAGAGGATCCGAACTGAAATGCCAGAGGCAGACGATCGCACCTCAGAACCCCACCGCCAATAAAATTAAAGCTTTCAACGGCGGCTCGTCACGTCGCACCGTATTTTATTACTGGAATCAGACACAAAAACAAAAGTAGACTTCGTGTGCAGTATACGCAAACCAAGGTTAAGTTACGCCCGTGATCCACAATAATTTTAATTATATATACTTTTTTGTTTTATATAAGATTATTTCTTTATTATCACCGGATAAAACAACACTAAATAAATATTTATAAACTGGCCAGTTCTTGTATCAATAAAAAAAATTATTTATATTCCCTACGTACACATTTTTTTTACTATTTCAACTATTAAATATTTACCTAATTATCTTTATTTTTAAATAAAAAATCAATAATCAATAATAAAATATAATTTATCCTAAATTTAAGAGTATTTATCTAGAGTCATCCCATTAATTCTGCTTAAGTCAATCGATTGATATGAATTTTAAATTGGTTGACAATGAAAAAAAAACGTGTTCAATTAAATAAAAAATGTATTCAATTATAATTTAATAATGTTGAATTTAGGAACAATTATATATATTTTTTGAATGTTTTGGATTTTTATCTATTTCATATTTTCAAATATGGAATAAGTCAAATCAAATAAGGGATGTTAATCTTTTTATCATTCTGGTGTCGAGCTATTTTTCCGCAGGATCTCTCCTACAGTATAGTCACCGCAGTAGAGTTTAACCACCAAGTTCAAGATGGATTGGTGTGGTTCCTCTACGCCTAAGACACCAGAATATCAAACCAAACCATGAACGAAGAAAGGCATGAGAGAAAAGCATATTGGCTAGTGATTGTGAGGCCCCAATTCTTGACTGGAAGGGACACCAAAGGCCTTTGCCCTTCCATCCCTTGGATAGATAGAGAGGGTGGGCAGAGATTTTGGTTTTTCATGTTGTCAAACAGTTGAACAATGAAAATAGATAGCAAGTGCCTGATCGAATTGATCAGGTCCTGTAGGAACAAGGTTCAAATCTCTCGGTCTGTTAGGATGCCTCAGCTGCATACATCACTGCACTTCCACTTGACACCTATCGTAATGATAAACGGCTCATCTCGCCGTGACCTTATCTTGGATTCTCAATACTTCTGTCACTCCAATTGATATTTCTAAAGCATGAACTACAGAAACAAATTCTGTAAATCTAAACACTTACAGTGATCTGCACTTGGAGAAGAAATCGGAAGACTTTGCCATCTGAAGAACAATTACGAACGAATCGAAAAGTTCTTCATGGGTTCACAAACCAAATCCCTCTTCTGTAATTGGACAAACCAATCTTAAATGTTCTTCTCAATAACCCCTTCTTCGTCTTGTGCACCCGGACGAACCTTATCTTATACACACGAGACGAACCCTTTCTCTTTGACCTCGCACATACCTCGCACATAGCTTGTCTCGTACGATCTTCATTGGCTTGGACGCACACACATAGCATATCCTCTCCACTGTCTTGTTCGACTCCCCTTTGCCTTGGAAGCAACACTTATAGGGGGTAAGAGGTCTCTTCATATTCCTCCATTAATGGAGGAATATGAATGAGTTGGAAGATGAAGAGGAAGGGGTGCCTCTTCATCTTCTATAACTCCAACAGCTCCATCCCCGCAGGGACAGAGAACCCGTCGCTGTCTCGGTTGTGCTACCGGGGACTCTGGGGAAGTCAGAATAAGAGAGCACTCATCTTGAGGTGGACTTGCTACTTAGATGCTTTCAGCAGTTATCCGCTTCCCCTATAAATAAACTTGCAACAACAACCCCATTGATAATTCCATCAATTATATTTCTATCAAAAAAAACTAAGTTAGTTTGGTTAATCCCCTTATAACCAAGGTAAAAACTCTAGTATAAAAAATATCTATATAACCACAATTGTAGGACCAATTGTATATTCTATTTTTTATTTTTTATCTATAAAAAATAAATGTAATTAAGTAATGATAATATATTTGAAATAGTTAAAATAAAAAAATTACACATAGAGAATGATAATAATTTTTTTTATCTAAAAAAAATTGATTTTGACGCATGAGGATCTAAGTCAATTTATAAAGGAAATTGAGTTTGATGTATGAGGATCTAAGTCAATTTTATATTAATGGTGACATAAGACGATTCGTTCATTCCAGCGCTTTTATTAATTTATTCCAAGGTCAATAGAAAAAGATAAATTATATGAGCTATTAATCTGAATATTATGATTAATTTATAAGAATGATGGATATATCAACTTTATCAAATTTTTGATTCTCCAATATCACGTAATAATCATAAATCATCTTGTTGGAATATCAATTTTATATTAAAATTTTAAGACGCGGAGAGGGGACTGGATCGTTGTCATGATTTCGGACGATAAGCACGTCTATTTCAAGGATTACGTGTGATTAAAAATAACTAATTCTCAATTATCGCTCACCACGTGGATCGCGCTTTCATCGAATAACGCTGCATACTGTGCTAATTTTCCGTACGTTGCCCACCACACCAAGATGCCTACCACTTGGGTGGTTAGCGAGACATTGGGCCCACCACCGACGGAGAAAGCCTAACGATTGCAGAAAAGTACCGTTCGGCTAACTGCGTGCCGGCCACTTATCCCGAGATTTATTTTTTTTTCTTTTTATTTAATTTTATATTTATTTGCTGTTGGAAAATTGTTTTATTTATTGGATTAATTAATTAGTCTATAAATAAAAGTCGGACACGGGCGGAGTCGACGAGCCGCTGAGCGATCTGAACCGTCGAGGCGATACGATGAGGCCGTCGCTGTGGCGGCCGGCGCGGGTGGCCGACTTCTCCTCCTCCTCTTCGAAGCAGTGCGAGGCGGCGGCGGTGATGGAGGTGGCGGCGACTGAGGGGCACGTTCCGGTGTGCGTGGGGGAGGAGATGGAGCGGTTCGAGGTGCCGGCGGAGCTGCTGAGCCGCCCTGCCTTCGCGGCGCTGCTCCTTCGGTCGGCCCGGGAGTACGGCTACCAGCAGCGTGGCGTGCTCCGCATCCCCTGCCCCGTCCCGCTCTTCCGCCGCCTCCTCAGCGCCGGAGGTGAGGCCGAGGCGGAGCTTATCCGGGCGCTCCGCCACGAAGAGGAGTAAACCGTGAACGAATCGAATGGTCGCATAGAAGAGTTAATTTAATTCCTTTTTTACCCCGCGTCCGACGTCTACTGGGTTAGTGTTAATTGCAGTGAGCAGTGAGGGACAGTGATGGAGTCTCCCTCTTCGTTTAGACGATTTAAAACCTTTTTAAGAGCAATGATCCAACAATATTTAACATTCTTAACGAAAATGATATGATATTTTTTCATGTACATATTTGATTATCGTTTGGACATCATCGTTGATGATTTTTAATCGTCATCCAGAATCAAATTATATTCTGAAAAACATGATAAATTTGTTGAAGATCTAATTGAAATGCTATGCCATTTAGGTTGAATTATTAAAATTTAACCTTATCTATCATTTTTATTTTATTTTTATCTTCTTCCCTCGTTGTGGACTTCTAATTATTAAGAGCCGCAATTGAAATGCTCCTTTTTTTGTGCCCGTTCTTTATTGCAACCGCTGCTAAATAATTTTCAAAGATGGCATTTTAAGTGGGTAGAGGAAAAGGAAATTCCACTAATAAATGTATTCGACAATGATTTTTCCTTTTTTTTTTAGAAAAAAGATCTCTCTTTCTCTAAATTTCTAATGCACTGACTATGATAATTTGTCAGGTCTTCGTCCATCATTTGTGCATCCAGACTCTTTCCACCTCTAATCATTTAATTTCATTCCTTATCATTTAAGGATACACTATAAATTAATTTCTTAATTTACTTCTATTTACACAATTTAAAGATGACGAAAAATACATGAGATAAACATAATTATTTTTTACTATTATATAAAAGCTTTTGCTATATCCCATGTGACAAAAAACAATTTGCTGACCTCAACGTCCCCATCAGACCATCTTAAGACTAACACAAAAAAGATAAATTACAATGACTAAACAAGCTAGTACTTGATGGGAAAAGGTATACGGGGATCAAAGTATTACACCCGACTATCCCTCGAATCGAATGCACACCCTCGACAAATTTTTATGTACTAACCATTCCAGCTAAGCCTGCGGGAACACTTTGCTGCCTCGCAGCATTGTGGAGTTCTTGCCTTCTACCTATCACGATATGGGAAGGAAAGTGATGGAAATCTATGAATGTGTTTGATTTTTTCTTGCCCAAATTTGTGAGAGATATTATAATTGGATTTCCTTCATAGTTCTTTCTTATATTACAATGTAAATCCTCTTGTCATGATGCCTTGAATCTAAAGGCCTTATTATATCTCTTCAGTACCAGACCCAAGAGATAATTTTTCAATCAAATTTTTGATTCGATTTTCATAATTATACACCATGACGGCAGGCACTAACTGCTATTTTTTTTTGTTGCTGCTGCTACATAATAAATGAAGACAAAACACTGTTAATTAGGCTCTTGTTTGACTTGCCACCAAACTTGTCGATTCACTTCGATACATAATTAAAATGGGAAAAAAAGGATCCAATTTAGTAAAATAGTCTAATGATTAGACACAGTCTGAAAATCCGCGGAGCAACCAACGGTCAACTCCAAGGCAGATAATAGCTGCAAGAAAAGACACAAAGATCACACCCCCGAATCATGTAAACTTCTATTTGATGAAACAGGAATGGCCTACCTGTTTATGCTGGCATTAGAACCACCTCCCTCAACATCATGTCGTATAATTGATCAGATTGTTAGGAAAAACTCAACTAGGGTTCATGCAATTCTATATATAGTAGGTAACTCCCACCAGCAATTGCTGTTCCAGAGGATTTTATCTCCCCAATTCTTAGTTTGTCAAGCCATGATCGCGCAATCCTACAAGTTTACACATCCTCTTCATCTTCTGGATTTTCAAGTGCGAGCAGATGCTTTCTGAAAGAAGATGCTGCCTCTTCTCTCTCATCTAACCTTCCAAGCTTGTCATATACAATGGCTATCAAATAGAAAGCTTCGGCAGCCATTTCGTTATACTGTAAAAGAATGCACTTGTAACAAGCACAAAATCAAATTTGAAATAATTTGACCTGGAAAAAGATAACACTTCTGAATTCTGATGTAGTGCAACGTGAGAGATTATGATAGGAACCATATATTAACATTAGTGAGATAGACATGCATCATACAACTCACCTCCAGAATTTGCAGTTCTTCAGAAGCTTGGCTTAGAGGATCTAGCACTGAATCAGGGTCTTCCAAAACTGAATGAGGTAAAATGGAGAACATGAATGCGAACAGAAATCAGGACACAATTTAAAATTAGGTATGAAGGTTAAAATTTCAGAAGTCAGATATACAGGAAATCTACCAATGCCATTATGTCACAATATAACAATGCAGATGTGTAGGATCATGCATACTCACTTGAGAAGGTAGGGTCAGATAATAGACATTTTGCTAGTGCAATGTTGGCCCGTGCACGCAGCTCAAGCCCTCCATGACCTAGAATCAGCGGAAGAGCAAGATGAACGAGGGACAATGCTTTCTTTGCATGACTTGATCCAAGAGCAAGCCATAATTCAGCGAGTATGACAGTGGCTGATGCTTTAAGTAGATCCAAATTAAATATTTTGCAGAATGATAAACTTGCTAATGCGTAAGGCAGTCCGAGGACAGTGTCACCAGCTTTCTGTCAAAATCAAAAGGGGAGAAGATAAGTTCACTATGGGGGAATTCAGAAAGAAATCAATAGGTCATGTGTTTTTTTACCTTATGAATTTCAGCAAGCAAAAGAAGAACAGTGGCATTCTCAACCTGCATGTTAAACTTGTAGCATGTGGAGAACAGATTGCTTGCAACTGCAGCAGCCTAATTAGAACTACTTATCAGATGTATATACATGGCAGATTTATTCATTCCAGTAATTCGAGCATAACTATCAAATGCAATTAAGCAAATTATTAACAAAGAATGATGATGGCACAATTTGAGTCCATGATCCACCAACAAACCTATAAGCCTATGAAATTGGACTAAACTAAATATGAATTGATTAACACGTTTTCCAGTGTAAATATGAACCTGTACTTCAATATGGAATGCTAGTACAGCAGAAAGTATCAATCAAAATAAATCTAAAGAATTTGCACAAATTTCTTGCCTCAACCCTCAACCAAGAAACTAGACAAATATCAGTAAAAGTCAAAATAGTGAGGATGAGATACTTGGCTAAACTGATTTGCTGCAAGTAAGGTTCGTGCATGTCGAAGACCAGCCTCTGTCTTAAGGTCCATATCCACTCCAGAAACAGATGAAGCAAGAACTCCAAACTTATCACAAATTTGTTGAGCAGCCTTCAAATTCCCCCTGGATCAGTCCATTCAGAATGAGATATCTGGAACCTTACAGTATTCCAACTAATCAACTGGAGGCAATGAAGAAAAATTTAACAACATACCTGTGTAAAGCTCGCTCATGAAGAAGCTGTAGCTTAAGAAGCTGGATGTGTTGATTCGATAAAGAAAAAAATTTCTTTTCTGCAAGCCTCAGTGCATTAAATGCCTCTGAAAGGAAATGAGAGGGATAAAATGTTTCATAAGACAGAAATTAATGCAGATGAGTAAACCTTTGACACGAAACCAACAAAACATTGTCACACAATAGGAAGAAAGAAAATTTGTTTACTTCAAACATCTCAGTCAAGTAAATAAGAAAGACTAGAGAATACAGCCACATAAAATTTATGGTGAGTAGATACTTACCAGTATATCCTTTGAATACACTCAAATGCTGTATTAACTTTGCATACGCTAGTGATAACTCTGATGAACTGACAGTAAAATCTTTAGATAATTCATCCATTTATAATTTGCAAAAAAATATGTCACCTAGACATTCAACCTAATAGGCCAAAAATGATACCTTGCAGCATCGGAAAAGCACGTTGCATAAACCAAAGCATTCATCCGAACCAATGGAGAGCTTAAGAAAAAAAAAATAGAAGATAAAATGAGCTACATAAAGTTAATGTTGCTATCAAAGTTAACTCATAGTAGTAGCCAAGTTGGATTACATAGGATTAAAGCTGCTAGATGACAGAAAATTCTCTTTAGTATACATAAAGGTTGAGCATAATATTGCAGAAGATATGTAGATTGACAATAGTGATAAGATAAGACTAACCATAATTAAAAAGTGATCCTTAAACAATATTCTCTTTAGTATAAATGAGAGATGCAGGCAACATCACCAAAAAAATATCATCAAAGCTATGTAGTACCAAAAATAATAGCACATCTCAATTGCAAAAAAGTAGGCAAACAACAACAGCAACAAAATCTAATAGATTCACCATTTTCATAGAGTCAATGACCAGCTAGCTCCATGGAAGGCTCAATTCTTTTCAATAGTAGATGGGGTAAGCAATAAGCACAATGCATTAGAGAATTTCCGGTAATAGATTTTTTTATCATTATGACACATTAACTTAGTCAAACCTCGGCTACTATGGCCAGACCTTTAAGGTAAGTATTGCATTAAAAAATTGCATTACTTGATTCATCAAACTAAGAAACAGGCTTCTTTTTCAAAATATATATATTAAAAAAGTAGAAACCATGACCATTCAACTGTTTAGAATCGGCTACATGAATCTTTGTGCATCCTTAAACACGTATAAAAGAAAGTAATATTTGCAGCTAAATCATGAATAATGATAGTAATTCCTGGTAAAAAACACGCAAAGGATGTACCAAAACACTCCATCTAAGTCCATTCATGAAGTACTAGAATTACCTGCCATAGTATTCCCATGTTGTGGACCTAAGCAAATAAGACGCACCAGCTAATTGCAAGACAGACCTAGGTATAGGACTGGGCTGTGCATGAAACTGAAACACATCAAAATCATTAGCTGATAAGCTCCTGGACATATGTGACATAAGCCATGGATTATCAGCAGTTGTCAGGTTCTTAAGCCATGAAGTGCTAAAAGCACCAGTGTCGTTTAGTTGCAAAATCCCATCTGCTCCAAATTCACTTAACACTTTGGAACTTAACCTTAGCTCCTGTAGAGATGACAGGCAGCAGGAATGTCAAAATATCACAGCTTCAATGGAGAAATCATATTTAAACTAGGGGAAAATAAGTGTAATGAATAAAGAATAGTTTACTTACCTTGCAGACACTTATTGGGCATGTTTTAAGCTTCATCGAAGCTTTGGGACCAAAAGAGATCAATGGTTTCTTCACATGCTGAAAAAATAAAGATGCCAGAAATTTTCAGATTCAAAGGAAACATACAGATTACAGACAAGATGACTCTTTTGTCCAGCATAAAGGATGAACATGGATAGCAACAAAAACATTCTGTAAACTTTGCTGCTTATCCAACAAAAACAACAATAAAAAGTCAAGCTAGTTCCAACTATTTGCAGTCGGCTACATAAATCTTCCCTCCATTAACTTTATGCAAAGCTAGTTCAAATTCCACGCCTCTCGCAAGTGTTAATAGAGAAGAAAACAAATACAACTTATTCAAGAACAAGAGGAAGATGCTGCAGCAAAGCTAGTTAAAGTTACTATATATTTGCATATAACAAATATCATCACATCATCTTCAGATACAAGCAAGTTAAAGAACAAAATGAGTCAGTTGATGGAAGATATTGTGCTTCTTTACTCCCACCTCGACACTTTGGGGTAAGTATAGGGATCCAAGTAATCCACCCATGAAAGGTGGCCTAGGTGACTTCTTCACTTTATCGAAGACTATATAAATCTTTCCTCCAAGAACTTTATGCAAGGCTAGTTCAAATTCCATCTCTCTCACTAGTGTTAATAGAAAATGATGTGGCAAATGTTAGCTGCCTCGACGTGGGCCAGTGGAGTCTATGGTCATGCTGAGCTGTCAGTTAAGTCAAAGGGAGCGAAGATGGTCACACTTAAACCAAGTCTGGTCAGAAGCCAGCCTGAGCCGACCTGCCAACATTACTTGGGAAGCAATGCCCAACCTCCTTCACTCGGCCAGGCCGACCTCCTTCAGCTTGGCCCATTCCAGATACCTCCGGATGTGATCACTAGCCCCCCTCGGGCAACTCATCCATCCGTGATCTCAGACAGGAACAGAGAATAAAACAAATGATGCTGCAGACAGCTAATTAAAGTTACTATATATTCACATATGACAAGTATAACAACACCATCTTCAAATACAGTGTGTTGCGTAAATGGGATTTAAGTAATCCACCCATTAGAGATGGCCTAGGTGATTTCTGCACTTAAACCTTGAAGTCTTACTGGAAACAGAGACATAATTAGAATAGCTTAAGTTTAGCCTTTAGGAGAGCTAAGGCAATTGTGAATGTTTAACTTTTAGATATTCAAATAACATTTGGTCGGAAACCCTCATCCTTAGCTGTTCTCAGATTTGATTTTGTTTTCTAAGCTTCAGGAACATAAAATCTTCTATAAAAATATGTATCCCCACAGTATTATCAACATTGATAGGATTTGTGGAATACACAGAGCAAAATTAATAAAACTAACACTAACATAATATACAGGCTGAATATCCATAGGGACATTCTATATTTAATCTTGACAGTATATCCAATCTAAAAGCAACTACCTTTTAATATTCTTTTGATAGCACATCCACAACACATTCCAGAAACACAAGAACAAGAAAGATCAGGAACAAAAATGTTTTTGCTTTTCTACAGGTTTGATCTTACTCTTTGTAAAATAGAATTGTTGTAGAACAGATTTCTTAGATAAATTGTTTACTTTTTTACACATTCGGTCTTACTCATTGTGAAATGGAATTGTTGTGAAACAGATTTCTTAGATAAAAATACAAAACAATACAAGTATCTTTTTTTAACTTACCCTATAAATGGAGAAGACATTTCATTATCAAAATCTAAAAAAGATAGCCTACTTAGCTAGGGCCATTTTTGGTCCAACCTATCTCTCAACATTGTTAGGGGTAGAACAAAATTTAAAAATCAGATTGCCATTCAGTAAATGGAAATGGTTAGGAATGAACTCTCCAGAAATTCTAGCACCATTATGTTCTAAGAAGAAACATTCAATAATTGAAGAAATGAAAAGATACAGTGACAAAATTTGACATTATTTAAAAAAAAAAATCAGGAGTGCAGAAATAACTTGACTAAACTAACCTTGAGATCAAATTTTGCCAAGGCGAGCCGATTGAAGGCTAACAGATTTGTGAGCTTTAGATGATTAGCCCTCCCAAGCGATCGTTTAAGAAGCACAAGCAATTGTTTCTGGGTGGATAATGGTGTAGCAAGACCAGTAGAAGTGCCCAGAAATATGGGGAACCAATAATTCCAGTCATATTTGAAACTCCTACTTCCGATAATAGTTTGCATATAGCTGCCAATGTGTAAGCAAGGCATGCGTCATCATTGTTCTACAACATTTAGCACGTTCAGAATCAGTTGACAATGCATAGGCACTCAAGCAAGGACTCACAAATAGACATACAGATAATATCTTATCCTATGCCCACCATATCAAATTCCAAATATATGCAAAGATTTTTTATAAGGATATATTGCTAAAGGATAAAAGCAGTGAAATCTTTGGAAACTGTGCCACCATGGACCCCTTACACTTGTTTTCATTTGTTATGCATATCAAACAGTTAACAAGTTTGCACCCAATCTCTGGGTTGTAAGTCAAATCATGATCTACACGATTATTACACAAATCTAGATTAATAATCATAAGGTGTGTCTACTTGAGTGAACAAAGCGGGGAAAGAAAGAAAGAGTGGTGGTGAAAAGAGGAGAAGGTTTATCTACTTGAAAAGAAAGGAAAGAAGAGAAAATGAGATTAAAAAAATGACAAAACAACCTCTTTCATTTTATCAACCCCAAGACATGGAGTTAATCCAGTCTTTTCAACTCTTTTCCTCTCATTGATCTTTCTTCCATCCATTTTTAGATGGAACCAAAAGTGGAGAAAGAAGCACCAAACGTCCCCTTCCTTTGCTTTTACTGTGTCTTCTTCTACCAGAGTAGATAAGAGAACTGACGCTTTTCCCCTTTCCTTTCCTTCTACTGAGATCCCTTCCCCTCAAGTAGGTGTGTCGTTAAATATCACTACCAATAATAACCCTTTTAACATTTTAACTAATTACAACAGTTTTGAATAGCAGCCAAGAAATCTAAAACAAATCCACCAAATCAACGATTTTTTAAGCTCACAAACAAAATATATTTATCTTGAGCATAAAAAGAAACTTATAGAGAAAAAAAAGTTGGATGCAAAATACCAATGTTGGGAAGTTGTCATTAGTTATAAGAAGAATGATGCCCAGTAAAAACAATGACATTAAGTGTAAATAAGAGATGTAACTCCTCAATTAAAGTAAACCAACTACAACATACCTGTTGTGAGACCCTTACTGCTTCAGTTAGAGCCTGACAAGAGGGGAAAACGAGAGCTATTAGGGGTCAAACGAGCTGAGCTAATTGCAGAATAGAGAACTTTTGAAATCACTATATGCTAAAGAAGGTACTATTAAGACAAAATCACAATATAGCTAGTCAAATATGCCACACTGAACAATTATCTGGCATTTCAGAAACGATTTAAGAACAAAAAAAAAATGGGCGATTAAATATCCTTCCATGCTCTAAAGTCCAAAAAAAAAAAGATTCAATACCATTAAATAGATGTAAAAATGAGACAGTCATCAGGTCTCAGCAATGCTGCTCATGCACTTATATCACAATTTAGTCAAAGAGTGGCTCAAAGAAAATAATCAATGGGGCTCTTCATGCATCTGCAAAATATTAGAAAATATGTATCTAATGACAACAAATAAGTTAAATACTTGGCCCATAAACAAATGGTGCTGTCTAGAAATTTACAATCTTGACGGCCAAGAAAAAGAGAGAAGAAAAGGATGATGGGTTAAAAGAGATTACCTCCAAAGCTTTCTTAGGATGGCCAAAATGACTATGCAGCGAGCCCAGACATAGCAAAGCAGTTTCATATTTCCCAACCTCAAATTCAGAAGATGGAGCAGCTGATCTGTTAAAAAGTCCTTCCATCCCTGCACTTTAGGGGTTCAAGTATCCAGTCAGAAAACAGGGCTTCTTATTTTCAAAGTCACCAATGTAAAATATTGGTTAATAGCAACACACATTAAGAATATAATTCATGAAACTAAACCAATGTGATTTCCATTACATGAAGAATTACTGAGAAGGGCAGAAGGCATTAATGGAGGGAAAATCTGTTGGACAAATTTGTAAAAACAGAATACACGTGTTAAATTGATAAAATGAAGCATCCACATAATGACAACATAAGATATTAAGAATACAAGGATGTGGGTTTAACAACTGCAAGAAAATTTGAGTTTAAAATATTATCTGTTTACTTAACTTCAGAAGAAAGTCCGAAAATGAAAAATAAAACATGACAGTGGGAATCATTTGATGATATGATGAGACAGTATCAATCATCAATCAAAGATCCATTGTTAAGGGCAAATACTTCATTTGGTAAGAATAACTGAAACCAAGAAATAGCTTTTGATGGTTCTTGATTGTAGAAATATCTATATAGCACATTACACGGAAACAAAACAAAAATCAGGAAGCTTGGAAACGATAAAATAATGTGCAGACGGTTAGTTTCTAAGTAGCAAAAACATCATTGTAGCAATGGCATGATGGTATCTCATTCAATAGGGCAAACAGGGATAGAGTTTATCACACTACATATCCATTCTATTCTTCTAGAAAACATGATACCAATAAAAGATCTGATCATGAACCTAATTCTTTAGTTGAATAAAACTTCCAAGATTTCCGACTTTCAAGTGGGTACAAATATCAAAATCTCATATCTCTAAAGTGTATATGAAGCCTTTCCAGAGCAATGATAGAGCCTTGAGTAATGAGTACTATTCCGGCCTTTTCCATGCTTGTCTGCTTGGTAAATCAACGTCTACTCTCATGTAAACAAACATGAGGATGAATCATTAACATAATGTCAAATTATTATAGCCACTCCATGAAGAATTTACTCCAACTCTAGATTCAACCAAAAGTCAAAAGGCACATATCCAATACAAATCTATACCTGTTGTCAAAGTAGCAGTGCAGATTGTCCAAAGCAGCGACATAATCATCATGATAAAGAGCATTTAAGTATTGCAAGTAATGCACCTACAAAGCAATTGAAGGTTAAGAGTGTACTGAAGAAAGAGCCATCCAATCAATGCCTACTTACTATGAAAAATGGCATTCAATAGGCCCTCAACTTACACGATGAATTTCTGGAGCAAGCTTTTGTAACTGCTTTAGAGTAGCCGCAAGTGAATTCAAGGGAAATGAGGCCGCATTTCTGGCAAGGAAAAGATGTAACACCAAACAACAGTTTGTCTAGACAAGTTAATCAATACTCACTTCTCAAGCAAATCAGCTTGAACATTCAGGTAGCCTTCTATTTGCCACCTTGATCTAAGGATTCCTAAACTATCATCCCGTCTGAAATTATGCAATAAAGGAATAGGCCCACCACTTTGTGCAGTATCATCAACATGCTTCATCTTCAGATCAAAAGAAGTCTGGTTATCTGGAAATTACATTGATATGGTCTTTTACTGAGCCAAATTCAATTTAAATTGATGAGAGAAATCAGATCAAGACAGAAGTAACTTTTTATAAACAAACGTAAGACATCACGCACCTGGAAGAACATTAGCAACAAAAGTTCAAAAACATCCACAAACCATTAAATTAGAAAACATAGGATGGGTTTTGAATGCATATTCACATTACATAATTGCATTTAAAAGTACTTGAAGTTAGAGCACATTGCCTATCCTTCAAACATTGCTATCTGAAGCAACTTTACCTTCCAGTGGTTGGTAAAAGTGCACTACGGAAGAACTTTTGTAATATATCAAAAATACAGCATAAATGTCAATTGAAATACAGTAGAATTATATATAGATACCTAAAATGTTTCTGTATCAGAATAATTTTTAACTAAAATTTAATTACTTTGATAAATTGATATTTATATATAAGTAGCATTTTTAATGAAATTAATATTTACTGTCAGTTTAAAATCTATCAATGCATCATTAAAAAAAGTAAATAATTGGAAATAATGACTTCTTACAATTGAGAAAAATAATTCAATATTATTTAGTGTAAGGAATGAATGCTAAATAATAATCTTATGAATAATTAAAAGTATTAAAATTTAAAACTAAGAAAAATAATTTTAAAAAATGTTACAAAGCAGCCAAACATTATATAAGTTGATAAAGAATTTATGGAATGAATAGAACATTTTAAAATAACTTAACAAGAGAAATTGTTAAAATAATTATACATAATGAAATTAATTAATTACCAAAAAAACCCAAAAAAAATTAAAAACTAATATAGTATCATACTATCCTATAGTTAGAAAATATTGTCACAAGATTATACATAAAATTATAGAAACTCTAACATTGTCATTAACAAGAGCAAGGATAAACTCTATTCTCTACTTTTTCACATTAACGTAAGCTGAATCTTCAAGTCATATTCAGCACAATCTTCTCTTATCTCTTGTTAATTCTACTTGCATTGTGCTAATTAATGAATGGAGTAATTGAATGCTCTAATAATGAAGAGAAACTTTAAAAACTATAGATTTTAACTTTTAAGTAGAACTAAAGTAGAATAGGTCAATAGGTAGATATATTTTGACCAAGGTTTGGACATCTTGTCAACCATACTGAGTGTCTGATTGATGGGTGTGCCAAGTGAGCAAAAGAGGAGGAAAAAGAAAATTTAGCAAGTCATCGTCATGAACCACAATCAACACCCTCATCGTCATCGAAGCCGAATGGAACCAATCAGGCAATCAATGTTGTCATGAACCACGATGAAACCCTCAATGTCATCACTAACTATAGTGAAATCTCCAGTGTCCATAGTGAAGTTATCAGTGTTGTTGCAATGAGAGAAACCCTTAGCATTGTCACAAATCACTCAGTGAAGTCCTCATTGTCTCAAGACCTCATAAAAGCCCTCGATGTCGCTTCTAGTCCATTTCAAAGTCAAGGTGTCTTCTTTGAGTGAATGGAATGAAGAGTAGTTTCTAGTCTCTAGACCATTGTATGCGTCTTAGTGTAAAAGAAAAAAATTTAGAAGTCATATTTTGTGGGCTGAATAGTTGGACAGTAAGTAAACAGCATGTCCCAAGAAATTGAGAAAATATGAGAATGCTAAAATGAATGTGTGGGATGACTAGGCAAAATATAAAACCAAATTATTCAAGAAAAACTAGAAATAGCTCTTTTCCAAAAGCTGACAAAATGAGAGAAAATAAGTCAAGATGGTACCGATATGTTTAAAATGACCAATAGATTTTGTAGTTACCAGCAGCTAAAATGAGAAAGTTACAATTTTGTTTAAACTACTGAAATAATATCCTCCCGTTTGCACATACCAAAATGAAGGGCATTCCGATGCAAGAAGCTCCGGCCAATACGGGTCCCAGGGAAGGGTCTATTGTACACAGCCCCACCAAGAGATTATTTCTGAGACTCGAACCTGTGACCTCTAGGTCACATGGCAACAACTTTTCCGTTGCGCCAAGGCTCCCCTTCAGTTGCACATACCAAAATGTAGACTAAAAATACCATAAAGGTGAAATGGAAATCAAAATGTGATTATGCAGATGCTAATTACTCTTAGAATCAACCACCTTCATAAAATTAAGTACTGCAAAAAAAGTACGAAAACATCATATTGCTATATCACATACCTTCAGGAAAACTAGAAAGTAACTTTGCCCTAACATTTAGCAAATTTTCTGAAGCTTGTGCAGTGTTTTCTAGGCTATATTCATCGAGCTCAGCAGGCTCACAATCAAGTTCCGGATACTCTTGCAGTTCATGGTTTTCTGATTCATCAAAATCATTCTCTTCAGCCAATTCATCCATAGAACCATTTGAGTTACAGTATGCTGCTAAATTTGTCCAAAGATGGCAAACTCCCTAAAAAACATATAACAGAAGAACAATATGTGAACATTTATTATATTACTGGTTAGGTAATACAATCATTCCTATAACATAAATGAAGTATATAAACTTTGACAAACAAAGAACATCAGCGAAACAAGCTGAAATGGCAAGCATAAGTTGTTAGGCATTGTCATCCCGCATCATCAGGTAAGGTGGTGGAGAGGTAAGTATAATGTAAATTGTACTTGAGATTCTTAGACAAGTTGATCCAGTAATTATTTAGTGATTCTTACTATGGCATTTTGGCCTTGAAACTTGATAGCAACCATACTTATTCAATGCAATTGGCTTCAGAATACAAGCACCGAAATACAAGCTTCAGAAGAAGGCAACTATGCAACATGAATCCCAAAATAAATACCAAAAATTTTGGTAGTAATTTTAACTAATTATTTTGTCATGTTACACACTAATGCATCAGGAAGACAATAAAAAAAGGTTCATCCTAAATGAACACGTTTAAAAGTTAAATATGTAGCAGAATAATAAAAATTTGAAGCACCTCAAAAGATAGCATATTGAAGGCCAATATGCAACACCGCAGAAAGATCCCCAAATGACCATTCGGATCCAAATAGATCTGTTCATCTTCCATTGAAGATCCTTCATGACTGGAAAGTACACCTGATCAAATTCATAAGAGAAGTCATAATTTGTATTAGTATCCAACCTGAATACTCCAAGTCATGAACACAAACGTGCATAGATAAACAAGGTTACTTACCTCGCAGCTTATCAAAAAAATTAAATAGATCATCTGGTGAGGATAGTGCTGAAAGGTTGGCAATCAGATCCGTACTAAGCCAACCCATATGATCAACAGCCTTCAGCAGGTTCATAAATTCTTCCAGTGTAGGTTCAAAGAAACCCTCACAAGACTTCAATAAAATAAGTACAGTATGAGTTAGCGGCCTATGGTTAGCTAAGAACAAGAATTTCAGCATAGCAAAGAAGAGAGTAAAATAGCAGACTAATCAAATGATTCTGCAAGTACTAGAAACAAGGAAAGAGAGCATTATTACATAAGAAAAGCATTGTTCAATATCAAATGCTTTGCTCATCCGCAAAAAGTGTGAAAATGTAGAAATGCACCACAATGACAATTAAAGCAAGTACTTGGCAAAATTTAAATTCACCGGCGAGCAAAAGAATAAACAGATTTTGGAAGTTCAACAAATATATGAAGTAAGAAAACAGTCCAACTGAAAGATTGATTAAACTAGAAGGGGATTCGAACCAAAACATATTGTCTTAAAGGCTACCAGCAAAGATAAGTACCGCGCATCAAACGAAAGACAAAAGACACTGAAAAGAACGGAACAAGGGTGTTTGAGATCGAACCCTAGTGAGCGAAAAGAGGAAGAGACCGAGGCGCTGGTGTTCGGAGATGGACTGGCGAGTGCAGTTTAAAGGTGGCTGAGCGAAAAGCTGAACGAGGTGGCAGACGGCGATCTTATGTGGGGTGATGTCGAACACCTCGGAGCCGCCCTCCTTCGTGCTCCCTCCGCCACCCATAACCGGGCTCATTTCCGGGAGAGTTCAGAATCGCAGTGGGAGAACGGAGAAGCGACGAGGACGAGGGTTTCTGCTGGCGGAAATTGCTTTCGTCGCCGGCCCCACATCGAAATTCAACTTCAAAGCGCATTGCTTTTCGCACCGATGCATAGCTACCCGCATTTTTCACTCAGAAATGAGTCCCTATTGGAAAGCGCTGGCAATAGATTTTTTCATCGAAATGTTTTTTTTTAAATATTAATATTCTATTCGGCTTTAATTTTAAAATATTAATTGTTTATAATAGTCAAATTACGAATAATATTAAATTGTAGCTTAATAGTTGATACTGCCGACAAGTGAAGAAGGTTCTCACTCAGATGACTCGGTCTGACCAAGATGATCTAGATTGTAATAGTGGGTGAGTCGGGGTCGGGCCCGAGAACTCAGTAGGGCAAGGGTGGCTCGGGTCGAACCAAAATGAGAGCACAAAAGTGGAGGATAGATTTCAAATGTTGGAACCCCCTCCTTGGAGCTCCAAGGGGGGTTTATATAGGGAAGGAGAAGCCCTCTGTCTTATCAGAGCTGTCATATCTCATTAAAATCTGATCTACTGACAAGCTGATCACTTGGCAGCCTTGGTCACTCTATGAGACTGTCATAGCCGCCTGACAATCTGTCCAAACTGTCTCTTCTGTTCCTAATTAATGTCTGCTACTTTGTCAGGTCATAATTATGGTAGCTATCTTTTCCTCATAATTGGGAGATTTAGGAAATCTTATTGTTGATTATGCCATTCGATCACTCGGGATCACCCGACTGGGCAATCACAGGGTTACCAGATCCTGACAGGGCAGATGAAGATGGTCAGTCAGATAAGCGAGACTTCTCTACTGCCCATGTTTTTAGAACGACCCCAGGTGCCCGACCCAGAGGGCCCACCCGAGAACGCCAGACCGGACGCTCATGACTGGGAATCCCCGACTGGGAAGATCATTCTGTACTGAGTGCTTCCCCTTTCAGGGTGCCCGAGGTGCTCGACCCAGGGTGCCCGACCGAGAACGCCCGACCGGGCGCTCCCGACCGAGAATCCCCGACCGAGAGGACCACTCTGTACTGAGTGCTTCCTTTTCTAGGGGCTCGGCGAGTGCTTCTAATCTTGCCCGACCGAACATTCTTGGCCGGTGACTCCCGCCCGGGAACACCCGACCGGATATTGCAAACCGACCCCCAGCCCGAGTCACCTCGGACTCTGATCACTCAAGCTGGATCGGCGTTTGGTGCACCCGACTATCTTGGCCTGACCCAGACTTGACTCGACCAACTTCACCTGATCCAGACTTGATCTGACCGGGCTACCGATCAACTCAGAAAAATTACCCGACCAGAGATCAATAGTAATACTAATTTGTTAGCAGTCAAATTACTGTTAAATTCAATGACCGACATGAAGCTGAATGCACTGGAAAGTCATTTCAATATGCTGCCATCTTCTAAAACGAATCTGTTTACAACAAACCTAAATGGAACATTGAGGCACTGTCCAATGTATAAATTTATGACTTTTGTTCAGTAGAATAGCGATTTTTTAAGTTTTTTAATTAACATCAGCTATCCCGCCTATGTCGATTAATTATGGGATGATCGATCTGATCCCGTAGAAATTTTCCTCCGGCCCCATGATACAAGAGTCGAAGAGATATTTTAATATTTATATTATTTTTGACAAGTTTGGGTTTTAGGGACAATTTTATCTTTCATTGAGTTAGGGTTTGAGTCTGTTCAAACTATTTTTTTGTTTAGTTGTAAAAAATAATTTTTGTTTAATTCTATTTTGAGTCGGTATCCCTTTCTTGGAATGAGGTATTTCTCGGTATTTTTTTCTTTGAATCAACGGAGATTAGAAGTGTTGATTCTAGTATTCATGGGCAAATCAACAGAGTCGATAGTTGTTCGCTATGTTGCCACTAGAGTAAATTGAAAAGTACTCGTAGCGAGTGGTGCATTAGCCCAGTGTTCTCAAGTCAACCACCCATTAAAAAAAATTCATCTGTTAATTTATTAAAATTGGGACTCAATATTGTTGGGTAGCCTGATGAGGTACGTGCTAAAACATGTTTCGCAAACACACAGTGGAAGACAAAAAATAATACAATAATTTTAAATTATTATAACACATACTAAATGCATATGAGGATACATTCATATAGATATCATTATAAAACAACCCAACGACACAAATCGACCAATGGGCAACCTTCACAAGGTCATTGTCCGATAGTGGGAAGACCATTGCCAATGACTGTGACTGGCAACAAAAACCTCCACTGGTTGGAGAAGAGCTAGCGGATGGAAGTCAGACAGTCTGTGGCATTAGAAGGGGAGGCGACGGTGCAAACGGCCGATTGTCTAGCAGCTTCCAAAGCTGCTGGCGGGCCGTGCTTGGCGTAAGAGGTAAGTGGTTCACTGGAGGAAGAAGGGCAGTCGGTGGGATTGCTCATCAGAGGAGCTGGGCGGCGCAAGGGGCAATTTCCCGTTGGTGGTCAGCGACAGCAAGGAGAAGAGGAGGGAAGAGAAGGATTAAACCTAACGGTTAGGTTTTGATCCAAAATTATATTTTTCTTCAATCCATATCATATATATATATATATATATATATATATATATATATATATTTCATAACGGGTTAGAGGAGAAAGTTCAAAATCCATATTCATTAATCCACAACCCATACTATTAGTTTTAAGTTTGGTTCAAAACTAAATCATCTTGGTTCAATAATCAAACATCTTTTAATTAAAACCAAATCAATTTAGTTTATAATTAAACCAAAGGAGGTCCAACTCATCTTTAAAAGACGTGACCCATCTATACTTTCATTTTGACAAATATCTTTTTATATTTGTCCTTCGTATGATCCAATCAGACTTGGTCTCTGATGGTACCCAATACTAGTGTCACGATGAGCACTCAAATTTAGATATTTATAAAGCTGAAAACCCTTTGGCTAACAAAGTTAAAATGTAGTATAGGGGCCTCAGGTCGTATTTTTCCAATGACTAGTTGAAGGAATGTTTAATTAGAGCTTGTGAGTTTATTTATCGTTTGATGTTTTGGATTTTCTAGATAAAATGGGGGTTTTTGTGATAAGGAAATGACAGCAACAATACGAAACAGAATAAAATGAGCTTAACTAAAGCACGGAACGAATTGGGAAATTACAAGAACTAAGCTTACCCTAATTAACAATTAAGCAATTAAATTCAAACAATGCAATTGAAACTTAAAAAACTAATTGCAGAGAGTAAATTGCAGGAAACGAATTGCAGGAAACTAATTGCACGATAGTAGAAACTAGATCAAAACAATGCTTAAGCACTTGACTTGAAGTGTAATGGAAACAACTTGAACAACTTAAAGAAATGCATGTTTAAAACCAAAATAATCCTAATTAGAACATCAAGTCAATTTCATATCCAAAACTTCCCTTCGTCGTCACATGAAGGTTGAGCTATGAACCCCCTAGCTCAAAAACCAACCAAGGAAGACTTCTTTGCTCAGTGCTCTGTTCTGCCCTTCCTGATCGGTCAACCGACCGATCAGGTCCTCTTCTGATCGATCACGGATCCGATTAGAGAACCCTCTGTCCGGTCACGCGATCGGTCAGTAGCTGAGACGCTTCCACCAAGCTATTCCTTCTCAACCGGCTGGATGGAGATCGACTCAGAAACCATCGAAACACTTCGAGAACCCCTCTCAGCGCTTCAACAGATCCGGAAGAGGAGATCCAGCGATCGACAATGGATCGATCAGTGAAAACAAGCTTCAGCGAAACCCTCACCGAAACACCTTCAGCTGCGAGATTTGATTAGCGATCTAAACAGAAAAACTTGCCTCCTTGATCCGAAATCTTGAGAAGAAACGATTATGATGTGTTGGTCGCACGATCTAAGAAGAAAATTGCAGAGGAAACGACGAAGTGAGAAGAAATCTACTCTACGATCTGAAGAACTCTGCTGCTACGCGACCTCGCGACGACCCCCCGAGCGCGATGGAGAAATTCTGATTTAAACTTATCACATTTAAATTTGGACGGCTGAGATCGTCTTTGCTGCATCTGACAGTCGGATCTACTCTGATCAAGCCTAAACCTTCCAGATCTTGATCAAGGGTGGTCAGGATCTACCTCTCCTCAACTGGAATCAACTGAATTTGCAACAGATGGCTCCAATTGCCCTGATCTTTGAATGGACGGCTTAGACCCTCTCGAGCTTTATCCAACGGCTGAATGATCTCTGATTTGGTTCAAACTTTCAGATCTTGATCTGTGGTCATGATTAGCCCTATCTTGAGCTCGGATTGATTGGAAGTTGATGGATGGCTCAAATCTAGCCGTTCTCTTGAATGGACGGCTCATATTAATCCGATGTTTGATCACCTTGATCCGGATCCAATTCTGACTCAAGTTTGATCCAATCTGATCTAGGTCCATGATCATTTGAAGCCTACAAAATTATATTCACATTTAATGCCCAAAATATCTCAAATATACAAAGATTTGAATTAAAAGCCAAAATAAAGGAAATACATGAAACCTAATATAAATGCAAACTTAAGTATATAAAAGTGGATCAAAACATGGATTTGAGAGCCTAAATTTATCAACAAAATGGTAGTTATCAGTCTCTCTCTCAATCTGAGAATTCCCAAACTCGTCTTTATAAGTCTCTCCAATAAAATTAGCGGTGCGTGTAACCCAATAAGTTCCTAATTATATTGGTCATTTGTAATTAACCATTAATTATAAATAAATCATGAGTGACATCTAATAGCACATCATGACCCTCAATTATGTATCTCGTTCCTTTTACTCGTCTTATATGTACTTCGTTCAGGACATGATCTATATGTCAGTTCTCACTAGGTTAATTACGTCACACCTAGCCCAAGTAATTTTTCTTCGTCTTGTGAATTCAAATTACTCAAACAAGAGTATCATACTTGATCCCGCCCTACCCCACGAGGGGCTCGGCCGGCCAGCCTGGCGTCACGACTACAGAGAATTAGGATCGAGGTCCTTCAAGCCCAGGCAAACCGAGGGGCCCAAGGGCCACGTCGACAAAGAACGAACTGGACCCAAATACACACGGCGAGTACAGAGGTTTAAGGGATGGATCGACGAAGCCCCGGTTCATAAAGTTCCCGGACCAGGGAACCCGAGAACCCCCGACCGCTCGACCCTCAGCAGGGTCGGGCGGGCAACGTTGAGCACCCCCCGACTCTGCCACCGAGATCGACTCCTCAACCCAGAGCTAGGTCGGGTAAGTCAGTTCTCAGTACCACGAGGATCGGACACTCAACCAGGAGACCAGAAAGATGGCAATGCAGTTACAGCTCAGCGACCCCCGACTCATGGTGTACCCCTGTGTCACTCGGCGGTATTACACCAGACCCGACCGATATCACTCAGGCTCATCGGCCGATAAGCGGTCCCCAGACTAATCATCCCTTACGCCACCTCCAAGACATCGTAGGTACAACCATGACAAGGGGGTCAGCGCGAGCCTTACTTATTTATGGTCTATGTCGTCGATGTGTCAACGACACTGTACTACTGTACTACACGACCACCCCGGCCATGCTACGGCGCCGATCAGTGCTCTCCCATGAGCTGACAAGCACCATACCATTGTCTTGTTGACACAGACAGGGGTTGTCATCTCTCCCGGCTATATAAGCCCCTCCCTTCTTCCTTCCGCAGGTATGCACAACTGTGCTCCCTTCTGCTATCTTCCTTTGCTTCACTACATTTCTTGTGGATACTGACTTGATCGTCAGAGGGCCTGACCGGGGATCTTCCCCGACGGGTTTGCTAATGGTCATTTTCTCGCAGGTCGGAGCCAGGTCGGCGCTAGGTCAGCAGCTCGTGGTACTCGGGAGACCATCCCACTCTTGGGACTTCCACCTCGCTTCGCGACATGATCAATACTCTTAATTTGTGTTGCTTTAATCTAAGACATTGAGTAACAATCATGATCTTGACAAATGACCATATGGTATACCTCTCCTCTTAAAGAGCGATGAACCCTTTGTGGGTTATCTAAATACCTTCGGATACTTCAACTTATACTCAATCATCCCGAGTCCACACCTCTAAGGAGATACTTGCTTAAGATATCAAAATATAAATCTTCATAATCAAGATAAAATTTGAATTCCTCAAGTTGAAGGAAACTTGCATTGAGCTGCAATGAGATCATTATTGGCATATTCATACATGTATAGAATCATATGAAGTCTCATGACAGATCATTCCAATGAATTAGTTACCATAATTAACATCCACATTTAACTCTCTTTATCCCAATGTCTTCGGCCAATGAGGAACAACTGTTTGATTAGACCAAAGAGTATAATCTGTGTTAGTCTCACAGAATTGATGATGTTCGAATATATCAATTCGTCAACTGAGAAAATTTTTAATACATTCATAATTACACATGTATAGATGCTCATTAGTCACAATTTAATCATAAATTCTTTCATTCTATGTGAGTTTAAGATCTGAACATATAAATAAAATATGTATACTCAAATAATAAATTTTTTATTTATCTAATAAATAATATACATCATAAAATGATTACCGTAAGATATCTTTCAGATATAATAGATCCTTAAATACCTAAGAAAATACCCTACTACTACACCATTGCTTACATGCATGTTATCGTCATTACAAATAGAATGGAGAAGACAAAGGATCTAATATTTTTAACTTCATCATAAATGGTGGGGGGAAAAAGAGTCTTTTACGGGGTCAAACAAGTCCCTATGGTAATACTAATGCGAGATCAGATACTATGGACTATCTTGAAGGGCCTAGTAATGCCTTGGCATATGCAACCGGCAAGGTAGCAAACTTCTTCGCCTTCCCTACGTTGGCTCGCTTCGTGAAGTTGTTGTAGTCATTTGCTTCAATGGAATCAAGAATCTGTCGATATAGCAACAACGAAGCCAAGACCTGAAAAAGGAAGAACAAGTTTAAATCTAATTACAGAATGCGAAAAAAAAAAAACTGAAGTTATATGATCTTAATTATACCGGCCATCTACTAGCTGAATTCAACTCATAGATTCCCTTCTCAGCGACATCGAAGAACATTCTGGCTCTCTTAATTTGCCCCTTCATGAAGTTCCTCCATTTATCGGTCACTTTTCCTTTGAAAATATCATCATCTGATAGGCCAGCTCGAGCCAATTCGTCTTGCGGAAGGTACACTCTTCCCCTTGTGAAGCTGAAACAATGCAAGAACACAAATTAACTATGTGATTGAATTACTAGTGCCCCTGTAATTCACTTTAGCAGACTGCAACTAGAAGGGAATTAAACTTACTCCTCTCCCACATCCCTGAGTATGTTGGTTAACTGATTCGCGATGCCGAGAGCCAATGCAGCATTGTAAACACTCTCGGTCGAAGCTTTTGAATCCGGAGCCATTCCGAATACAGGAACACTCATCAGGCCCACGGTGCCAGCCACATAGTAGCAATAGAGATAGAGCTCATCAAAGCTGTTGTATCTTGACTTCCTCAGATTCATTCTCATTCCTTCGATCATATCTTTGAATGGCTGTAGGTATCAGTGAGAATTTAAGCTATCTGACTGATTATAATCGAACCTCAACATGGCACCTGTGTCATTATTTAGCTTGATTGAATTACCTGAATGTCTACTGGGAATTTTGATGCAGTGTCTGATAGAGCAGCATCATACATATCATAGGGACGGCCATTGAATAGATCTTCCAATCGCTTCTGCCATCGACCCAGGGCAGCAGGTGTTATATGGGAAGCATTAGGACCATCGACAAGTTCATCAGTTCTTCTGCACCATGCTGAACATTGAAGCAAAAAAGAAGCGAAATTTATATGAGGATAGAAAATGAGTATAGTCGAAAGAATATGAAAAAGGTTGAAAGGCATACCGTCGATTGCCCAGATAGCCTTTCTCCTCTCTGGAGTCAGGAGCAATGTTCCTGAAAACAATCAAACAATTGTTGATTTTTTGTTGAATTTCAAATTTTTTTGAAGGAAATGGTGTATATGTTTAGTCCCATATTGCTAAGCCAAGAGAGTTAGAATGCCTTATATATCAAGTCATTCCTCTTATGCTTAGAAAGCTTAAGGGGACCTACACGCATGCGCGGGCTGAGCCCAAACCAGGTGGTTTCAGGGGGTCTGAGCCGGAAATCCATAAATCGGGCGCGACGCACGGGATTATCGCGCGCAGGGGGGGTGCAAATCCTCAGCCCATGGGCCTCGCGCTTGCAGGTGGCGCGGTTCGGTTTGGTTCCTAAACCAATTTGGTTTATTTTTATTCCTTTATTTTGTTTTTTGTTTTATTCTTTCCGTTTTTCTGAGGAATCAGGCGCACGACGCGACACTTCGCGTGGCCGCGACTCCTCAACGTGAAGAGGCAAAAGTATGCCTCTTCGGATCTATAAAAGAGGAATAGATCTCACTTTCAGAATCATCTCCTTCCTCGGCCTGCGAGTGTTTTACACTTTGCTTTTTTCTGCGAGTGCTTTCCCCTTCGCTTTCTTCTTTGATTTTCTGAGTCTTGAGGCTTCGCCTTGTGCGATCTGAGTTTGTTTCCGAGGGCAGCGTTCGTCTTGGAGTGCACCTACGAACGCCGCGTGGTTGTCGGATCTTGGGGGAGTTTTGCCGGGAGCCTTTCCACCGTAGGGCGGCAATCAATTCTCTAAGGACAGTCGGCACGCCGGTGCTTCAACCGGATAACTATCCCTAACTCTGTACTTTTCGTATCAGATTCCTGCATCTATATTTATTGTCTACTGCTTTGGTGCATGTTACATATTGTTACTTTTATTACAATCTCAGAGAATTGATTGTGCCTAAGTAGACATGTTAAATATTAGAACGTCGGGGTCTGATGAGGCTAGTGCCAAACCCGAGAGGTTTTCCGGGCAAAACTTCAAACGTTGGCAACAACGGATGAAGTTTTGGCTTACTACGCTAGGGTTTTTCTCCGTTATAGAATCGGATCCTCCTTCGCCTGATGAAGAAGAACCTACCTGTAGTGCTTCCACCGAGAGGTTTAAACTGAGGGATTATCTCTGCCATGGGAGAATCCTGTCTGCCCTCTCGGATGCACTATTTGATGTGTACTGCTCTACGACCTCGGCCAAAGAGTTATGGAAATCCTTGGATAAAAAATATAACTCCGAGGACTCTGGTTTAGAGAAGTACACCGTGGGAAAGTTCTTAAACTTCAAAATGGTTGAGAGTAAATTTGTCATTGAGCAGACCCATGAATTTCAAATTTTGATTCACGGTCTTGCTGAGGGAGATATGTCAATACCCGAGAAACTTCAAGTCTTGTCTATCATCGAAAAGTTACCTCCGAGTTGGGAAGATTTTGGCATGACACTTAAACACAGGAGAGGTAAAATCTCTCTTGAAGATTTAATGATTGCCTTAAATATCGAGGAAGAACATCGGAAGCAACATAAGGATGATGATAAGGGGATGCCTATGGATTTTGCTCCAAAGGCAAATGTGGTGGTCTCTTCTGACAAGAACAAGTTCAAAAACCAAAAAATGAAGAACAAAATGAAACGCAAACCAAAGGTTCAAAAAAAACATGGGACTAGGCCATACTGGGCTTGTGGACAAGTTGGACATTTTGCCAAATTCTGTCCTGAGCGTAAGGACAAGAAGAAGAACCAAGACAATGTACCCAACACCAAGGCACAGGTCAATGTTGTGACCAGCACCAGCAATGGTTTTATTTCCTTTAACCCCGAATTAAATTTGATTTATCAACCCAATGAGTGGTTAGTTGATACAGGTGCTAATGTGCACTGTTATGCTGATCGTTCTGCCTTCCTTACTTATCAGGTAATTGAAGGCACTTCCGTAACCATAGGGAATCATTCTGCAGCCAGAGTGTTAGGGATTGGATGAGTTGACTTGAGGTTTACCTCAGGGAAGGTCCTGTCACTGCATGAGGTGCATCATGTTCCAGCGGTCCGACGAAATTTGATTAGCGGGTCAAAATTAGTTTGTGCTGGTTATGAGTTAAACTTCAAATGTAATAAAGTTGTATTGTTACATTTAGGAACCTTTATTGGAAAGAGTTACCTTAATGAAGGTGTATTTAAACTCAATGTTGAAAATACGACTATAAATAAAATTAGTGATATTGGTTGTTCTTATAACATTGAGTCTTATGATGTGTGGCATGATAGATTAGGACATGTTAATTTTCAAACTATAAAAAGGATGATGAATCTTGATATGATTCCTAAGCATGCCATAAATGATAAGAAAAAAGGTGAAGTTTGTGTGCAATATAAACAGCCCCGTAAACCCTTCAAATCAGTTGATAGAAATTCTAATATTTTAGAATTAATTCATACTGACTGCTGTGAGTTTAACGGTATAATAACGAGAGACCATAAAAGGTATTTCATTACCTTCATTGATGATTACTCTCGTTATTGCTATGTTTATTTGCTAAAAACTAAAGATGAAGCTTTAGATAAATTTATGATCTTCAAATCTGAAGCTGAAAATCAATCAAACCAAACCATTAAGAGGATAAGGTCTGATAGGGGTGGAGAGTTCACCTCAAACCTGTTTCAAAAATTCTGTCAAGATTCAGGTATAATTCATGAGGTCACTGCTCCATATAGTCCTCAATCTAATGGTATAGCAGAACGCAAAAACCGAACCCTTGAAGATATGATTAATTCCATGTCAGGCAGTTCTGGGTTACCCAACTTCTTGTGGGAGGAGGCTCTATACACTGCTTGTCATGTGTTAAATAGAGTACCTATGAAGTCAAGGGATAAAAGCCCATATAAACTTTGGAAAGGTCGAAGGACAAGTTTGAAATACCTTAAAGTGTGGGGGTGCCTTGCAAAAGTACTAGTACCTGAACATAAAAGGAAAAAACTTGGTCCAAAGACTGTAGATGGTGTCTTCTTGGGTTATGCTCAGAATAGTTCTACATATAGGTTTCTGATTATTAAATCAGAAATTTCTGGAATAGATGCAAACACTATTGTAGAACTTCGTGATGCTACATTCTTTGAGGATATATTTCTTATGAAGACTAGAACACCTCAGTCTATTTCTAGTACTCCCACTAGAGATGACTCTGCCTCCATAGAGGTCCCATTATCCTTAGTGGGTGTACCTTCCTCAAGTCACTCTAGATTAGATGAATCTAGTGAGTGTACAGAATTGAGAAGGGGCAAGAGGCAACGCGTGTCTAAGGATTTAGGCTAAGACTTTATCACCTATAATATAGAAGGTGACCCTGTGACATATAGAGATGCTATGGCTTCTCCTGAAGCTAAGCACTGGAGAGAAGCTATTAAAAATGAAATGAACTCTATTATCTCTAATGCCACTTGGGAGTTAGTAGATTTGCCTCCTAGTTGTACCACCATTGGATGTAAATGGGTGTTTAAGAGGAAGTTAAAACCTGATGGGTCAGTAGATAAGTTCAAAGCCCGCCTGGTTGCTAAGGGATTCAAACAGAAAGAAGGGATTGACTATTTTGACACTTATTCCCCTGTTACTAGAATTACTACAATCCGAGTATTGATAGCACTGGCGTCCATATATCATCTTGAGGTTCATCAAATGGATGTCAAAACGGCATTTCTTAATGGAGATCTTGAAGAATAGATATATATGGATCAGCCAGAGGGATATGTAGTTTCTGGAAGTGAGAATAAAGTCTGTAAGTTAGTAAAATCTCTTTATGATTTGAAGCAAGCCCCAAACCAATGGCACGAAAAATTTGATAGAGTTATGCTATCATTTGGCTTTGAAATTAATGACTCTGATAAATGCGTATATACTAAAATGAAAGGTGATAAATGTATCATTTTATGTCTATATGTAGATGATAATTTACTTTTTGGATCTAACCTTTCAATTATTAACGAGACCAAGGCTCTCTTAAGTAGTAAGTTTGATATGAAGGATATGGGTTGTGCTGATGTGATTTTAGGGCTGAAGTTGACTCGCTCAACTGATGGAATAACAATTTCTCAGGCACACTATGTTGAGAAAGTGTTAGAGAAATATGGCTATAGCCACATAAAATCTGTAGTCACACCCTATGATCCTTCAAAGACTCTCCACAAGAATAAGAGTGGCGTGGCTGTGTCCCAATTAAGATATTCCCAAATAATTGGTAGTCTAATGTATTTGGCAAATTGTTCTAGACCTGATATTTCGTTTGCTATAACTAAATTGAGCAGGTTTACCAGCTGTCCGGACAGAACACATTAGGATGCATTAGACAGAGTACTCAGATACCTAAAGGGTACTATATCCTTGGGCTTGTGCTATGGGAGGTTCCCTGCAGTCCTGGAGGGATATAGTGATGTCAGTTGGATAGCTGACACTGCTGAGTGTAAAGTCGTTACTGGCTATGTTTTTACACTTGGAGGCGATGCGGTTGCTTGGAGGTTTGTTAAACAGACGATCATATCCTGTTCTACAGTTGAGGCAGAATTGTGTGCTTTGGATACCACAGTAACTGAAGCTGGTTGGCTTAAGGGTCTTCTTACTGAGATTCCCTTGATTATGAAGCCAATACCTCCTATCTCAGTGAACTGTGATAATCAAACCACAATAGCTCAGATTAGAAGCTCCAAGTATAACCAGAAACAGAAGAGACATGTACGAATAAGATTGAAGTCTGTTCGTGAGCTAGTGTCTCTAGGAGTGGTGTCATTGGACTTTGTAAGTTCAAAAGACAATATTGCTGATCCACTCACAAAAGAACTTGATTCTGAGAAAATCAAGAGATCCAGTAAGGGAATGGGACTGAGGCCTATTCTGGTTTCATCTATAGCGGCAACCCAACCTATTTGATTGAAGATCCCAAGAAGTAGGTTCAATGTGGTATAAACAAGCTATAAGGGTGAACCGTAAGCATAAATTGATTGAGATATAATCTCAAAGTCTCTTCCCTGGATATATGCTTGACTGCTAGTAAGGATGAGCTTAAGGCTCTTAATGAGTTCTAGGTCTTTATGACAGGATGCTTGCAGTACATCCTTGGAGAACTCACCTATGTAAGTGTAACTGTGAGGCCGCAGTGGGGGGGGTCTGGGCAACTCTCCTTAACACTTATGAAACAAGATTCGGTGGCATGGTCGTAATGCACCAACCCAGAAGGATTCAACCGTCGCCTGTGATAAGTTGTTGCCAATTCATTTTCACATATTAAAGGTTTAAGTTCAAGACTTAGTTCACTTCAAACCTATGTGAATAAGATTGGTTTACTTAGGTGAAAATTCAAACCGGAAGGTATTTTCACTGAAAGCTCATTACGACAAAGCCTCAAGACCTGTTTTTCTTATTTTACCAAAATAATTTGAAATTTGTGGGGGATTGTTGATTTTTGTTGAATTTCAAATTTTTTGAAGGAAATGGTGTATGTGTTTAGTCCTATATTGCTAAGCCAAGAGAGTTAGAATGCCTTATATATCAAGTCATTCCTCCTATGCTTAGAAAGCTTAAGGGGACTTACACGCATACGCGGGCTGAGCCCAAACCAGGTGGTTTCAGGGGGTCTGGGCCGGAAATCCATAAACCGGGCGCGACGCACGCGATTATCGCGTGCAGGGGGGTGCAAATCCCCAGCCCATGGGCCTCGCGCTTGCAGATGGCGAGGTTCGGTTTTGCAGATTTTCGGTTTGGTTTCTAAACTAATTTGGTTTATTTTTATTCCTTTATTTTGTTTTTTGTTTTATTATTTCCGTTTTTCTGAGGAATCAGGCGCACGACGCGACACTTCACGTGGCCGCGACTCCTCAGTGCGAAGAGGCAAAGGTATGCCTCTTCGGATCTATAAAAGGGGAATAGATCTCACTTTTAGAATCATCCGGCCTGCGATTGCTTTACACTTTGCTTTTTTCTGCGAGTGCTTTCCCCTTCGCTTTCTTCTTCGATTTTCTGAGTCTTGAGGCTTCGCCTTGTGCGATCTGAGTTTGTCTCCGAGGGCAGCGTTCGTCTTGGAGTGCACCTACGAACGCCGCGTGGTTGTCGGATCTTGGGGGAGTTTTGCCGGGAGCCTTTGCACCGTAGTGCGGCAATCAATTCTCTAAGGACAGTCGGCACGTCGGCGCTTCAACCGGATAACTATCCCTAACTCTGCACTTTTCGTATCAGATTCCTACATCTATATTTATTGTCTACTACTTTGGTACATGTTACATATTGTTACTTTTATTACAACAATATCAAAAGGGATTCGATAAAAGAAGTTTTTTTTTTCTTTTTTCTTTTAATTAATCTGAACATTACCGAGATAGAAGGTTTTGGCATACTCGGCGCAGACCTCGCCGCAGCGGTCGTAGGCCTCGTCGAGTAAGTCCCTGCGCAGTGGGGCGGTAGGGACCTCGACGGCCGGCGGCGTCCTCCGCCGCGCCTCGCCCACCAACGCCGCCTGGCGGAGCACGACCCCGTAAACCAACTGCTTGGAGTTGAGAGGCGGCACGGCGACATGCAGGCCGGAGGACACGGCCGAGCGACCGTTGCTTCTTCGGAAGCTCCTCCTCCTCCCCTTGAGGAAAGGCGATTCTTTGGGCGACACGACCCAGAGAAGTGAGCCGGAAGACATGGGAGGAGAGAAAGCTCAACACTGCTAGGCTAGCTGCTCCACCGCGCGATGCAGGAGGATCTAGAGGAGTCTCTGCGTTATCTGTGGCGCCGCTGCTGACGGTTTAAAAAAGCAGGGATGTGGATTGAGGTGGACGTGGAGATACCGAGGCCGGGCGAGTGGAGGACTGAGCTCGCTGCTCTTCTCAGTTCTCACCACATCCTCTTGTCGTCCTGGCCGTGCAAGCAGATTCACAGGTGGAACCAAACCAAAGATAAAATGAAGGAAGCAATCGGAACCAGGAGTGCAACAAATTGATTAATTGAATATAAAATGAACGACTGAATTCGATCTCTGATAGCTCGAACATGTAGAGTTTTTTTTTTTCCTTTTCCTTTTTCTTTTATTGTTTTTAAGTTAATTAGATATCCAGGATTGGTGGGAGTAGAATTGAGCAAAAACATTGGGTGTTTGATTTGCTCCATTTTCTAAAAAATGATTTTTTTTATTTTCTAAGTTTTTAGAAAATCATTGTTTTCTAATCTAAGGACATCCGCAACCGTTTAACACCTTTAACGTTATAACAACTATCATCTCATCAAAAAGTATGGGACCCACATGCCATATACGCATTAACATTAACATATTCATTCTCTCATATTCGTTTGACATTCAACCCCTATTATTTATGGGGTCCACATGCCACATACACATTATCTCACATATTAATTCTCTCACATATTCAATCTTATACATACATATTTTTTATTTTCAACTATATTTACCAATTTAAATAATTATTATTTAAAATAAATAATAATAATAATTTTAAATATATTTATTATTAATTGAAATTGAACTTGAAATTATTTGAAATTAAAATTAATATTAAATAATTTTTTTTATTTTGAAGCAGGCTGCCTGCTTGCCTGATCGGTCTGCCATCAGGCAGACCGATCAGGCTCCTGCCTGACCGATCAGGCAGGAGCCTGATTGGTCAGGCTGCCTGCTTGCCTGATCGGTCTGCCATCAGGCAGACCGATCAGGCTCCTGCCTGACCGATCAGGCAGGAGCCTGATTGGTCAGGCTCCTGCCTGATCGGTCTGGTGACCAATCAGGCAGGAGTCTGATCGATCACCTGATCGATCACCAGATCGATCAGGATGCCATATCATACGCGATGAACGCGTTCAAACATCTGAACGCGTTCATCCGCGTTAGCGCTTAATGTGCTCTCCACACTGGTTTTAACGCAGTCGGCTCGTTAATCGAGCGTTATAACAATCGATTAACGAGCCGTTGTAGATGCTCTAAAACGTTGCGTTTGGCGCTTGGTGTTTGATTTGCTTGTGTTGTACGTCACATTTAATAATAGGATGAATTTTCTTGACATTCCACTGTTCGTAAAATTGTAGAGAGCATATGTTTTTGGAAAAAAAAACTAATCTGAATAAATGCTAAGGGGTAACATTAAATTTCTCCAATAAAATAATATGGAACCTTAATTGTTCGTGCGTGACGCAACAACATCACAAATTAATTCCAACCAGAATATAAACACTTGTGAGCGTGTGGTGGTGGGCAAGTGTGTGCATTGTCTTGTTGTGATGGTATCAAAATTACATTTTGTTTCTTATTCCCTGCGATTGATTCTCTGTTTTAGCTTTTTCCATCTCTCGAGCATCTTCTAGTGTTTAAACTAGATGATGGGTCAGCCCAGTCATCTCAGAATGCGAGAGTTCTTGGACTCTCGTTGGAACAGAGACTTGAGAGGCAGATTAAAACAAAACCTCGAAGAAGAACAAGTTTTGTTGTCCACATAAACTTTGCCATAGGATTATTTCTTAGCTGCTTTTTCAATAAGCAAACTTTAACCA
Organism: Boesenbergia rotunda; assembly: GCA_024364735.1. Lineage (NCBI taxonomy): Eukaryota > Viridiplantae > Streptophyta > Magnoliopsida > Zingiberales > Zingiberaceae > Boesenbergia > Boesenbergia rotunda. Next base: position 741,310 of record JAGFNQ010007818.1, on the reverse strand, counting down.
AATGAAAATCTGTATAGGCAGGAAAGATGGTTGTGAGGTTATTCACTTAAATACATGACCAACAGCACCTCTACAAACAAACATCATCCCACTTGTTTGATCTGCAAGTAACAAAAAATAGTATCATTCTGTCATTTGAACACACAGCAGAGCAGTGTTCCAGTGTTTTCTTTGAAAAGTGGGTTCATAAATTACAAAATTACAAAGAAGCTACATGTGCGTTACTACTTAGTGCATACAACTTTTGGACCATTCATCAGGGGCCCCAGGCAGGAAACCGCAAGGAAAAACCCTACTGCCCGGGTTCGGGTTTTCGGAGACGAAGATCATGGATGAAGATCAACTAGTACCACTTCTTGTTGAGAAGCTTAGCTACGGTTAAATCTGCTCCACCAAATGCATCCATGACAGCTTTTGCAGAGCGGAATTCTGCTCTCGCCGTCGAACTGAAAAAATTTAAAAAAAAAAAAGGGCTCAAGACTGTCTTATTAGACACAAGGATATTACTGAATCAGAATGATGATTTCTACGTAGTTCATGGTTTTTTTTTTTTACAATCCTCTGATCAAGATGACTCACTCTCTGTAAACTTGTCGAAACCTTAGAAGTACCGATGCGACTACTTCTAAGGTTCGGGATAATCCTCCTTTAAAATCGTCTAGATATTTTCACTAAACATTTTGAGAAGGTCATACTTCCGTCGGGAGAAATGCGTGCAAAATGCAAGCATTGTAATGCTTTTCTACAAATTCCAAGCCGGCGGCGGCTATGAGTCGTTGAAACGACATGTAGAAACGAAGCACCCGACGGAATATGGGCTTGACCGCTCTCAAACATAATTATCTAGATTTTCTAACGGTAGTAGTACTGATTCTGGTTTATTTTTATATTCAGATAATAAATTAAGAGAATCATTAGCTAAATTTGTTTCCGTAGAACATCTTTCTTTTAGTTTTGGATCTAAATGTACATTTGAAGATTTTTGTAAAGAATCTCTTAATCCAGCTGCTAAACGTATACCTAGGACTACACTAACTCGTACAATTAAAAGATTAGTAAAATAAGGAAAAAAGAATTTAATTGAAGAATTTAGTAAATTAAATAATAAAGTTTCTTTATGTTCCGATATTTGAAGTGATCATTGGCAAACTCATTCTTATATGGGTATAACATGTCATTGGATTGATAACTCTTGGATCATTCAAAAATGATTATTAGCTTATAGAATTTTTGATGAATCACACACTGCTCATAACATTTCACAATTAGTACACATAGTTTTAGAAGAATATGGATTAACTCATCAAATATTTTCAATATCATTAGACAATCCTAGTTCTAATACCGCTTCAATAGATGAATTAAAATTTATTTGTCAACCTGTCATTGGTGGTTTATTTTTTCATATTCGTTGTGTATGCCATATTTTAAATTTGTGTTCAAGATGGATTAAAACTTTTACAAAATTATATTCAACCAATTAGAACCGCAATTTCATACTTATGGTCCCATCCATCTATGATGAAACAATGGGGTAGATTTTGTAAAGCTAATAGAATGCGACCAAAAAAATTCCACGTGATGTTCCAATACGTTGGAATTCAACATATCAATTATTACAAGATTCTTTTCAATGTAAAGATTTATTATGTTTATTTTTTGCACAAAATAGTAATACTAATAAATATTTATTTTCACAACAATGGAATATTTGTAATAGTATTTGTGAAATTTTAAAAGTTTTAACGATGCAACTGAACAACTTTCCGGTGTTTATTATCCCACTGCTCATTTAATTTTAGTGAATTTTTGTAGTATAATATTAATATTAAATGAACATGTAAATAATGAAACTTTAACTTTATGTATATTAGCTATGAAAACTAAATGAGAATTTTTTTTTATTTTATTCCTGAAATTTATTTAATTGCATTTGCTTTAGATCCTAGATTTAAATTAGAAGTTTTACAAGAAATGTTAACTTTATATTATGACGCATTAATTCCTATTAAGGATTCTTCCTCTCCGGATCCAGCTAATATTGTATATAATATTAAAAATTATTTATATGATCTTTATAATCAATATTATGTTAAATATGGAACACAAACTAATATTTCTGAAACGCAACAACCTACTACTACTAATTTAAAACTTACAAAAGCCCAACTTTTATTAAAAGAACGGACGAAACGTCCACGAGGATCCTCAAGTTCCACACAGGAACTTGAGAATTATTTTACGACTTCTTTTGATTTTAATGAAGCAGATAGCGAAGACTTTGAAATCTTGAAGTGGTGGTCACAGAAGGCTCAAAGCTTTCCCGTTCTCTCCGTGATCGCAAAAGAAATTTTAGCTTCTCCAGTGTCGACTGTTGCTGTGGAGCAGAGGTTCAGTGCCGGCGGCAACATATTAGATGAACGACGATCAACTATGTCTCCCGACTCATTGGAAGCTCAAGCATTACTTGATGATTGGACCAGAGCCGAGAAGCGAATCCATGGAATGCAACTTTCAGAAGATGAAGTCGAAGAATTTGATACCGAAGGAACAAATACAACGGGAACGGGAAGAAATGCAAGTGAGTGAGAAAGGGTAAAAATGTAAAAAATATAAAAGGGTAAAAATATAAAAGAACTACGTGGGCTTTGATTCTCCTATACCCTAAGGGGATACATAAGCAACTTATATAACTGCAAGCCCTTTTTTAATAAAATTTATTTTTTTTAATTTAATTTTTAATTTTTTTAATATAATAATCTTGAACCGTGGCGAACCGTGAATCGGACCGTGAACCGGCAGTTCCGAACCGTGAACCGTAACCGTCTTGGGCGGTTAAGGTTAAGGGTCGACCTCCCACGAACCATCGAACCGGCGGTTTCGAACCGTCGAACCGTCGAACCGTCGGTTCTGAACCGTGGTCGGGTCTACCCGGAGGGCCTGAACACATCTGTGTTCAGGCCCTCCTAGTGTGACTTCAGACCCTGCGTTTTAATATGAAATTACGTGTTTTGATAGGTTTTTTATATATTAATATATTTTTAAAATTGAAAAAAAATTTGAGTCCACGTCGGGCCTGAAATAAAAGATTTGAGGCCCAACGTGGGCCTGAAATAAAAAATTTCAGACCCACGCTGGGCCTGAAATGTTAAGATTTCAGGCCCACATTGCCTGAAATCAAAACAGAATTATTTTTTTATATATTAATATATTTATTAAATATTATTTAATATATTAATTTATATTAATCAAATATAAAAAATCATTTATTTATATTTTTAAATCTTGTTGGATGAGATATTTTTTAACTGAAATATTTTTCCGATGTTTTCCTTATGTTTTTTAGCGCCGATTCCGTATTATATTATTTTAAAATAAAAAGTTTGAAAAAGCTTGTGCAGACATCTCGGAATTTGTTACTGAGAGAGAAAGAGAAAGGCGGTAATTAGTGGGAGGGTTATAAGAGGAAGTTCACTAAAATTAGTGCGCCCTTTGGTGAAAATGAAACCATGGTACGCCTTTTGGTAAATACCAATTCTTAGGTACGCCTTTTGGTAAAAAGTCGTTGAGTTAGGGTTTGAGTCTATTCAAACTATTTATTTTGTTTAGTTGTAAAAAATAATTTTTGTTTAATTCTATTTCGAGTCGTTGTCCCTTTCTTGGAACGAGGCATTTCTCTTATTTCTCGGTATTTTTTCTTTGAATCAACGGAGATTAGAAATGTCGATTCTAGTATTCGTGGGCAAATCAACAGAGTCGATAGTTGCTCGCTATGTCGCCACTAGAGTAAATTGAAAAGTACTTGTAGTGAGTGGTGCATTAGCCCAGTGTTCTTAAGTCAACCACCCATTAAAAAAATTTATCTGTTAATTTATTAAAATTAAGACTCGATCTTGTTGGGTAGCCTGATGAGGTACGTGCTAAAACATGTTTCGCAAACACACAGTGGAAGACAAAAAATAATACAATAATTTTAAATTATTATATCACACACACTAAATGCATATGAGGATACATTCATATAGATATCATTATAAAACAACCCAACGACACAAATCGACCAATGGGCAACCTTCACAAGGTCATTGTCCGATAGTGGGAAGACCATTGTCAGTGACTGCAACTGGCAACAAAACCTCCACTGGTCGGAGCAGACAGTCTGTGGCATTGGAAGGGGAGGCGACGGTGCAAACGACCGATTGTCTAGCCGCTTCCAAAGCTGTTGGCGGGCGGTGCTTGGCGTAAGAGGTAAGTGGTTCACTGGAGGAAGAAGGGCAGCCGGTGGGATTGCTCACCAGAGGAGCTGGGTGGCGCAAGGGGCAATTTCCCGTTGGTGGCCAGCGACAACAAGGAGAAGAGGGAAGAGAAGGATTAAACCTAACAGTTAGGTTTTGATCCAAAGTTATATTTTTCTTCAATCCATATCATATATATAGATTTCATAACGGGTTAGAGGAGCAAGTTCAAAATCCGTATTCATTAATCCACAACCCATACCATTAGTTTTAAGTTTGGTTCAAAACTAAATCATCTTGGTTCAATAACCAAACATCTTTTAATTAAAACCAAATCAATTTGATTTATAATTAAATCAAAGGAGGTCCAACTCGTCTTCAAAAGGCGTGACCCATCTATACTTTCATTTTGACAAATATCTTTTTATATTTGTCCTTCATCTGATCCAATCAGACTTGGTCTGTCTCTCAATCTGAGAATTCCCAAACTCGTCTTTATAAGTCTCTCCGATAAAACTAGCGGTGCGTGTGACCCAATAAATTCCTGATTATGTTGGTCATTTGTAATTAACCATTAATAACAAATAGATCATGAGTGACATCTAATAGTACATCATGACCCTCAATTGGCTTAAAATTAATGATTGATTTCATATCCTTTTCTGAATCCTTCAGCGGCTATAATGAGTCGTATCTTGTTCCTTTTACTCGTCTTATATGTACTTCGTTCAGGACATGATCTATATGTCAGTTCTCACTAGGTTAATTACGTCACACCTAGCCCAAGTAATATTTCTTCGTCTTGTGAATTCAAATTACTCAGACATATATCCAAGAGTATCATACTCTTAATATGTGTTGCTTTAATCTAAGACTTTGAGTAACAATCCTAATCCTGACAAATGACCATAGGGTATACCTCTCCTCTTAAAGAGCGGTGAACCCTTTGTGGGTTATCTAAACACCTTTGGATACTTCAACTTATACTCAATCATCCCGAGTCCACACCTCTAAGGAGATGTTTGTTTAAGATGTCAAAGTATAAATCTTCATAATCAAGATAATTTGAATTCCTCAAGTCGAAGGAAACTTGCATTGAGCTACAATGAGATCTTTATTGGCATATCCATATACGTATAAAATCATATGAAATCTCATGACAGATCATTCCAATGAATTAGTTACCATAATTAACATCCACGTTTAACTCTCTTCATCCCAATGTCTTCGGCCAATGAGGAACAACTGTTTGATTAGACCAAAGAGTATAATCCGTGTTAGTCTCACAAAATTAATGATGTTCGAATATATCAATTCGTCAATTGGGAAAATTTTCAATACATTCATAATTACACATGTATAAATGTTCACTAGTCGCAATCTAATTATAAGTTCTTTCATTCTATATGAGTTTAAGATCCAAATATATAAATAAAATATGTCAAATAATAAATTTTTTATTTATCTAATAAATAATATACATCATAAAATGATTACCGTAAGATATCTTTCAGATATAATAGATCCTTAAATACCTAAGAAAATACCCTACTACTACACCATTGCTTACATGCATGTTATCGTCATTACAAATAGAATGGAGAAGACAAAGGATCTAATATTTTTAACTTCATCATAAATGGTGGGGGGAAAAAGAGTCTTTTACGGGGTCAAACAAGTCCCTATGGTAATACTAATGCGAGATCAGATACTATGGACTATCTTGAAGGGCCTAGTAATGCCTTGGCATATGCAACCGGCAAGGTAGCAAACTTCTTCGCCTTCCCTACGTTGGCTCGCTTCGTGAAGTTGTTGTAGTCATTTGCTTCAATGGAATCAAGAATCTGTCGATATAGCAACGAGGAAGCCAAGACCTGAAAAAGGAAGAACAATTAATGATGCTATCGTTCGAAGAGATTCAGTGATAATCTCCAATTTTCAATCTAACAGAATGCGAAAAAAAAACTGAAGTTATATGATCTTAATTATACCGGCCATCTACTAGCTGAATTCAACTCATAGATTCCCTTCTCAGCGACATCGAAGAACATTCTGGCTCTCTTAATTTGCCCCTTCATGAAGTTCCTCCATTTATCGGTCACTCTTCCTTTGCAAATATCATCATCTGATAGGCCAGCTCGAGCCAATTCGTCTTGCGGAAGGTACACTCTTCCCCTTGTGAAGCTGAAACAATGCAAGAACACAAATTAAGTATGTGATTGAATTAGCTAGCTAGATCTAGCTAGTGCCCCTGTAATTCACTTTAGCAGACTGCAACTGGAAGGGAATTAAACTTACTCCTCTCCCACATCCCTGAGTATGTTGGTTAACTGATTCGCGATGCCGAGAGCCAATGCAGCATTGTAAACACTCTCGGTCGAGGCTTTTGAATCCGGAGCAATTCCCATTACAGGAACACTCATCAGCCCCACGGTGCCAGCCACATAGTAGCAATAGAGATAGAGCTCATCAAAGCTGTTGTATCTTGACTTTCTCAGATCCATTCTCATTCCTTCGATCATATCTTTGAATGGCTGTAGGTATCAGTGAGAATTTAAGCTCTCTGACTAATTATATTCCCACCTCGATCAACATGGCACCTGTGTCATTAATTAGCTTGATTGAATTACCTGAATGTCTACTGGGAATTTTGATGCAGTGTCTGATAGAGCAGCATCATACATATCATAGGGACGGCCATTGAATAGATCTTCCAATCGCTTCTGCCATCGATCCAGGGCAGTAGGTGTTATATGGGAAGCAATAGGACCATCGACAAGTTCATCAGTTCTTCTGCACCATACTGAACATTGAAGCAAAAACAGAAGCGAAATTTATATATATGATGGTAGAAAATTAATGATTATAGTCGAAAGAATATGAAAAAGGTTGAAAGGCATACCGTAGATTGCCCAGATAGCCTTTCTCCTCTCTGGAGTCATGAGCAATGTTCCTGAAAACAATCAAACAATATCAAAAGGGATTTGATAAAAGAAGCATTTTTTTTCTTTTTCTTTTAATCTGAGCATTACCGAGATAGAAGGTTTTGGCATACTCGGCGCAGACGTCGCCGCAGCGGTCGTAGGCCTCGTCGAGTAAGTCCCTGCGCAGTGGGGCGGTAGGGACCTCGACGGCCGGCGGCGTCCTCCGCCGCGCCTCGCCCACCAACGCCGCCTGGCGGAGCACGACCCCGTAAACCAACTGCTCGGAGGTGAGAGGCGGCACGGCGACATGCAGGCTGGAGGACACGGCCGAGCGACCGTTGCGTCTTCGGAAGCTCCTCCTCCTCCCCTTGAGGAAAGGCGATTCTTTGGGCGACACGACCCAGAGAAGTGAGCCGGAAGACATGGGAGGAGAGAAAGCTCAACACTGCTAGGCTAGCTGCTCCACCGCGCGATGCTGCAGGATCTAGAGGAGTCTCTGCGTTATCTGTGGCGCCGCTGCTGACGGTTTAAAAAAGCAGGGATGTGGATTGAGGTGGACGTGGAGATACCGAGGCCGGGCGAGTGGAGGACTGAGCTCGCTGCTCTTCTAACCACATCCTCTTGTCGTCCTGGCCGTGCAAGCAGATTCACGGGGTGGAACCAAACCAAAGATAAAATGAAGCAATCGGAGCCAGGAGTACAACAAATTGAATATAAAATGAACGACTGAATTCGATCTCTGATAGTGAAATCGACGTTACTCGAACAAGTAGAGTTTTTTTTCCCCTTTTCCTTTTATTGTTTTTAAGTTAATTAGATATCCAGGATTGGTGGAAGTAGAATTGAGCAAAAACACTTCTATTCTAAAATCAGACAAACGCAACGCTTTAGAACAGAAAACAACGAGAATTTTTAATTTTACCTTTATCTTCGTCGTCTTCCTCGTGAGAACTGCTCGAGCAAGTTCAACTGTATTAATTGGTAAATAGTTTTATATGATAGAATCGGTACTCGGTAGAAGAAGAAGATGCTCGTTGCATGACTTTGTCCCCGTTGAATTAATTACTCGTCAGCTTGTGTTGTACGTCCCATTTAATTAGATCCTTTGGAAATTCTAGAGAGCATATGTTTTTGGGAAAAAAAGCAATGTGAATAAATGCTAAGGGGTAACATTAAATTTCTCCAATAGAGTAATATGGAACATTAATTGTTCGTGCGTGACGCAACAACATCACAAATTAATTCCAACCAGAATATAAACACTTGTGAGCGTGTGGTGGTGGGCAAGTGTGTGCATTGTCTTGTTGTGATGGTATCAAAATTACATTTTGTTTCTTGTTCCCTGCGATTGATTCTCTGTTTTAGCTTTTTCCATCTCTCGAGCATATTCTAGAGTTTAGACTAGAATTATAATAATTTTTCTAAAAAAAGTTTTGATGGGTCAGCCCAGTCATCTCAGAATGTGAGAGTTCTTGGACTCTCGTTGGAACAGAGACTTGAGAGGCAGATTAAAACAAAACCTCGAAGAAGAACAAGTTTTGTTGTCCACATAAACTTTGGGTAGCACGTCAAGTGCTCACATAGCAATTTTGCCATAGGATTATTTCTTAGCTGCTTTTTCAATAAGCAAACTTTAACCAAATGAAAATCTGTATAGGCAGTAAAGATGGTTGTGAGGTTATTCACTTAAATACATGACCAACAGCACCTCTACATACAAACATCATCCCACTTGTTTGATCTGCAAGTAATAAAAAATAGTATCATTCTGTCATTTGAACACACGGCAGAGCAGTGTTCCAGTGTTTTCTTTGAAAAGTGGGTTCGTAAATTACAAAATTACAAAGAAGCTACATGTGCGTTACTACTTAGTGCATACAACTTTTGGACCATTCATCAGGGGCCCCAGGCAGGAAACCGCAAGGAAAAACCCTACTGCCCGGGTTCGGGTTTTCGGAGACGAAGATCATGGATGAAGATCAACTAGTACCACTTCTTGTTGAGAAGCTTAGCTACGGTTAAATCTGCTCCACCAAATGCATCCATGACAGCTTTTGCAGAGCGGAATTCTGCTCTCGCCGTCGAACTGAAAAATAAAAAAAAAGACTCAAGACTGTCTTATTAGACACAAGGATATTACTGAATCAGAATGATGATTTCTACATAGTTCATGGTTTTTTTTTTTTTACAATCCTCTGATCAAGATGACTAACTCTCTCTAAACTTGTCGAAACCAGACTTAATTTGGACATCGATTCGCATATTGACCAGGGTCCAGATGTTCAGAATAAAGAAAGATGGAAAACTTACCCGCTTCGCATAACAACACATGGCATTCCTAATCGTTCAGAACCATAAACACCAGGTTGGCTCCCTGCTATAAGCACACAGTTTTGCATAGGTAAGCCTGCATATTCAGCTCCAGCTCGTAATGTAGCAATTATATTCTCAATGCTGCATTGAGTTAACGCATCACATTTAGCATGGCTAGTATATTTTTTTGAATTACAAAAGAGCAATCAGTTAAAAGACCAAAGTAGCCATTGATCTACATTTGCTCTAAATTTCTTATTTTAGAAACTGTATGAGATGCAACATATTGCAAGGCAGCACCAATCTGAACCATGTCAACTGTTCTGGGGATTATCGTGACAATCAAGCAATGAAAAAATGTCCTATCAAGAACAGTTAAATCTGTTGTTTCTATTTGGTGCAGGGGATTAGAAAGACTTAAAATCATAATATTCTACTACTAACTATATGCATTCAAGTCCTACATTTCCAATTTCAGGCGGGCAAATTTAAATAGGGCACATCACGCACATATGGCTCTACTCAGCAATAAATAGAAATTTGGATAGGTTTTATCCAATTCACTTTTAGTGGTAAGCCAGCGCTTTGTTTAAGTGTAAAACAAATAACTAATGGCGTGTTCCTTTAACCTGAAGAAAGCAGAAAAATGAACATAATTTGGGACAAAGGATTAAAAAACTAGAATTCCAAAATACAAATTGAAATTGAAATATACACTAAGTTCCATCAGAAAGATATTTGGAATTGTCGAAAGTTAATGCCATTTAAATAGAAGATATGAAATTGCAGACCTTTCAGATGAACTGGTATCAATATCAACACTCAATTTCAAAATGGATGCAACATTGTGGGCAATCCTTTGCTTCTCCATTGAAGCTGCTTGATATAACAAGTGCAATTAGTATTAGTATTTTTTTTATTCTCCCACAAAGACTTCCCGAAGTTCAAGTTAAGCTTTTCACCTGCTTTTCGTACTTCCTTAGCAAGTTGCTCATCCAAGCTAGAGGATACTCCTTTCCCCAATACAAGTTGTCCATATAAACTATTTTTCACTTCTTCCTTTCCAACTACTTTTACATTTTGCAAACGTTCTTGACCCAGTTTGTCAATAATAGACCTGAAATATAAACAAACATACAAAGTAACGCATATTACTTTATACATACCAGCAAAAGAAATTTAGAAAGATAAAAAACGTATTTGTACAAAATAAGGAATCATGTTAACCAGCCAATACAAAGAAACCTTTTGATCGTCATCATCATCAAGGTATGGGATAAGTTTGTCTACTAGTTGGCATACATTGGTGGCAAAAGGCGAATCGCTCGCCCCAACGCCCCCGCCAACACGGAGGAGGTAAATCACGGGAGGTACTAGCCCGGATGTTGTGGCTAGTGCGTGGGGAGGGTGGGCATACTGGTTTTGCCAGGATTTGACCCCTAGACCCCTTGGTGGCAACACCCACACACTAACTATCAGTCCATCCCGTGGGGACCTACTAGTTGGCATACATTGTACCAGTACTTAATGGTTCGATCTAGGAGTACAAAAAGTCAATACCATGATAAAGCAATAATGTAAAACTTGGGTTTCATATGCATCAATAGTGCAATATAACTGTGTGAGCAGATTAGTTGTTTAGTATACACTAGTAGCATACTTGTTTGGTCAGAAGTCGACTCAAATTTTCATCAACATTTCATCCACAAACCAATTGGCAAGCTAAGGTGGTCAGTTAAAGTTTAGGAAAGAAACTTAGGTGCCTAAATGATAGCATACCAAGGGTTTATGAAAACTATGAAATACATGGTACCACACATCCCAGGTTATTGAGTAGAATATAGAAGATTGCCTTTGCACAGATAGGCCCCAACTACACAGTCTCATTTCACATTGTGAGAAGAAAAAATGCTTATTTGTTTAATGTTCCAACTAACTAAAACAAAGTCCAATTTCCAATAAATTTGCTACCTTATCATCCACTGCTACATCTCCCCAAACGATATCCCTTCATATAATTGTTTTGATTTGAAAGCTCATATAAAAGCTTTAATATATTATTTGATAAAATCTTCAAGTATTAAATAAACTTTTTCTGCGCTTCCTCTTTCTCTTGCAGCAAGATGGAGTATGGCAAGCGACCTTGTGCCATATCACTAGGGAAATTCAAGCAAAATTTTAACTTTTCCAACTGATTTTGCATTTGAAAAATTAGTATCATGTCATCTTGCAAATTGCAATCTCAAATGTCACAATAACAGATGAGCAAAAAACCTGCATGCTTTCTCCCCATATTTGCTGTAGGATATTAGCAGCACAACAGGTACACCTTCATGAAGTGCATCATCAATAAAACTACCAGTCACAAGAACAGAAAATTAAGGTAGATAACCAACGGTTAGACAATTACTGCAAGAATAGGAATGAAAAAGAAGAAATATTTTTTCTTTTAAGTAACCAAATAAAGAAGCAAAAGATCAAGAAAAAAATAGCTCCATATGGTTCCAACCAGAATGTATTGGAGACAAAACACTAAGTTGTTCAAATGCCCTCCAAGATATTTGCTTCAGTGTCATTAGGATGTTATGTTCCATACAAAATTGAGAAAGATGAAAGAGTAATTTCTCATGGATCCAATGTCAATTTACCTTCCAAATAGAAAAAAAAATAGTTCTTGAGATTGAAAATAAAGTTTCTCTTTTTTTTATAGAAAGTCAACCAAGTGAATAGTTGACTAGATTCTCTGATAGCCATCACCTAATCCATGCCAAGTAAAGAGCATGCTTGTGTCTCCAACTATCCATGAAGAGTCTAGCAGTGTTATAGGTTGTTAAGAAAAACTCAGAGTCAACATCAAAAAGTTGGCATTCCAGGCCTGAAGGTGCAGGTACGTTAGAACAAAAAGCTGTATGGAAAAGACATCAGTGAGCTAAAACCAAGTGTGAGACCTATGATTGCACAGTGCCATCCAGAAGAAAGACTAAAAAAACTCGCATAGTTGTATGCCACCTAAAAATTATGTTATTTCCCAGTAAAAAAAAATAGCTCAAGAAATAATGCAAGACATGTTGCTGTTAAAATACTGACTAACAATGAACATAACTTACTTCCCAACACCAGGACGCAAAGTTAAGCTGCTTGAGGTAGCAAAATCTTCCAAAGCTTTTTTCTGCCAAAATATAGACATGGTCAATTAACAGGAAACATGACATATCACAATAGCCAACCAAAATAGTTCAGACAATGGTGATAATGATAATGAAGCCCAGATATAGCAACACTCTGGAATTTAAAATGTTGCTACTTAAATGATACATAAAGAGGTTGAGTACAATATCATCTACAAAAAAAAGCAGGTTCTTGACAATAAGAATACAGGTATATTGATATCTCCTCTTGAGAAATCCAACTAAAATCAGCAGGTTTCATTCCATTCTATAAGAGAATTACAATGATATACCATAAGAAGCAAAAATTGGGACTATAAAAAGAGGTTGTTAAATGATACATTAATACATTTTCAGTATCAACTGCAGAAAGTAAATTCTTGACAATGAGAATCAAGGACTCATTTAGATCTCCTCCTGAGAAATCCAGCTATAAATCAGCAGTTCTGCACCTACAAGAGTCGGTTTCTTGGTTTGACATTACAAGTAACTCCCGACTAAGTTAATAAATAAAAAGCATAAAAGTTTTGTCAAATTAAGAGTAAAGAAATTGAGAGGCTTGTTTCTTGATTATATGCCTGTTTAAGGCAAGGTTACTTATTCTAAAATGCTCACAGATAGAGAAAATGCTGATACAAACATTCACCTTTTCACGTAAAATATTTTTCATGAAAATTTCTTTCTCATTTGTAGGCAATGAAGCAGGCCAGCCAATCTACAAAACAACAGGACATAGTGAGATAGAAGAACCACTGAGAATGCAAGTATATGAATTCATATGCTATCTTTGGAATTGGTTCATTCATATTTGGCATTGACAAACTCTGTGCATATTGGTGTGTCACTCTACACTCAGAAAAGGAAGGAAGAAAGAAAAAAAGCACAAAAGGAACAAACAAATGTCGATTAGGAGACTTGATGCATGGATCTTGGAAGACTTCATTTCTTGTCATTAGGTAGAAACAAAGCTCCTTACCAATTGGCAAAACCAGTAGCCAATAAGCACTGATCAGCAAGACAAATCGAATTTTCAGCTGATTGACAATTGAGGATCAGTCGAGTGAATAATCACGCAATTATTCAAATATCTTCCTTAAGAGGATCAGTCAAGTGAATGATCATGTAATTATTCAAATCGCTTCCTTAAGGGCCCATCTATATTCTATATGGAAGGAAGGAAGAGGAAGGAGCCAAATTTTGTCTCCCTTTGATGTTTACTTGGAAGGAATAGGTAAGGACTGATCCAACAAGGGATCTGTGCGGATTTGATTTTGTCGTAAATTTCTCTTCTACCAAATTTGGACAGAAAAGGAGAGGGATAATTTTTTATTGGCCAGATTACTATTTTATCTTTAGTAACTTATCAAAATTACCCTAGTTATGAAAACCCCTCAACCTACCTTTTGCCATTGCTCCCTTTTTTGTCATCCACGATATAGAAGTCAAACCTGCCATCTTTCAGACAAACAAAGTCGTCCAAGCCTCCACTTCTTTGCAAGAGCCTCACGTCATATAGGTTGCAAATATGTGAATGGAGAAAACCATCTCTATGGCCAAACCTAAGTAAAATGAGCATTTTCCTTTCTTTCTTTCCACTTTATCCAAGAAGACAAAGGAAGGGTTTAGATATTGAGATTCTTTCCTTCACATTTTTCCCTTCAAAATAGACATATTTTAGTACCACTCCTTTCCTCTCCCTTTCCCTCCATATTCTACTACTCATTTCCTCCCCCTTCCTACCATCTAGATAGGTCCTAAAGTAAACAAAATAAAGAAATTTATTTCTCCCTCCCCTCCCTCCCTCTACTATCCTATCCCTTCTTCCATCTCTAGCCCTCCTCATATCTCCTATTGCAGATGTTAGTGAGATCATGGTGAGTGTTATTGCTGAACTTGCACTTGTTGTGAAGTTTTTGTCTTGAGGATGTGTATATTAGCACGCATTGTTGCATTCATTACTGGTTGCAGATTGCCATCATTGATAATGTGGATGACAATAAGTTTTGGGAGTACATTTATATCTATAGTCGTACTTTTTATATTCCTATCTAGTACATTTGTGCTTACTCCTTGCCTTGCCTCTAGCTTCAAGAATAGATGTCCACTTATTTGTGAAAGTTCACAGGGGTTGTTTTGGTTTTTGAAAAGGTGACAGAGGAATGGTTCATTTTGTTATGTACTGCTTGGCACTGCCAATGGTTAATTGTTCCATATCAGTTAAGTCTGTCTATGAAATATCTATTTGGTGGATTGATCCTAGGCAGGGAATAACATTTAAAAAAAACATTGGAACAATGTTCTTTAGTATGCAAGTCAAAGGCACCTCTCTCTTTATGGCTAGATATCTTGTCTGTTGAAGCATAGCAACTTTAAAAGCTAAGAAGCTAATATATAAACCACAACTCCAATTAGCAAAACTTACCCTGTTGAAGAACAAGATCAACATCCGTTTTTCATCACCAGCAGCCTTCCTGGAAACAAAAGATGAATGAACTTCATGCCATCTGCATGGATCGATTATACACTACAAGTGTAATGAGCCTCTCAAAAATACAATCAAACAACAACAACAACAACAACAACAACAACAACAAAGCCTAATCCCACTAAGTGGGGTTGGTAATATAACTCCTTCTATGCCATTGAGCTCTGCCCCCTATTATATCATCTATATTTAAATAAATTTTCTCTTGTTTATTGTTGCTAACCAAGTCTTTTTTTTTTGGCCTTCCTCTCCCTCGTTTGATGTGCGTATTTGTCATAGTTCCACATCACCTAACTGGGGCATTTATTGTCGTCTAAGTACATGTTCATACCATCTTCAACAAACGTGTCTTTCGAAGTTTTCATCAATAGATGCAACTCCGACTTTCTTTCTAATGCTCTCATTTCTTATTCTGTTCATCCTCATATATCCACACATCTACCTTAACATCCTCATCTCTACAACTTTCATCTTCTGTTCATGTGCCCGAGTCATAGCCCAACACTCTGCACCATACAGCATAGCAGTTCTAACTGCAGTTTTATAGAACTTCCCTTTAAATTTTAGAGGTACTTTACGATCACATAAAACACCCGACAACCTCAATTTCAACCATCCTGCTTGTATTCTATATAAGACATGTCTCTTAATCCCTCCATCATTTTGTAAAAATAATCCTAAATAACAACTCGTCATCTCCTATTTTAACAATTATCTCATTACGTCTAATATTGCTAAACTTAAATTTCATATATTCTGTCTTTACTCTACTAAGTCTAAAACTTTTCACTTCTAGTGTTTCCCGCCAAGATTCTAGTTTATCATTTACTCCTTCACGTGTTTCGTCTATCAAAATAATATCATCTGCAAACAGCATACACCATGGTATTGTATCTTTAATATGTACAATTCATGATTAGTGTAAAAAGATAGAGACTTAGAGAATCTTATCCTTATTAGAAATGCTTCAGTTAATCCGCCTGAAGTCTTCACTCTGGTAGTTGCATCCTCATACATATCCTTAATTAGTTCAATATATGCTACGGTAGCATCTTTTTTTTCTAGAATTCTCCATATAGTTTCTCTTGGGACCATATCATAAATTTTTTCTAAGTCAATGAATATCAGTGTAGATTTTGCTTTTGCTCCCGACTTTTCAATTAGTTGTTTAAGAAGATTTATAGCTTCTATTGTTGACCTTCCAGGCATGAACCCATATTGATTTTCGCTCACCGTGGTCTCCTTCCTTAATTTTTGTTTTCTATTACTCTTTCTCAAAGTTTCATGGTATGACTCATTAGTTTAATACCTCTATAGTTTGTATAATTTTGTACGTCTCCTTTTGTTCTTATATAAACTAGAGTACTTACCCTCCATTGATTAAGCATTTTTTTCGTTTTTAATATCATATTAAATAATTTTGTAAGTCATTCAATACATTATTTCCCTAAGCACTTCCATGCCTCTATTGGGATATCATCTAGCCCCACGGCTTTTCCATTTGGCATCCCTTTCAAAGCTTGTTCTACTTCTGAAGTTTAAATTCTACGATAAAAATTTCAATTTCTATACTCATTTGACTTACTTAAATTGCCTAAGTCGATCACCTAAACCTTCATTAAAAAGTTGATGAAAATATATTTTCCACCGCTCTTTTATTTCTCCATCATTTACTAGTACCTTATTGTATTCATCTTTAATACATCTTATTTGATTAAGACATCTTGTTTTCCTCTCTCTCACTTTAGCTATTTTATAAATGTCTCTGATCCCTTCTTTTGTATCCAAATTTCAATATAATCGTTCAAAAGTTTCATTTTTTAATTCATTCACTATTATCTTAGCCTCTTTCTTGGCTATTATATATTTTTTTAAATTTTTCTCGTTCTTACAAATATATAATTCCTTATAGGCTATTCGTTTTTCCTTTACTTTCTCCTATACTTTCTCATTCCACCACAACAATTCCTTACTTGGTGTTGCATGTCCCTTTGTCTCACCAAGTATATGTTTTGCTACTATTTTCAATTTTGATACCATCTTATCCCATGTTGTATTAGAGTCACCGTATATTTCACCTAATTCTTGTACTCCTACCTTCTCCTTAAATATGTTTTGTTTCCCATCCTTTAACTTTCACTACTTAATTCTAAGAATCATGTATATTTTCCTTCTATTGATACTATGATTAAGGTGCATATCCAACACTACTAACCTATATTGGGTAGTTAAGTTTTTTCCAAGGATGACCTTACAATCTGTACAAATCTTTCTATTTCTCTTCATAACCATAAAAAAGTTAATTTGTGATTTATTATCCCACTTTTGAATGTGACCAAGTGTTCTTCTTTTAAGATATTAGCTAGTATAAGATCACATGCAATTGTAAAATTCAATATAGTTTTTCTTCTTTATTTCTTGTTCCAAACCTATAACCCCTATGTACCCTCTTATATTCCTCATTTTTCAATCCGACATGTCCATTTAGATCGTCTTCTATTAAAATCATTCATTTGGCAAAATGTTTTGTAATACCTCATCTAAGTCGTCCTAAAATCTTGATTTAGTTTCTTCATCTAATCCTACTTAAGGTGTATATATGCTAATTACGTTCGCAGCTTCTTTCGCCACTACTATCTTGAGAGCTATGATTCTATCTCCTTTTCTAACTACTCCAACAACTTCATCTTTTAAAGAACTATCTACAAAAATACCACTTCATTTCTTGTTTTACTTTTTCCTGTGTACTATAACTTAAAGTCCGAGTTCTCTATCATTTTTGCTTCTCGCCTACTCATTTTGTCTCTTATACACAAAATACTAATTCGTCTCCTAATCATCATATCTACTTCCTCCATTGCTTTACCAGTAAGGGTTCCTATGCTCCATGTTCCAAATCTTAGACTATTAGTCTTCCCGTAATATTTGTTCTTATCCCACCTATGGTGTGAGAACTCTTGTCTATTTAACACAACACCCAAGGTCTCATGGGGATGTAGCAGCCCTTGTCGATAAGTTACAGTCGGACCCTGCAACGCGAACTCTTGCATATTTAGCACTACACCCGAGTTCTGGAGATGTAGCGGTCCTTGCCGAGATGTTACAGTATGCATTCCTTCTGGGGAACATTCTAGCATTAACACAATAGTTTAACGGATCCATTCATTGAGCATTTGTTATAGTTTTACGCTGGTTGACAACCTAACGCAACTCTCCTCTTTGTCCAGGCTTGGGACCGGTGATGATTGGGTTGTCACAAGCGGAGTTCGACAGCTAAAAAATACATGGTTATACAGAAACCACATCAAAAAGTTTGGAGAAGAGAGACAATAAAAGAAAGTGCTACAAATATCAAAATATCAAAAAGTTTTATCTTAAACTGTCATACAATCATGAACCAATTTGTCATTACATACCTCATCAGATCAGTGTATATTGGTTCTGTCCAATTAGCACAATCCAGCCCAAGTTTCTGAAATGCTGATTGTAATTAAAACAGCAGATTCATTGTTAACAACCTCAAATAATATGAGCATTACTAAAATGTAGGCTGCATCTCAATCAGAGAAAGCATTCAATGACTAGCAATAAAAGAGTTATTTTTTCAAGAGACATGGGTCAGATGTAACAAGTTGAGTTAGTAAGGGATGAGAATATTTGGGAAATATCACCTGTATTAAATGCTTGACGGTTGCCTAACCGAAATATGTCTGCAACAACACTGGGGGGAACAATAAAACATGTAGAGTCATTACAAATAATATATCATTTTTGTTAGATGTCAGCATTTTTCATAACCCAAGAAGAATATGCCACTGCAAAGAAGTTAACTAAGAACATTCTAATAGATGTTTATAACAACATGTCTTAACTTGAAGCAAGGAAGATGAAGCGCCAATATGGAGAAAATAATCAAAACATTGCATATATAGAATACAAAGAAAACGCAGATGGTGAAGCCTGAACAAGCATTACTAGGATTGCAACATTGCTCGGATACCAGTTGCTAGGCATGATGTACTTCTCTCACACTGATTGGTAGAAACACAATAACCACATGATTAATTTGGAAGCAGGAATGATAGAAGAAAATAAAGATACATGAAAAGGAGAAGTAATCAAATTTAACAAAAGATAGATTTTATGTTGTTTGAAAAGCTTGTCAGTACCCATTTGGAAAAAATTCCAACATTTCCGAAAACCTCACAAGACAACTTCAACATGGAACTGAACATGCAATACTTGTGAGCATTTGACATCAACATGAAATGACAATGATGCTGACAGAAACCTCAGTTAAACGTAGAGGCTATACTGGTAGTTGACTGTGGTTATGTTCATACCTTTTAGACAGCACTACCAAAAACATGACCTAACTAGCTAGGAAACATTTTACTTCAGTTAAAGAATATGAGAACAGTTTGCTTTTCAAATAGGTCAAACAAGTACCACCACAAACATGACAAGACACAATCGGGAGAGTTAAATTTCAACAGAAAGAGCTAGTCTACATAACCTTCATAGCTGGAATATTTTACTATCTTCAGGCAAGTTAAGTTTTGAGGAAGCATTTAAAGGGATTGTCAACACAAAAATCTCAACTTGTAGCTAAGAACAATCAACTAAAACATTTATATGATTCAGTAGTATCTGATTCTACCATCAGCTAGTCTTATCCTAGCAGATATTAAGACCAATGGTTTTAAAATTCAAGCTAAAAAGTAATGGGATTTACATTACTTCGTGCCATGCTCGGACACGGTATTTCTGAACAAAATTAACAGCGTGAAATTAACGGAAGCGAAAAATATTTATTAGAAAAAAAAGGCGAGACGGAGAGTCGAACCCTTCGACTTCGAGAAGAAGAGCAAAATCCTGTCCAGGATTCGATTCGCGGATATCTGACGACGAACATCGAGGGGGAGCAGCATAGATTCTGGGATTGGGGAAGTTATTGCAGGATGGAAAACAAGAAGAATCAAAGAGGGACGAGGCGGAGGCGGAGGCGGAGGCGGAGGCGGAGGCGGAGGGAAGCGGCGATGGGGTAGGATTCCTGTAGTTGTCGAGTCTAGGAACTAACGGCGAAGGGAGAGAGCGGCCGACGATGAGGCATCGGGCGGCAGCCGCCGTCATCTTCCGGTAATTCGAGCTAGCAGACGTGAGATAGCGAGAGAGACGTAGAAGCAGCGGCAGCTCGTGGTGAAGCAACGCCGGCTTCTCGTCTCTTCACCAATCCACCGACCTTATATACGACTTAAGATACGATCAACGGGTTCGGGACTCGGGACTTAAGTCGTTTCTAAAGTTTGCTCTCAGATTTTTAAATCGTTCAATGCGCGACGCCACACAAAATGACCGCACGACTCCATATTTTGACCCATATTTTGACCGTGAGTGGAAAATTCAAAAGTAAAATGATATATTTTTTGGAAAAATTTGGATTAAAAATTTCTTAGTTCACAAACAACTTTTAACTTTTGAAAAAAAAAATCTTAATTGTTTCATTGATATCAAATTATTATCATTTTACTTTTCTATTTGATTATTTAAATCACTCTATTTATTAAAAGAGGGACAGTATTTTAATAATAAAAACTTAATCGGAGTATTTTAGTATTAATATGAAGTAAGACATCTTGAAATTATTATTAAATAATACAGAGCATTTTAAATATCACTCTTTTTTTTTATTTATGGTGCTGGTATTTACCAATTGCATTTTTCTATATTATTTTATATGTGAAATATGGTATGTTTATTATGATTTCCTTTCAATTTTAATTTTACTGTAAGATTCTTTTTTTAAGTTTCATCAATTTAATTCACCTAGAATAAGAGTATAAAGACAAGGAACTAGAATTAGTCAAAATATATTAGTTATAGAAAATAAATGCATCAACATCCATTGTCGTCTAGTCCGGTTAGGATACCTGGCTTTCACCCAGGCGACCCGGGTTCAAATCCCGGCAATGGAATTCTTTTAAATCCAGAGTTTTGGAAAACGCTGTGCTTGTTAATTTTCTTTAAATAATAATATTCCTTATTTTATTACTGTCAGTGTTCCTTTTTTTCATGTCATAGGCTCCAAAACTGTGTGTGTATAAACATGCAATAGGACTTGTCGTCTGCTTCACGCGCACATTTTTCCAACAATCCATCAGTTCATCTTTTTCCTCTGCTTTTCCAACAATCCATTAGTGGCGGTTTTGGAGTATTACTCCAACAATCAATGCGGACTTAATGCTCCAAAACCAGCTACCTGGTCTAACACGGTTTTGGAGTATTACGTCTGCATTTTGTATTGATTAATTTCCAACTATCCATTTGTAATCAGGAAATTATTTACACAGTGAAAATAAATACTTCAATAAAAATTTTAACCATTAATCGATGATATATTCGATGTTTGATCGTCAATCGGATATCATCGGTGGCCTTCGATCACCACCCCGAATCAAACTATACCTTGGGAGATAGTGAACTCGTCAAGATCGCGGGCGATGGTGAAACCGTCCGGATTGACGGTGAATGATGCGAGATCGTAATTACGATTGATCCTGTCGCGAAGCGAGCTGGACGCCCCTACAGCTAGATGGGTCTTCGGGGAGCGCGAGATCGCTGAGATGTACTGAGCTGTCTCGCCTCTAACCTGAAAGACAAAGACCGTTAGAACCCGTCAGGAAAAATCTCCGGCCAGGCACTCCGACGATCAAGTCAGTACTCGACGGTGGCAATGGAAAGCAATAGAACAGTATGGAATGTACTATTGCACGTACCTGAGAGATGCGGAGTGCGGAGGCTTATATAGCCGGGGAAGCTGACAGCTCCTGCTCCGCCTGCCACCTGCTGCTATATAGCGATGACAAGGTGATGCATGCTCAGAGGTGGCAGGATAAAGTAGTGCATACTGAGTTAAGGAAAGGGACACTGTCAACTTAATGGCTGTCGCCTTTTGGCATCGCTCGGCCTGACACTAGTGTAGGTGGTTGTGGTATGGGGGGACAGGGTATGGCAGGAAGATCAATACCTCAGCGGGATATCCGTCGTTTGGGGCCAGGATGACTTCAGCGCCGACCCCGTACAGCTTCTGGTAGTCTGGTGTCAGGAGAGTGGTTGTGTTGCCTGCTAGGACCGACTGAGGGCCTATGAAGGTGTCGACTAGGACATTGCATGTCGAAGCCGGCTGAGGGCCTATGAGGGTGCCAACTGGGGCACTGAATGACGAGGCCGGCTGAGGGCCTATGAGGGTGCCGACTGGGGCATTGAATGACGAGGTCGGCTGAGGGCCTATGAGGATGCCGACTGGGACACTGAATGACGAGATCGGCTGAGGGTTTATGAGGGTGCCGACTGGGGCACTGAATGACAAGGCCGGCTGAGGGCCTATGAGGGTGCCGACTGGGGTACTGAATGACGAAGCCGGCTGAGGGCCTATGAGGGTGCCGACTGGGGCACTGAATGACGAGGCCGGCTGAGGGCCTATGAGGGTGCCGGCTGAGGCACTGAATGACGGTGTGTTGCATAATGCCTTCTCCAGTTCAGGCTTATCCCTGGAGCGTGGTCCGCCACGCGTCGGCGGGGAGCCAAACTTGGAGAGGTAGGGGAACATGAGCGTCTGAGTTCGGGTCAGACCGACCTGAGGAGCGTGGGCCGTCACGCGTCCGATCAGGGGCCTTGATCCGAGCGACACCTTTTCGACGGGCCTTCCTAGCCCATTAACTACTTTCCATCTGACTAGGCGCCAGGCTGTTGGGCTAGGCTGCACGTAAACTAGCCCGAGATCAACGACGATCCCCGACAGATTCACCATGCCCCAGGATATATATAATTTGGTTTGGGGCGGTGGTCAAAGGCCGCTGACGGTGTCCAATCAACGATTGAAGTCGGACGTGCCGCCGATTGACGATGAAAATTTTCACTGAGACATTTATTTTCACTATGCTTATCATTACTCTTTGTAATCTAAGTGTTGATCATATTGCCTATTTTATTTTCAGTATATACTTGATCGTGACTTTGAAGGGAGAATATAAACCTCTAAGATTGAATCTCAGGATTTCATTATCTCTATAGATCTCGCCCGTGTACTTATCAATTTAGATTGCTATTGTACTACATTCGAAATGAGAATGTGATTATTTTAAGGAATTAATACCTCTTTAAGCCAATATTCCAATCAATCTAAATACATATTTTAATTTTTAGGGATTGATCTTGTCTAAAATCTCAATCAAACGAGTCAACAGGAGAAAACTGAATGCTCCGATGAAAAGAAAATACCTAAGATATCTACGACACTTAATCAAACGTTAGAATAAACGTCGAGGTTGGATTTGGCATGACTATTTGACGCTTAAATTAGTACAAGGGTGGGAAGAAGCTGGAAACTGGAGTAGTATAGAAGTTTAGATAATTGCCTCCAAGAGCGAGTGACCTTTTATATATATTTAATTGTATCATCGTGTTATCAACATGTCCGAGATGAACATTTACGATGCTCATGTCCTTCAGGAGAAATGATTGCATTACTCATATTTTTCAAGATAAACAGTTACGTTGCTCATATTTTCTAGGAGATAATGAATACGTTGTGCATGTCTTCTAGGAGACGTGGTTGTGGTTCAACGAGCTATGCAAGATACGAGTCCTGCCTGAGGGAGTCGAGTGTATCACTTTAACCAAGTTTGACTTTATGTTCCTCTTAACATACTACTCTACTCAAATTTTTACCACGTACCTGGCTCCTGCCTTGACCCTACCAGCAGAGACTTCCACTATCCGCCACATCAATGACAGCCATAGATTTTATTTTATTAGATTTTGTCTATAATTTACGTACAATTGTGAGTAGGAGTTTTTGGATAGAGAACGTTAACGTGTGAAAGAAGAGTTGTCCTGCAACGTTGCCGGATTAGTAGTCAAATGGTAGAATTATTGTATCAGACAAGATCAATTCTCGTGAGATTTATTCCATTCTTCCTATCTAAGAGATCACTACTGTCCTTCATTTCGTCATGGGGTAGACGATTAGGAACGCTAGCGATGGGACAAAATCATTTATTAGTGATTCACAGAGGACAGTCGATCGTTTTACGTTGACTTTATTTGACCCCTGAAAATCATTATTGATTCAGAGACGACAGTCGTTTGACTTTGAAAGCATTCGGCTCCTAAAACACGATGGATATGGAAACCATCTGATGTTCTTGCCCTCTTCACATATTACACTTCGACGGTTCACGTATTCCATCGTACACCGTAAACCTTACGCCGTCGACTTCTTGTTTGCATGTTCCACAGCTCCGCCGTTCACAACCTCCTCCAGCATCTGCACCACCGTCCTCATCGACGGCCGCAGCGCCGGCAGACTCACCGTGCACAGCAGTGCCACCCGCAGGACCCTGACCGCCTCTTCCTTGGCCCACTCCGCCTCTATTCCGCCGTCCACCACCGCCATCACGCTCTCCCTGGTGCGCATCTGCTGCGACACCCAGTGCACGATGTCTTTGCTCTCGCCGTACTCCGCCTCGATCGGCCGCCGTCCGGTCACCAACTCCAACAGCACCACCCCAAAGCTGTACACGTCGCTCTTCTCGTTCACCTTCCATGTGTACGCGTACTCTGCATTCCAAACCACGTAAATAGAGAAATCAATCAAACGGCGATGCCAATGGATGATTCTTTTCAACAAATTGAACAGGATGCATGAATAATTAAGGAAACAGAGTGAAGTACCAGGAGCGATGTAGCCGTGGGTACCGGCGATAACAGGGGCGGAAGAAGTTTCCCGCGCACCGCCTCCGGCTCCGGCGGCACCGGTGGAATGCAGGATCTTGGCGAGACCGAAGTCGGCTATACGAGGCTTGAGGCATTCATCGAGGAGGATGTTGCTGGACTTGACGTCCCGGTGAAGGATGGGGCGTTCACCGCCGTGGTGCAGGTATTCGAGACCTCTTGCCGCCCCTAGCGCCACTTGGTACCTCTCTTCCCAACTCAACTCCGCCGCCTTCCCAGGCGGCGCCTCCGCCGGACCGTGAAGCTTATCCCATAGGCTGCCGTTGGGAAGGTGCTCATATACCAGTAGGCACCACTCCTCGCTCGTGATGCTGCAGTAGAGTTTCACCACGTTGACGTGGCGCACGGTGCTCAATGTTCCCACCTCTGCTTCGAACTGCTTCATGGCCAGCCGCTTCCGCGATCGCCTCTGCGTCGCTGCCAACATCGCCGCAGTGCTCCGTTCCTTGGTCCCCTCCGTTGTATTGCGCCATATCTGCTTCACCGCCACCATTTCCCCGTTCGCGAGATGCACCTGATACACCTCACCGGAGCCGCCCTTTCCGATGAGATTTTCCGGTTTGATTCCTTCCACAATCTCCTGGTCGTCGAACGTCACGATCCTGAACGACTTCATGTTCCATGACGGATCTTTTGTGAAGGCCCCGTCGTCGGCCCCGCTTGAGTCGTCGCGGCGCTTCTTTAGCACGATGTAAAGACCGAGACCGGCGAGGAAGACTGCCACGCCGGCGAGAATGCATGTGAGGAAGGTGCGCAACTCGAAGGTGGAGCTCCTGTGGAAGACAAGGCATCGGTTGACGGAGCTAAGTTTGTCGGCGTCGCTGCCGTCGACGCAGAGGCCTGGGTTCCCGGCGAAGCTACCACTGTAGGCCGAAATGGCAAGCCCCGACGGTATGGGTCCGGTGAGTTGGTTGTTGGAGAGATCAAGGGAGGAGAGCTGCAGTGCGGGGAAGCTCGTCGGGATCTCGCCGGAGAGCTTGTTATTCGACAAATCTAGCGAGTTGAGCCTCGTCAGCTGGCCGAGGCTTGCCGGAATGGAACCGGAGAGCAGGTTCTTCGCTAGGTTCATGGCGCTTAACGCGACGCACGAACCGATCTCTTCCGGGATCTCGCCGGAGAAGTCGTTGTTCTGCATATAAAGACTCACGAGATTTTGTAGTCGTCCGATGCTCGCCGGGATCTCGCCTGAAAAATGGTTGTTATAAGTCTCTATGCCTACAATATCCGCCGCGTCTCCAATCTCCCGCGGAATCTGACCGGAGAACCGGTTATCGGAAATAAACAGCTGGTTCAAAGACTTAGCCGCCCCGATCCCAGCGCCAATAGAACCTTCGAATCGGTTGATGGCAACATCAATAATGTTCAAGCTTGGTAAGCTCCAGAGACCAGAGGGAACCTCGCCGGAGAGAGAGTTATTGCTGACCCTGAACCGAAGCAGAGAAGAGCAATTGGCGTAGTTGGTTGGGATCTCCCCGGTGAACTTGTTCTCCAGCATCAGAAGCTTTTTCATGGTACCCTTCCGGCACATATCCGGCGGGATCGGCCCCGTAAAGAAGTTAGTCGACACGTCGATGTAGTTGAACTCCGTCCAACTTCCGAGCTTCGCCGGCAACGTCCCGCTGAACCTATTTGAGTACAACGAGAGGTTGGTGAGGAATCGGAAATCCCCAAATTCCGGCGGCACCTCGCCGTAAAGGTCGTTCTTGAACAGCTGTAACGAAACGAGGTTCGTCAAGCTCCGGAGCTCCGATAGGTCGCCTTCTAAATTGTTCATCGACGCATCGAAGAAGGCCAATTTTGTAAGATTAGCGAACCCGATCGGGATACGCCCGGTGAGTGAATTGTTGTAAAGCTCGAGCTGCCACAGATCGGAGAGCTTGGAGATTTCTTGGGGGATCACTCCGGTGAGAAAGCTGTCGGATATCTCGAGGTTGATGAGTTTTGTCAGGTTGCCGATTGCCGGCGGAATTTGTCCATAGATGTTGCAGTTGGAGAGGTAAAGCCAGTTGAGCTCTATCAAATTCGTCACCACGTCGGGGAAAGGATTGGGGTCGAAGGAGTTATCCCCGACGTTGAGCACCTCCAACGCAGTCAGCCCGGAGATGGAGCTCCACGGAAAGGCGCCGGTGAAGTAATTACTCGTCAAGTTGAGGATTCGTAGCTTGCCAAGAGGCGACAGGTCAGGGATTACCCCTCCGAGGGAGTTGGAGGCGAGGTCGAGCCGGCGAAGGCCGGTGCAGTTGTGGAGATCATCGGAAATGTCCCCGGAGAGGTAATTAGACCCCAGGGAGAGCTCAGTGAGGTAAGAAAGCCGACAGATAATATCAAAGCGGATTGCACCTGAGATGCCGGTGGCGGTGAGTTCGATTTCTGAAACAGAGCCACCGGAATCACACTTGACACCGGCGAAACCGACGCAAAATGAGTTGTTTGCGGTCCATGATTGGAAGGCGGTCGTATTTGCGGTCTCGAAGGACGCTTTGAGCCGGAGGAGCAGTTGTAGCTCCTCTGCTGGAGCAGCTTCTCCAGCGGCGGCGAAGCAGAGTAAGAGGAGGAAGAGAAGGCGGTGCATGGGGAGATACTGTGATCGAGTTCGCAAGACGTGGAATTCAGAGAGCGATATGCGCGAATGCATAGTGATGAACTCGAGGGACGATGAGACCGCGCACGAGGGGACGTCCATTTATTTCCCTCTCGCTTAAAGTTTCACCGGAGATTTGTCGTCTGGCGACTCGTGGGCCTCTCACCCCCGTCGCCGCCGCGTTTGACTCCGGGGGTTCACCGTCGTCGTCGGCGGATGACTCTGGACTCTGCTTTTATCCACTAACGACCAACTCGCGCAGCACAACTAGGATACCAAAAACGTTACCCGGCTTCCCATTGGAGATGAAAATGGTTCCCGCTGTGACAATGTTTAGTAAACTTCAACTCAAGTGGACATTAGCAGATAAGATTAGATCAAAGTTGGCGGATTAGACGTGTAACCGGACGGTATTAACAAACCAACAAACACAGGGAAACGTAATTTTAGATTTATTATGATGATTGGGGAGTTGTTTATGCTAAGTCCTGGATAATTATGCCTTTAATTATGATTAGTAACAAATATTGTCATCAACGTCGTTCTTATCATTTCGGTCCGGTCCAATTCGGTTTATTTGGAAACCTTGAATTGAATCAGCCGACGAACCGTCCAATTTTGTCGGGTTTAAAATCCAGCAAAGATCGAGTAGGATTTACTGAAGATTTGTCGGGCATGAATTAAATTCCTGTCATTAATGATAAAAGCCAACCCTTCGTGTAACATTCAATCCATCTCGACTTTGACCATATAAAATTTGTTATTTAGTTCATTTGGTCGTTGATTTGTTTAACTAGTTTTTTTAAGAAAAAAAAAATATCGAAAATGGGTAGTTCCTGTTCTAGTGCAATGAAACAGGCGCAATTAATGGTGATAAACAGTTGATTGAATGCTGGAATTGACTTTGTGTTTGGTCAGTTTGGAGAACAGAGTTTAGGGGTTTTGTTTGTTTGCACAGAAGATCCGGTCTCTTGTCTCGCTAGGCTTCTTTGACGTGTTTACCTTGAAGGTGGGACTGTGTGTTCATGTGATTGCTTACAAGATCAGTCTGGATCGATCTGTCCAGTTGCTGAATGGATTATATCAATCTACTCGAGCTCAAAAGTATTGAATTCTTTTTCATAGTGTGAATAGTTAATACAAGTGCGTTATCTGTACGTATCCAGTAGGAAGAAAACTGAGTGCATGTATTACAAGGACAGCAATAAACCATATATACAGTGTAAGCATGCAATGCTTTTTATTTTATTTTGTCTTCAGAACATGTAAAACAATACTTTAATTGCCACCTTTAATTTGCACTTAATTGATTCATGATATACGCACCTAAAATCCCCCATATTTGTGGCTTTATTTCCTCTGCTTTTTCTAAAGTAATTGCAAATAATTCAGCTAAAATATTGATAGATAACATGTTTTTTTTAGAACTTAATTTTTTTCCTTTATTGATAAACA
Organism: Boesenbergia rotunda; assembly: GCA_024364735.1. Lineage (NCBI taxonomy): Eukaryota > Viridiplantae > Streptophyta > Magnoliopsida > Zingiberales > Zingiberaceae > Boesenbergia > Boesenbergia rotunda. Next base: position 712,355 of record JAGFNQ010007818.1, on the reverse strand, counting down.
ATTATATGAATGATGAATCCCAAAGTGGAGATTGATATATGATGAATGTAAATCGAACAAGTTCTATTAGCTCAGGAATTTGTTGACCTTTTTAAAACTGAAGAATTTAAGATATCTGCTTTGTAGTGCTTGATGAAGAAAACACCAAATTTGTTTTTGGAAACAAATAAATTTAAAAAAAAATAAAAATTGATACTACTGGCTGTTTTAAATTATAACAAAACAACAGCTGAACGTCACGAGTTACAGCAAAGTTAAATGTAAAGATTAATATATATAATCTTTACATTTAAGTTAAATGTAAAGATTAATATACATAGTTGAAAAATCTTCATTGGTACGTCCGATTAAATAGACAGATAAATAACTAAAATTTAATAAAATTTTTATATTTATTAAAAATTGATCTCAAAATTTATTAGAATAATCAATTTTAAAAAAATCTTTATAAAACTCAACATTGCTGCTCAATTGATTTGATTTTTATTTTGGTATACTTAATGTGGTTGCAATTTCTGAACGCGCTGCAACGTTTTCCCACTGTTATTTTATATATTTTTGGCTCCAAATTCAAAGAAGATTGGAACCTGACGGCGGGAACTTTGCCGCGAAAACGAACCCTAATTTTCGGCTATATATATACTTGAAGCCACGAGCCCAACAAGCTGTTTTTTATTATAATATTTCTTTTATATATATATATATATATATATATATATATATATATATATACACACATGGATTCAAACTGAAAAAGAAAAAAAAACAACCTTACAAATTTTCGGCTCCAAATTCGAAGAAGACTGAAAACAACCATGGCGGAAACCCCGCAACGAAAACGAACCCTAATTTTCGGGCCTCTATATATGTATCAGAAGCCGCCCCAATTTCACCCACTTCCCCTCCCATCGCCGTCCTAAGCCGTCAGCCAAGACCACTTCTACTTCGCAACAATGCCCTCCACCCCCGACTCCACCAACGGCGGCGCCTTCGACGTTGACGCGCCATCTCCCAAGATCCCAAAGCTCTCTGAGAACGGCGGCCTCCACCGCGAGATCCATCTCCCTCTACTCCGTGTTAAGAAGCTGTCGGAAAAAGCAGTCCTGCCTTCGCGAGCCTCTCTTCTTTCTGCCGGCTACGATCTCTCCAGGTATGCTGGTTTCTCTCTCTTTTTTTTCCTCTCATCGTAAATTCAATCGCTTCACGTTCTCGATGCAGTGCGGCGGGAGTGGTCGTTCCTGCACGAGGCAAAGCCCTAGTTCCAACCGATCTCAGCATCGCCATTCCCAGCGACACCTACTGCCGCATCGGTAATCTCATCCTTCCACATGTTCGATGAAATGTTAATGTTAAAGATTATTAAAACCTGGTACTTGTAGCTCCGAGATCTGGCCTAACATGGAAGAACTCGATTGATGTGGGAGCCGGTGTCATCGATGCGGACTATCGGGGGCCGATCGGAGTCATCTTGTTCAACCACTCGGATTTAGACTTCGAGGTGAAAGCTGGCGACCGAATTGCACAGATGATCCTTGAGAGGATTGTGACGCCGGCTGTGATCGAAGTAATGGATCTGGATGCGACTGCCAGGGGAGACGGTGGATTTGGATCCACAGGCATTTGATGCGTTGCCAAATTTTGCTCCAACCTACTCTGTTCGTGGAACTGGCCGCTGATTGAATTTAATGGTCTCTCGTGACTTGTTAAATCTTGTGATCTGCATTGATTGCTTTTTGTTGGCAAACTGATATTTTGTATGCGATCTAGCAGTGCACTCACTGCCTTCAGACATGGTTTCAGTTACATATTTTGACATGGTCAATATTTGATTTTTTGATGGGAATGTAATCCCGACTTTAGAGGTATCGAAGTTTGATTTGGCTTTTGATCCAATTAAACTGAGCATTAAGAGCTAAATTCTGTGAAATTTAGAATAAAAAAGTTTGTAATTTGTCAATGCATTGCTTAGCATTCTGATCGAAGGTTTCATGTTCATGAGCTCAGAGCTTATTATTATTTTTTTTAAATGAGGTTTTTTTAATTTTAGGTGACCTGTTCGGTTTTACATAAGTTTTTTATCGGTTGGCTGTTAGGATAAATGAGGAAGTGTACGTAATGGGTGATCTAGAAATTTATTTAGCGTTTTAAGATTTACACTTAGGATGCGTTTGGTTCAAGTTATCATATATGACTTTGGTTATGTGATTATCTGGTAATCACATAACCAAGGATATGGGGAATGAAATATAACCTAATGCTGTTTGGTTAAATTTAGATGATCAAAGAAAATCTTGTTTGTTTGGAGGTAATAATATATAATCTAATGTAATATTTTACCATATTACCTATTAGTTTAAAATTAAGGATTATGATAATATATGTTTATTTATATAAAAAAACTAAGGATTATGATAATATATGTTTATTTATACTAAAAATTAAAAAGTAAAGTAATATTTTGTATTAAATTTATTTAGTTTATCCTAATTATAATTTATTTAATTTAATAAAATTTTAATTAAAATACTAAATTTTTTTAAAAAATTATTTATCGCCCGACCGCCACAGATCGTTCGCCGGTCGCCGTCCGGTGGCGGTCGCCGGCCGGCCGGGGCGGCGGTCGCTGGCCGGTCGGGGCGGCGGTCGCTGGCCGGCCGGGGCGGCTGTCGCCGGCTGGCCGTCGGCGGTCGCCGGTCGGCCGGCCAGCGGCGGCGGTCGTCGGTCGGCCGGCGGCGGCGGTCGTCGGTCGGCCGGCGGCGGCGGTCGCCGGTCGGCCGGCGGCGGCGGTCGCCGGTCGGCCGGCGGCGGCGGTCGCCGGTCGGCCGGCGGCGGCGGTCGCCGGTCGCCGGGCGGTCGCCGGTCGCCGGCCGGCGGCGGTCGCCGGCCGGCGGAGGGGCTGCGGTCGTCCGTCGGTGAGTCGGCAACGAGTTGTAATTTAGTTAATTATTAGGGATATTTTTATCTTAAAATGTAAATATTAAGGGATAATTTGGGAAAGAAAAGTTCCTTAACCCCGGAATCAAGAAAAACCTCCGTTTTCCTTGGTTATCCAATTCCGGGTTGCATGCCCCATTTGATGACGTTTTGCTGATGTGGCGGTAATACTGTATTACTTGGGAATTGATGATAATCTAAACCAAACAAGGTTATCAACGATAACCTTAGATAGATAACTAAGGTTATCACTGATCATCCTGAACCAAACGTACCCTTAGAGACAAGCAACTAGGATTGATTTAAAGTGGAACAATACGACCACTAAGATCCAACAATTAACAAACCAAGGAGAGGAGATTTTTTCATGGATTAAATATCATGTTCCCGCACTTGCATTCCACTTCAGATGCTTGTAATTGGATCCCTCGTCCACATTGCTCCTGCAGGTGGTTCCTATCAGCTCATCTTGCACTGTAGTTGCAGGCACCTAAACTGCTTCGCAATGGCCTCTGCATCTCTTGCATCTCATCTCACAGTCTGGTGGCATTGATCACTATCAGAGTAATCAGAAGAAATTAATAATATTCTCTCATTCACCAGTTGCATGCTCAATTATCTGATTACCTTTTCATCGTAATTCTTCGTCAGCCTTCCCACATGAACATGCACGCAAATGAAGAGCAGCAGCACTAAGATGGAGAGAAGGGGAACTTGCCATTTCTCAAAATGAATGAAACAATGCGAGACTAAATATATAGCTGTTGTATATTCCTACTGTTGTAATTATTTGTTGACAAGGTAGCAAACAGGAGAAAATTACAGCTGACACCATTAATGCTTGGTGTTTGAGGTCAGAAGCTACAAAGGAATACGATGGAAATGAGTTACTTGTAGGTTGCCCAGAGAGAAGGAAGCAGTCTCCACGAGATAGACTGATCGTTAGTACGTGAATGTTACCACCAAATGATCTGGGGTCAAATCTTAATAAAGTCAGTATGTCTATCCTCCCCATGCGCTAGCCACAGCATTTGGGCTAGTAGCCTCCGTGATTTACCTCCTCCGTGTTAGTCCTGAAATAAATTAACGAGGACGCTGGAGACGAGCGATTCATTTTTTGCCACTAGAGAGAAGGAAGGAAGAAGGCCCGGTGAAGAAGAGCGTGTGCAGGGGCTGGATCTAGCTTCCCAATTGTACGATTACCTACTCTTGTTTTTTAACTTTTATAAAAAGAGCAATGATAGGGAGAATGAAAAACATAGTGAAAGATGTGGCATGATATGATACTTTATATACACACGTCCGATTATCATTCTATACCCTGGGGGCACGATGAACCCGTCGGAGATCACTACATACAAGGTACCATATCATTCACTATATTTATCACTCTCTCATTTTCATTCTCCCTATCATTTTTATTTAAAAAAAATGTTCACAAATCTTTCAAATTCTCCTTGTCGCTGAAGAACTCCCTCTGATAAGAACCTTTGATCCCATTTATCAGATTCGACGGCCTAAGATTTAACCGCTCGAGGCGTTCTATGCGGAAGTTCGTTGTCTTCGCCAAAGGGCCGCTCTAACGGCTAGGTTTTTGTTACATGAAAAGCCGACCGCATTCCCTCTCTACCGTTCTTCGATCTCGCTCGATAGGCCTCGATCTCGTTTGTTCGTCTCACTGTTACGATCTCGAGTTCTCTTGATGAACTCGTTCCGGGTTGGAATGGAGAGGCTCCGGTTGGATTTGGTTAAGGAATCGGAGGTCACGACCTGCGAAGTGGGCGACGAAGTGTACGAGGAGATCGAGGCCCCCAAATTCGTCGACTTCACCGTCCCAGACTGTTCTCGTCCGGACGGCCGCTCCTGGTTCTGCTCCCGCGTTGGTGAGCTCTTGCTTCAACGATTCTTGTCAATTTGGGTTTTCGATTTTGTTTACTTTGTCGGAAGATTCTTTTTTCCCCGGATATCTTCCATTTCTCGTTGTAATTTAATTTAATGCTTAGTTGTGTTACGGTGATTGATGTCTAGGTTGTGATCAAACTCACGAAGAAGTTGATCCTGATGCTCTCCTCAGAAGCTTTCGGCTTAGGGTTTGACTGTGTCCTCCCCTTTCTGTCATTTCCCCCCTCTTTTATAGTTTTTTAGGTTATTAATTTTCAAATTTTCCCTTCGTGATGAATCGCAGGTCATGGCAGCAAGAACCCCCAATGCGCGTCGTCCAAAAGCATGGGATCGAGAAGCTCCAAGGTCTTGATTCTTCATATCTTGTGTTTGTTATAATACTTTTGTATTGTGAAAAGTTATATTTAAAATTCTCAAGTGGAACCATAATCTAAAACGAATTAGAGATTATAACAGTTTGATTCCAAAATGCCCAAAATCTGCTCCTGCAAAATCCTTAAAGTGTAGGATTGTGAGACTGAGCACTGTGACTTCATTTGCCGAAACTATGGCTAAAACCAAGCTAAAGGACCATCCCATCTTGAGTTTAAGGTCAACCCCGGGTGAAGCTATGGCGAGAGCACATCATTCTGCAAGAAAAGGAGCAGTGACAACATCAAAAATCCAAAAACATTCGATGAATCAAGAGGGCTATCGGAGTATGAGACATCGTGTAGTGATGGACAAATCCGTGGTAAAGTCTTTGTTTGTTGAGACTGTCCCTGCTGCTTCAAGTACTATGACTAAAAAGGAAAAACCAGAGAGTACTTCCACATCCAAATGTGAGACTTCTGTAACAGAGGTTTGTGTTAAAATGAAGACCGTCAAAGTTGCCAAATGCACGAAGAATGTGCCCAGCAGGTATCTCTGCATAACAAAAAATCCCAAGACCACGAAAAATGTTGGAGACTCTACACAGAATTTGGTAAAGGCTCATGAAATTAGAAGTAAGATGAAGTTGAAAAGCGAAGCGTCTTCAAAGTTATGCAATCCCTTGAATGAATTGGAAGTTGATAGAGAAATGGATTGTAATGTATCTACAAAGGTTGACAAACAATTTCTAGCTACCAATGCAGATAAAGAATGTTTGAACCCAGGTGAAATGCACTCAATAGGTGTAATCAAGTCAACAACAATGGATAACTGTCAGAAAGATACAAAGCACAAAATTTCTTGGATTCACTCTTCCTGCAAATCAGGCAGTGGAGCTCAGAAAGTAGAAATGATGACTGAGGATGAAGATAAAGAAAATGCTCCTAGCACCAACAAGGAAAGGTATTTGTAGTTTTGTTTTAACTGGCTTCTACTTCTTTTCTCCTCAAATTGATTAAGGGGAAGTTGACTTTATGTTTTTATTGACAGACTTGTTAGTTCAAACACCCGAAATCATGCAAGTAAGAACATCATATCCACAATCAGAGAAAATGTTCCCCAAAAGGCAGGTTATAGTTTTCCTCTGCATAAAATATATACTTGTAATTTTAGTGACAATTGTGTATTTATACAGGCAGTTAGACCTCAAATCAATTCCACTACTGAGACTTCTGACCGAGGAAAGCATAAAAGGACAATTACAAATCCAAGGCCTTTTAGACTAAGAGTTGATGTAAGTCCCTTTGTCTTTGAAGCTTTAAAATAAACTTTGATGGATATGGTTAGAATTTAGTTATGTTTTGTCAGGAAAGGAGAATTCTTAAGGAAGCAAACCATGAAAGAAGGCTTCAGGTAGAAGCACAAGCTCAAAAGAAAAGTGAATCCAGTCTCAAGCATGTAGAAATGATGAAGGTTAGTAGTTGGTTGTCCTTTTGTAAAAATTATTTTAGCTTCCTAGCATATGAGGGTGAGTGTACTTTACTTGATTAAACCAAACTTAACGCACAAGGGCATCCGCAATCGTTTAACACCTTTAATGTTATAACACCTACCATCTCATCAAAAAGCATAAGACCCATATGCCACATATACATTAACATTAACATCTTCATTCTCTCACATTCTTTTAACATTCAACCCCCATTATTTGTGGGGTCCAAATGCCACATACACGTTATCTCACATATACATTCTTCCACATACATATTTTTTATTTTCAATTTCATTTGCCAATTTAAATGATTATTATTTAAAATAAATAATAATAATATTTTTAAATATATTTATCATTATTTGAAATTTAAATTATTATTATAAATTTGAAATAAAAGAGATCAACATAAAAAAAAATATACTTGCATATAATTAAAAAATAACATATAGATTAACATAAAGCGAAATAATAAAATACTAATTCAGGGGTTGTTGTATTGTGACCAAATATGTTCAACTAAGTCGACATGAAGTTAGTGATGCACATGACTGTCACGTAGTTGGGAATTTATCTGGAGATGATCATGAAATCCTCGGTTTGAGCCTTGCACATGTTGCGCGGGTTCATCACCTTCATCGTTGTACCAATTTGTCACGTGATCCCCCTCATCTTTTACAATTATGTTGTGCAAAATAATATACGCTAACATAATATGTTTTAACTTTTTTCTATCTAATAACGAGTTGGACCTCGGACTATTGCCCATCGAGCTTGAAGCACTCCAAATGCTCGTTCAACATCTTTCCTTGCAGTCTCTTATCTTTCCTTAAACAATCTCCTCTTGGGATCTTCCGGGCAAGGAAAAGCCTTCATGAAAGTAGCCCATTCTAGATATATTCCATCTGTTAGATAATACCCCTTCTTATATTGAATGTCGTTGACCATGAAATTAATCTTCGGGGTATTTTCTTGCAAGACGTTATTGAATATGGGAGATTCATACAACACATTAAGATCATTAAGTGAATCTGCGACACCAAAGAATGCATGTCATTTCCACAAGTCTTGAGACGCGACCGCTTCAAGCGCGATTGTTGGTGATCCATGTCCTCTTGTAAATTGGCCTTTCCAAGCAACTGGACAATTTTTCCATTCTCAATGTATGCAATCAAGGCTGCCTAACATTCTAGGGAAGTTGTGCCTCTCATTATGCAATTGAAGAAGACGTTAAACATCATCAGCATTTGGTCTTCTCAAGTATTGATCACCAAAGAGTTTAACCATATAAACGCAAAACTTGAAAAGACACTGAATGACAGTTGATTCACCCATGTGTAAGTACTCGTCAAGATGGTCGGCTGGGACTCCATAAACTAATTAGCGAATCGCAGCTGTGCATTTTTGTAGTGGTTTCAAGCCTTGTCTACTCGCAGCATCATCCCTCCGTTGAAAAAATGACGAACGACTCTCAAGTGCATTCACTATGCGACAAAATAAATCTCTTCGCATGCGAAATCGTCTTTGAAATATTTGATCTGGATACACTGGATTTGTGGAGAAATAATCATTGAAGAGTCTCACATGCCCGGCTTCACGATTTCTTTGGATGAACCTTCTTCTTCGCCGTATCTTATTATTATTTTGATATGCTTCAACTATTTGTCGGCTTTGTTGAAGTATCAATGACATTATCTCATTCCCTGGATCATAACCTTCGTCAACATCTTCAACATAGACTACATCTTCACTTGTTGAGTCAGACATTGTGCTACTTGAAGATTGAGACATATTTGGAGGAAACGAATTCAGAGCTAAAGAAGAATGACGAATTGTAGAGCACAATGATCGAAGAATGAAGAATGAAGAATGAGGAGGAAACAAATTCGTCAACTACTTGGAGAATGAAGAATTGTAGAGCACAAGGTGTCTATTTATTTGTTCTTGTCAACAGTTATATTCTAACAACTATATTACAACGGTTATATTCTAACTGCCATATTACAACAGCTATATTCCAACGGCTAGTTTGCAACGGTCGTATTAATTGACCAGAAATTATAAATGAAGTTAAAAAAGTAAAATAATAGAAAATTACATTAATTTAAAAGGATTACATTAATTGAAAAGTACAATAATTGAAAATTATAATAAATGAAAATTACATATTCCATCTCTTTTTTGTCTCTTGACATAGATGTTGATGGATGATAAATTGCTCTTGTGTCATTTGCGAAGTGTCTTTCGAAAGAATTACATATTCATTTAATTGAACTTTGGCTAAGGGAACCTTTGTTTTCATTTTAGCAGCTTTTTCTTTCATCTCATCAACTTCGAGTTGTTTTTGTTTCATTTCAACTTCAGTCATTCTTATGCTTGTATACTCAGTAAACTTTGCAAACATATTATCCAAATTTGTTGTCATTCCTTCAATGTCTCATTTTGCCTTCCTTTTCTTTTTGTTGTCTTCTGACCCATTAGACGAGTTTCTTCTTCATTTAGGTCTACATATAGACTAGCATCTTGGTTAGATGAGGTGTTGCTTGCTCCCGACTCTGAGGTTCTTGCCTTCTTTGTGCTAACAACGTGATCAACAGACTGTGGAGTAAACATTGGACGGTCTTTTACTATCCTCCACACATGCTCAAGATTAAAAGCAATGCCATTATTTTCTTCACGATATTTTTCATACGCAAACCGCAATATATCCACATCACTGTGGTCGCTACGATACGCACTATAAATGCTATTATAATTTGCATTGAAATGATATACCTTTTTTTTATAATATTGTGCCAGTGCGATCGTATGATACTTGCATTTCTGTTGGGTGTACCTTGAGGACGATTCTCATTATAGTAGCTGGCAGCACGACCCCCAAAAGTATCCATTTTCTAATCATTGCCAATGATTGGATCGTCGCTGATAGTGACAAATGATCCGACCAAAATTTCGTCTTCAGACTTACTCCATGTTAATCGTTTTCTTCTACCCGCAGCGCCAGAATCCGCCTTCTCTAAATTAACAACTTCAATTGACATTCACGGTCGGGCACTTGAGTCTCTGGAACAAAAGTCGGAGTAAATAGATCACTTTCCGTCGGAGATGTAAAAGGCATGCCGGTTGCAGGTGAATTGGATGGATAATTTTGTGGATATGGATTATATGGATAATTAGGTGGATATGGACCATATAGGTTATTTGGTGAGTATGAATTATGTGGATAATTTGATGGATATGAAAAATATGGATAATTTGGTAGAGTTTGAGAATTTTGGAAAGAAGTATTTTCTAAAAAAACCACGATTTTCATCAATTTTGGAAGAAAATACTAGAGAGAAGATTTTTAGAGGGAGGAAAGAAGGTGTTTGAAGATTGGAATGAGAGTGATTGGGAGGGAGGTGTTTGAAGATTGAAATGAGAGTTGTAAGATGATGAGTATTTATAGATGAAAATTTATTTATTTTTATTAAAATAGTCGTTTGTGATCGTTTTATGACCGTTGTGGGCGTTTACTAGCCATTTAGGTGACCGTTGTCGATTTTTAATCGATTACGGCTGCCTCATTCTCTTAAAGACATTCTCAATCGTAGTTCAGGAGTATCTGGAATCCATTGGGGCAACCCTCCAATAGATTGGGGGCTGTTTTGAGCCCCAATCAATTGGGGGGGGGGGGGGGGGGGGGCTTGGACCCAATCGATTATGGGCGTCCCTAATCGATTGGGGATGCCAAGTCACGACGCGATGAACGCATTTAAACATCTGAACGCGTTCATCGAGTTAGCTCTTTAACGCGCTCGCCACAATAGATTTAACGCATACGGTATGTTTATCGAGCGTTATAACACTCGATTAACGCACCGTTATGGGTGCCCTAAGGGACGGGTAATATTTGTTACACACGAATTAAATATTATACTTTTATTTTACTTTTAATACTCCAATAAATTGGGGGGTTGCCCCAATCGATTTCAGATACTCCTGAATTGCGATTGAGAATGTCTTTAATCGATTGGGGTAGCCGTAATCGATTAAAAATCGACAACAGTTACCTAAATGGCTAGTAAACGCCCACAACGGTCATAAAACGGTCACAAACAACTATTTTAATAAAAATAAATAAATTTTCATCTATTAATACAAATCATCTTATAACTCTCGTTTCAATCTTCAAACACCTCCCTCCCATTCACTCTCATTCCAATCTTCAAATACCTTCCTTCCTCTCTCTAAAAATCTCTTTTCTAGTATTTTCTTTCGAAATTGATGAAAATCGTTGTTTTTTAGAAAATACTTCTTCCCAAAATTCTCAAACTCTACCAAATTATCCATATTTTCCATATCCACCAAATTATCCACATAATCCATACCTACCAAATAACCCATATGGTTCATATCCACCTAATTATCCATATAATCCATATCCACAAAATTATCCATCCAATTCACTTGCAACCGACATGCCTTTTACATCTTCGACGAAAAGTGATCCATTTACTCCGACTTTTGTTCCAGAGACTCAAGTGCCCAACCGTGAATCTCCAATTGAAGTTGTTAATTTGGAGAAGGCGGATTCTGGCGTTGCGGGTTGAAGAAAACGATCAACTGGAGTAAGTCTGAAGACAAAATTTTGGCCGGATCATTTGTCACTATCAGCGACGATCCAATCATCGGCAATGATCAGAAGATGGATGCTTTCTGGGGTCGTGTTGCTAGCTACTACAATGAGAATCGTCCTCAAGGTACACCCAACAGAAATGCAAGTATCATACGATCACACTGACACAATACCATATAAAAAAAGGTATATCACTTCAACGCAAATTACAATAGCATTTATAGTGCGTATCGTAACGGCCACAGTGATGAGGATATATTGCGGTTTGCGTATGAAACATATCGTGAAGAAAATAATGACATTGCATTTAATCTTGAGCATGTGTGGAGGATAGTAAAAGACCGTCCAATGTTTACTCCACAGTTTGTTGATCACGTTGTTAGCACAAAGAAGGCAAGAACCTCAGAGTCGGGAGCAAGCAACACCTCATCTAACCAAGATGCTAGTCTATATGTAGACCTAAATGAAGAAGAAACTCGTCTAATGGGTCAGAAGACAACAAAAAGAAAAGGAAAAGGCAAAATGAAATCAGACATTAAAGGTATGATAACAAATTTGGATAATATGTTTGCAAAGTTTACTGAGTATACAAGCATAAGAATGACTGAAGTTGGAATGAAACAAAAACAACTCGAAGTTGATGAGATGAAAGAAAAAGCTGCTGAAATGAAAACAAAGGTTGCCTTAGCCAAAGTTCAATTAAAGGAATATGCAATCCTTTTGAAAGATACCTCGCAAATGACACGAGCAATTTATCATCCATGAACATTTATGTCAAGAGATAAAGAAGAGACGAAATATGTAATTTTCATTTATTATAATTTTCAATTATTGTACTTTTCAATTAATGTAATTTTCGAATATTGTCCTTTTAAATTAATATAATTTTCTATTATTTTACTTTCTTAACTTCATTTATAATTTCTGGTCAATTAATATAACCGTTGCAAACTAGCCGTTGGAATATAGCTGTTGTAATGTGACAGTTAGAATATAACCGTTGTAATATAGTTGTTAGAATATAATTGTTGAACAAGCGGCTCTCATAAGCGACTCTCAACCTTTGACGAAGTGGCTTCGTACCACTCCGGATGATAAGCCCCCTCCCCTTCAGGTTTCTCTTTCTTATCCTGACCTTTCTTTCCCTTTCCTTCCTTGCCCATGATCTTGAAGAAAAGAAGAAGATGGAGGCAGATGGGATTTACACGAGAAGGAGAAGCTCTAACAGGCAAAGGCAGGAGGCGCAAGTTCTGATAGTCGGCGGTGCAAGAAGACGGAAGGCCACCTCCGCCTCCCATTTTTATAGGGAAGGAGCAGCTATAGTGCAAAGGAATAGATGCACGACGCGTGGATTCATTATAGTCGTCGGTTGGTATGACCCGACTAAGCGTATCGAAGGGAAATCACGTAGAAAGGACCCTGCCACGTGGCAGCAATCCGTTCGTAGGAAAACTCTCTTATCATTAATATACCCCATGCACCCTTAATGGGTGATGATGGACAACCATCACTACAGGGCCTCGGAACTCGTAAAGACTCTTGGATTGACTCAAACGACCGCCTCGGGCCAAGAGACGAATGTTTCGATTCTTAGGGCCCGACAAGTCATTAAGGTAGAAGGAATGGTAATGTGTGCCCTGCATATACTGCGTTTTCTCTTATCGTGCCCCCAATCTAATTAGTCAGCCCTACTTCCTTCGATCAGACTTGAAGGGGGGGGGGACATGTGATAGGGATGAGTAATTGGGGACACGTGGCACGGAAAAGCTACGTGGCAGTGCCGACCAAGCTAGAGACCCGAGGTCAGACTCGAGCTCCCGAGACTATCTTGGGAGAACGGAGGAGGGCCTCGAGGTCAGACCGGGAGCTTGGTTCCCGAGACTATCACGAGAGAATGGAGGAAGGCTCCCGAGGTCAGACCGTGAGCTTGGTTCCCAAGACTGTCTCGGGAGAATGGAGGAAGGCCCCCAAGGCCAGATCGGGAGGTAAGACTCCGAGACTAACTCGGGAGAATGGAGCCCAAAGAGCAACTTAGGGATAAGAGAACAAAGCTTTAAGTACCCTCACCTCCTTCCAGAATAGGAAATTCAGCAGATAATTATTGGTGGCCGTTACCAGTCATCATGGAGAGGAGAACAACTGTCAAATAACCAATGACCATGAAATGTGAGGGGGGGGGGAGGCATTAGGTATATAAGACGCTTCGACACCCAGATAAAGGGGGGTAAGAGTTTGGAACTCCAATACTTTGGTTTCTCGTTTTCCTCCCTAGAAGAAAGATTTCTGACATGATCATCGGAGAGGGCGCCACCGGAACTTCTTCTGGTACATCTGTTTTACGCTCGTATTAATTTTGCAGGCGCTGACATCCTCTCCTCCTCATCGTCATCCTGGGTTGTGCTTTGGTGATTCGTCATCCCCGTCGTTCACTTCCGAAACACTCATAGTGTTAATTTCCTCTCCTCGTCACATTGGTTGAAATAAGGTCAAGATGAGGATCTTCTATAGGGTGACTAGTTGGATAAGAAAAACCTTCCCTTTTCAATATGACAACTAATTCTTGATTAACTTTAACTAAAGTTTCATTCTGGAGAGTAAGCTTTTGGATTTGTTTTTACTTTTCAATGCAATGTGAACATCCAGTAACTTACTCGCGGTATGTGAGACTCCTAACTTAGCATGATTAATTAAAGGAGTGAGAAGATAGGGCTAGGAGTCTTCGATGCAAAAGCATCCCCAAATATTGAGAGTTGAGAAGCATAAATTGCCTCAACCTAATTATAACTTTCTAGTTTGTCGAAATCATCAACAATATCTATAATTCTTAAAAATAGCTTATATGTGATAGAAGCTAACAAAATAGAAGGAAAAAAATTATAAAATTTACAAAATAGCAAAACATCTTTATATGAATCCACTCACAGTGAATATGTTCTCAATAGATTTTCCAATCTGGATCGATTTAGTTCTTTCTTTGTAAATTATTTTTTCGAATAATGCACCAGGAGCAACATAGGAATCCATCTAGACATGTCTGTCTTTATTTGGGATTCCAAACAATAATGCTACATCTTTGGTTGTGAATGACACAGTCATGTTGAAGAATTTGAATATATTTTCGTCAAAATCCAAATTCTCAAATATGTTCATTAGTAATCCCCTAAGATGTCAAATTTCTAATAGGCTGAGGAATGACGCAAATGAGTTACTACTTATAATACTAATGTGTTTTTCATGGAGAATAATTCCTGAACGACCCTTTCCCTTTGTGAAAGTTTCAGAATAAAATTCTATAAAATATCCTAACTTACTCATCTAATGTAACTCTTCCTCCAAAGTTGATAATTGGATTTTACTTGAAGAACTTGATGTAATTATTTTAATTCCGTATAACAAAACAATGATATTCAATCAAATATCTTTTGTAAAACTAAGTTAAACTAAAAACTATGATGAGTTAAACTAAGTTGATGAACTATGCAATTAGGGAATTACAATGAATAAATAAATAAATAACATATAATCTAAAAAATATTAAATTTGGAGATAAGTTAAACTAAGTTGATGAACTACTCAAAACAATACGATGAGATCTATATGCACATAAGGGGTAGGTTAGAGATGATATAACCTATTTAGATTAAGAGATCCTTGTCACATTGTTGGTAGGAAGTATGACATAGAAGAAAGCAAAATACACTATTTAAAATAAGTATGCTTTTGGTAATTCATTTGGTTAATATTAACAAAGTTAAATATAAACCATATATGACTGAATATGCATATGTTAGATGATTGTACAAATTCAACTCATAGTAAATAATAGCCCTAGTTGATGACTATACTGAAATAATATGGTTTTATAAATAAAGCTTGGATGAAGTAGCTATGACAGTGCTTAAGACAATTCAATCACATAACTTTCATAAAACTAAGTTGATGAACTAACTTAAACTAAGTCTAAAACAAATAAAAAATTTAAAATACATAAATTGCTAAAAAAATCTTATAATCTAAAAATTATTACCTTTGGAGACGATGATAGATGCTTGACATTGTCATAGATGAGTGATTTTGTAGCTGGATTACAAATTGAAAAAAAGAATTTGTAGCTAGATGAGAGCTTTGTAGGTCACACGATGGGACAAGGATGAGCTAATGTGGCGAGATGAGAAGGAGCTAATGCAGTGAAGGTGGTGAAGCCGGAGTTGGACAAAGAAGCTGGTGAAGGATACAAACTAGACTTCAAAATTGCCGGAGAACAAAGTCTTCGGTGGAGGTGATAAACCAAATTGCAAGAGGCCCGGTGATGCAGGAGCTTCGACCGGTGAAGCATTGAAGAGGACATGATAGAAATGTCGGGACTGGAGGAAGAGTTAGAGTTTTGCGATTTTGCTGATGAAGCGGGACTTCGGTGTCGTGGGGAGTTTCTTACGGGTAAACAAAAAAGTAGTTTGGTTCGGGATGACTCGGGATGCAATTGTTTTTTCTCTGCTCCAGATGAGCACGTGACGTGGATGAGGGGTAAAACAGGTAGGAGATACGTGATTTACTTTCGTGGTTTGGTAATTTGCTGTAGATTCTTTCCCATTTATCCATCCACTAGAGATAAAACTGAGCACAACTTTAATCAGTATAACTTCCTGGTAACTGCAGAGATGGTGTGATTATGAATTTGGAAGGAGCGGACTTAGCAATTCCAATGGCATCAATTTGAATTCCAATGGCACCAAACTAGCTCAAGCCTATTTTCACATGGAGTCCACAAGCCCTCCTAATTAGACCCAAAATGAGTGCCAAAAACAATGAATCAGCCTCCTGATAACTTGGGTCCAGCCCAAGTTTTGAACAAAAACAACAATTAGACTACACCCCTAGAATGACAGTGTATTTTTTGGGGTGTTAACATGAAGTTTGATGAGACCTTCATGATACAACTTTAACAATGTAAAGGAAGTGATTTAATAATCCTGTTAGGAATTCTGATTTTGGTTTGCAGGCAGTAATAACCAAGGATGAGAGCACTAAAAAGGTCCAGAGCAGGCCTCTCATGAAAGCACCATCAAGGCAGACATCCAAAGACAAAAGGTTCACCTCCTCAAAATTGTTACTCTCTGTGTGGATAAATTGACCTATTAAACATATTTCATCGCTGCAGTGTGACAACATTGAGGAAGCCACTGGATGCTAAACTAGGAAGAGATAACTGCAAAACTGAGAATCATGCTGTTACATCAAAAGGCAGAAGACCTGCAACAGTTCCACGGGAACCAAACTTCCATACAATACATCTACCTAGAGGTTGCTCTAAAAGGGCGGAATGGAAAAGTTGATGAATCTAGCTTTAATAGCTACCTTGATTAATTTGTTCCACAAAATTCCTTTGTACTAGAGGCATCAAATCCTTTTCATTCAATGGTTCCATTGAATATCTTCCCTGTACTCTTCCAAAAACTCTTTCCACTGTAACTTGTTAAATGACTTTCTAATGTTGGATCATGTGTTAAACTACGGGGAGGAGATGACAAGCCATGCATTATCAATCTGACAAATGGGCCTAGTTACATTAAAAATAAGAATAATATGTTTTATTTTGGTCACTGATACTGCACTTTTTTATTTAAATAATATTTGCCTTAAAAAGGGAAAGTTATGGATCAATGAGCCCCAAACTTGATATGCTTATATTTTATACATTCAAAAATATATTTTTGATGGAATATGAACTGCTGAATGTGCAGATATGGTCAGATGCCCGTGAAACAAGTATGCAAATAACCATAATTTCCTCCTAAGTAGTTCCAATTAGGAGAGGTGGACTGACCAAGAGAAATAATCACAAAATGGGACCCAATACCTACTAAGATTCTGACTTTAAAACATACTGATGAATGATGCTGACTTCAAAACATACTGATGGATGATGATCGAAAATGTTATGCTATATCGATCTGTGAATACTGTGTGAGCATCTAGTGTTAAATTTTTTTTTAAGATTTTAAGTTTAGGATATAATATTTAAGTTATAAGAAATATTTAAAAAAAAAAATACTAGATGCTTATTAGATGCTCACGGGATGATCATGATGAGTGTGCAACATATCTCTGAAAAGGTGAAGGAGAACATTTGACTTACTTACCAGCATGGAAATTGTTAAACAAAGTAGCAAGTAGGTAGTGGGGTTGGGTTTGGTTGGTGAAGGTTTGACTAAGGCAACCAAACAGAAGATAAAACAATGATAGGGGTCTACTTAAATGATCATTCTGTGGAAACAACTCACAAGATACTTTTATATATAATCTCAACCATTCCAATCATAAAGGAAGAGCTAGGCTTGTTCATTTGGATGATTCTCTGAACATGTTCTTTTAAATTTAAGTTAAAATTGAGATATCCTGGATTGAGAAAAAAGGTCAAAGTTTATTTACCAAACCAAAATTTGCCTAATGAGAAAACTGAGCAATTCGTCTACAACTCCACAATAAAATACCATTATGCAATTCTGGTTGGTGACCTTTTTTTTAAGCTTCAATCTGCAAGTAGATATAGCATCAATCCAAGAGGGATGTCCTAAAGCATTGAATTCAATTCAAGCATGGAAAGCCTCTTGTTCAAGTGCTGGCAAGAAACAAAGAAGACATGGCGCATAGCAGGGCCTGCTATTCTTGCATCCGTCTTCCAATTCTCCATTGGCTTTGTAACAGCCGCCTTCGCCGGTCATCTGGGCTCCGTTCAACTCGCTGCGGTCTCGGTCGCTCAGAACGTCACCGAAGGCTTTGCTTATGGAATTCTGGTATTGATTAGTATCAGTCATTTACTGGCTACTTGTTCAACTGTTCAAGTGTTCGTCATGGCATGCATTTTATCGAATGGAAACTTGTTATTTCTTGCAGTTGGGGATGGGAAGTGCCTTGGAAACCCTCTGCGGCCAAGCTGTGGGCGCAGGGCAACTTCGCATACTAGGAGTGTACATGCAAAGGTCATGGGTCATAACCCTCGCCACAGCCATGGCCTTAACTCCTCTCTATGTGTTCACAGCGCCAATCCTGAAACTGCTGCACCAACCCAGTGACATTTCAGAAGTAGCAGGCAAGTTCTGCATCTGGGTCATCCCGCAACTGTTTGCTTATGCCATCAATTTCCCCCTTCAGAAATTTTTCCAATCTCAGAGAAAGGTGTGGGCCATTGCTGCCATCTCTGGGACAGTTCTGGGCTTCCACATCCTCCTCAATTGGATATTTGTGGTGAAGCTTGACCATGGATTACTAGCAGCTGCCATGGTCGAGAATGCCTCGTGGTGGCTCATTGTCTTTGCACAGATGATATATCTCTTATCCGGATGTTTTCCAGACTCATGGACAGGTTTTTCTGCGTTGGCATTCCAAAACCTGTCTTCCTTCTTAAAGCTTTCACTTGCCTCGGCCATAATGCTGTGGTTGGTATCCTCAACTCGAAATCTTGATGAAATTTTAGAATTTTCTAAGTTTAACTTGAGCGTTTTGGTTGCAGCTTGGAGCTTTGGTATTACAGTGCAGTGATCATTATGGTAGGTTACTTGAAGAATCCAGATACTGCAGTTAGTGCTATTGCGATAAGGTAAATTCTAATTTTTTGGAAGAAAATCTTGTAAATTTGATTCTTTGATTCAGCCACAGCTTAAGCCTCTCTTTTGACAGCATGAACTATCAAATCTGGACACTTATGATTGCTCTTGGTTTCTATGTGGCAGTCAGGTAGGAAACTACTCAATCATTTGAAACTAATGCAGTAAGTCGATTGACTCATTGAAAAAGCTACATGTTTGTATTTCTGGTATCAGTGTGAGAGTATCTAATGAACTTGGGGCTAACCGACCAAAAGCTGCAAAGTTTTCGATAGTTATCATTGTCACCACATCGACCTTCTTCGGAGTCATTTTTATGGCAATAGCTTTCATTTTCAGACAGCAATTGCCAAAGTTTTTCACAGATGATCCAGATGTGATCAGAGAAGCATCCAAGTTAGGGTACTTTCTTGGTGCTCTAATTCTTCTGAATAGCATTCAGCCTGTTCTCTCAGGTATACTCTCCAACTCGATCGGCACTGAACTTGAAAAAACAAGATCAAGAACTGCTTTTCAATCTCAAATTTTGCAGGAGTGGCCATAGGAGCTGGCTGGCAAACCTCAGTTGCATTTCTGAACACAGCATGCTATTACCTCTTTGGATTGCCATTTGGAGCTATTCTGGGTTTCATGCTGAAACTCAATGAGCTCGTAAGATTAAGGAAAAAAAAAGAGTTTTTTTTTTCTTTCAGTTTTATTTTGATGACATTTAACAACATCTAAATTTAATATGTTTTCACTTTTTCCTACAGGGAATTTGGATTGGGATGTTAAGTGGAACCCTGTTGCAGACTGCTATTTTGCTGCTGATTACATTCAGAACTGAATGGCGTAAAGAGGTACCAAACGACCAATAGTTTGAACAAAATGAAAAAACATATTTCTATTGCAACAAAAACTGCAATGTTTAATTCGTTGATAAGATTTCCAAAATACTATTGCAGGCTACTAAAGCAGAAGAACGTGTGAGAGAATGGGAAGGAGGAATAGAATTGTCATCGGCTCCGCAACACTGAAAAAATAAATGCCAAGAAGAAAGAAGTTGAAGAGATCTTCCTGAACACTAAGGAAAAGTGTCATCTTATATTCTTTCTGACCAATATATATATATAGAAAATAATTTTTAAGTGATATTTTCCAGGGATCTTTTTTTAAAGATAAAGAGATTTCATGGATCACAAAATTATTACAATTCTAGATGTTTATGATTTTCAGGGATGTCTTTGCTTACATATGCCTTTCGAGTGTAAAATAATATGATAGGAGAATACTTTTTTCAGTTAATATTTTAAGGGAGACTTAGTAAAAACTCCCTAATCAGAAAAGTAGAGTTGTGTCAGCTCCCTTGGCAAGGGAACAATAGTTTTGACTCCCTAAACTTTTTTTTTAACTCCCTAATACATAAATTTACCAATCTACCCTTATTAAATGTTATCCCTCTCTCCAATACCTTCTCCCTCATTTGTTGACGAGCGCCTCCCTCTTCTCCAAAGCAAAAAACCCTAACCAGCGCCTCCCTCTTCTCCATTTCTTCCCTACAGATTCTCCATCCTAAAGAAACCCAAACCAAGGAAATCGATGGCTCCATTTCCCTCTTCTCTATTTCTTCCCGTTACAATGTCCATCCTAAACAAACCCTAACCAGTGAAATCCATCGCTCTACCTATCCACGCCGAGGAGGAGACTGAAGCAAGATCATACCCATCGAGATCCATCGATCGGGAGTAGCGAGATATCAACCGAGAGCAAACGACCGACGAGGAAAGTGAAGTAAGCGTCGACGTCGAAGACAGAGTCGAAGACACACAATCACCTTAAAAAATAGTAAAATTTTTTAATTTTTATAGTCTTTTTTAATCTATTAGTCGTATTTTGTTTGATTGAATTTTCACATATCTCATTATTTATATTTTATTGGTTTTTGGTCGGATTTTTTGAGATGGAGGTGAAATCTTGAGATAGCGCGTGTAGGCTTGTTCGCTTACGCTTGCTCCTCCAACTCCAACTACTACAGGAGAGAATCCACCTCCATCTCAAAAATTCATTTTATGAATCGTATCTTCCTCTTTTGGAAGTTGGAATTCCTGAGAAATTATATAAGATAATTTTCTAATATTTGAATATAAATAAAGGCCAATAATATTTGAATGAGTATATTATTTCTCATTTATGCTGTGTTATGAAATTAAATATAATTTGTCAAATTTATTTAAATTGATATCTATGAAATTGTATAGACTTTTCCAATGCAATTTCTCAATCACTCAGGTGACAGATTTTGATCAGTTTCTTAGAGAAATGGAATTTGGATCTGGATCTTCAAATTTTTCATTTCTGGGTAGTTGCAAGTATAAAGAAGACCTCTATATGATTTCAATTTTTAATGGCTTCAGTCTTAAGGAGCTGTTTGTTAATCTTGGAAGAAAATGTGAGGAGATTGTTCCACAAAATGTGCTTTTGCAATATCTTGCACCACATCAAAATATGTATGTGACATTGCATGAAGATGATGATGTCCGGATTATGACACATCTTTACACGTCTATGAGATTGACAATAATTAATATGAGAGCGGTGGAAAAAGATCACATGATTGCCCACAGTCTCGAGAGGTAAAAAATTTCTACCTTGATTTTTTTCCGCATGTAGATATTAATGATGATAAAATATATTTTTTTGATTTGCTTGATATGTCGTTGTAAAGTGCAATTATTGATGATTGTTTAGTTATTTATCATGGAAATATATTGTGGGTGTGGTTTTTTCTTGTGAATCTTGAACATATGTAAAGTCATTGCATCCGTGGAGATTATGTAAAGTCATTGCATCCCAAAAGTTAAGTCTTTAATTTTAGTTTAGGTTTGTTAATATATTACATAAAGTACTCTCCCAAAGGTTAAGTCTTTAATTTTGGTGTATGGATAGTAGGTTAATTATAATTATTTTATGTTTACAATGATATTATACTCATTGTTAAATTGATAAGGTTTGAAACTGAAGAAGAGACACAGACTAATAATGATGGCTATCTTGAAGTGGGTTTGGTAAGAAATTCCATAGATGCTTGGAGTCATTGCATCCGTGGAGAGGGCCAGATATTCAAGGATGCTACAGAATTTCGAAAATGTGCTAAAAATTATGCAGTTGCTATGAGACGATCGTTTTTGTATAAAAAGAATGATAATAAGAAGATTATTCTTGTCTGTAGCGAAAACAACTGTTCTTGGAGAATATATGCTTCAAAACATAAAGCTGACAAACTTTTTGGCATTAGAAAATGCAATCTAATACATACTTGTGGAGATGACAATCTTCGTAGTAGAGGACATCCTAAAGCTGA
The DNA here is from genome assembly GCA_024364735.1 of Boesenbergia rotunda. Lineage (NCBI taxonomy): Eukaryota > Viridiplantae > Streptophyta > Magnoliopsida > Zingiberales > Zingiberaceae > Boesenbergia > Boesenbergia rotunda. Next base: position 690,114 of record JAGFNQ010007818.1, on the reverse strand, counting down.
TGCTGCCTGGGTTTCCAATGTTGTGATAGATAGATTGAGGGGAGAGCCCTCGTATCGACCATGCACAATGTTGAAAGATATTCATAGAGATTATGGGGTCGAGCTTAATTACAACAGAGTTTGGAAAGGGAAGGAATTGGCAATGCATGACATTCATGGTGCAGAGGAGGGGTCTTATGATAGATTACGATGGTATTGTAGTGCTATCAAAGAAACTAATCCTGGAAGTTTTGTCGAGTGTGAAATTGATCATTGTGGTAATAAATTTAAACGGTTATTCATCTGCTTCAATGCATGTGCAATTGGTTTTATCAATGGATGTAGACCCTTGGTTTTCTTAGATGGCACTCACATAAAGAATAAATACAAAGGATGTATTTTGGTTGCTGTGGCAAAGGATGCTAATGATGATCTTTTCACATTAGCATATTCAGTTGTAGATGCTGAAAATGATAATAATTGGGGATGGTTCTGTTTCCAACTTAAAAGTGCCCTGCTTTCGCATTCGTATATTGGGTTCCATGAGTTCACCTTTTTTTCTGATAGACATCCTGGGATAATCAAGGCTATTCAGATAATATTCCCAGATAGTCATCATGCCTACTGTTTGAGGCATTTGGTAGACAATTTCGTGAAACAGGTTTGGCTAATGACATATTTGTGTTAGGAAAACATTGCTTTTTGAATAATACTAGTTTATGTACTATTTTTTTGTTATTTGAATGTAGGTCATGCGAAGGTACCCACTTCATAACAAAAAATATTGGTCATCTATTTTCAAAAAAGCTGCATATGCCCTATCGACACAAGAATTTGAAGAATATGTTAACATGATAGTAGGGTCAATGCCACTTGCCAAAGACTTTATAGTATCTTCGTGTCCAGAAAGTTGGGCAAATGCATATTTTCTAGGAAATCGGTGGGGTGTCATGAATAATAACATAGCTGAGTCTTGGAATAATTGGGTTAAAGCAGCACGATTTCTTCCTATCGTAGCCATGGTCGATCACATACGGATTCAAATTATGGATATGATGCACAGACGACGTGAAGCAACAATGGAGATGGTTAAAAGATTGAGTCCATCAAAGGAGAATGCTCTTGCAAAAACATATGCTGGATCTCGTAGTTTAATAGTTCGCAAGGCATGTGGTTGGAGTTTTGAAGTTGTGGATGGGAATAAACCATTTGCTGTTGATTTGTCTGCTCGGACTTGTTCGTGCAAAGCATGGCAGATTAATAGGTTTCTATGCAAACATGCATGTTCAGCAATAGAGTCAAAGTCATTATCAGTATATGATTTCTGTGACAAGTACTTTAAAATTGAGTTGTATCGTGAAAGCTACAAAGGAATCCTAAATCCGATCCCTACATGTCACATGTCTGAGTACAATCTCGAGCAGCAATTTGTAATCAATGCTCCCATTGTTCGAAGCCAACCAGGCAGAAGAAGAACTCAAAGGATACCTTCGCAAGTCGAAAAACGTGTGACAAAGTGTGGTCGGTGTCATGGGCGAGGTCATAACCGACGCAGTTGCAAAGAAGCCATTAACTAACTCTACTTTTATTTTGTGAAAATAGTATGGAACTATTTGATTTACAAGTAAAATATTGTATTCTGAAATTTCTTTTAATGAGCATGTACTCATATATTTGATCTCTAATACATTTTTCAATTTACAGGAAAAAGAGGATGATAGAACAAGCAAGAAGCAAGGATGTACCTAAGAGAAGGAGTAGTCGAACCAGTGCAATTATTCAGGGCGTGCTCTTGGTGTAATGGTCCTTTAATATTATGTTATGTTAGTGATGTTTAAGTACCGGGAACTGTCTATGTAATGTGGGCTTGATACTAGTTGATGTTTAAGCTTGGTGTGATATCTGTATTCATAGTTTTGGTAATAACTCGTATTTGTTGTTGTTATTGTGTTAGTTCAAGTGTGAACATGAATGCTAGTTCAGTTATGAAACTGAATGCTTTTGATTGTCAAATCTTCACTTGCTGTGTTGGAGCAGAGTGTGTTTCATAGAAGACAGTTCCTATAAATCTTGAGTATTTGTTGTTGTTGTTGTGTGAGTTCAGTTATAAAACTGAATGTTTGTTCAGTTATGAAAATAAATGTTTGTTCAGTTATGAAATTCATTGTTATGATTTGTGTACTCTTTATGTGCATGACATATGTGGGATATACAAAGGAGATGCTGTCAGAATTTCAGCCGAAATTGAGTACAGATCAGCAGAAATTGAGTACAGATTGATACAATTTCAGTAGTTGAGCCGAAGGTTAGGAAAACAAGATAGGATCATGATATATGCCCTATTATTTGACAATCCAAGAGTTGGAAAGGCCATGGGGATTTTGAGTACAAAATGATGCAATTTCAGTACACATTGGCTGAAATCGAGTACATATTAGCCCAAATTAAGTATAAATTTATGCAAATCGAGTACAAGGTTAGAAAACATATACCTCTCTCATGATCTTGATGCAAAGTCCATTGTAGTTAGAGTCCAAGGTTAGGAAAAACAAGATAGGATCATGAGAGAGGTATCACTTACCTCTCTCATGATCTTGATACAAAGTCCATTGTAGTTGAGTCCAAGGTTAGGAAAACAAGATAGGATCATGATATATGCCCTATTATTTGACAATCCAAGAGTTGGCAAGGCCATGGGGATTTTGAGTACAAATTGATGCAATTTCAGTACACATTGGCTGAAATCGAGTACAAATCAGCCCAAATTGAGTACAGATTGATGAAAATCGAGTACAAGGATAGGAAACCTATACCTCTCTCATGATCTTGATGCAAAGTCTATTGTAGCTAGAGTCCAAGGTTAGGAAAACAAGATAGGATCATGATATATGCCCTATTATTTGACAATCCAAGAGTTGGCAAGACCATGGGGATTTTGAGTACAAATTGATGCAATTTCAGTACACATTAACTGAAATCGAGTACAAATCAGCCCAAATTGAGTACAGATTGATGAAAATTGAGTACAAGGATAGGAAACCTTTACCTCTCTCATGATCTTGATGCAAAGTCCATTGTAGTTAGAGTCCAAGGTTAGGAAAAACAAGATAGGATCATGAGAGAGGTATCACTTACCTCTCTCATGATCTTGATGCAAAGTCTATTGTAATTAGAGTCCAAGGTTAGGAAAACAAGATAGGATCATGATATATGCCCTATTATTTGACAATCCAAGAGTTGGCAAGACCATGGGGATTTTGAGTACAAATTGATGCAATTTCAGTACACATTGGCTGAAATCGAGTACAAATCAGCCCAAATTGAGTACAGATTGATGAAAATCGAGTACAAGGTTAGGAAACCTATACCTCTCTCATGATCTTGATGCAAAGTCCATTGTACTCGATTTTCATCAATCTGTACTCAATTTGGGCTGATTTGTACTCGATTTCAGCCAATGTGTACTGAAATTGCATCAATTTGTACTCAAAATCCCCATGGCCTTGCCAACTCTTGGATTGTCAAATAATATGGCATATATCATGATCCTATCTTGTTTTCCTAACCTTGGACTCAACTACAATAGACTTTGCATCAAGATCATGAGAGAGGTAAGTGATACCTCTCTCATGATCCTATCTTGTTTTTCCTAACCTTGAAATCTAACTACAATGGACTTTGCATCAAGATCATGAGAGAGGTATAGGCTTCCTATCCTTGTACTCGATTTTCATCAATCTGTACTCAATTTGGGCTGATTTGTACTCGATTTCAGCCAATGTGTACTGAAATTGCATCAATTTGTACTCAAAATCCCCATGACCTTGCCAACTCTTGGATTGTCAAATAATAGGGCATATATCATGATCCTATCTTGTTTTTCCTAACCTTGGACTCAACTACAATGGACTTTGTATCAAGATCATGAGAGAGGTAAGTGATACCTCTCTCATGATCCTATCTTGTTTTTCCTAACCTTGGACTCTAACTACAATGGACTTTGCATCAAGATCATGAGAGAGGTATAGGTTTCCTAACCTTGTACTCGATTTTCATCAATCTGTACTCAATTTGGGCTGATTTGTACTCGATTTCAGCCAATGTGTACTCAAATTGCATCAATTTGTATTCAAAATCCCCATGGTCTTGCCAACTCTTGGATTGTCAAATAATAGGGCATATATCATGATCCTATCTTGTTTTCCTAACCTTGGACTCTAACTACAATGGACTTTGCATCAAGATCATGAGAGAGGAATAAGTTTCCTAACCTTGTACTCGATTTTCATCAATCTGTACTCAATTTGGGCTGATTTGTACTCGATTTCAGCCAATGTGTACTGAAATTGCATCAATTTGTACTCAAAATCCCCATGGTCTTGCCAACTCTTGGATTGTCAAATAATATGGCATATATCATGATCCTACTTGTTTTCCTAACCTTGGACTCTAACTACAATAGAATTTGCTTCAAGATCATGAGAGAGGTATAGGTTTCCTATCCTTGTACTCGATTTTCATCAATCTGTACTCAATTTCTGCTAATCTGTACTCAATTTCGGCTGAAATTCTGACAGCATCTCCTTTGTATATCCCACATATGTCATGCACATAAAGAGTACACAAATCATAACAATGAGTTTCATAACTGAACAAACATTAATTTTCATAACTGAACAAACATTCAGTTTCATAACTGAACTCACACAACAACAACAACAAATGCTTAAGATTTATAGGAACTGTCTTCTATGAAACACACTCTGCTCCAACACAGCAAGTGAAGAATATATATCATAAAGCAAGTAAGAATACATACTCTACCTGAACACTTTGAATCTCAGATCATATCAAATGCAAGTGAAGAGCAATCAAAATCATCAATTAAGAAATGAAACAGAATGCCGAATGCATCAGAAAAAGAAATGCTCAATAAGATCACATTGACATCACTTAGCACATAATCATGCATAATTTTTTCCACAACAAATCATCCATAATCAGCAACAAAACATCCATAATCATCCATAATCACATATTTTCCATATTTCAACAACAAAACATCCACTATCCATAACATTCAGCAACTCACAACCATAATTACATAGGCTAAAGGTGATGAAGATGAGAATATATGCAGATACACCAACTTACAACAAATATACGTTTTCCACCAAAATTCATAATCACATGAGATTAGAAAAGTCTACTTCTTCATAATTCCATTTTCATCTGACAGAATAATTGCTGCCATGTGTGCCCGATACGCATCCATCTTTACCTCTTTTTCATAATTCCATATTTCATCATCATCAAGCGCTAGACACTCAATCCACAAACAAGTAAAAACACCACAATCGAGTGTCTCGCCTTGGTGACGACACTTTGTTTTCATTACTGTTATTTTACCAAGGTCAAAGCCTGAGAAATTTTTCATGTATCCAGCCAAAAATTCAGCCTGCAAATATTGATTCAGCTGTGAAATTTAAGTTTTAAGAGTTATTGAAATACAAATGATGAAACTTACATAAACTTTCGCTGTCCCGAAAGCAGCTGGATGAGGTTTCGAGTTCATGGTCTTGAATTTGCTTTCTCTTGTTGAATAGAATAATAGATACCAATGCCATCCATAGTTCAAGGGAAAAATAATATATCTGCATCTTGTAAATAAATCTTCATTGAGATGTTTTAATTGATTCCTTGTCACTGAAGTAAGTTTTCCAACAAATTCTTCATATTCTCCCTTCCGCAGCAATCGATTACGCCTATGTCCTTCTAATTTATGAAGGACTTCTCTCTACATGTAGAAATAGAGTCATATTTCTCATTGTAAACAAAAATTAAAGAATTCATTTGTAAGGTCAAAGAACACCACAAACCTGAACACCCATGTCCATGCCAAAAATTTCAAACCCTTTCTTGACACTTTGCTTTCTCATTATTCTCATGTAACAATCAATAATTTCGGATCCAACTGGATTACGAAATAAGAATTCACAGAATTGGAGGCCATCAAGGACCACATAATCTTCCTCCCACACAACCACACTGTAAATTTGAAAATTTATATAATATTTCACTATAAAGGACTAATATTCTAGAAAAGGAAACATGTACAAGATTAACATACTCTAACTTATCTCGAGAAAGATATTCTGTTACCATCTCTCGCTCTTCATCAGTTGCTTCTTCATATCCATAAAAATTTCTCATTTCTCTATATTTATTCATCACATCCGCAACAGCATCCCTTCCAATTGTAGCAACATCTATAGTCGTCTCTCCCTATGTAGATAGATTTAAGAACATAAGAATAAAATAGAAACACGGTTAACAATAAATAAATAAACGAGAAATTGATGCTAACACCTCTTCCAACACTATTGGGTCTACAATTGATGCTAACACCTCTTTGTCTGCCTTCCTCCTACGTTTAGGTGTTGTACTCGGCGGCGTAACATATATTTCATCCTTTTTTTTCTTCATTCTGTCTGCCCTTGTCCTAACCGTCATTGCAATAGAGGGCACAAATTGCTCTACTATATTCTTTTCAACCGGCACTTCAACAAACCCAGCCATTTCACCTTCAATGGAGTCTTTAACTTCAACTCTCTTGTTGTATTCTGACCCACTGATATCATCAGTCTGTGGATGTAGCTCACCACCAAACTCTTTCTCCATTGGTTCAGTATTGGCCCAACTTGTGCCAGCAATCAATCCACCACATTTAACACATTCTGAGCCCTGAAAAAATTACAAGATTCTTGTAGCAAATAAATATTTTCTCAACTTCATTTAACAAAATACTTATTTAATGATAATATTACCGATAAACTTGCTCGCCTATGATGAAACAGTATATCTTCATCCGAAAATGGTACAATGGATAACACCTTTTCACAATTAAAATTAAAAGGTCACTACAATTCATCATATTTGAGTATGTCTACTATAAAATATGAACTTACTTTACTATAGTCAATGAAATTCAATAACCTCTCCGCTAAATCAGGTTTGTTAGGTATCTTACTTTCCCCCCAACGGAACAACCTGGGAAAAGTATGTAGCGAACGTACTACGCCAAGTGAAGGTATTCTTTCATATAACCATCCCTAAATAAATAAATTTATTAGTATAACAGAACAAAACATAATAAAAGCATACTAAAAAAACTCACCATCAATCCAACAGTTGAACCATCTAAATACTTCTTTCTTCTAACATCACCCTTTCCAATATATTTGAAAATTTGATTGCTCAAAAATCTATAAGCCGCATCTCCCCACGAATAATCAAAGAAGGTGGTCAGGTTATCAATGTATGGCATAATGAATCGAGGTGTTGAGTAGTTGGCCACAGGAAAAATGATACAATTAAACACTAAACAAATAAACATCCGAACAAAATCATCCACATCTGAGTTACTCTCTGATCCAGCTAAAGAGGATAGTCTATCATAGATTGCACTTCTGGTCACATTGCCAACTTTCCCAGAGAAATACTGAGCAACAAATTTGGACTCCAAATTCACATCTAAATCAACTGGTTGCCCTGCATAACGTAAGCCAAGAACAATGGAAAACTCTGGTGATGTAAAGGGAACAACAATATTTTCACCAAACACAAATGAATGAGATTGCAACTGAAATCTTTTTAAAATTATATCAACTCTGGAGCTGCTGATTGCCAATTTGGGCATCTTAAGCCATATACCAAATGGAGTGTTTTGAATACTCTCCTTTTGCTTATCAGTCATTTTCGGTCCCACTTCATCCATCACAGCTCTAAAAAAAGTAGGTGAACACCGAAACTGAGCTTTTTTCCCACTGTTAACCTCTTTAGCATCTTTGTTATTCTTTGCTTCTTTCTTAGTCTTCACCATCTTTGATTCTGTTCAACCCTTACTCGAAATATCCAACACAATTTTAGTATTTAGACCATAAAGTAAACTGAAAATTAATCAAGTAAACATTTGCCTACTTACAAACAATAAACATTCAATTTAATAATAATAGAAAAAATTTAATATCATCATTAAACATGAACAATTGCCTATTTATCTATAGAAATGGCAATTGCTGACAATTGCCTATTTACCTCCCTCTCACCACTTATCTATGATCAAGGAATTCTTAAATTTTTAAAGAATGATGCAAATAGTATTGATAAATTGAAATCTCATAGGAATAGTAACAATATACTTATAATAGGGCGAAGTTGTACTTAATCAATCACTAATCTTTGTTTAAACGAATAGGGAAATAAGAAAGATGATAATTAGAGAGTTCCGACTAATAGATAAAAAATCTACAAAAAATGCCTGACTTCAACTCTATCTCCGGCGACAAAGCTTGATTCAGTCTCCTCGTCGGTGGGTTGATGGATCTACACGGCTATAATCTTGCTTCACATTGTGTCGGGAAGAAATGGGGGAGAGGAAAATGGTCGACTTGCCTTGATTTCACTGATTAGGGTTTACGAGATTAAGTCGTCAAGAAATTTGGGAAGAAGGAAACGCCGGAGAGGAAGCTGGCTTGATTTCGCCGGTGAAGGACGCCGAGAATGTGTCGTCAAGAACTCGCGGGAGAAGGAAATTGAAGAGAGAAAGCTGGCTTGATTTCGCCGGTGAAGGACGCCGAGATTGTGTCGGGAAGAAAACAGGGGAAAACGAAGCTGCGGGAGAAGAAATGCGGGAAAACCAAAAGCGGGAAAAGTAAGAAGGGTATATTAGTAAATTTATGTATTGGGGAGTTAAAACTAAAAAATAGGGAGTTGAAACATTTGTTTCCTTACCTGGGGAGCGGACACAAAGGCATCTTTTGGATTAGGGATTTATCTCTAATTTACCGATATTTTAACTGACGATATATTATTATCTATAAAGAGCAAGGCATAATATGGAAAAATAATATGTGGTAATGTATTAAATGATGAGTATAAAATAATATAATAGGAGAATATATTCAACAAGAATTAATATTTTTTTTATATTATCAAATTTTAACAAAATGATAATCTATCAAGAATTATCTAACGATTTTTATTTATGGAATGGAAACAAATATTTATTGCTGAGTTTTTTTTTATTTCATTAAAAAATCAGAATATACATCACGCACGCAAATTTTACAATTTATAATTAAAGAATTAATAAAAAAGTGTTTTTTTTATGTAGCTAAAGAACTCCAAAAATACTATTTTTGAAAAAGACAAAAAAAAAGAAAAAAAAAGAAATGCCCATAACTCCCTGCTTTTTGAGAACATACCCCGCCGGTCTGCCCGCCTGCTTATAGGGCTGCCATCGCCGCGTCCGTCCCCGCTCTCCAGGTCTGTACTTTCACCTTTTGAGACCTCATCGATCAATGGACGTATTGGCCTCCCCAACCCCAAGAGCTTCCAGGGTTCGAGGCGCCTGTCCACCCCTCGCCGCCCGGAGTTCCGCGCGCTTAAGGTCGCGTTTTCGCCCTTCCCTCGTCAAGTTCGCTTCGCTGCCTCCTCTACGGTCGTCACTAAAAGTGTCTTCTCCGATTTCACCTGCTGAAGAGGTAACTTTCTCTCGTTCATCGGCTGGGCAATTCTTCAAACAGAAAGTTTGCTCCTTTTGAGTGAAAGGTCGAATTTTTCTTTTTCTTTTAGATCGGTTTGGGCCTAGTTTCCAAGAATAATGCTGTTGAACTGCTTTTTTTTTGGTTAGTCGATCCAATTAGATTTATTTAGTTTATGTAGTCTATTAATTATAAGGGATCCTACTCTCTTCAGATGGAGAAGAATGACGCGGCTGATCTTGCCAATTGGGATTTGACATCAAGTACAGTATCATTGTCACCGTTAGATGGACGTTATATGCAAAAGGTGAAGGATTTGCGGCCATTCTTCAGTGAATATGGACTGATCCGGTACCGGGTTTTGGTTGAGGTTGGTATTCTCTTTCAACAGGTTCCGTAGTCTCATCCTTTTGTGGTTGATTCCTCTGCTACCTTTGAAGCTTGATTATGTTTTATTCTACAATCTAATTGACACTATTATGACATAACCTGCTCTAAAATTAAGAACCAAGTTTTAACTTCAGATAAACCACCCCTAAGAAGTTTGTTCATTCCATTAGTGAATGAGACAAACATTCGATCAAGTGATATTTTCTTACTGCTACTATTGGTCTTTGTAAGAACAGTAAGAACATACTTGAGTTGAAACCATTTTGTTGATAGATGGGATTATATGATTTCAAGTTTATAATTGTCAGTTACCCTGATTTTGATGTCCCCAATATTTTTACTTGATATGATCATCTTAAAACCTTACTGCTCGCTAGATCACTAGGTCCCTATGGAACAAAGTTGGAGAAAATGCACAAAATCTCTTATACTTGTCCAATACTTCTTAGAAAGTGTAAGATTTCTTTGTTAGGAGTTTCTATACATTTTTAGAGCATATGTTAATGCAATGCCTGTTATAGAAATTTTATCCGTCCCATAAATGGCTTAAATATTATATCCATTGATTAGATTAGTGACATAAAAAATTTGTTTTTGAATTTATGTGAATTTTCTCTTCATCGTCATGGTGCATGCCAAAATACATTGTTGAAATTGTACTTTAGGAGACACTACTGTAACAATTGCTCTCTCTATTATGTCATATTTTACTTCTACAAATATATTCCATATTTGTATTCTTCATGTTGATATTTGTTGTTATTGCTAATGCTTTCTCGTGCTACTCGTATCCCCATCAACAAGCTTTAATTGGTTTGATAATTTTATAAAATTTTAGAATTTCTGATTTTTATTCAATAAGCATTCATATTATTGTTTTGATGTTTGAAAATATATGTATAAAAAAATGCAAAAATTGTTTTTGTAGGAAAAGATGTTAACAGGCTATGCTCAAATTAAATTAAGTGAAGCTGCAAAGGGCAAGGCTAATAAAATGAAACCAACCTAGATCAGTAGCACTTAACATTATGAATATTAAATCATTTAATTGGGTAAGTATTGAGCATTATTTTTTTTTGGGATACACAAATGATTGGCTGTAGCTATGGTTTAATTGCATAAAAATTATCTTTGATAGATTTCTTTAGTTGCTCTTATTTTGAAGTCATTCAGTTGGTTATCTGCAGGTGAAATGGCTACAAAAACTCTCTCAAATCCCAGAAATTGTGGAGGTTCCACAGTTTAGTCAAAATGCTTATCTTTTTTTGGAAAGTATTATTGATAATTTTGACATAAGCGATGCTATAGAAGTAAAAAAGATTGAGAAAATAACTAATCATGATGTGAAAGCAGTGGAATACTTTTTGAAGCAGAAATGTAAATCCCATTCCGAGATTGCAAAGGTTATTCATTTATTAACTTTTATTGTTTTTTGTATACTAACTCTTAGTTTATGACAATGCATCTTATGGCTCTTGATTATTATTGTGTACTTTTTTCAGGTGCTTGAGTTTTTCCATTTTGCATGCACATCTGAGGATATAAACAATTTGGCTCATGCTTTATCACTCAAAGAGGCTTTGAGTGATGTTGTTTTTCCAGTCATGGTTGATCTGTGTAAAGAAATATCCACGATGGCTAAGGAACATGCACACATTCCTATGTTGTCTCACACACATGGCCAGGTACTCTAGAGGATATTGTAGTTTCTTTGTCGTTTTGTCAATATAAGTTGCATTTGAAATTCTAATTTTTGTTGCCAGATACTGTTGATTCTTATTGGTCACAAGTTAACTTAGATTCCATTGTCTCTCTATAAATTGTACTATAATCAACAAGTTAATGATCAACTATTCAAATACGATGCAATGGTCAGAAACTGATGTTACACCTCATGTCACTTATGTACTGTCCAACCAAGAATTATTTGCCATCAGAGTTGCTGAATCAGATTCCCTGTCTCTTCAAGTTTGCAATTACACAAGTGCCCCTAAAATTTTAAAGTTCATTTTGCCCTAGATGAACTTTCAAAAATAAGAACAATTTATATTCATCCAAACTCCTATTCTAGAAAAGTGCATACAAGTTTCATGGTTCATATACATAATGTTTCAGAGCTATAATTTCCATTTATTTATATGTTTTGCTACTTTAAAAAAAAATTAATAGGCCTAGAAATTAGTTGCTATAAAATAAACTTCTAAAGTTTTTTGATATGACTAATTAATCCTGTTGGCATTACCTCTTTTAAATGGTTTATTTACAGTTGAATGGATTTTAACCTTTTTTTTTTGTCAATTTTAGCCAGCATCACCTACTACTTTGGGAAAGGAAATGGCAAATTTTGCTGTTAGACTTAGTGAGAGAGGAAAGGCTTTCTGTAAAATTCGGATACTTGGGAAGTTTGCTGGTGCAGTTGGAAATTATAATGCTCATAATGTTGCATATCCTGAAATCAACTGGAAATGCATAGCTGCAGAGTTTGTACAATCTCTGGGAGTAGATTTTAATTCTTATGTAACCCAGGTATTTTTTTGACTCCATGAACATATTCTCATAATCTCATCTACCATCAGGATTGTGTTAATTTGTGTTCATTGATTGCTTCCCCATGATATGATATCATTGTTCATCTACCGGCAGTTTTGATAAGTGTTGCCTTTCTAATTCTAGTCAAGGAAGCTTGTAATAAGCACCATAGTAAATTTATACGGAAGGTATACTTGTATGAATTAAAAATGGGTGTTGTTAGTTCTTAATAAAATCCAACATTGAAACTCCTAAGGAAGGATGCATATGTAGAATTGCAAGGCTTGCATATATTTTTTTCCGACTCATTTAAATGTATTTCTCCTCGATTCTACTGTTTACTTATCCAAGCCCTTAATAAGAGAAGTTTATGTGATTCTTGGGATTTACTTCTTTTCTCTCCCCATACAGATAGAGCCTCACGACTATATTGCAGAGCTTTTCAATAACATCGTTCAATTTAACTGCATCTTAACTGATTTTGACAGAGATATCTGGAGCTACATATCTTTAGGTTACTTTAAACAGGTAACATGGTTCAAGAGTTCAGAGCTTGATTTTTTTTTTCTAACAATATGGATTGGTAAAGGATATCTGTAATTCTGCTTGCAGATAATGAAGGCTGGAGAGATTGGATCTTCCACTATGCCTCACAAAGTAAATCCTATAGATTTTGAGAACAGTGAGGGTAATCTGTGCTTGGCAAATGCTATTTTATCAGCCTTGAGCATGAAACTTCCCATTTCACGGATGCAGGTACTAATCCATGTTCACATCTATTCATTGTACATGTTATATGTCATAAATTTTCTGTTTGGCAACTAAGATCCTAGCATTTACATGAACATCAAAAAGTTAATATCATTTCCCATCATATTATTGTGTATTTATCCAGTTATAATGATTATGGAGCTTGATCTTCATGCAATGATTTTTGCTATGTATTGTGTTCAACAGCGTGACCTGACAGATTCGACTGTCTTGAGGAACTTAGGTGTTGGATTAGGGTACTCTCTTCTGGCTTATAAAAGTGCATTACAAGGAATCAAGAAGCTCCAGGTATATAATTTGCAATCATGATCTTTAAGAGTCCAGACGACCTTGAAGGATTGCAAAAAGTTTTCATCTGATTCCGATTGCCTGTGTGGATCATGTGAAATTTAGTTAGATAGTTCTGAATTGAAATGGTGCTTTACAGGTGAATGAATCGCGTTTGAATGAAGACTTGAACCAGACTTGGGAAGTCCTTGCGGAGCCTATACAAACTGTAAGACATGCAAAATTAATCTTGTATTTCAACATTTCAATCAAATCATAGAATATCAAATTTCAAACGTGGTACATGGTTGTTTTATGATGTTTAGGGAAGACACTATAACATAGACTTGGTTTTCTATTGAAACTAAAGCAACTGGCAAGATTTTATCAACTCTTTTTTTAAGCAGTATTGCTACATTGTAACAATAAACCACTTGAAAGAGTTGGTGTGTATCTCTCACCGTTAGTTTATCTTTTGCAAAATTTAACTTCTATGAGTATCGCTGATACTTTCAACTACAGAGAAATCAAGTAGAAAAGACTTACAAGTTCGAACTTGTTCCTTCTCCATCATCACATCATTAAGCCATGTTCATCCTCACTGTTTGGCATTGGCTATATAACTATGTTTGCACAAGCCTATATCACCAATAATACGTAGATTAATTTCTCAAGCACTTGTTATTGGAACAACTTAACTTGGTGTGCCATTTGACTATTTTTGTATCATTAGGTGATGCGAAGATATGCTGTTCCTGAGGCATATGAGAAGCTGAAGGAATTAACTAGAGGAAGAGAAGTCTCCAAGCAAAGCATCAGAGAGTTCACAGAGTCCTTGGATTTACCCGAGGAGGCAAAAGCAATTCTCTTGAACTTGACTCCAAATTCCTACATTGGAGAAGCGGAAGAATTGGCCAAGTCTGTGGATGAGGCAGTGGATTTAGTAAACGGATTTAGGCTCCCTTGAACCATCATTCATCGGCGTTTTAGCGTTCGATAATCTGTAACTTTATATACTAAATGCAAATTAATGGTGTCCTTTTTCTTCCGTAACAACAGGCAAAATCCAATTTTTTGAGTGAAAACTCCGAGTACTTAATTGAAGCTCATGATATTATGCTCATGAAATCTTCAACTTTGTCAGAGACTGAGAGGTCATCTCTCTCTCTTTGATGCTTTCCGGAATTATTATATTTTCAGTGTCTTATTAATTTGCACACTGTTCTGATGGCTTTAAAAGAGATCTTAGTAAAAGTTTCTGTGAAGGACCTTCTTCTAAGTTGTATTCCTTAACCTTTACCACAGGCAATGTGCCTTTGGTAAACAACTTTTTCAATTACGAGGTAAATATCGAAATGATAATTTGTAGAATTGATTAAGTTCGAAGGTTTTATAGAAATTTTTCATCAGCCATACACAGATCTATCCAAGAAATTAATGTTATGAGAGTTGTCGTCCTGAAGGAAAATTCATGTAGTGTAATTGCTGCACCGTAGCCCAGGCTTCTTTATATCAAAGTTTTTTTTTTCAGTGGACATCAAATATGCCTTCGATCCAACTAATAACGAGGATGGTTGATTCGGTTCTAAAAAAAATTTTCATCGGTTAGTAAGTAAATCGAGAAAGTAAATATGAAAATTCATTCCAATGACTAACATTTTTGGATCCGTTATTCATCGAGGAAAAAATTTCTCAAGTAGCCGTAATTGAATCTTAAATTTCTCAAGTAGCCGTAATTGAATCTTAAATTTCAGATATGTGATTGTGGGTAAGGACGGATCTAGGAGCTATTACTCCTTAAAGACGGATAAAGAGTTTGGATTGTTGATCGCCATAAAAACCGAACAGCACAAATATGATAATAGTAAAAACAATAAATAACATATTTAAGCATCCATTCCCGAATCCATCATCATCTAATCCGGTTAGGATACCTGGCTTTTCAGGCGACCCAGATTCAAATCCCGGCAATGGAAATTTTTTACCCAGCTTCTGTACTATATTATTCTACGAGCAAGTAAACAATTATTCAACAAGCTAGTAAAGTTCTACTCTTACAATGAATCCGTCTACTAAATAACCTCAATCATGAAGCAGAAACTTCACGAAGAACTTACATTATCTTGTTGTTTTTGTTTCAATATATACAAATTTTAACTATGGTATACATTGGAGGAGAAATTGCTGGCTTCGGTGGCATCTCCCCTCTCCACAACACCAAACAAGAGCATCATCAATTCTGTATATATATAGAGGATCCAATTCAACTCAAAACATAAATCATAAAACAAAACATTTTAAAAAAAAAATCATGCAACGCTAAGTTTCCTTTAGGCTTAGTTTATGTGCATTTCTGCTGCCACTGAAGTTTAAAATACAATAAACGAGAACTGTACATCTTCCTCCCTACCACTTCACATCCAATGTCAGAGCCTCAGGAGGTACAACAAGAGAAGGCAAATTTGTGAATGAAATGTTGGAAAGCAGGCTGCTCCAAGAAATAGAATCTGCGATAATATAAGGCTTCTTCCGATTTTTGACAAGCACCGGCCGTAGTGTCCTTTCCCCTTCCACACTGGCTGTAGTTTCCAAGTGCACTTGGTTAACCTTTGGTTTCTGTTTCCAGTTTGATACCTTCTCTGCATTCCCGTTGTCATTACTGACATCGTTTTCGAGCTGCAACTGGAACTTGACTACAATCTCCGAAGTAATCTTTGCTTTGGTAAAGCGTATTGACGTGTTGTGGTAGAACATGCGGCCTAAAAAGCCTCTCAGGAGTTTGTCTAACAGGCCCAACTTCGAACTGATGGAGCAAAATGAACAAGATGAAATCTGTTTTGCATGGTCTTTCCCGTAACATCTTACAGGTAGCAAGTCAATAGTATCATTGGCTGGGAATGCAGCTTCTATGTTTTCGAATGAATTATCAGCGCTATAAGCCAATACAGATGCTGATCCTATGACATTGACAGTGAGAAGCGGTGCACATGTGGAGTAGCCAAGTTCCCAATACTCACTATGGTCTTCAACGTGAGAAGTTAAGTTTCCATTAAGTGAAAGCCCAATATCATAAGGATGAGTCAGAGAGATTCCTTCAGCACCCTCTATTTTCACCTTGATGCCGCGGCCAACTTTTATGTGCCTTAAATCACTGTGAGTGACGTTTGACTGCAAAAGAATAACATGTACCAAATTCTTACAGATGAAAGTCCAATATCAACGAGAATTTTTGTTTCATACTGCATACAGGGAGGAGGGTCTCTCTCTGCAAATGCAAAAGAAGTACTGCAAGTTCTTCATTCTACTATACTAATGTGAACACAGAGTGAATAATGATCAGCATGCCAACAACTCCAGATGTACGTTACTTAACTGGGATTAAATATGCCTTTATCTTACCCTCATTCAACATCAATAGGTCCAAGCCCAGGTTATATTGATCAAGATAAATACATTGTGAAGTCAAGTCACATGATGATGTGGTTGTTTTTGGGGGTGAGATTTAAGTTAATATAGTATGATGAAGTTAGTTGATGCAGCACAAGTAGGGATCATGGCCCTGAGCTAAAAATTACACAGGTGTAGATGCAATTGGATAAATCTGTCTGTCATCAGTTGATGATCTTGTGAAAAAAAAAGAGACAGCAACTACAAATACACAATATCATTATTGAGGTCACATGGTCTTGCCCATGTTGCATCATTAGTCCATATAAAATAGTGAAAGTTATCTAGTTTAATAGTTAAAAGGACCATGCACTGAATGCTTGTATCATGGGCGTAAGCATCCAAGTTTCATGGCTATTTTTCTATATACAATAGGAATATGGAGAGGGAAAGACAAGCAAATATCTCAAATGGCACTGTCTTTTAAGTTTTATCATCTATAGATCTTGTGTCCTCTCCTCTTCAACAAAGACTAGCTAACCCACTAGCAATATGACTCCAAGTAATGGGGGATGGATTCATGATCAATCTACTGATTTTATTCTAGAACAATCTACTATCATATTCCAAAAAAAATACATTCTTTATTTTGGTAGCTTTTTAATTCTCATTTGTTCATATAATAATGCTGATCGAAGGACTCAAACTTCTTCAATCCAACATTTTTCTCGTCAGCAAACACCAAATCATCTGGTAATTAAAATTACATTACCAATCTATATTAAATGATAAAGCACAAAATTGGCTACCACGATTCAATTTTTTGATTCAGCGGGCAGGCATAATAATTGGTCTTCGCCGGTATAAGCAATTCAAGTAGATTTAACAGCATCTACCAATCTACTGACTGACCTATATAGCAAGATAACAAAATCAAAGTATCAAAGTACAGGGGATGAAGCTATAAAGCATCAAATACCATCGCGATAAACTGAATCAAATCAACACAAACAAGATATCACTCAACAAAATCAAATCTTGTAGAAAATCACAGACGCAATAGGCCATTGAATCCGGATCTCATTAAACAAAAATGAAATTTGTAAGAATTTGAATTTGCAAAAAGGGATTAATAACTTACCGATGTCAAATGAACTGACATCCGATCATCATCGCCTACATCACTGCCGACTCTTAGTTCAAGCGGCCCAATCAATTCGAATCCCCTGACGGTCGGCCTGAGGCCTGCCACAGCATCCCCAGCGGCCACATCCGATCCAAACTCAATAACCGCGCCATCCACCTCGTTCCACTCAACGTCCTCATCGTAGAACTTCAAGACCAGGGCTCTCTGGCCGACTCGGACGTTGAATTGGTATTTCTGTTCCGAGCCGACCCAGGCGCCCCCTCCACCCAAATCGACAACCCTCACCTTCGCCTCCGGTTCCCACAAATCCCTATCCACGAGCGCTCGGACCACCGCCCTCAGGAAAGGGCCCGGGATAGGGGGCGAATCGGGCGGCGGGGGAGGGAGGGTGGAGGAATTGTAGAGGACAAAGAAGGAAGAGTTGAAGGGAAGAGAGAGGGCGTCGCAATCGAGAGAAGCGGCGGCGAAGAGGAGGAGGAAGACGGCGACGGGAGATAGAGACGGTCGCGTGGCCATTTAATTTCCCCCAAATTGCGTTCGGATTAGGTGGTAGCGTCGGGATTAAAGACGGCGGCGGGCGGAGTCCCGGTCGGTAATCGGACCGTATCGCGGTATCACGACCGTATCGCGGTATCATGACCTTATCACTCACCGCCACAAGAGATTAGTAAAGATCAGACGGCCAGTGACGTACGATACTAAAATTTTCAACGTCAAACAACGTGCATACATTTGAACGATTTAACAATTAAAATATTTTATGGGAATTTGAATCTCGATGAATCGGGGTGAGTATTGGGTTAAAATCGAATGGAATATATCAGAATAAATTGATATTTTTTAAAATAATCGAACCAATCAAATTTTTTGATAAAAACTGAAAAATCCGAACCGATAAAATATCAGTTAATTCGATTTTTAATCGAATTAACCGATTTTAACCGAAATTTTAAAATTTTATTCGATTTTAATAAAAAAACAAGATTTTATTTATTTAATTATATTTTTAAATAAAAATAATTAAATTAATATTCTTATTCGGTTTAATCGAATTACAAAATTCAAAATCGAAAACCGAACGAATTAACCGAACTGAATTTTGAGAAAAAAAAAATCAAAAACCGAATTAACCTAATCGAATTTCAAAATTCGGTTGGTTCAATTCAATTAATTCGGTTTTTTCACCCCTATCCTTGAGTCGACACCGAACGTTGTGTCAAAGATAAATTAGGCGGGGACGTTATTATTTTGAAATTTAGATTTCAAGATATGATAAAGTCGGTCTGATCATTCTCCTTGATTCCTCATATATTAATCATAACAACTGTGTTAGTAGTCTCCGTAATTTATTTCCTTCGTGCTAATCTTGAGACGAATTAACAAGGTACTAGACGAATGAATCTCCTTTTACCAGTATGAATTAGGCTACCAAAAGGTTGGAATCCATTCTTGAATAATAATCATGTTTTTATTTTTTTCTATACACGCATCATTAATTAGTAGTGCTACTATTAAGGTTAATAGTTATCCATAATTTACCTCTATCATATAACTTAGGGACAAATTAGGAGAGATATCTACTAAGATGGATTAGGTAATATATCCATGAGCATAACCGAGTTGATAGTAGGATGATAAAAAAGCATAAATCGAATCCTCAAAAAATAATCCCATGGAAATCCATTCCACCCAAAAAGACATTGTTCGATTATAATTTATCTCCCTTCTAAATATGTTAGGATTGGGTGGAAGAGAACACCTCACATTTGCTGTAGGATGAATCATGCAACAAGGAGAGCAATGATTGTGATATCTTATAATTTTAGGTCAAATTAAAAACTCCACCAAAGTGAACGACATTGTTCTGAATGGTGGAGTGAGAAGATTTGTATCACCTCAGCTGATCGGGCAATAAAGCCTTGGGGCTACTATATCTCTTCTCTCTTCTATTGGGGCTAACTTTCTCTATTTTTCGCTCTTACGGACTGGCTCAATTGGTAAGACGTCTGACTGTTTGTATCAGAGGTCTCAAGTTCAAAAGTCGTGCACATGGGATAAAAACCTGATCTGCTGACTTAAATCCTCTCGGCTCTAGACGCCTTACTCCACCAGCAAAACCGTGATTTATCCCCTCTGACACTTATGGGGCCGGGACCAGAAGGCCGCTAAAGTGGCGGTTCCACCTTTTGCATAACTTTCTCTATTTTTCACATATTTTTTCTTTTTCTCATATAAAATTTAGATGGTCCTCCTTGTTGTCGATGTGGGTCCTATAGCCCAAATAGGCTATAAGGTGGCTCCTCCCTTACTTGATCTTCTCTCAAGGGGAAGAGAAGGTTAACTCATGCTCTATAAATAGTTGAGCGCAAGCCTGAATACCCCTTGTAAATTTAAAAAAAAAATCTCAAGAGGAAGAGAAGATTAACTCATGCTCTATAAATAGCTTCCTAATCTTGCGCTCTAAATGAATCGAATGTTCACAAATAAACATGTAAAATTAAGTAAAGTTCGTTTATGTTAATTCAATACACACAAGCTCAATTAAATGAATAAGCTTGAACACCTCACTAAATTAAATAAATAAGTTTGAACACATATACATTCAACTCGTTAATATTCATTAATAAAATTCGTAAATAACGTTTGTGAATAATATTTGTGAATCTTATTATTTATTTAATTAAGAATATGAATTTGTTACTAACCAATTCTCAGTTGATTTGGTGAAACTCAAAATTAAATTACGTTAATATTTTTTTCTTTTCACACTAAAAAGATTTCAAATCTTATTAATAATTTCAACTTCTTATAATTCAAATTCTAAAAATTCAAAAAATAAAATCATAAATTTTAAAAATACAAATTTAAAAGATAAATCTATAATTTTAAATCTTAAAAAAATTCAAAACTTAATCCAAAATTAAAATTTTAAAAAATAATTTATCAATTTTAAAAAGATAATTTCAAAATTTAAAATTATATTTTTAAAATTTTAAATTAAAATTTTAAATTTTAACTAAATAAAATTTTATTTTAGGGACAGATAAAATTTATGTATTTTTATATATTATATAACATAATGTGTGTGATATTTATGAATCATGTTAATTAAACAAATACTTATCAACATACAAAATAAATAAATAAAATTTAAAAATAATTTGAACTATCAAACTCAATAATCAATTAAATAAATTTAAAATATAAAAATTTTAAATAATTAAATAATTTTAAATTAATAATTCGATAATTTCAAATTCAAACCGATTGATTTAATACTTAATGCATTTGTTTTTTTTCAAAAATATGAATCTTATTAAATTAATTTTTATCATTTTTAACAAATAAACATTTATTTGTTATTATGATGCCTATTTATATTCAGAACAATGATAGAGAGAGTGAAAATGGAAGAATGAAAATTATAGTGAATGATGTGACATGACTTGACATAACGTGATATTTTATATGCACACGTTCGATTATCGCTTGAATACCATCGGCGGCTCCGAATCAAACTATACTCTGGGGGACACGATGAATCCGTCGAAGATCGTGCATATAAAGTGTCACTTCATTTACTATGATTTTCATTCTTTCATTTACACTCTCCCAATCATTATTCTTATATTTATACGCAATATTATTATCTATCACAAGCAAGTCTCCGACTCTCCGCCGACCCGACCCGCCCCGCCGCCACTTTTTCCCTACCTTTATATTTTCCTCCTATTTCTGTTCTATTTGTGTTCTTATGACCTTTGGCTCTCTCCGTTCCTCCCGTTTCCTCCTCCCTCGTCGCCTCGCAATCCAATCCTTCCTCCATCTCCTCCATCTGCCTCCCCTTCCTACCCTCGTCCCCAGCTCCATTCCCGACCCTCTCCTCGGACTCCTCCCCCGTCCCTTCGCCGCCGCAGCCATGGCGCAGAAGATCGGCAAATCCGTCCGCCGGCCAGGCGCCCCCTCCCTCGCCCGGGTCTATGCCGACGTCAACGTCCAACGCCCCAAAGATTATTGGGACTACGAATCGCTCACCGTCCAATGGGGGTAAGGGCACCCGCCTCATCTTTGCGCATCTTCGTACCCCTCGCCAAGATTTGAGCTTTTTTTTTTAACCTATTTACACCCACCGAGGGTTTCTCCGTTCTGAGGATTCGAGGATTTGTCGATTGCTTTCCTAGGGAACAAGATGATTACGAGGTCGTTCGGAAGGTTGGGAGGGGAAAGTATAGCGAGGTTTTCGAAGGGGTTCACATCACGAACAATGAGAAATGCATTATTAAGATTCTAAAGCCAGTCAAAAAGAAAAAGGTATCAAATTTGTCGGGTTTAATGCTGCTTTATCTTTGAAAGAGCTTTGTCTTCCTCCCTTTCTTTTTAAAGAGCAACGTTGTGAGCCACAACTATGGTTTATAAATTTAACTACATGTGTAACTACTATTGTTTTACCGATGCGTTTTGTTATCAATGGATATCCTTAAATTCTCTAATCACGATATATTGGACAACATAAAAAGTAGCATTCAAATAGTTTAGAGTTTCCTTGAGATTTATTCATAAGGATAATGATCCATAATCACTTTTTGCTTAGCCTCAACCAAATAATTCTAATTACTTTTTAAATGGCATTATATGTTTCATATTGTTGTTAGTGGATATTATTAATCTCTTCTAATCAATTTTAGCTTTCATAACACTAAATTTAGTGGGCAGCCGTTATTAAAAAAAGTAGCATTCAAATAATTTAGAGATCCTTGAGATTTGTTCGAATTTCATGGATATTTTTCCATAGACTAACTTCCCGCTATTAGTTCTTGCTTAGAAGCAACCAAAGAATTTTAGTAACTTGCTAAATGAGTTGTTAATTGAATAATTTTCTTATTATCTGATTAAGTTCATTCTTTGATTTTGGTGGACCAGTGTATGGAACTCGTGAGATTACATTTTACTTCAAACAAGATGATATTTTTCCTATTTAGTCAGTAGCAAGGAGTCAAGGACTCATGCTTGGCACCCTTTCATTATTAAAATTTGTCTATGAATAAACTTTCTAAAAGTCCAATTTATGATTTCAAATAAGTAGGTTAGATAATACTAATTTGTACGATGCCATTGAGTTTAGTAGTGATTAATGCAGCTTCATTTTAGAATGTAGATTTATTGTAATCAGAGTTGATACATCCTGACCCTATGCCAGGAGTATCTTGACGAATAAGTTTGCCTATGCATTTAGGGGTTAGTGGGTTGGATATGATCAAACAGATGGGCCTTCACACAGAGCTTCAGCTAGCCATTCAACCACACTTTTTACTTGCACTAAATAATTTGATTGTTCATGTACCAATTGTGGTCACTTGCCTATCTAGTATCTACCTTTATGGAATACTAGCCGAGCAATATTATTAATCCCCACAGCCATGATTTGAACATATCTATTACATGTTTTGTGAACATTGCTTGGTTGTTAAGACTGGATGTCTAATATATTTCTTTTTTTTAAGATCTCTTCTCATTAACAATGGTTATATCAATGATTTTTATGGTGTTTGTATTTGTATTCTCTGTTAGATATGGAGGTAGATTTTCTCAACGCCATGATACTTGTATTTGCTATCTGTAATTCCTTTCTTTACAATGTTATGATATATGATTACTTGTAATGCAGATCAAGAGAGAAATAAAGATATTGCAAAACCTTTGTGGTGGACCCAACGTTATCAAGTTACTTGATATTGTCAGAGATCAGCAATCAAAGACTCCTAGTCTGATTTTTGAATATGTCAACAACACTGACTTTAAAGTTCTCTATCCAACATTATCAGATTATGATATTCGATACTATATTTATGAATTACTAAAGGCAAGCTTATCCTTCTGTTTCACTGAGCTAAATGATGTTATTTTTTCAGTTAAATGATGTGATTAATTATCACAATGATATTAGTTGTGATATAGGTATGTTATAAGATAATTGAAGTGCTTAGTTCAATCAAGTTTCCAGGAAGTTGTACTTTCGTATGGTATTTCCCCCTGCCTTTCCATGTTTATATAGCTTTCAAGTGGGTTCTTGATTGATTAGCTGTTATACAATTGAGAATATTGGGTGGATTAATCAATTGGAGTAAACTAAGATTATATTTTGCATGAAAATCTAATGCCAAATAGTTGAAAATACAGATTTTTGTTGTTAATTGTAGTTTGCTTCATATGTTTCAAAGTGTTTACACAATTATTGACTTCTAATTACTACACATAAGGCCCAAAATTACTTGTATTTGATTCATGTTGATAGTAAAACTAAACAAAAATTGTTCTTCAATACTCTCAAGTATTCTTTCTTTTTGACGTTTGACAATAATGTTTTGTGTAACTATTGGAATTAAATTGCTAACATATATCCATATGTTCTCTAACTTAGCAGTCCGCTGAGTCAATTTTTTGATTTGTTTTGATTTATAACTCACAACATCAGCCTTTTAATCTATATAATTTCTGAAAATATTAGATTTGTGTCTACATGTGCATGTGGCTTTGTTGTGTTTTAGTTGACACCTTTTAGTATATTAGTTTGCAACAAGTTTGTTTGACTTTAACTTTTCCAGGTTCTTGTGTAGGCTCTTGATTATTGCCACTCCCAAGGCATCATGCATCGGGATGTTAAACCTCATAACGTTATGATAGACCACCAACAAAGAAAGCTTCGTCTTATTGACTGGGGTTTGGCTGAGTTGTATCACCCAGGACAAGAGTACAATGTGAGGGTTGCCTCAAGGTCTGATGCTCCTTATTATTAAATTTGCATCACCTCCTTTCTTGTTGCAAAATGAAACCAATTTCATCATGTGTTGGCATATCTGTAGGAATCCAAACCTTTGGTGCTAGCTCCATTGATTAATGAAAGTTTATCTTCTCATTCATTGGTTGGGATTTGGAAAACACAATGAATGCGATCAATTCTCAGGGAAAATCTTTTCTAAAGGAAAAAATCTTTTCTAAAGGAAAAACAATGAATATGGCTTTGGAATTCTACTCGTCTTCTTTTGCATGCATGTTATGATGGAATTTAGAAGAGCAATGAATATGAAACTGAAATCTTTGATATTTATTGCATCGCATATAAAATTTCCCTCATTAAAAGTAAGGCACTCACAGGCAATTATATGGCTTTTATATTTTGCCGAGCAATACTGAACTTAATGTTTGTACTAAGCTTCATTAGAGTTCTGACTGAAAGATTCATTAGAGCTCTTACTGAATATTTACAATTTAATTTTGACGTTATGTGAACTAAAATATGCAGTAATATAGATGGAAAAGAAGGTTTACAAGAATTACCGTTATCTTGGATTTTCCTGCAGGTACTTCAAAGGCCCAGAACTACTTGTTGACTTGCAAGATTATGATTATTCACTTGACATGTGGAGCCTTGGTTGTATGTTTGCTGGGATGGTATGTGATAACTGCCATATCATTCTATTGTTATGGTATGCCTGTTTCCATCTGCTTTGCTAGACTCATTTTGATTGACAGATTTTCCGGAAGGAACCATTTTTTTACGGACATGATAATTATGATCAGTTGGTCAAAATAGCAAAGGTATGCTTTTAGCTTTAAACTAAATGTGGATGTTAATTACAGTCTCTAGACGTGGGTAGATGGTGTACATTTTATGCTATATATTGGCCTTCTTCAGAGTTTTCAGATATCGTTTAACACTGATGCAATAACCAATCATCTAAGTTATCTTTAGCTCTTTTATTCCATAACACCGCCAATGAAGTTTTAAAAAAAACAAAAAAATTGAAATGTAGTTGCCTTTGTCATGTTCTTATCATACCACCATAAGAAGTTTTTTTTCTCTTTGTTGGCTTATAGTTGTTTTGTGGTTTAAAGGTTGTTTTAACTTTCTAAAAATGCACTGAACATCAGTATTTGAAGCTACACCTTATTTAATTTGAAACTGTAAGAAACAAACTAAGAAATTGTTATACACATATCATATATGATGGCCAGTTTTAGATTCATAGCTTACATGAATATTGAATCGTCATTTGCAAAATGCCTTTGCAATATGGTGGAATAGATGTTTCATGTTGGCTCTGTTCAATCAGCTTGTTCTTGATGGTGGGTACAGTTTGTTCCACCAGTTAGTCTGACTCGCTGCTCATGCAAAACTCAATGAGGATATCTACTGTGGTTCAGGTGCTTGGAACAGATGGATTAACTGTGTATCTCAACAAATATCATTTAGAGCTGGATCCACAATTCGAAGCACTCGTTGGAAGGTTCTCAATTCTATTTTTGTAACTAAGTTCTCTCTCTTTCATGTTGTGTATTGTTCCTTGAGTCATATTTCCATTTTCACAGGCACAGTAGGAAGCCATGGGCAAAATTTATAAATCCCGACAACCAGCATCTTGCAGTTCCTGAGGTGTGACCTGTTAGATTCACAGGTTCCAATTCAACATTTTCCTTACCTTTTCATTTCTTCCCTTCATAGGCCGTTGACTTCGTGGACAAGCTGCTTAAATATGATCACCAGGAGAGGCTCACAGCAAAGGAAGCCATGGTAAATGCTCTTTCTTGAAAATTCTATTGCTCCATAATTCATGGATATGCTTTCTAATGCTAGCTGTTGCTTATCACTTCAGGAGCATCCTTATTTCAATCCAGTTAGGAGTGCCGAAAGCTCCAGGACTCGCTCTTAAACATTCAAGCTGAATAGTTTTCTGTGTCCATTAAGTTTATTGTAATCACTGTTGTGCATTTTCGCAAATTCTGTCCATTGTTGTTGAATCACATGGCATGAATACTGGCACTTTTTTAGCCATTTTAGCTATTTTGTTGGGTGATTTACTGTTTCACAAGTTATCTTCTTCAAGCCATAAGTTGAAGCAAGCAGTTCATTATTTTCATCTGAAGTCTGAAACATCACATTCGCAAACTCAGATAGTCTGACAAATTCATCTTTAATTGAAGTCATCATTTCTTAATCTGTAATGTTCCTTCTTTCAATTGTTGTCTTTTTTTTTTTTACCAACGCTGTATACAGTCATATACCAAAATCCACACTATTAGCGTTATTAAGTAATTTAGTGTTCATTTTACCCCCATAATGTCTCTGATCGAATAATGTTGCTTATTCCTTAAGCTACATGATCACTGTCAATGGCTTCTTAATTTAGCTAAAGTTGGTCTTTAAACTTTGCATCACCACGTCAATCATGCGTGTTATCGATCTCACAAGAACCCTACCACTCGTCTTTAAAGTTTGCATCTCTCGACTTTATTTTGCTTAGTTTTTGGACCTGACGATCTTATTCTTATTGTGAAGATGATCTGGAATGTTGTCTAACACCCAAAAAGATCTATTATTTTACAATTATAAACACCAAGCTACTTTATGATTGCTTGCAAGTGACAAAACACTACATAATAGACTCGCACAGGCACTTAGCTCATTGATTGCTTCGAGACTTTTTCTTAATTATTTTTAACACCAGTTAGATTCCAGCTTATTCTATAGATGAATTTACAAAAATCTCTGTATCCAATAAGCGTTGATTGTATGATATATCTATTATGTCTAACTTGGATGTCGAATCTTCATTAAAAGCATCAGCAATAGCAAAATAACAGTTTAATTTCCAAAGAAGTATATGCTCTTTCATAAATGGTTCACAACACACAACAGACAGATGTTATTTCATAACGATGCAAGACACGAGTAGACGTATCCAATCAAGATTGCACCTATGACATTTCCATGCAGTAGCGGCGTTCACCGTGACTAGGCTTAAAACTACACAAGATATCCGTGGTTTTGCCAACTAGTTCTTGAGGTGGGGGAAGCACTGGTACAAATCAGACTTTGGATGCTTTGCTTCGGCATGTTCCTTGCACTTGACTTCCGAGGTGGTGCACATGAATGTTTGCATACAGACCTTGCACTGAATTCAAAAGTCAGCCAGAAAAAAAAAGGCACAAAGTAAATCAAAGAGCACAAAGGAATTGAATTGTGTTGGCAAAAGTTAATAAATCAAGATGCAAACGCGAAGCTAGTCACCAAGGCCTCCGCCGCCATTTTAGACTGGAACTAGGATATATTGCAAAAATGAAGGGAAAAAACATAGAAGAGGCAAGATAAGAAGAGAAGCATATCATGCTTAGCTCAGAGAAGATTGCAAACGTTCAGAATTATACAGATAGATCCGCTCCATATAGAGATAATTTATCTTTAATTTTAGCTTTGGGAGTGTACAACAAACATTCTTTCGTACATAAATACCTGATCACATTCGAACATAACTAGGACTGAGTCGATTGGGACAAATGCCTAGTCCATAGGCCAAACACTAGGTAAGTTTGACATACGAATGAAAGTCAGGCTAGGCCAAGAATGCCATAAACTCACTAAATGTTGTGGTAGACGAACAAGGATTCATCGAGCTCAATCAAGTTAAGTGAATACAAAGCAGATGCTTCTAGAACAAAATATTTAGGCCCAACTCAAGAGGAGCAGGGGCTCATTCATAACGATCCTTTTGCATTAATTAATCAAACAATCCATTCATGCTAAAGCAACAGAAGAAGAAAAATCTAATTGTGCCTTTCTCAAAAAGAATCCTTATGTGAAAGCTTGCCCAACTAGATCTTAGGATCTCACTCTACACACACCTCATCAAGATTGGATTGGGGTAAGCAATAGATCCCTACATATAGAATCAATGAATAGAGCAAGCAATCATGATAACAGGCACACAAGTTATGTTACCCACTCGACTCCACCTGCTCATTCATGCTAATGAGAAAATTCTTAAGGCGAAGCAAAGTGGAGATAGACTAGCCCTAGGGAAGACATTAAACTAAAATCATAATGTGATAGCAACATTATAGTTCTTGCCCACTAAACAAATTCCAAGGGAATTGGCAGAGGATTATTCACAATATCTAGTGATGCAGAGAAATGCCAAAATATCCTAAACAATTTCTACCCAATTTCTACTAAGCTGATTTGTGGCTTTCCCTGGCAATATCTTCATTCAAATTTCCAGCCCCTTTAGGTGCTGTCATTCTAACCTAGTGTTTTGCCAACCTGACCTACTTATTTAATTAACATGATTCCTAGTTTATGAGCCAATCAATTGGTTTGAGGGATAAACACTCGAGATAACATTCTTTTAAATTTCCTAACTATTGCAATTCTGCATAACGCCAGTATACAAGGTTCTCTTAACTACCAACCCCAATGAAATATCCATAATGAAGCCCTGGGAACAAACTCAAACTCATAAAAAACTCACATGAAGGAAAATATCATAAATTGAAGAATTATCCATTAGATGGGGGACATCTAAAACCCTTTTATAAATCAAACAATAAGATCAACTCTCCAAAGAGAGTCTATAGTACCCTAAAAGTATAACAAATTCACAAAAACTAAGACAACTTTTAAAATTTTAACAAACTGTAAATTTAAAACACTAAAAATTTTAAAATAAAACTCCAAAGTTAACCCCAGATTTCATACCACAGCAATGCACTCATCAGGATAGCAAATCCCAAACTCTCATGAAATCAGTGTTGATAATGTGAAATCACAATCCATAACAATCAAGAGCAACTTGGCTTCTATATCAGCGCCAAAGGTAAATCTGTAAAGGTGGGTTGTCTTTCTAAAATTTAACTGAATATGAAAATAAATAAAAATGGCGTGGAACAGCTTTTACTTTGATAATGGAAAGCTATACCTTTTCTTAATCTCAAAACTATGCCAAATAAAATAATAAAGTCGGTTCTTAAAAGAATTAGCACTCTCCCAAAGGAACCCTAACCCCAATCAACACAAGGCCAAAATAGATTGTTTTATCTTCTAACCGTCTCTAATCCACAAAAACCCTATTTACGGAAGTATAAGGACAGATCGAAAAACCTAGATCAATTGCGGTGGCGATACCATGAAATCCAGAAAACCAACCAATCTCACCGATTCCATCTAATGTTAAAGTCTCCAGATTTCCAATCAGAGACCCAGCAGCAAATTTTGAAACAAATCAAAACACAAACAAAAAATCATGTCGAAGTAAAGAGGTAACCTGGATGCTCATGGCCTTCTTGTTCGTATCGAGTTGGCTCCCTGAACGATAAAATCGAAAAGAAGCAAAAACTAGATCGATTAAGCAAGCGAGATAAGATCCAAGAAATTCGATAACAATATTAGAACAGAATACGAATACCCTTGGAGGCTTTGTTCTTCTCTAGGTTCTTCTCGCGTGCCATCTTGGATTTCTGGCCATTGCCGCCACCCATCTCTGCTCTCACCACACTTTTTTATCCCTCCTCCTCACCCCTCTTCTTCTTCTTCTCACGATGCGATGGAACGAAGCAGAGACCGCGGCGTGAGGGAGAAGAAAGCGAGCCGCTTTAAAACCTTGAGACGGCCGACGGCGTTGAGGGTCTCGATAATTTAGGGAGCCTTCTAGAAATGCTACTAAATAATTCTAATATTTGCCAATCTAAAACTCGCCAATATTTTTACAAAACACTCCTCAAAAGTTCACAATATAAAAATTCCTCTAATATTGTTAAACGTTATTACTTTAACACAGTGAATAAGTTGGCATTGTTACTTTTACTTTGTTAGTATTAGGAATGAAATTAGAACAATTTAAGAATATTAAAAGATAAATAATGTTAAAATGCTAATATATATATAATATGCCTTAATATTAAATGAAAAACTTCAGTAAAAAATATCCCTACCTTTTTTAATAGGATTAATTACAAAACACACGACAGTTTCTTTTCAAATAGTCGTGCTATACAAAAACAATTATCTACAATTAAATTCAAAGTTTTTACAGTTTTAATACTATATAAATGTTCAATTAATCAATTATATGAATTAAGATTTTAAAAAACCTTTGCCTATTTTAATTTAAGAATAAATATCTCTGATTTTGGAGGGGGAAACCTTAAGGTAAAGTATAATATTTTATTGTTTTGGGCATACCATCCTTAACTAAATCATATTCTATGTACTTATTTTTTAAAAATATATTAATAGAATTGACGAACTAAATCATACATGCACCAGCTTAATCATATATTTTTTTTCCTAACCAGCCTATTATTATATTGGCGAGGTCTAGATTTGAAGAATCTATATAAAGTTGAAGCAAATCTTATCTCCCAAATCTAATCCTCTCTTTTGACTGAAGAGAAAACTAAGGGCTTCTGAAGTCAACGAAGCATCCAATATTATGGACATGAGTAGTTGGGAGACGGTGATAACTCGTCTCTTCTAGTGGCCGAAGGCCAATGGGCCACAGTCTGTAATCCCTTAACATCAATTAAAACCTTCATCTTCCACCTGTTTTAGCAGTTGGTTTCTGTCTGATGGTTTCAGATTGGTAAGTGGAGAAAAAGATGCAGGCATTTTTGACCTCTCATTGGGTGCCACTCCACTAGAAAAAAGAAAATAAAAAAGATCACTGAATGAAATTTATGGTGGAGTTCATCCAGAGCATTTATGATACGCGAAAATGAAAGCAGAAGCTTTTGTTTTTAGTAGAACACAAACTTTGATACGGAGTCATAAGAATTATGTTATATTCAGACAAAAAAAATTTCAAAGAAAACCTCAAAAATGATATGATATTTTATATATACCGATCCTCGACGAATTTATCATGCCCTTCGAGATATAGTTTAATTCAAGCTGATAGTATCCAAGCGACAATTAAACATGTGCATATAAAATGTCACGTCATTAAAATTGTCATTGGGATTTTTCCTTAAACGTATCATTGCTCTTATCATAACAAAAGAATAGTGAAATTAAATGTGATGAAATTTACCTCGACTCGACCTTGATGTTTCGGCAACATTACAGTCATCGCATCATTGCCTCAAATTACCTTTTAAATAGGCTTCCATAGTAACGTAACTTATCATCATCTGTGCAAAAATGATATAGTCCAACTTAAACTACAACAGAATGCTTTATAGCGTACTAGTCTACAACAGGCTTAGTGTATTACAACTTCATATTTTAGTATACAAGTTAACTAGTTTGTCTTAAGACAACAACGCAGCTCTCACTGAGAAAAAATCTTCGTAGTTACAACGTCGGATCCTCTGCTGAAATATCAGGCAAACAAGATGGTTTTAAAATGTTCTCCATTGAGCAGACGAATATTTGAGGGGGCTCTTCTCTGTTAAACAAATAGCATTAATAAGATTCTTGCTGTTACTTGCAACCGTTTGCTATTTCCTTGCTATTTAGGACCTAAAACCTTAGCTAGTTCCCAGAGTAATGTAAATAAAGGGAACTTCTACCTTAGTCAACATGAAAGAGAAATTAAATTAACAGAAGAAACGATTAGCAACTGAGCACATTTCTTTTGCAAGGACATCAATTCTCAGCGAAAATCTGTAGCATAAGTTATCAAGGCACTGATGCGAAACTTTCTATAAAAGGAACCTAATGGCCTTCTTTTAACTATCTGCAAATGTTCAACCTTCAAGTCGAGATCTTTTCATGTCATGGTGCTAAATGAATAAGAGGTAGAAAATTCAGAGCCATGGAGGATGCAGAATAATAATCAAAGATGTTAACATGCCAATACTAACTACTTGCAAAATTTTAAGTTATTAGGAAATGGCTATAATACGATTATGGTTCGGCATCTAACATCTGAAAAGGAATGCTCATCCGTTGGATAGACTCAACTGGATGATATACCTGTATTGCCCAATGTACTATCACTTTTTCTGAATGAATGGTTAGTTTTCTACATATGCAACATAAAGCTGACCAATTTGATTATCAGGCCTATTCAGTCATATCAGATAAACTTAGCATTTAAAAAAAATATCCTCCTTGTAATATAAAATATTATCGAGCATATCCAGGAGTATTTTGACTGATCTATAATTCAGTACTTAAAAAATTGAAGCAAAATTAGGCTTTCAGATTTGCATTCCTTTACATGATTCAGGAAGATATTTAGTATAGTACTGTCTGTAGGGATAATAACTGAGTGTAGGGAACTAACACTTCATTTGCTTCCTGGTACGTGTAGCTGGATGAAATTGCTAAAGTCTCACCACTATGGTTGCATGATAAAGATGAGACACTGGAAGGATATCTTTGGAGCTGTAAGAAAGATAAAAGACTAGGAGATTTTAAAATAATTGAAGGATAAACCTAGACTGAAAAACAATAATTAGGAGGATGGTGTTTTCTTGTATTTAGGGTCGTTGTCAAACCATAGTGGCTGAAAAAGAAACTATTTGATCCTGAAGCTATTAAATGTCCCTTATGAACAGTACAACAAATGATTGCACAGTTTGGCAAAGGGACATTATCTTGTTAAACTCAGTAAGGGCCAGTCAATTTACAGTACCACAACTCCTATCAAAGAACAATTAAAATAATATAGTGTATACATTGCCAACATATGATGACACTAAGAGAAAAAAGATCTATGGATAGGCTAAAGCTAAAATCCATAGTGTCCATCCGGGAAATGACTATAGAAAAATTTTCATAAAGAAACTATTAATCTTTGCCAACCAGCTCGCAGAATATGAACTCACACTACAAACCCACTGTACAATGTCATACCTCACAAAGTCTCTTCTTGCTTTGCAGATCCCAGACAATAGCATAGCCTTCATTATCTCCTGTAACAAAGGTTTTAGAGCTGTGGAAGCAAATAATCCTATCATGCCACCAAATTATACTAACTAGGAGAAGTATGTAACAAAGAACAAGTATGTGTACCATGGATGAAATGCTATGTCGTTTATGGTAACCATGTTATATCTTCCACTTCTTGATTTTGGATGACATCTGAAGATACACCTACATATCTGACAAAAGTTAATGAAGCAGAACCAACAACAACATCCAAGCCTTATCCTACTAGGTGGGGTTGGCTAGAAAGTCAATGTACCACAAAACAATGTAAATTCAACAACTGATGCTAGCTGTTCTGCATTATATCACAAATTTACTTAAATCAAGAAAAAGCTGGCATTTACTAAGTTTTAACATTTGAAATTCTAAATGTTGAGACCAAGGCCTGATGATACTACTATAGTAAACACAAAGACTGCAAGCAGAACAAAATTCTCATAGTTAGCAACTAGAATGTTAAGAATTGGAAGAAAAGATATAATAATATGCTAATAGCCAATTCAGCAAAACAGAAAACTAACCTCATCTCAGATGACTTGGAAGGATCAAGATGCTCTAGTGCAACACAACCATCAACTGAACCAATTGCATATCCTGAAAATGTCTATCTTTGATTAATATGTTCTTAAATAATTATACAATAATGAAGAATAGTAAGGCATTAATGCATTAAGATTCAGAATGATATCTAGAAAAAACAAATCTATGACAATTGCATGTTATGGCATAAACTTTAAGTTAAACAAATTGATAGCTTATTTTAGCATTCCACACGAGTAAAATGATGTTTCTCTTCACCAGGAAGAATGTAGTTATTGTTGGTGCCCCAGTTGGTTTTGATGTGATCAACCAAGTTAGGTTAGGTCCTGTTGGTTTTAATCCCTCTGCTAAGTGTGCAGGAGCTTAGGTACGGAGGAAGTCGAGTGTAAGACGTAGCGGACGAGAAGGATTGTGCGGGGAAATGAGCCAACAGACTCGGTACAATCCAAGGGACGCGGATGCTGCGGAAGAGTACACCGGTGGAGCGAGAAGGACGTGCGCGGTGTCCGAGGGACGAGAAGCCGGGAGGAAGGACGCTCGAGGGGCGAAAGGCCGGAGTCGGGTTCGGGTGAGCCTAACTCCGGTTGGCCGGAAATCACCCAGAAGACGAAGAATCAAAAAGACTAGTCTAAGCGCCCAAAAGAAAAGAGAAAATTATTTGGTGGCACGAAGGATCGAACCCGAGACCTCAACAACACACACTAACCCACTTACCATTTGGACTAAAGGGCGATGGCAGTAAAATGTTGCCGATATTACTACTTAGAGATTACAACAGCGACATGGAGATTCCAACAGCCATCTCGAGGAAAGATAAAGTTTTAATTAAAACAATTAAAACTTAAAGGATAATGTTACATTATCCTTTAATCAAATCCAATGGATGCAGTTTAATCCCATCCAAGATCAATCATCCAGATTACATCCATGGATCAACGGCCAAGAGAAAAGTGATCAACAATCAACAATCCAGATTTATTCTCTTAGGCTATAAATAGACTTAGAGGTTTTATTTTAGAAATCAATCATTTTATTCATTCTTGTAAAATCTCTAGCGTGCTATTTTTGTAAGGCTTCTCCGCCACAAGGAGATTTTTATTGAGCGTCCACTGCCTTGGAAGCAACGTTCTCCGTTGCGACCAAGTTCTTTTTTGAAGACGAGTGCCTCCACTTTCATATTTTTTTTCCCCGTCTATTCACCCCCCTCTAGCCGGTCCAACCCGAACCAACAAGTGGTATCAGAGCCAAGGTCGCCGTAGAAGGACTAATCGCCGACTGCAGCAATTTCAAGAAAAATGGTTGGAGCCATAATCTACCCGCCGAAATTTGAGGGGGAGTTCGCGATGTGGAAGCGCCGAATGCAGGTATTTTTTAAAACTGATATTGAATTGCTAATAATTATGAAAAATGGATTTTCAGTTCCTAAAGACAACAACGGCAAGGATAAAGAAATAAAGTCGTGGACCAAGAAGGAGAAATCAGACTTTGAAGCAAACGGCAAAGCTGAATTTCATCTACTAGCGGTTCTTCCCGAGCAAGAAATTAACCGCATCGAGAATTACAACTCGGCAAAAGAGCTCTGGGAGAAATTCCTAGAATTGCATGAAGAGAAGAATAAGAAATCAGACATCGCCGCACTGAACACAAGGAAGATCCAACTCGACGATGAGTCCTCGTCAGAGGAGTCGGAAGGTCAAGAATACGCGGGACTTGCGCTGATGGCAAACCATCAAGAAGGGAGCACTGATGAAGGGGGAGAGACGTCAGAAGAAAGTGACGACGAAGGAGGAACCTCGCTTTTCGAAACCGATCCGGTAAGTGAGGTATGTCTACTTCCACCTGCTCGAATCTACTCGGTAATAAAATCCATGCTTAAGTCGATGAATAAATTAGAGATAGAAAACTCTGAGTTAAAAGAAAGATTTGACACTGTATGCTCATCTGTTCTATCCGACCAATTAAAAATAGAAAATGAAAATTTGAAGAATCTAGTGGAGAAATTAGAAAATGATATTGCATGTTTAAGAATTAAAAAGAATTTTTATCCTGAAAATCTGAATTGGTATGTTAAAAATCATAAGGGCCAGATTAGGAAAATTCCTAGAAATTATATTCCTCCAAAGTTTTTGATTAACCCCGTAGATGAAAATTTATTTTGGGTTCCAAAATTTATTTTAAACTGATAAGTTTTTTTTGTGCAGAATTCTTTTACAAAAGTTATGTTAATATTTTTCAAATATTTTCGGTCAAAATTTGAAATTAAAATTAAAAAAAATAGATAAATAATTTATTTTTATTGATCTAATTTTTCATGATTCAGATATAGTGGAAAAACTCATTATAATTTTTTTTAAAAAAAAATCAAAGTATTTTTTGGTTTTTTTTAAAAAAATTATTTTTCAAAAACTCGTATCTGTTATTTTCAGACTTGATAAACAAATTTAAAGCTGAAAATTTTTGTCTAAACTCATATCTTCATCTTCGACTTTGACAAAAATATTCAGATTTTTTTCATAAATGTTTGATTTTTTATGAATCGTTTATTGAAATCTATTTTTTTCAATAAAAAAAATTGGAATTAACTTCTGAAAAAATATGCCATTTTAAATTTGAAAAATTTGTGATAATGCGATTCTTTTTACTTAGAATATTTGTTAT
Organism: Boesenbergia rotunda; assembly: GCA_024364735.1. NCBI lineage: Eukaryota > Viridiplantae > Streptophyta > Magnoliopsida > Zingiberales > Zingiberaceae > Boesenbergia > Boesenbergia rotunda. The sequence continues at coordinate 653,195 of JAGFNQ010007818.1, read as the reverse complement.
CACACTTAAAATTTTTCTTCTTCCCTAATTATATTTTCCCTTCCCTATTTTTTTTGTCCCATTTTTGCTGTGATCAAAGGGGGAGAGTAGTTCGGGGGAGGTTATGTACATGATTGCAAAATTTTTTATGCTTAATTCTGTTACAATACTATTATTGTTTGTTGTTTATCCCTAACTAAACTTGGGTTGATGCACATCAAAAAGGGGGAGATTGTTGGTGCCCCAGTTGGTTTTGATGTGATCAACCAAGTTAGGTTAGGTCCTGTTGGTTTTAATCCCTCTGCTAAGTGTGCAGGAGCTTAGGTATGGAGGAAGTCGAGTGTAAGACGTAGCGGACGAGAAGGATTGTGCGGGGAAGTGAGCCGACGGGCTTGGTACAATCCGAGGGACGCGGATGCTGCGGAAGAGTACACCGGTGGAGCGAGAAGGACGTGCGCGGTGTCCGAGGGACGAGAAGCCCGGAGGAAGGACGCTCGAGGGGCGAAAGGCCGGAGTCGGGTTCGGGTGAGCCTAACTCCGGTTGGCCGGAAATCAACCAGAAGACGAAGAATCAAAAAGACTAGTCCAAGCGCTCAAAAGAAAAGAGAAAATTATTTGGTGGCACGAAGGATCGAACCCGAGACCTCAACAACACACACTAACCCACTTACCATTTGGACTAAAGGGCGATGGCAGTAAAATGTTGCCGATATTACTACTTAGAGACTACAACATCGACATGGAGATTCCAACAGTCATCTCGAGGAAAGATAAAGTTTTAATTAAAACAATTAAAACTTAAAGGATAATGTTACATTATCCTTTAATCAAATCCAATGGATGCAGTTTAATCCCATCCAAGATCAACCATCCAGATTACATCCATGGATCAACGGCCAAGAGAAAAGTGATCAACAATCAACAATCCAGATTTATTCTCTTAGGCTATAAATAGACTTAGAGGTTTTACTTTAGAAATCAATCATTTTATTCATTCTTGTAAAATCTCTAGCGTGCTATTTTTGTAAGGCTTCTCCGCCACAAGGAGATTTTTATTGAGCGTCCACTGCCTTGGAAGCAACGTTCTCCGTTGCGACCAAGTTCTTTTTTGAAGACGAGTGCCTCCACTTTCATATTTTTTTTCCCCGTCTATTCACCCCCCTCTAGCCGGTCCAACCCGATCCAACAAGAGTTATTAGTTTTGTCATGCATAACAGAATAGAAGGAAATATATTGTGTCATACAACCAATACATGAATTCAATAAATAGAAAATTATGTATTATCGTAGTTATCATCACATAATTTGTCAAAAAGAAGAGATAAAAGGACAGCAGTACCTTCCTTGTCAGAAAATGAGCAAACGCGTGTTATTTGATAGTTCATTGGGGATTTTTTTGTTTGAACTGTCCCGCTTAAGTTTCTCAAGTCATAGGTGCTAATCATGTTTCCAACAGCGGCTATTAGATAGAAATGGCAAAGTGACAGAGACCATACATTTGAATCTACCTCTTTTGTGCATCTGGTACTCCCATTTTTCACATGAATATCCCAAAACATTAATTTCTTGTCAAAACCAGCTGATATAAATTGACCTGAAAGCCAGAAAACAATCACAAATAGCTTATTGATTGTGAGGAATATAGTTATTTCAGCACTCTTAAAGAAAATTGTAGCAGAAACAGTTACAAAATTTTCAATTTGTAACCATTCTGTATCATAAAGTTCAGAATGTCAAAATCATTGTCCTTAACCATAATATACTAGGTGCTAAGCTGGAATACGCTTGGAAAAGATCTCAATAAATCATGTACTCCCTAAAACACTTGAAATTTCAGAAGCATAACAAATTTTGTTATTCGACTAACCTTTAAATACCCTAATTCTCTCTAAATTTGATAAACTAGACATGGCAAAATTATTCATTCTTACTATCTCAAAAGGCAACATGAAAAGAAGTCACTTCTACTCCACAATCAAGGTTAAGGAAATATGTTCATATCCTAGAATTGCCAGTGTATTGCATTTCCTATTGTGTGATAGTAAGGATCCAAAAGTTAATTTTCATTTCTTTCTTTTTGTAGGAGGTAGCAATTTTTTTCCGTTAATTATTCATTGAATAAATGGACAGACTGTAAAAAGTTATTACTACATTATTATCCACTGTACACTATCAAGAAATGAAATTTAAGTAGAAAATATGCTGGAAACAAATAGTAGCTTACCAGTTTCCTTAGAATGGTCAATGCAAGTGACTGAATCATCATGATTTCCAACTAAAGTTTGGGTCTCTGAAGAGAAGTCGTACCTGTTGTAAATATCATGCGTCTAGTCAACATAATAACAGCATCATAGGATGCGGTCAAAATTTCAAAGTGAGTCTATGAAACTAGAAGCTCAATATTTCTCATTTCCAAAAAAAAAAAAAATCAATTATACATGTACAATATCTCCATTTGTCTCAAAGTAGTCATCTTTCCCTTTAAGTGAAAAAGAACAAGATGCCAAGGTTTTTTTTTTCAGCTCTTATCATCTCGCAAAACAAATTGTAAAAACTCGGGCAAACAACAAGCTTACCTCTGAATACAGCCGTCAGAACTTGCTGAAAGCGCAGCCCTTTCATCCTCAAAGCAGCAATCCAGAAGTGCTCCATCTGAAGATGCTTTAAATCTGAGGACGTCACGATCCACATCATACAGCCTAATAATCTGAACCACCACAAACACCGGAAATCTACTTTGTGCCCGGCCAATAACGGCAAAAAACGAAGAAAAAAAGAAGATTGAGTAGGGTACCGACTCCGTCCCAAGAGGCGACCAGCAGATCATTGGTTTGCGGCGCGAATCGGATCCTAGAGATGGCGTCTAGGATCGTTTCGCCCGGGACCAAGGCACACCCCTCCAACATTATCAGACCTCCGAACAAAATTGATTCGTTCGTCGCGTTCTCGAGGTAGATTAGAGAACGAAGAACGCAAGCATCACCCCGAGAACAGAAGAAACCCTAGGGTTGGGTTTGGGGGCGGATGTCGTCGGTTTCATATTCCCGCCAAAACAGTCTGAAACTGGTTCGATTAACAAAAGCTAGATAAAACCGGTCCAACTGAACCAATGTTTGCTAGTGTAAGAAACATTCTGTGTTTCTTCCTAGACAGTACTGTCAATGCTTCAAATTCCATAAAAGTCCAAAACCAAAAGGTGAAACGCTCACCCCAGCGCCCCGCCGGTCCGTCCCAGGACTAACACGGAGGAGATAAATCACGGTTATCATTGGTGTGGTGAGGCGCCTGGGTCGAGGGAATGGATTGATATTGAGTAACGATGGAATTCGAGAGCCGATCACAACTCACCTCTACTGAGCAAAATCTCCACAATCTCAGCATTCGCCCAACCTTCTTCATCCTCATTCTTAACTCCAGTCCTGGGGTCGATGGATCCGCAGCCGACATCGCATCCACCACCGATTCCGGCCATAACCCCAAAACTCTTCAGAATTATCAAACCCTATGACAGGGAACACAAACCAAAACCGCGATATTTTGGCAAGGGAGTTGGAATGGGGATCTTACCTGAGAGCGTCCGGCAGATCGAGGCGGCTACGTTTAGAAGGGATCGGACATCATCGTTCTTCAGCGGAATGGGACGCGAGCAGATTGACATCTCCGTTCTCCGCTGCTCGGAAGGGTTCTTCCGGCTTGGGCAAGTCGATCCAATGTTGCCCTGCGCAAGAAGATGGCTACGACTGTGTGAAACGGTGGCGACGAAGGTGGCCCCACGAAAACAGTTGTTTATCATTTAAATGTCGACAAAAATATTAATCCAATAGCTAAAATTAATATCTATTTATAAAATTATTCATGGCGAGTTGTTGAGATTAATCTTTTTTATTAATTTGAAATTAAAAAAATATTCTAAATTAATTTTTTATAGGATAAATTTTTTATCTAAACTAATATAAGTAAATTTTTTTAATAAAATATTATCTTTTAAATAAAAAACGATAATTTATAAAAAACACATATAAATTTTTGAATTTATCATAAAGTGTATACTATTTTAATATTTACAAAAGGTGTATTTAATTATATATTCTTCCTTTTTTTTTCTCTTTCCTTCTCCCTCTTCTCTTTCTTCCCTATTTACACATGCAATGTCCCCACGGGGATCCAGAGTGATTAGTGCATGAAAATATTATCTAAGAGATTCTGAGTTCGAGTTATGCGAGGCGCACTGGATTAAAACTCTAGGCGTTTGGTGTATCAATTCTCGGCCCAACTGTACACTAATTACTCCGGGGACCGTGATTTACCTCCCTCGTGATGGCCTTGGGACGGAAGCGGCGAGGGCGCTCAGGGCGAGCGATTTCGCCTTTTTGTCTGCCTATTTACGCATGCAACCCCTGGGGCTATGATGCGGCGGTATAGTAACTAGTCGTTATCCCAGACATCCACGATTTAATCCCCAACTATGACGTATTTACAGGAATTTTCCCTCTAAATAGGGCGTGAATTCTGGGACGCTGAGCTTTTAGACTGCCTACCGTGAGCGCTTCCCGATTTATCCTGATGCCCGGTGAAAAACTTCCATGGGACCGGACCAATCGTCCGAGATTGAAAAAACTTCGTTAATTATTTTTTTTCTTATTTACGCATGCAAGCATGAACATTCCAAAAACAGTGAGATTTAAAGTATTTTTTTAAAAAAATAATTTAACACCGACAAAAAAATCGAAATAAAATAATAAATATTATATTTAAACTTATTATAATCTCAAAAATTTACGGAACCTAAAATGGATACAATCGAAATTCTTTAAGTCTATCAGTGAATTTCGTTCGAATAAGAAGTTTTGAAGTTGTGCTCATTTTACCCTCTTATTTCAGGTCTTATTTATTTCCGGTCCTATCAATTTCTAAAATTGTAAAGAGTTCGGCTACACTATATATTATTTATTTTGACTGTTAAAATATTTTTTTAGGGAAAAAAATCTCACTATTTTTTGAATATTTATGCTTATATACATGTGTAAAGAGAGAGGGGAAAGATATAAAGGAAAGGAAAGAAAAAAAAAGAAAGGAAATAATAGAAAAATTAAATTTGACAGGAGATAAAATAAGAAAAATATATAATTAAATATGTCTATAAATATCAAAATAACATACAATTTTTGATAATTCAAAAATATACGTAGTAGACTATTTGGTAAATTGCTTTCCTTCGTTTCGTTTCATTTTATTTTATTCCGGCTAACATAGGAAACTAGCCGTTGCCAGTTGCGACGACTCCTTCCTTTCCTCCAACCCTCAACGTTCGAATTCCGAAGAGCCACTATTTTCTCTCGCTTTATAACCCTTCTTCTTCCCTCTCCTCTCCCATCCCCCCACTGCGCGCGATAGAATCGGCTTGATAGGAGAGCAGTAATGGCGGCGGCTGCAAAAATATCTCGAGCCGTCATACGCCGACACTCGGGATTCCCCAAGCACCCCACTCCTCGCCGAAGACTCTTATCGAGGTCCCTGGCAACAGATAAACCTGCGAAGCGCATCGAGTTGTCCCGAAAACTCGATTCTTTTTTCACTCCGAAGAAGAAGAAGAGTTTCGAGACGTCAAAGAAGGGGAAATTGAAAACAGTAGGCAGTGATTCGGAGGACAAGGGTTTGACGGTGAGTTCGAAAGTGTACGCTTTGAGGCGATCGATACTGGAGGAGGCGATGAACAGCCTGCCAGCGCACGGGGCAGGGCGCGTCATGTACATGGTGAAGACGTTCGAGAGGCTTCAGTCGGTTGTCATGATGGCAGAGTATGTAGATGGAGAGGAAACGAGAAAAGTGAAGAATTGGGCACTACCTGGATTGGAGTGTCGTCCCAAGGCCAAGTTGAGTGATTTTTCCCCGACGCCTGTTTCATGTTCGGCAGAATGTCTAGCTGAAGGAGGAGCTTTGACTGAGCATTCACCGGTGAAGAACAAGGATAGAAGGTTTGTTGAATGTTGATAAATCTAATCCAAACGTTTCTCTCCACGAACATTTGGTTAGATTATTGATAATTTTGAGAGCTTAAGCTATCAAAAAATGGCTGCCTAATATCCACCAATTGATTAGATTTAGAAGTGCAAGGAAGAAGAAAGAATTCAGATGACCCAATTTTACTTTTACATCATCTGACAGTCTTTTTTTGCAGATTGAGCAGCGGAAGCAATGAATCTTGTAAAGTGCAAAGGGACGATCAAAATGTATGAAGATACAAACCATATCCCTGGTTATTTTATACACTTTTTTTGATCTTCCAGTATTCCTTGAAAGTAGTTCTATTTCTCAAAGTGTAAATCTTTTACATTACAGAGCCAAGTCCCATCAAAAAGAAGGAATGACAGACTTAAAGCTAAAAGCCCACTGCCTTTCAAATTGAGTGCCAAGGTACAATGTTTGACTTGGTTTCGATATTCTATCAATAATGGTCTATAGAATAGAAAGAGTAACTGCTCTTCTAAGTAAAAACGAATGAAAGTTTATGACTCTAAAAATGAGTTCCTCGACAAATGAATGCTTGTTTATTACCATATAGTGGGAGACAACAGAATGCATGTCAGGGCAATAATACCAGACTGTGGTCCTATTAAACAAACTGAAATATTTATATACAAAAATCAGGAAAGAGAGTTTAGAGTAAATGAAATGGAGGCATGCTAGACACTTAAGGTAAATTGCTCATGCTCAATGCAATTTGGCTAAGAAAGTTTCTTGCTCAAGAAACAACTATAGAGAATAAATAAATAAAGTAAAGGAAGAACTTGTAATGAATGGAATGATAATCGAGAAGATTTTTGTTAGAGTTAAAAAAGAACAAGAGACTAAACGTCCTCCACATAAGAACCACAATTACAACATTAAGAAATTTTAATATTAAGGGAAGGGGATTATATATCATTTATCCATTTATGTAATTATCATTATCATCATGTTATCATCTTCATAAGGACTTGTGTATTACTATCATATTCCGCCCTTTCACACGCTAACTACAGCATCCAGACTAGTAACTCTCGTAATTTACCTCTTTCGTATTGGTCCTGTGACGGATTGCCGAAGGCGCTGAAGGCAAGTGAATCACCTTTTGCTAGTGTGTATTACTATCATAATATATTTTATGGGAAATAGTATTCTTCCACCAATATTTCTACCTTGAACATGGAGATTTTTTTATTGTCATTAATCTCAAATCTAATGTTGCAAAAAACATTAAACTAACTTAATTCTTTGACGTATACAGAAGTTCTTTTTTAAATTATTCACAAATACAAGAGTACTGAATTAAAACTATCTTAACGCTACAAGCTCTCTCAGTTGGTAGTATTGAAATTGAAAATAAATATATGTATGTGTCACTGTATATATATGCATGAAGCTTAGCAAATTTGACTGTATAATTCATATATTGTAAAACCATGCAGGCGATATCTGAATATTTAGGGGTTCCCCGCTTTTGTTTTTCCCACGAAAATCTATTTGCGTTTAGTGTTAAATACTAAAAGTGAATTGCTAATTACTTTGATAGGTTTCCAAGCACATAAGCTTCCTTGAGCAAATCAAACAGGAAAGAGAGAGACTGCTTAAGGTTACATTGTTCTTTATTATAATTTGTTTATATTTAAATCTCTTCAGTTTCACTGATAAAGTTAATGTTGTCTGTTTAAATTAAAAAAAAAAGAAGATAAGATATAAGAAGACTTCCTGAAGTACTTGGACCAAGTGTCTTAAAACTTCGTAAGTTGCTACTTGACGTTTTACCCCGCTCCTTTTATATTTCCTTTCATAAAATTTATATTTGTTTGTATGAAGGAATCAATAAAGGTCTTCAACTATGTTGATCCCTAGAAGAAGATTGGGAATCCCTTAAAAGTTAAAATTATTATTCAAGATACAATTTGCTGGGAATGTGAAACAACGCGATGTATATAGCTTTTCATCAACTGTTGGAAAGCCATGAAAAATGGCAGTTTTCTTGGTGTATATGTTCACCAAAGATTATGCTAATATTATTTTGTTTATCAATTCTTATTTTAATTCAACCAATTGTCAATATATTATTATAAACAAGTTAGTGATAATTCTGTCGAAGAGTGAGGTGTACTCTCAAGAGCGAGGTAGACTCGGGAACGGCTCCTGCTAGCTTTGAGAACTGCAAGAAAGATGGCCGTCAGCAACCCACCAGGAAAATTCCCCGACAATGCCCTCCGACGATCAAGTCAGTGTCCGGTGGAGAAGAAAAATTAGAGAAGAACTGTGGCTAAAAATGAATTACGCGTACCTGCGAGGTGAAGAGAGGAGAGTCTTATATAGCCGGGGGAGCCGACAACCTCTGTCCCCTTTCTGTCACATTTTATCTCATGCGGGGACAGGATCAGGGGCCACTGTTAGCTCGCCGGCCGGCGCCGCCCATTCTGACATGGGCAGGGGCCGCCGTGATACGGGTTGGACACGAGTGGTGTCTCGTGTTAGGCCTGAGCTGACCCGCGTCAACTTTCGTACCACCTATATCAGTATGGTGTCAGGGAGTAGGTACTGCCACAACTCCCGAGTTAGAGCGCCGACCGACCGACTAAGGACAACTCCCGAGTCGGAGCGTCTACCAACCAGCTTCCCCGAGTGAGATCTTGCTATGCAGCTAATGGCAGCTAATGCTATACGGATTAAAACAGGGGACACACCGAGTCTTAGGGTATTCGAACTCAGCCGGCCCGACTAATATAGACTATATCTGATTAACCTCCCGATCATGCCACGTCGGGTTGTCGAAGTCTTCCTGGCTATGACATGGCGCCATGTATAGACCGACCAGGCTACACCTAGGTTAGGTCGGGATCAAGTGAGTTTCTATGTGATGGTGATGCCCTTCTCTCTCTCTCTCTCTCTCTCTCTCTCTCTCTCTCTCCAAAGAGCAATATGTATCTAGTAGAAAAGAAGCAAAATTGCACTATGTTGAAATTTTCAATCCATTACAACGAAATGTCGAGGAAAAAGATACATTGAAGGATGTATAACAAAGTAAAAAAAAAAAAAGATTGTTAAAATATGTGAATTTACTAAGGAAATAAATTACACGTATATATGTGATCTTGTCGACAAGCGAAGAGAGCTCTCACTCAGATGACTTGATCAAACCGAAATGACCCGGTCAAACGAACGAGTTGCGGCTGCGTGAGAGTCAGGGTCGGGGTTGGGATCAAAGGTTAGCAGGACAGAATTGAGTCGGAGTCAGACCGAAACGGGAACACAAGAGGTGGAGAAGAAAATTTCAACAACAGGAACCCTCTTTCTGAACACCCATGGGGCCTTCTAAAGGGGAGGAGAAGGTCCCTTGTCTTGTCAAGACTGTCTTGTCTTATTAAAAACTGACCTGCTGACATACTGATCCTTTGGCAGCCTTAGTCTTCCCGAGGGTCTGGCACAGCCGCCTGAAGGTCTGCCCAGGTTGTCACTTCCATCCCAATTAATATATGATACTCTGCCAGGATATGATTATAGCAGATGTCTTTTCCTTATAATGAGAATATATGGAGGATCTTAAAAGCCTGATCATGATTAAACTACTGAGACAGTGGGGTCACCTTGGCTGATCTCACTAGGCGCAGTGACTACTCTACATGGCTTGGCCGGCCGGCTGGGAGTGATCACTCGGCGAGACTCGGTCACTCGGCCGTCACTCGGCTCTTGGGGGAGCAAGTGGCCTGAGCGGGTTCAATTATTCCTGTCACCAGCCAATCTGTCCAGCTGGCCCGTCGGGTATGCCCACCCGGGTAGTGGGATACAGGCCGTAACCTTCAAAACGGGAGTTAGTGATTTTATTTGTCAGGTCGGGCGTGCTCGCCCGGGATGCAGCTACACGCTCAATACCCTCTTTTTCAGAGTTAGGCACGTGCTCTTCCGTCCGCTCGACCGAATCTTCCCGGCCGGACGTGCCCGACCGGGGACGTCCGACCGACTGCCATCGACTGAGCCAAACCTGCATGACCTCGAACTTTGATCCATCCGGCTAGGTTGATACCTAGCGTGCCCGACTGTCGTTGTCCGCCCGGACCTCCTCCAGACCGGGCTCTTTATCAATCCGAGTCAACTCCCGACCGGCTTATCTTAACCCCCGACTGGATCAATATGAATAATAAAGGAATACAACATAAAAAAAGGGAGAAAATGCACTTTCAAAACGATCATTGTAGTTAGATAAATCGAGACAATTATATTGAAAATCAGAAAATAAAAAAAATTAAAAAAACATTTAACAGCATGAGTACTATCAATTAAAATACAATGCATGCATCCAAAATGGATACCATGTCTCTTGGTAACAAAACGTTAGCACTTCTTAGTTTGGGTTTGATAAATAAATCAACGACCATATTTCACAAATAATGCTTTTAATCATATTAGATAAAATTGAAACTGAGATAATCGATTAAACCTCACAAAAAATTTTCATCGACTGCCGATTAAACCTCACAAAAATTTCTTATCGACTACCAGAATAAATCACATATTTATGAAATATGTCAAACAATACTTTTAATAATTAATCAGATTGAGTAACGTCAAACTTGAGATACTGGCCCAGTCTCACGAAAATTTCTCACCGACAACCAGAGTAAATCGAAAAATACTCAAACAATGCTTTTAACACCGAGTGTCAGGGTTGATAAATAAATCACGATCATATTTCACATATCGAGATGAGAGCGATTAAAAGGCACATTTGAAGCATACTCCAAACTCTCATGGTGTGTTTAGTTTAAATTTTCATTTATAACCTTGGACATGTGATTACTAGGTAATCACATAATCAAAATTATGAGGAATAAAACATAACATAATATTGTTTGATTCAACCTTAGATAATGGGGTAAAAATTTATTTGCTTGAAGGTTTTAATCTATAACCTAATACAATATTTACTGTATTATTCTGATTCAATTTTAATTATATTTTACAACTAAATTCATAATATTAATATTTTGTCATTCCGACACTTAAATTTTTTATTTTGTGATTAAATTTTGACATTCCGACTAAAAACTTTATACCGGTTATACAACGGTGATGTAAAATATTTTTACTTTATGATTTCTCATCTTCAAGCTTCTTCCTTTGGTAGCAAACCTGATCAGAATCATTTATTCTACCCACTTTAACCTTTCTATTAATCAAGTCCTTCAAATTTCATGAGATAGCTAGTTGACACTTTTGACCCTCTTACAAGCAATTAGAAGTTTACTTCTCCAAGAAAACATGTGATTTCTAGAGCTTGATCTGAAACACCCAAGTAAGAAAACATGTGATTTCTATGGCTTGATCCGAAACATCCAAATTATGCGAGGGTGACTTTGATAAAAAAAATAGTTGAAGCATCCTTAATAAACTATTGCAAATTTATACCAGAATGTTCAACTTGAGAACTTTTAGAAAAATCAAGGAAGCAGTTGGCAAAATTGACAATAAAATAGTTAAGAACCTCAAGTCCAGAAATTTGCCAGACAGACTTACGCAATTAAAAAGAAAAATTATACTCTAAGATAAATAAAAAATTAATAGACAGAAGTAATCCGAAAAGACATTAATCCAATATGATCTATCCATCTATTTTGTTCAAAATGATAGTGTAACTATCCAAAAATATATTAAAATATAGTACCAATAACCTAATTCAAATAGCTAATTCATTTGAGATATATCTCAGAACTGCTTCACATAATTTCTCTTAAATATCTTTAGCAATGTGAAGAAGTTATCAACCCTGTGTTCATCCTTGAAAATATACTCTCCAACATCTATAATTTCTTGCTCAGAGAATTCAGAAAGTTCTATTAACTCTTCATATATCTTTATTTTTCTATCACTATTCTCGGTTTGTTTCTTGAAATTAGGTGGAGATCTCCTCATCAGCCTTAGTAACAGAAATAATATAATTTTGAATCTCTCCCACCAAGTCACCTAGAACATCATCAGACTTTTCTTTTTTCTTTTTGGTTGACTTGTTTATTGGGCAAACTGGTAAACTTAGAATCTCAAATTTCTTTATTGCTTGGTTGCCATCATCTTTATGATCTTCAACATATTTATCTTTTTCAAGCTCAAACGTCTCAACCTCTTTATCGCATACATTTATGTCTTCTTCTCTTCTACTGCATTAGTTGGGATTTTTACATTAGCTCCACAGACATCAAGTCATCAAGGTGGGGGAACTCTTTGTTCTTTAAACCAATAGCAGCCGGATGATTCTAAATTAAAAATATATCATTAATAAAAAAAACTCATAACATAATTATTGTACTCAAGAATAAAATTATGAGACTAAACAAGAACTAAAATTGAACAAGCTAAATCAATATGACTATTTTCATAAACATAAAAACATGATCCAAGTCAAACCTATTCATGTGTCCCAACATGACTATTTAATATAATGGAAATTTATTTAACTTAAGTAAATGCTGAATATGTGACATCATAGAAATGTATAATAATAAGGAACTAAAAGGAAGTACTTCTAAAAAAAATATGTTTCTCTATAGCAAAAAAGACGAGAATTTATCAGACTGCATCATCACAACTAATGAGGTAATCTATAATTTTTTAAGCTGATAAAATGTCACTCTAACAAGGTTCTGTTGTGAACTAAGTCGAGTTTAAAAAGCTGATAAAATGTCACTCTAACAAGGTGATAAAATGTCACTCTAATAAGAACTCAAGTCGAGTAAGCAAAGGAAAGTTTGTGATGTATTAAACACAAAAATAGAAGAAAAAAAATTACCTTAATCCAATCATCAAAAACATCCTTTGTTGCAATAATACACTTCTCAAAATCGTTCCACCCAAATCCACTACTATGATTCAGCATCTCGTTGATAGCATGGAACTGTCTCTTCAATGGCTTGTGCCTTGACTCGATATGGGAGGTAGCCTTCAGATCGCTGGATGGCAATTTAGCAGTCATAGACTTTCTCCAAATGCAGCAAGTACCTAGTTTGAAAACCATTCTCGCCCTTCCAAATTGAATCTTTGCTCAACTTAACAAGGCAGTCAACTAATGTAGTATCCTCTTGTTTTGTTCACAAGTGTTTAGTGCTCAAAGTTTTTCTTTTGAACTTCATTGGCATTGAACTTTCTACTTGTTCAACTGATGCATCCTTGATCGTTACTACTACTTTTATCCTCTTCTGACTATTTCTTTCCATTGAAAACTAATATTAAACCATCCACTAACACATTATTCTTACATAAAACATAATCAAACTGTTTAAATGAATACTATACAAAACCCAGATACAATCAAATTATTCAAACTTAATCAAACCCAGAAACAATCAAATTTAACATTATATTTAATTAACTAATGACTGCCAACTGGTGAATATATCATCCGCAAGCTTGTCTCTCCATTCAGTCCAAGTAGGGCTAGTCTCACAATGCCTGATCAAATCACCATTATTGTCATCGTCATCATCGCTTCCATTTGACTCGAGAACATCAAGCTCACTCTCTATCGAATCAATTGTCATTTTATACCTTATGAAATTATGTAGGATACAACAAGCAGAAATTATCTTATGTTGAGTCTTAACAGAATAAAATAACTTCTCTCAATATAGCTCATCTAGATTTTAAAATATCAAAACACCTCTCAATGCAATTCCTGCCTTCAGAGTGTTTCATATTAAAGTACTCTTTGACTGTCATTGGTTGGTAACCTTGCCCCGATTCAGTCAAGTGGTGCCTTTGACCTCTATATGGTGCCAAAAATCCTTTTCCATTTGTATATCCAACATCACACAAATAATAACAACCTATATTACAAGTAAGCATGTGTTAATATATATAATAACAACCCATTTTATAATAATTATAACTTAATTACCTTGAGGAATCTTCAAGTCATTCCTCCTAATAGCATCCCTCAAGACTCTACCATCTGCTGCAGATCCTTCCCAACCCAGTAAGACATAGCTAAATTACATATTCGGTGTGAATATACTCAAGACATTCGTTGCAAGTTCACCTTCTCTAATTCGATACCTAGGTCCATCTAACTGTTAGGACATTGACATCAATATAGATCCCATCTAATGCTCCCAAACAACCTACACTCAAAGGAGTATCATAAATCATATTAATTTATTATGTACACTAAAATGATTAAAAAATAAATTTATAGAAATTATATACTTGTACCTTAAACCATTTCCACTTTTCATCCGTGTAATTTTTTATGATTGGTTCGAGCTTCTTAAGCAAAATATTGTGTAACGTAGAACATAGTTCAAATTTGAATGAAATTGGCTGTTATTTGTCTCGCCGAATCTAGCTATTTGGCATTTTAGGACCCTATTCTTCACATTATATACAATAACGTGAAGAAAAGATATTACAAATTCACTAATTGACATATTTTTATTTCTTTTCAGTTTTTCATGAGTCGTTAACAAAGAACAAAGTTTGTCTAAAAACCTTCTATCCATCCTACATTTATCAACACATTATCAATTACTATGAAAACTATCTCATTTAAGTTTATAGACCAAATATTATATCTAGACAATGTCTAAAAATAAACATATGATATGTTCCTCCTAAACCTAGCACTTCTCTTGATAGCTAAGCAATAAAAGCATAAATAACTTTTTTTCCATCCTTTTCTTACGTATAAGTATAGAAATTATCTTCATCTCCTGCCTTATTGCTAATCGATCCATATCAACCTATTATGAAAATAGGGCAATGAAAAATAAATAGAAAAAATCATATCAAGGTAGCTATCACAAAGAAAAGAATGAGAAGAATCCGAGCAACTAATCATACTAAAAATTACAAAGGATAAAAGAAATATTAAAAATTATAGCATTATCAAAAACTATTGATACTATGCATGTTAATTTCAAGGAAACACTATTACACATTTCAAACCTTTACGGAAACTCTATACTATTTATATAAAGTTTTTTATGGGAAGTTTATTTTAACGGTTAATTGGAGAAAACTCCCCAATTTCAAACTGGCTTTTGCATGCACTCCCACTTGATAAATTCTTTACATTCACTCCCTGGCACCCTGTTTGGAAAGGAAGGAATTGGAATTCCTTTGGGAATTGGAATTCAATTATCTCCTTTGGTAGCAATTTTTAGGAAGGAATTGGAAAGGAATTGAATTCCAATTCCTTTCACACCCCCAAAATAAATCAGACCTCTTTGGGTCTGATTTGGGAAGGGAATTCCCTTCCAAATTTTAAATTACTAATTCACCCTTTTTAATAAAACAAATCAGCACCTTTTCGGATTGCTAAACAAATCAGTACCTTTTCGGATTGCTAAACAAATCAGCACCTCTTTGGGTCGATGCACATTGAAGCTAAACAAAGAAGAATTTTATTCTTCATTTTGCTTTAAGGATAAAATGGTAAAAGTATAACAATTGATTTCAATTCTGATTGATTCCAAACATGAGAATTCAATTCAATTCTGTTGTTTACTAATTCATTCCAAACATGTGAATTGGAATTCAATTCCGGATGGTGAATTCCAATTTCTTACTTAAAAGGTTTCCAAACAGGGTGTGATAGTTGAGTATAAAAGAGTGAAAATTCAATATACATTGTAAAAATTTGAGTATAAATTGTTTGAGATTAAGTACTAATTTAAGAAATTTGAGTACAAAGTTTCGGTGACCCCTCATGTGAAAATCTTGATGTGGTGGATACAACCTCACATACTCAAATTTTTAAATTTTATACTCAAATTTTTTTAAATAATACTCAACGAAATCAATTTATACTTAAATTTTGATAATGTATACTGAAATTTTTACTATATACTGAAACAATGTATACTTAAATTTTTTTCAAATAATCCTCAAATTTCTTAAATTAGTACTCAATCTCAAATAATTTATACTCAAAATCTTTACGATTTATACTGAATTTTTACTCTTTTATACTGATAAAAAAATAATACACAAAACTGTCTTGTCAATCCCATCAGGGAGTGCATGCAAAAAAAATTTCGGATAGAGAGTGCATGCAAAGCCCAATTTGATGTTGGAGTGTTTTCTCAAATTTTCTCTTATTTTAATATCAACTTAACTGAATTTTTGTTGTTTATTGATTTATTTACTAAAAAATTTAAAAAAATGATTTGTTTCAATTTATTGTGGTAAAATGGTAAAATAAAAGAAATCTGTCTGCTTCAGTTTGCAAAAACATAGGTAAGATTACGTCCCAATTTTCATATTCTCTGAGATGGTTATTTTTATCCGTGCTGATTTGTCTAAAAGTAGGTTTCTTAGAGAAACTGATAAATAGCATGCAGGTGGGTTTCCGGGTGTAGAGAATTTAGAAACACAACTTGTGCCTTTTTTAGTTCATATCTGAGAATCAAATAAAAAAACTGTCACGGAGTTCATATCTAAAACTCAACAGAGGAATAAAGAAAATAATAAAAATCAAATCAAGCATGAAAAAAATATCTCAAGAGGAAAAAGACAAAAATAAAAACCTATGAAGAATACTAGTGTGAAGAATGCTAGAATTCTTAGCGTTCTACTAGGGTTGCAATCATAAAACCAAGAGATGAGTTGTAATTGTGGGACGAAGACTTCAAATCGCATGAGTTGACAATGAAAAACAAATTTAAGTATTGTAAATTATAATTTAATTAATTGTTAAAGGTATCTTTGTCATAAAAAATAAATATTGAGGATAATTTTAAAAAAATATCTTAATCTCAAAATCAAGAAAAATCTTATTTTGTTGAATGCTCTTTTTTGTTGACATGTTAGACATGAATATTACTAGAGAATCGTCCATTATCTAAATCAAACCGAATTTTCATTAATAATTTTTGATGGATAATCAAGATTATCAATCAAGATTATCAATGATAATCATCAACCAAATGCACCCTCAAAATAAGATGCAATTAACTGAGGGCTGCAAAGTTTTACAAAGGTTCGGAGCAGATTCCTCCAAGCTAATTGCCAAATATTCCAAACAATGTTTTCCCACTTCCTACGATAGCAGCTTACAAGTATTCTCATTCATCCGGGAAGAGCATCCAAAGTAACAATGTCACAGGTAGCGATATCTTGCAGCATCCCCAGCAAACGAATAGCGCGAAGAAGCAGGCATATTTGGCATGGGAATCCTGCTTTGCACATTAGGATCTTGGTATACTGTTGCTGCTTGGTGGCCAATTTCTTGCTCGTAGATCCTCTGTTCAGTATGTGAAATGGTTGCATCTCCATCTCTAATAGGTATAGTGTGGTAGTCGCTTTGTGGCAATGTATGTGTATCTGCCCTTGGAATCGTCTCCGGAACTAACCTATAAACAAGTCTGACAAAGAAATTGAGGTTGATGAGCCCCCAACACGTACCACATAGAACAACTTAGTGAATGCTTAAGTTAATGATTTACTACAATGTGATTATACTCAAACGATGGCAAAAAGAGATTCGCTCGCTCTTAACGCTTCTGTCAATCCGTCTCAGGGCCAATACGAATGAGGTAAATCATGAAAACTACTAACCCGGATGCTATAGCTAGCACGTGAGAAGGACGGACACACTAACTTTGTCAGATTTTGACCCTTAGACTTCAAGATGACAACACTCACGCATTAACGATCAATCCATCCCGTGAAGACGATTATACTCAAATGAGTTGTGCAATAGGAAGAATATGCATGACATAGTAACAAAATAGGCCTGGTTGTTTTGTCAACAACCACTAATTAGCCTAGGCCTATGATAATATATATGCATATGATTCTTAAAAGGTATATGGTGGTGACTATCACAGAAAAATATGAAGTACTTTGCCACCCGAGTGGTCCAGTATGACAGATAGAGGAAAACCAAAAACAATTCATCACATTGTGTTTCATGCAAAATAATATAAGATGTTCATAATGTTGTTCACTTAAAGGTAAAAGAATTTGACATTAGGTATAGAAATAAATTTGCAACCGAAATATTTCTAAGAGAGTAACAAAATCCTAAAATTGTAACTATACATTATTTGTTAGCTTTGAGATCTCTTCTCTTCGTAAGTACTGAATGAATTTACCAATAATACTAAAGAATAAACAAAGGTTGATCCCGTCGACAAGCGATGACGATCTTCCCACGGATGACTCGGTCTGACCAAGATGACCCCTGTCTGCAATAGCGTGGGGGTCGGGGTCGGGGTCGGGCTTGAGCGTTAATGGGACATAGGTGGCTTGGGTCAGCCCAAAAACGAGAGCACAAAGTGGATTGCAAAATGGCAGCATCCTCTTCTTTGGAGCCCCAAGAGGGTTTATATAGGGGAGGAGGAGGCCTCCTGCCATGTCAGAGCTGTCCTATCTCATTGGTGAGACTGCTACTCTGACAATCTGCAGGAGTTGTCCCCTCTGACCCCATTAATGTTTGGCAGCTCTGTTAGGTAATGATTATGTCAGAGATTTGGTAGATACTTACTATTGAGGTGGCTTTTTAATAGCTAAGGCTCATCCGGTCGATCATCCGGTCGGGCGGTTTCAGAGTGCTCGGCCCCGAGTGGCCGACCCCGGGCCACCCGGGGTGCACGAGCTCGGGTGGCCGACCCGGGGTGCACGAGCTCGGGTGGCCGACCCGGGGTGCACGAGCTCGGGTGGCCGACCCCAGGTGTCGGACCTTGAGTGACCGACCCTGGGTGGTCGACCCCGGGTGGCCGACCCCGGGTGTCCGACCTCGGGTGACCGACCCGGGGTGACCGACCCGGGTGCCCCACCCCGACTTTTCACTCCCCTTCCCCTACGTTGTATTTATACCTGGCTCACCCGACTTACCTATTCGACCTGGACCCACTCCGACCGGGCCCTTGACCTTCTCCGAAAACTACTCGATCAAAGGTCATATTAAAGATAAACTTCCTTAGTGTGTTTGATTTGCATATAATATTATGCTAACTTGAGTTTAGATATGGAAAGAGAGTTGACAAATGTTTTAAACCAAATAAAACCAAAAAAGTGAATATATAAAAAATAATTTCAATAACAAAATGAGTAGTTAGCTGGTCGAAGCATCTAATGAAAAAAAACTAGATATACATAAACATATTGATCTTGAAATGGAAAGCATATTAAGAAGTGATAGGAAGGAGTTAGCAATTGCATACCGTTCACCTTGAGCAGGATTTTCAAAATAGTAAGTTCGAGAAGTCTCCACTTGAAATGGATCAACTGCAGGTACGATAGAAGGGGGTTGTAATGAGTTAGCAAGGGGTTCGTTAGAATGTTGATGAATATACCTTAACCCCACAGGTGTAACATGTGATGGATGGTCGGACCTAAATGATTCAATAGGTGGCAAATGAGGTGAGCCATGTGGTAGATGACTCAACCTAAATGAATCGGGAGGTGGCAAATGAGGTGAGCCATGTGGTAAATGACTCAACCTAAACGAATTGTTAGGTGGCAAATGAGGTGGGCCATGTAGCAAATGGCTCGACCTGTATGGTTCTTCAGGTGGCAAAGGAGGTGGGCCACGTGACAGATGGCTCGACCTATATGATTCTTCATGCGGCAAATGAGTCGTTACAAGTGGACGATAACCCAACCTATATTGATCCTCAGGTGGAGGGGGTGTGATATGTGACACATGAGCTGAACTATATGGATCATCAAGTGGCAAATGAGGTTGATAACGACGATCCTCAACATAGTTAATAGGTTGACGCATCCGCGGCCTTGACTCATTTAAAGGGCGAAACAATGACATTAATTTGTGAACCTGCATTATGAGTGACATAATATGAGATGAACAGTCAAAGTATAAGCACTACTAGTGGCATTACTAGGCCGTGGCCAAGAGCCTGATGTACCTGTTTTGAGTTGAGCTCAGAAGTAAATTTTCCCTTTGAGTTATAGTTTTCTCGTATAGCATGCTTAAATGTAGTCTCTGAAAGTGGCAGGCAATCCATATGAACCTTGAATTTCACCTAAGTCAAAGAATAAGAAAGGAAGCAATAGGTATGTATGTGTATGCCAAAGAATAAGCAAGGAAGCAATAGGAATGTACTGATCAGAAGATAGATGGAGAAGTATCAAACTGAATAGTTCCAAAATAGATCATAAAGCTTAGCTGATAACATTGTGATGCTTAGCTGTATCACATGAACATGGCTTGTTGACTATGAGGTCAGACCTGGATATGTGATTATTTCCACATCCTTCACAATGTTTAGGATACATAGGTTGCTAATCATTTTTTAGCAATACGGATTTGGACTATCTAACAGGCAAATGTGAACAAACAATGTAGGCAACAATGCAAGTGAAAAACTACAATAACTATCAATATGAATAGGCACACAACTAAGAATTGCACTATTATTGAAGGAATAATCAATTCAACCATGAATAAAATTAAAAAATTAGTGTGTCTTGATAGTGAATACTTTTACTGACTGCTAAAATGATTGCATTTCAGGAACAAGTCAGCTGAACAGACGAATCTTCATTTTCCTTAAGGTTACTATTAACTCTGTTCAATATAGGGTAATGCATTGTTTACAGCCAACAAATACAAATTGATTTGGCCCTTTTTAGCCTTTTATGGATATCTGGGCAGAGTTATTAGCTCTCAACTACCTCTCCACTTCACAAGTCTTCGCTCTCATCCCTCTTTCCACTGAAAAAATCCATCCTTACCTGGATTCCAAATCACAAAATGATGGTGGAAGAACACAAATCATTCACTAGTTAACCAGGTAACGATGTGTCAAAATCAGCACATGGATGGGAATCAGACCAAGTTGATGTAGGATTGTAATCCAAACTGTAAGTCCAATGGACTAAGGAAGGCAATCAATCTTGATGTCATTCTTGCTAATGCCTGTGTTAGTTCACCTCCCATCGTCTCATCCTAATCTCATAATTAGTTGACACTCATGTACCTTTGCAGTATTGACAAAAATCTCATGGATATTCCATATTTCCATGCTGGTTGACATGGGCAAAACTTGTCGTTCCGCCAGCTAACTGACACATAGAATAGCTTGATATAATAGTATGACCGAGGCCAGACTTAGCCCCATGGGCACACCTGTTTTCCATTTCCAGAATCAAATCAAACATGAGGTGAGCCTTCTCTCAACCAATCTCATGTATTTTCCTTCTTCAACGTGAAATCAAACACGAAACAAGCTTTCCATTGGCAAATCAAGGAAGCCTTTCCTCTATGGAATCAAAGTGTCTTCATTCTCCATAGTCAGATTAAACACGAGGTGAGTCTTCTGTCATCAAATCAAACGTGAGATGACATCCTATCAACAAGGCAAGTTTTCAGCATCAAATGAAAGACAAGGCAAGCACTCCCTCACAGAATTGCAAGTGTTTACCTTCTCCGACAAACCTTTCTGATCTTTCCCCTTGTCCTCCACTCTTACCACTTCTTTTCCCCACGATTCAGCACCGGCACTGGCACGAGCACCGGCATCTAACATACTCAGTATTTGTTATTCTAGCTAAGGACCAAAACTCCTGCTCAGGAAGAGATTTCAGAATCATTTTCTGATGTCATAGGCTGCTTTCCATTAGTTTCAAATTATCATGTTCATCATTTGACTAAGCAGTTTCCAAAGAGATGTGATAGAAGGAACAACCGGATGAAAGCTGAAAAAGCTTCCATCTCCCCGAGTAACTTTTTTCAATCTTACCTCAATCGAAATGGTCACTCTTATTAAGGAATTAAGCATATACATGTATAATATGCTGGTAGCAGATTACTTAATTAACTAGTTAATATTCTTTGTTGGATATCTATCTATATATGCAAGTCTTTTATATTTTTTTTATCAATATAAAATAGTGATATTTTCCAGCACACATGCTTTATGCAATGGGTTGATTGTCTATAGCTGGAGAATGCCTCTTACCACCATAATTATATTGAATACATTCCGATATGAATAACACCACCAATAACAATTCAGTTTTATCCCACCAAGTGGAGTCGGCTATATTGATCCTTCTATGTCATTGGACTCTATCTCCTACTATATAATCATTTATACTTAAATAAATTTTAACTTATTTTATTATTACTAACTAAGTCTTTTTCTTCCTCGTTTGATATGCGTATTTGTTATAATTTCATTTCGTTTAACTAGAGCATTTATTGGTCGTTTAAGTATCCCTCAATAAATACAACTCCAACTTTCTCTCTAATACTCTAATTTCTTATTCTGTCCATTCTCGTATGTCACACATCCACCTTAATATCCTAATCTTTGCAACTCTCATCTTCTACTCAAGTGCTCAAGTCATAGTCCAACATTCAGCATCATATAATATAGCAAGTCTAACTGCTATTCTATAAAACTTTCTTTTAGGTTTTAGAGATACATTACGATGATCCTAAATACTTAAAGCTCTCAGTTTAAGGCAACTCGTCATCTCGTACCTTAACAATAATCTCATTATGTCTAATATTGCAAAACTTAATGCTATATATTGTCTTTACTCTACTACGCCTAAAATCTTTCCCGTCTAGTATTTTCGCCAAAATTCTAGTTAAGCATTTACTCCTTCAGGTGTCTCATCTACCAAAACAATATCATCTGCAAACAACATGCACCACGATACTGTATTTTGAATGTGTCTAGTGAATTGGTCCATGATTAGTGTAAAAAGATAGTAATTCAGAATTGATCCTTAATATAACCCTATTTTTATTAGAAATGCTTCTGTTAATCCACCTGAAATTTACACTCTAGTCCTTATATTCTCATACATATCCTCAATTAATACAATATAAACTACGCTAACACATCTCTTTTCTAGAATTCTCCATATA
The DNA here is from genome assembly GCA_024364735.1 of Boesenbergia rotunda. Taxonomy (NCBI): domain Eukaryota; kingdom Viridiplantae; phylum Streptophyta; class Magnoliopsida; order Zingiberales; family Zingiberaceae; genus Boesenbergia; species Boesenbergia rotunda. Next base: position 630,364 of record JAGFNQ010007818.1, on the reverse strand, counting down.
ATTTCTTTTAAGACTCTAACATAAACTTTTTCTAAGTCAATGAACACCGTGTGTAGATCTTACTTTTTCTCTTGATATTTTTCAATTAGTTGCTTGAGAAGATAGCTTCTATGTCCAGCATGATCCCAAATTAATTTTTAATCACCGTGATCTCTTCCTTAATCTTTTTCTATTAATTTTTTTTCCAAAGTTTCATGATAAGAATCATTAGTTTAATACCCCTATAATTTGCACAATTTTATATGTCTTCCTTGTTCTTACATAGGAGCATTCACATTGGCTTCGCAAAACACAAAATTATCTTAAATTTCAAAGAAGTTGATAAAAAACCTTTACATCAACTACCCTACCCATTCCCTAAATTTAGATTTTATGAATAATACTTCTTTAAATTTAGGAATGAATTCATTCCCTAAACATTAAAATATTATTGAATTTGGGAGAGAGAAAAAATAAGGGAATGGATTAGATAGTGAAAAGTAGATATTAAATAAGGAGAGAAAAAATAATAAAAAATAAAGATATGGTAAATTATAGAGAAGTTGATATATTGCGTAATGAAAAGTGGATATCCAAATTTAATAAAGTAGTTCTTCTACCCTAAATTTTAAATTTTGGATAGGGAATCTGATATGGATGCTCTAAGGGAATTAGATTGTTTACCCTCCATTGATCAATTTTTTTCGTTTTTAATATCATGTTAAATAATTTTGTAAGTCATTCAATATTTTTTATTTCGCTAGGCACTTACATACCTCCATCTAAATATCCAATGATTTTTTCATTTTGCATCTCATTTAAAGCTCATTCTACTTCCAAAGTTTGAACTTTACAATAAAAATTTAAATTTCTATATTCATTTGAGCTACTTAAATTACAAGTTGATCACTTAAACCTTCATTAAAAAGTTATGAAAATATTTCTTCCACTGCTCTTTTATTTCTCCATCATTTACTAGTACCTTATTGCATTCATCTTTAATATATCTTATTTGGATAAAATTTCTTGGCTTCCTCTTTCTCACTTTAGCTATTATATAAATGTCTCCTCTTCCTTTTGTATCTAATTTTCGATAAAACCGCTCAAAAATTTCATTCTTTTTTCTTTCATTACTTTCTTAGCTTTTTTTTGGTTATTGTATATTTTTAAAAAAATTGGTATTACAAATATAAAATTTGTATATGTTGTTCGTTTTTTTTTTACATTTTTTTTGTACTTTCTCATTCCACCACCAAGATTCCTTACTTGGTAGTGTGTGCCCCTTTGACTTACCGAGTATACTTTTGGATATTATTTTCAACTTTAATATCATCTTATCTCATATCGTATTAGAGCCACTGTATATTTCACCTAATATTTATACTCCTACTTTCTCCTTAAATATATTTTATTTCTTGTCTTTAACTTTTACTACTTAATTCTAAGAGTCGTGTATATTTTAGAAGAAGCTATGATTGAGGCATATATTCAACACTACTAACCTATATTAAGTAATTAAGTCTTCTCCAAGGATGACTTTGCAATCTTTACAAATATGTATATCCCTCTTTTTAGCGTGATCCAGTGTTTTTTTTAAAAACGTATTAGCTAATATACGATCATATGTTATCGCAAAATCCGATATAGTATTCCCTTCTTCATTTCTTGTTCTAAATTCATAACTACTATGCACCCTCTCATATTCTTCATTTTTTACTCCGACATACCAATTTAGATCGTCTTATATTAAAATTATTTCATTTGGTGGAATGTTTTATAATACTTCATCTAGGTCGTCCCAAAATCATGATTCAGTATCTTTATTTAATCCTACTTGAAGTGCATATATGCTAATTACGTTCATAATTTCTTTTGTCACTACTAACTTGAAAGTTATAATTTTATCCCCTTTTAAACTACTTCTATAACTTCATCCTTTAACGAATTATCTACAAAAATACATACTCCATTTCTTATTTTATATTTTCCTGTGTACCATAACTTAAAATCCGAATTCACTGTCATCTTTGTCTTCTCGCCTACCCATTTTATCTCTTGTGCACACAAAATACTAATTCTTTTCTTAATTATCATATCTACTACCTTCATTGTTACTGCCTCCATTATTTTACCAGTGAGGGTTCCTATGGTCTATGTTCCAAATTTTAGATTATAACTTTTCCTATAATTTTTGTTCTAATCCAACCTATGGTATGAAAATTCTAGCATGTTTAACACTAGACCCAAGTTCGAGATAAAACGGTCCTTGTTGATACGTTGTAGTCGAACTCTGCAATGAGAACTCTTGCATATTTAATGCTATATCCGAGTTTTGAAATTGTAGCGATCCTTATCGAGACATTACAATCAGACTCTACAATGCGTTCCTTCGGGAGAGACCTAGCATTAACATAATAGTTTAATGATCTATTCATTAAATATTTATCATAGTTTAATGTTGGCTAGCAACATAACACAACCCTCTTCTTTTATCCGGTTTTGGGACATCCCATGATTGATTCGTCGTTGGCAGAGTTGTACAAGTCATATGAATGACTAACAATATTACCCACACAAGATGCAATTTTTTTTTCATCTTTTGCACCGCAACGTACAGAAGAAAACAAACAGAGGTATGATTGCCATATGATGAGTCTAATAAGCTAACTGAATCATAGCAGAAGCTTTGGATTTTAGTATATCAGACACAAATCCATTGTTTCAAGCTCCTAATTTTCAATCTATCTTTTTTGTGCGCCATTATGCATCAACTAATATAATGTGAATGATTAAAAATGTATAAGAAGCAAACGTGTTCATTTCCCTGCGAATAAGTCTACAGCCTTTGTTATCTCCTAATTCGAGCTGTAGACACATAAACACACCTTCAGCAAATATATTTTAAGAAGCTAGAGAATAAATAGCAGCGAAAAAATAATTTGGAAGTAAGCAGATAAAAAATCTCGTAGCATCAGTTACCTGAGCGGGAAGGCACCTCTGAAGGCATTCCGTGACAGATCCATCCCACCCTGGCAGGAAGCTTTGTAAACCCCATATAGAAGCTTCAGATCAAAATCATATAGGAATAACTTGGTGCCTGGCTTGATCTTCTCGACAATATCTTTCCTTCCTCTGGGAAGCCCAAATACGTGGAGACGGAAGCATTCGGGCTTCGTCTTCCTGCTGCACATGAAGATGAATCCAGCGCTCTTCTCTGACGGTGTGGCGGGCTCCTTTCCCTTCCCAGTGTCTACTGCCTTGTGGCTGTTGGCAGCAGAAGCCGCTGCTACGCCCACATGCAGGGTTCTCAGCTTACTCTCCTTAGTTTGTAGCTCATTCTTTCTAGCCTTCTTGATCTTCTTTAACGGGTTAGGGATGGAGTCTCTTTTTCCTTCCCACTGTCAGTCGCGCTGCTTGTGTTTGCTGCAGAGGCCGCGGCCTGGGTTTTGGGCTCGCTCTCCTCCGACTGTCCCTCATTCTCTTTCACCTTTTTATTCGAATGATCCAGGGAATTCGCTCCTTGCTGCTTCTGCTTCTTCTTCTTCATCTTCATCTTCATCTTCAATTTTTTCGGCTTCACCATCTGATACAAAGCAAAATCAACAGGATGGAATAGAAAACTACTGTCGACTGAAGAGGGAACGGAAAAGCTCTGGAGAGAGAATGCAAGTCGAACCTCTTGAAGCCCCGGCGACCGGTATGGCGGTGAGGGGATTGAAGAGGAGACGGCGAAAGAAAACCCTAATTGAATTCACTGCGAGGAGCCGCGGCAGCGACCGATTATATAACCGATAGAGCATGCTTCGCAACGGCTGAGATCAACAGAGTCCGGTGTGCTTTATAACAGATGAATGCCACGTGTTCAAACCAGGGTCATATGGCATCAGGATCTTGCCTACAGATTGTTTTTTCTTTTTGGGGTAAAAGTAAAACGAACGAAATGTCCATGCAGTGTGTCTCACAATGCTCCAAAAGAAAAAGTAAATCATTTTTCATTGGCAACAGAAATTAAAGTTGATAAATCCGCCGAAAAATGATGGCTTAGTATACACTGATACAGTTTGACATAACAAAATAAATTTCACATGAGTTGTTAAATTAATTGCAAGATTCAATGTTGCCTCGTTAATCACTTTTATAGTTCTCGGGGCTATGATGCAGCGGTAAAGTCGTTAATAGTTAACTTAGGCATCCTCGGTTTGATCCCCAGCTACGGCATATTTTGTAGGAATTTTTCCTCCAAATGAGACGCAAACCCTGGAACGCTGGGCTTCTTGACTGCCCACCACGAGCGCTTCCCGATTTACCTAGGTGACCGGTGGGAAATTTTCGTGGGGCCGAGTCGATCACCCCAGGTTCAATTTGTCTACTGCCTGATTCATCAAATTTTTCGTTAATCCCTTTTATAGGGGTCTGAGTTGTCACTGAGACGTTCCGTGTATTTTTAAGAGACACTGAGTTCGTCTTAGATACTTATATATATATATTTTTATTTTTGACATGACAATTTGAAATTTTTGGATGGAACATTGCATATTTGCATCTTTCATCTATTAAACCGTTGAAATGCATTATCACACCCGAGAAACTGCATATCGAATAGAAAATCGAACAGTACCTACAATGGACACTTGAAACATGAGTATAAGGCCTACACGGCCACCACTATCCCTTAGCCAACACAGCTAGCAATATCAATATAAAAGTAAAGACATAATATCACAGGAATCAAAAGTCACGTACTGATACGACTCACGATAAACAAACAACAAGATAGGCCTCCATGACACAAAAATATAATTCACGACACAACGAAAACAAAACGAAACGTATGCAAATAGAAATACAGTATAACAACAAATATAACACAAGACAATCACGAATCGCCTCTAAACGGAAGAACTGTGATAGGCTACCGGATACTTCAAACGATCATCTTAAAATAAAAATAAGGCTAACGGTGGGAGTCCAAAGAACTCAGCAAATATATATATATATGACCTGCATAGTAAGCTATACTAACAGTAAGAGTCAAGCTGACAACAGTCTCAAGTGTAGAAATAGGAAATGCTAAACTAGAATACCGAATAAATAATATATACCAGAGTCAGATTAACCCGAAGATGTAAAGGTCTAAATACCATACAAGCAATGTAGGGTCACTATACTCTATATAAATATACCTCCTGAAGGTGCAGGTCAAATATATGTTATAATCAGACACAGCAAGTGCGAGAAAATGCCATAATACAAACGACAATAATCATGCAATGATGCATCATGTGCACATGATGTATCCACAACTCTAGTTATCCGAACTCTGAGCAGACAAGCGGATAGGATGTCAAGAAGCCAACTGCTCCAATAACCATAACCCCAACACCAGACAAGCGGGGAGCCAACTACTCATGAGTCTCATTATCCATCATGACATGTACTCCTAAGTCAACAAGGGGGAGTCAACTGCTCGCAGGTCACACAACCCATCATGACACATACCCAAAGCCAAAAAGGGGGGAGCCAATAGCTCTCTATACTACTAATGTCTGCTACCACGCTCCAGCATCACTACCCATGAGTAACCGAGCGGAGACACAATAGAATGACTACACACACTAGGAGGGTTCCTGACTGCTACGACGTACCAGAACCACTACTTAAGAGTGACTGTGCGGAGTCTTAATAGGGCAACTGTGCGCACCCTCCAATAGCCATTGCTTGTGTGTGGCAATGTGTGCAATCTAGGATTATGGCATGACTAACGACATGCCATAACCACATGACTCAGAGCCCTGTGTTGCCGCCTATGCTATAACACCAGAAGCATGACTGACGACATATCTCAACCACATGACTGGAGACTTGTGTCGTCGCCTATGCTATAACACCAGAAGCATGGCTGATGACATGTCTCAACCACATGACTGGGAGTCTTGTGCCACGAGTCCATGCACATGTAAGGACGATGCATAACACTATTATATACAATATCCACCTAACTAATCCTTCAATCATCAAAATGATATGTAGAGGTCCAAGAATAACCATGGATCATATCCTAGCCCTAGTGTTAGATATAAGTTGTTCTATCTCTAATCAAAATACATAACATTTGCTACAATAGAGATAAGGAGGTTCAACCTCGAAGCAGTATAGAAATACAATTATCATCTAATCATGCAGCTAGTATAAAACGTAAATATACGAAAGCAAGAAATAAATATAACCCTACTGCTATCTATAACTAACTATGCATAAAAACCGTGATAATATCTAAACATATAAGTCAGAAATACCCGCCTCCGATGTAGGTGCTCATATGCGAAGAGAAACCCCCATCCAATATCTGCAATGACTCAGTGTCTTGTATCAAAGGACATATTAGCTATTTACACAAATAATAGATAACTAACTAGCTACTATCCGTATAAGGTATACCCTAATTATTATAATCATTTAATTAAGTGGCCTTACTTATCGAGATTGGGTTCGAGTTTAGATTTTGGTTTAAGCTCAACCCAAAACTCCAATTCGCCCACCCTAGTTCCAAACACCAACAATCCAGTCACCCAACTCTTCTAAACTCGACTCACGACCAAGGAAAGAAACAAATCAAAATTCAACACCCTCACATGAAGCTCACGTGCAAACTAATTTACGTGGTTCGGAGATAAAGTTCCTACTCCACGGCTGTCCGTAATGTGAATGATCATGATCCGTCGATGGATGATTCCTTGGAAGGCCTCTGGTTAGCTCCTGTAACTTCTTGTGGGTGGAGAAACCTCAACATAAACTCGCACAAAATCTTGAGCGCTTAGACTATTAATTGGCTTTTAACCGAGACCAATTTTGTGAACCTTGCTCAAGTAAACCGAGCTCTCTTAAATAGAGCTCGTTGCTGATCCAACCGTTACCAGTCGACTGGTGTCAACTCCAGTCGACTGTCAGCTATTGAATTCGAACGTTACAGCCCAACGTTCGAATTCAGCCGATACCAGTCGACTACACAGAGAATCAATCGACTGATTCTTCTGTGATCTCAACCAGTCGACTAATCTCATACCAGTCGACTGGTAAAATCTTACCTAGGGTTTTCCTTTCCGAGTACAATTCGCTTGCACTCGGACCCTCACGACTCTCTTAACTCTTCTTTGCAACTCGGGAGTCTGCAAATTAGACTGCAACTTGCCAATCTACAACTCGGGAGTTGCCAGCTCGAGAGCTACAGCTCGGGGGAGTCTGCAGCTAAGGAGTTTACACATGAAGTATGCAACTTCGCTCTGCAACTTGGAATTCTGAAGCTTAGGAGTCTCCTGCTCCGAGTCTATACTTAGACTCTAGAGTCTGTACTCTACATACAAGGTAGCTCAGGTCTTTTCAACCAACTCAGTCATTCCAAGCAATTCTTCATTATTAGGCAACTTCAAATTATTGATTTAGGTCACTTAATATATAAGTTGAAATAATTATTTATGTATTTTCAATTTAATTTATTTCCTCTGACAATATCTCCAACATGTTGGTCGTCATCGTCCACGACCGCCTGCTCCGTCCTGATGATCATGTAACTTTTTCATCGCTATTGAGAGAAATAAGAAGAAGAGTTGAATTAGGACCTGCGAATTGTGCAGCGAAGACGTGTGAGTCCTGCGTCTCATCCTATCGGATAAGATTTTGATGGAGGATGGCGGTGGAGCGTTGCGAGAAGAGGGAGTAAGAAGCAGGGAAGAAGGGCCATGGAGATGACCGGAGTGCACGGATAGTAGTAGCAATAGCATTAGTAAGCTTCCATGAACCACGATTGCTGGAAAGTGAATGATTGGAACGAAAGAAGAAGAAGAAGAAGAGAGCAGCCTCTTTGAATTGATTAATTTGGGTGATTGTGAGGTTCCTTTTTCTGTGTAGCTTTACCAAATATTTAGTTGAATCTAATGGCGGCGTCATTGAATCTGTTGTTGCGTATAGAATCTTGGCCGCATAAACGAAATCTAACTGAATGATTTATGAAGGCGATAAGGAGATCTGAAATGGCGGCAGGGAGATGTTTTTATTAAACCAACGCACTATATATTTTTTATTGTTTAAATTCGTTCGAAAACCACCATGTAGCAGTCAGTCACTTCGATCAAAAGAGGCAATCATATGTGCCACCTTCTGCAATAGACTGTATGCATTAGCTTCATCTGAGGATGATCCTGATGCACACTCCTGATATCTATGGAGACTCCCCGTGAAGTCGGTGAACAACCCGTCTACCCCAATTTCCTTGATCCAGTACTCGTACTCGTCATAAGGATCTTGATGGAAATCAAAGTGCAGGAAAGAGTTCTCATTTCTGTATGTATATGGATGCACCTACACACAACAAACGATTTATCATTCTTCTTACATTCAAACTTGTTTCGACGTTGAAAATGTAGAAACCATGCATGATTACCTGAAGATTATGTGCGTGAGCTCTATAAACGAGATCAGAGGGTGCAGTTAAATAGTTGTGTAGTGGAGGAACAATTGTGTCTTTCCAGGGCCCAATGCCTTCTACGTATTCTCTAATATATTCAAAGTAGCTATCTGAAGTAATTTCCCAGTATGACTGCAACAGAGGTAGAAACATTAGCATCTCGTATCAAAAATTATGATTGCAATACCGCAAAATAAACCTGATTTGTGTCTTGTGTTGGCATGCTGAAATCATCAATCAGCAATATTTTGGGAGAATCCATCTTGCTCGAAATGTATATTAGAGAAGTTGGAGCAAAAGACTGTATGAACACTGGTTTTTTCAGCCAATTAGCAGACATGTATGCACCTCCATATCCATACTTGTGAAGCAACTCGATGAACTTGTCCTCGAACCGCTCCTCGTTGGGCCATTTGACCTGTGAAAAGGATAGTCGATGAGCAAGGTAACTGTAGTTTGACGATATTGAATTCATCAAAGACAAATTAATATCATCACTCACATGCTGATTTATAAAGACTGGATTTTTGATCTCTGGGTATATTCCGACAACTCTGTTGGCATCGAGTGCAATGGCGATGTACTCCTCGAATGTGATGATTGAGAACTTGCCTAGTTAACATCGCAACGTCGGTTTTGTTTCAAAATTAAAGGCAAGTGGAAAGCATATGAAGCAGGGAGTTAGTGTACCATTGTATTGTTGATCTCGGAATGGGTACCTTTGCCTTACCCTAAGCGATTTAAGTTCATCGAGTGTGAAATCCACTGGAAATGAACCAACAAAAGAAAATAGAATTTAGAGATAGCAATGGTTTTTCATGGAAGAAATGCAGGATATATATATATACTTGCCTACAAAAAAACCAGTCACATTGAATCCTTGAACTTGGTAGGTTCTCCTGCGATCAGAAAACTCGGTGTGATTGGCAATATCAGTAGTATCGTCGAGTGTTACATCATGAAAGCATATCAATTCGCCATCTCGAGTTGCGAGGATATCAGTTTCTATGAAGTCAGCACCTTCTTCAATAGCTCTCTGCAAGCAAAGGTACAACAGGTAACTAATTAATTGCATACTACTGTATATATCTTGTTTGATCAATGAATATTACCTTATAAGCATCCGTTGTTTCTTCAGGAATCTCTCCATTCGAACCTCGATGGGCAATATTATAAGGCCTCGATGTTTGCAATGGCTGTTTGTGTTTGTGTTCTTTGCTGGGCAGTGGGTAGAGCACCCTCCCACAAGTCCCCTCGAGCAAGGACAATAGAATGAAACAAGTAGCCCCTACAATATATCGTCAATTATCGATCGAAGAGAATTGATGTAATAAATATCTTTAAATGTTAATCAACGTCGTATTTTGACATGCAAATTCATTAGCTTCATTAAAACACATCCATTTCAAAAGATATATAAAATGAAGAATTTATTGGATATATATAAGAGAAAAAAGAGATCTCACAAAAGGGATTCATCATCTGTTTCCCTGTGTCGATCGATCGTTTGCAAATACAAACTGGACTAAGCTGAAGAATGAAGATTAGAGATGCTACATGGATTTTAACAACTGACCATATATAGAATATTCGGAGGAATAATAGAAGATTATTGGATTATCATTTTTTATAAGGTCAGATTGGATCGACGTCATTTTAAAATGACAAATTTTATACTTACGGCAGAGAAAAGATTAATTAATAGCGCTGGATTTCTTCGAACTACAACTTTAATTTATATTTGGGAGTTCTTCGAACTATAACTTTCATTGTTTAATTGTTTGCTATCGTTGCCGTGTGACTAATTAACTTACAATGATAGCAATTTTTTAAAATAAATAATAATTTATAAGAGTAATATGGAAGTTTGAAGTCAACGGAATAATTTTTAAAGTCATCTTAATTTAATTATTTATTAAAATAAAAAATACAATTACAACCTCAGGAAAATAGTGTTTTTAAAACCGAATAAAACCCACTTGTTCATAATTTAAAGTCAAAATTTTAATAATTTAAATTGAAATGTTAAAGAACATCCGATGGCATTAACTTTTTGAATCTTAAAAAAAGGAATAATTATAATAAAACCATGCTTGTTTATTGAATGATTTGAACGATAAATAATAATAATAAAAATATATATAGAAGTTTAAGTCAACCAAATAACTTTTAATGTAAACTTAATGTAATTATCTATTAAAAAAATAGAATAATGACCTCGCGAAAGCTGTGTTTCTTAAAACCAAAATAAAATAAAAATCCTTTCTTTCATGATTTATTTATTCAAAAATTATTTTCTATTATTTATTTATTTTATTTATTTTACAAATATTTTATTGTTTAATTTTTAAATTTTTTTTATATATTTAAGACCGGTGGATTTAAACACCCATCACCACCAAGACCCATGACAGCTGGGCTAGGCCCAACCTAATGTAATTGGGCCAAGAAGGCCGGATTCCGGCCTGCCCGATCTGCCGGACCCGATAGTCAACGTACGTGTTTAGCTTAGCTGCTTAATGTAGTTGAGTAAACGAGAAACTGAGAAAGCTCCTCTTGGCAACCGAAAGCAATATGGCGCCCACGATCTCGATCGATCCCAAGACTTGGCATCAGGTCGCCGCGATCTCCGGTACGGCAACATCATTGGCTTCGATCCCTACTCTTTCTCTTATTCGATGTTGATCTTTTCTTCTCCCTCTTTTACCCGATCGAATGAATCAGGAGCTGCTGCTATCGGCCTCGGGACCTACGGATTTCACCTCTTCGACCCCAAAAATCCATCTTTCAAAGAGGTAAGCACGAAACTCTTAACGTTTAGGGTCTCCCTCCGTGGTTTCCGTGGCGTGTTCTCTATAGAAAAGAAACTGATTTGTTCTTTGTTGTGCTTGTCGGACGCCGAAATCGAAGGTTGGAGTACTGCCTCTTTATACCACTGGGTCCACACGGTCGCCTTGATTGGAGCTCCTATCACCAAACGCCCCAACATCGTTAGTTTTCCTTCTCGTTTGTGAGTTTAATCGCTGAACAGGCGTCGATTATGTTTTACCTGTATCTCTTCTTTTGAGCAGTTCGGAGGGCTTCTCACGGTCGGCATCTTGGCGTTCTCAGGATCGTGAGTGAATCTTCTCCTTATTTTCATTTTCATTTTCATTTGTTGATTGGTACAAGATTCTGTAGGATAATTATAAATCCTTTTATTTGGTTTATCAAACCAATATTCTTTTATGTAAAAATAAGTTCCGATTTAAAAACTTATTTTCTTTTGATTTTGTTGGTTTTAGTTTTTTTTGGGGGGGGGGGGGGGGGGGGGGTCAGATTTTTGGAAAGGGTTGCTATAAGTTATAGACAATGTAGAGTCTAGCAGCAGCAGTTGCAGAGGGAGTGTAAATCTCTGAATCTGCAACATAAAATACAATCATTCATAATTCTATGCAATGTTTTGTTCTCCATTGATGAACGAGGTAAATGGAGTATAATGATAACAATTGGAACAATTGCTAAAACTCTAAAATCATGATTTTACCTTTATTTTTATATGTATGCCTTCACAAGATGCTAATTTTCTTTGTTATCCAGTTTTTGCAATTGCCAAACAAATTGTTTTCCTTCTTCAGTACTTCATGATTGATTTAAATTGGATCTCTTAAATAATTGTAGCATGAGGTCATTCTGCTTAAAGAACTTCAAAACATATGAAGAATCACTAAGCTTGTTTCTGTTTGATGTTACTTGATAGTTGATACCTTCTTTACCATTCGATTTCATTGACTAATTCATCAGTTTACCCTCATATTGAATAGTTTGCATTGCAATTGCTATCTCTACTTGAATATTTTAAATTATTCATATTTAGTTACAACATTATTCCGAGGCGCAATGACAGTGGGCGACTGCCGGCGGCGGCCGGCCATTATTCACGGCCGACAACCGACAACGACAGCCAACGACCGCCGCCGGCGGCCGACCATTATTCGCGGCCGACAACCGACAACGACAGTCGGCGACCACCACCGACGGTCGGCGACCGAGGGTACGATATGTATATAATATCATCTTATTTTTTTTATTTTAAATTTATAAGCATATAATATTATTATACTTAAATTTAACTAAAGAGTAATACGGTAAAATATTATATTATGTCATAGACTATTACCTCCAGACAAACAAAATTTTATTTGATTATCTAAATTGAACCAAACAGCTTCAGGTTATGTTTTATTCCCCATTACCTTAGTTATGTTATTACTTGATAATCACATAACTAAGGTTATATCTGATAACTTGAACCAAACACACCCTAGTTATTTTCTAGTTCCTAAACCTACAATATCTTGGGTGATTGTGTTGTTGGTTCTTCTTTGTTTTTTGAGGGAAAGCTGTTAATGCTTTTTTCCCTGATGGTCAAGCGAGTCAAAATGAAATTGTAACAGTATCTCAATGCTAGTTCCTGTGGTTTCTTTAGGTGCTACATGGCAGCCTACGTTGAAGATAAGCATTACTCTATGCTTGCACCATTCGGTGGGCTTGCATTTATCGCCGCTTGGCTAAGTTTACTCTTCTGATTCTGATATGTAATGCAGTGTTATGTATAATATATGCAATATATTTGTGGTTCTTTGTTCTCTTACAGTTTAAGACCAACATTCTGTTGTTACCACCAGTTAATTCAGGTGGACAGAAACAAGGTCATCAACGAATAAGTGTCATGTGTACAAACATCCATGTTGTAAATTAAATTAGACACTTGGATGTAGTGAACAAACTGTCAAAGTTGTTCTTTTCAGTCTTTTTGTGCATTTTGTCTTTCAAATAATTAAGTAATATTGTTATCAGAAATTGTCAATGAAAATATGCACTATGCCCCAACAGATATGTGATTGTTATATAGACTTGCTGGAATCAGGTATACAGTGATATTAGAAAGAAAGGTGGAAGAACAATATATTGACAGAAAATTCTCGAATACAATTGTTAAACAATCAGGCCATCAGCCTAGTTAAAGCTAGTAAACCTTAAGCTTCATTCAGCTAACATATGAAGTAGATATTTTAAACATCTGGAACAGAAACAGTAGCATTTTTCATGCGCTGATATTCAAGTACAACGTAAATGCCAAAATCTGCTAAATATTATTATTAAGGCAGACATATGGCAAATAAGGATAAGCTATGTATGTTTGCCCTCTCATTTGTCTCAAGTGTGTGATTCGTACTGGCAAGTGCCATGACCTGAAAGAACCAATGAGGTAAGTATGCATTTAGCAGTTATCATTTTGCTACTGATAAAAGCTCTAAAATAGTCAAGACTGCTTTTTCTGAACTTGCTTGTAGAACTGTTACTGAATGCTTAACAAGTTCATTTCATGTGCTGTTGATGCATGCTTACTTATCTTATAAATATGGAGTTTGGATCATTCATTATGTTTTTTAGAATCTGTGAAATTAAGATACGAATTCTGTGAATCCTAAGTTCATCTAAGAAGGTACGATCATACTTGGGTTTAAGTCGGAAACCATAGCAGCAGCACTGAAGTAGCAAGAGCCTCCTTGGTTTTTGTATTTCTGCCAGTAGCTGTTGAAAGCAAAAGATGCATGGTCCTTGAGTGTGTTGGGATGATAGCAAGGTTTGTTTGGTAAGATCATCTCGCAATCTGCACCCCCAGGGCCACATGCCCAATCAAGGGCTGCTTGTAGAAGATCATCTGGTGTTTGTTCATCTGCTATGCACCACTGCTTCGGCAGATCATCCCCATCTATATATCATGCCACATTTCGAAGAAATTTAGTAGTACTTAAATGAAGGCAAGTTGCATTACATAGCAAACTTAATATTCGGTCTGAGAAAATTGGGAAAACTGGCAACTAGGCTTATTACCTGCTCTTGTTATTAACAGCACAATGATTAGTACCAAGAAGTGTATCCATGTTAAGGCAGTGTTCATCTTGATCTTGCTTTGCTCCTTAGCTAAGCTGTTTCCTGCTATTTATCTTCACTTAAAGTTGGTCCGTGTTAAAATATAGTTTCCTTGCCATCTTTCTTAAAGAAGACTATAACTAGATTCTTTGCTTCAAGCTTGAGCTGTGGAGATTTTTTTGTTTTTTTTCATTTCATGTTGTTCCTTGAGCATAAAGTGTGGATCTATTACAGCCGGAATAAGTGGCAGCTCAGTCACTGGACCCATGGCGACCAGTAGCCCAAAGTGCAGACAACAGCTGTTATAACTTTATTCTTTTGTCCTGAAGGCTTGTGATCATACCATAGTATTCACAAGCTTTCATCCTACTTCGGCCATGTGAGTGCTCTTTGTTCATCTTATTTGTGTCATTGATATGTGTTAACTTATGAGAAAATAAATTAAAAATGATATAATACATCCAATAATGGCCGCCAGACGGATTGAAATTTTAATTAATATGAAATATTTATAGTGAGACTAACATGATAAAATGTTGTTGATGATGGTCTAATCGTGGATGATGAGTGTAAACTCTTCACTTGTAACTCAATTGGAACTAGTATGTTTTACTCATACGATGTTTATATTCTTTTGCAAAAAAAAAATCTAGAAATTAATATTGTTATTATTAAGGTCTGGATTGAATAACTTCTTTTGTAAATTAATCTCAATCGTTCCATCCCCTTCATGTAAGGATAACATCAGTGCTTAGGCCCTAAGGGTCGGTGCTCGACCTCGCTGGCTCGCTGCAAGTCGCTGGTGAGTTCTTGCACGCGGGCCAGGCTCAACCTCGCCGCACGAGGTCTCGCTGCGAGGTTGCGGTCAAAAGAAGATCCTCGGGCAAAAGGTAAAATCGCTCGTCCCTAGCGTCTCTGTCGCATCCGTCTCAAGATCATCACGAATGAGGTAAATCACGATTTCTGAAATAATTAGTACACATTTAGGTCGAAAATTAATATACTAAACCTCCAGAATTTTAATCTAGTGTGCCTAGCACAACTCAAACCCAACACTGCGAGCTTGGCGATGGAGGCAGTGCAGTAATCCAACGACGACTCCTCTGTCTTCGAAATCATGTATGGAGGAGAGAAGTCGTTCGTTGGTATGGAGACAAAGGCCAAGGAGCTCTGCTCCCTCTCCTCTTCCATGCTCGAGCCCATGTGATCCTCTTTTGTCTTCGAAATTATGTACGGAGGAGAGAAGCCGCTCGCCAACGTGGAGACAAAGGCCAAGGAGCTTTGCTCCCTCTCCTCCTCCATGCTCGAGCCCATGTGATCCCCCTCTGTCTTCGAAATCCTGTGCAGAGGAGAGAAGCCACTCACCTGCATGTAGACAAAGGCCAAGGAGCTCTGCAGTCTGCTCCCTCTCCTCCTCCATGCTCGAGCCCATGTGATCCGTTTCCACCTTAACAGCAGCACCTAGAAGCTCAACAGCAGTAACTGATCTTGATCCGACCACCGCGACGTTGACGACGACGGCTCCACACAAGTGTGCTCTCCTCGGTATGTTAACAGTCCGGCTTTGATGTGCTCGTAGGGGTCTGTGTGGTGAAAAGGGACAGATATGCGCCGGCGATGCTGTTGGCGTCCATGACTGTGAGGTCGTCAAAGGATTTCTTTCGCTTCCTCTTTGTTGTTTCCTTGCTTTTTCTATTTTCCTTCGCCTTCCTCATCCCTTCTCCCAAGGATAATTTTCCAAGTTGATTCCTTGCCTTTCTCCATCCACGCTTAGGAGAGACCATAATATTAAAATTAATTAAAATTGCTTGATATATCATCTTATTGCTTAACAAGCACTGTTTTCCCTGCGATGGAGAGACCATAATATATCATACTGCCTACCAGGGAATTCTTCGTGCTCATGGAATACTTCCCCTGTATGTGGTAATGTGCCATGTCTTAGTTTTTGCTCTCATATCAATAACAATATCTATTCCATTGGAGTTGGAATACTCTTTGTTCCACCTGTTTCTGTTAAATTTCATATCCAATGGATAAATGAATTAATGGGAAAAATATATTTTTCCCCCTGAACATACTGTAGAGTGTATTGAGGATCGAAAATTTTAACATCATAAAAGCATCACTGCAGCAAAAGAATCCAAATCTCCCATTAGGAAGACCTTGAACATGACAGTTACCAATGGCGTATTAGACATTCATCTCTTCTGGGCTTGAAAGGGGACCTTCAACGTGAGAGTTACCAATGTGCCAAGGTTTGTCCTCAACATTATGAATCCCATCCAAGATTCATGTAAACAGATCACCTCCACTCAATAAGTAGTAGAAAAAGAAAGAAAGAAACAGTAGCAGAAAATGTATAATACTATGTCGATAGAATACCATGACAATGTCAACAACGCATAAGAAAACGGAAATCATTACAGCCGTGGATGGATCACAAATGACAATCGCATAAACATTACAAAAAAGAAGAGAAAACTGTAAGAAACTCTACCTGATACAAGTTGGCAATGCAATGCCATGGCATAGAAATGCAAGCACAACATATATAATAATCAGGATGAGTAGAATAAGTGCAATCCTGCAAGACCACTTGTTGACGTCAGAGAATGTTCTTATTTGAAGCAGAAAAGCTAAAACTTAGATAAAGTACAAACAAAGAACAACTTCTAATAAAACACTAGAGTATCTCCAAGAGAATGTTCTGGCACAAATAGTTGGCAAATTATCAATATAAATAACTTAGGAAAATAACTGCTATACAGCAAGTCATAATTTTATTTGTGAACACAAATACATGACAGATTCATAAGTAATAATAGTTAAACAACAAGAATAAGATTCACAGGAACATTGTAATCTAGCACAAGACAATATAACCGAGTGCCACAGTACACTAATAAACAACTTTTACATATTTAAGAACAGGTCAATAGATACATCTTCGTGCATAATTATCTGTGTTGTGGAGGTTAATCTAAACAACACACTGCAAGACCTGCTCACTCAGGGACATAGTCACATTTTGATCGTCATCATGACCATGCTACCGACAGTAAGCTATCTTGCAAACTTTTTGACACTTGGGAGCCTAAGGAGTGGTAAGATTTTAATCATCTACAATTTTCACTTCACAACGTGCATCCTTATAGATACAGCCAATTCGGGTGTTTCTAATCTGCTTGACATGATTAACAACCTTATCTACATAAATGAGTAGATGCTATGTGCTAAAGGAGGTCGGTAATTAAATTCTATACTCAAAATTTCTATAACATGAAATAATGACAATAAGAATTTTAACCCAAGTGAGTCATGGAAGAATGTTTTGTATAGATCTTTCCACTTTACAGATCAGCTGACGAGAAACTGATTGGTCATCTTGCACAACAATCCACATGAAATTCAATTAGGTGAACTTGCCTACCAAGAGCCAAAATCACTAAGTTGCTACTGGAAGATCAAAAAACTAAAACCATGGATTCATTTAGTAATATAATTATTCCAAATTGGTATTTAATGTGTAACTTTGGTTTTGGAATACATATTATGAAAGTATCTTATGTTTATTTTAGAATAGAATATAGCATACAGTTCAATGCATGAAAAAATGAACTAACAAGAAGTTGAAAAGTGCATATTGCATACGTTAGCTTAACATTTCTCCACCACACAGTATTTCTAAATCGACGTGCTTGTTTCCTAAAGCGAATTGTATTCCCTTGCATGTTTGCAGTCTTGTCAACCAGGAATTCCAATCGATCACCTCTTTCCAGTACTTTATCAATATTCTCTATCATAACATTGCGCACCTATGCCACATCAAGAATCATTAAATTATTCAAATAGATAAGCAGGCAGACTGCACAATAGATACTAACAATTCATGTTAAAAATTATTATATCCTGTCCAAACCAAAGAACTTACTCTAAAAAGTCCTGATTAATGATGATATAGATGAGATTCTGGCAGCATTTCTGAACCATGGAACAGTTAGTTTTCATTTTGTTGCAGGTGTAAACAGCCCACCATTGAGGATAGAACATAAAGAAATAATAGAAAAAAGAGCTCTAGCATAAAGATTGATGTTATCCCATACAACTTACGGTGAAAGCAAGATATTTATTGTATATTTTAGATATGAAGTATAAATGTTACTGTAATGGGTGGGAGAATCTTCTCAACATAATTATATATATAATTGATGAGGGTTTTCTACCAATTCGACACTATTAAATCAGTCAACTATATGTACAGATAAATATCGGCAACAGACTTGCATTAATTGAAATAATATATATGATGCTCAGTTGAATGATAATGTGTTTTTTGACAAATGCAAAAAAAAATAAAAATTGTGAAGCAAAGTACTTTACTGTCCAAGAGAATGTCTTCTATTGGTTTCTTCCCATGTATACACACACATGAAAGGAAGTTAAAAATGTCTTTTAAAAGTATTCATTTAAAAAATCTACCTGACTCATTTCACCCTTGATCCGATTCATCCTATCTGCATTAGGATCACTAGAATAGTAATCAATCTGTTGACTCAAGACCCTAGAGAACTCATCATTCATTCCATAAGCAGGTGCCGTATGACAAGCACGACCATATGTCTTCACAAATCTTCCATGAATGTCCTCAAGAAAAGCAAAAGGAATTCTTCCTACATGGATCATTCATTACATCCACATGTTATTTGTCTTGAAAAAATGTCTTTAATGATGCAATAGGCCAAATAATAAAGCATTTAATCACAGGAAAAGAATAGCAATTTGGTGGGCATTTCTACATAGCCCGTCAATCTTTCTAGTTTAATCAAAAGGAAAATAGAACAAGAATTATGAAATTCATGTGAGTTTATGAGCAGTATGAATCGATAATCTTCTTGACAGAACAACGATTTGATACGCCTTGAAAGCCTGATGACTATTAGCTGTTGTTATAATTAAAATAAACATACAGCTCTTAATATTTACATTTCCTAGGAAAGATCAAAGTGTGATAAACTGAACACAAAAGCAATCCATCATTTACTTAAGGTTGGTAATTTGGCATCAAGGAGAGCACTAGCTAGAATGAAGTAAAAGGCTTTGCCTTTAGTGTTAGGTAAATTTACCATGAAAAGTGAGATAGATATTTACTTAAGATTGGTAATTTGGTATCAAGGAGAGCACTAGCTAGAATGAGGTAACAGGCGCTGCCTTTAGTGTTAGGTAAATTTACCATGAAAAGAGAGACAGATATTTACTTAAGATTGGTAAATTGGTATCGAGGAGAGCACTTGCTAGAATGAGGTAACAAGCACTGCCTTTAGTGTTAGGCAAATTTACAATGAAAAGAGAAAGACAAACAATTCATGGTTCAGTTTCTTGCTCAGAGAGATATGCTTCATAGTGATTGATGAACAACCATAAACTAAGAGATTGAGCTAGTACTCTTTGCTCAGGTTAGCAAATGCTCATCTCAGACTCAACAAGATTAGGTTGTATTTGATGCTATGCCCCTTTGAATGCTCTTAGAGTCCAAACCACCACTTGCATCTTTGGCATTAGACATAAACTTCTGGGCATATCATCTAGATCTGTGTGCTAGGCATCCCAAATCAAGGATGTTTTCTTGTGAGACATCCCTACCAAGCTTTGCTAAATACCAAGTACATACATACAGGAATTCTCTTGCTAACTTGAATGTGTAGAATGATGCACCCACCAACTGCTCGATGCTCCCACATTACTTTCAGTAAAAGTTGAGCATTTGAAGACTGAGTAGGTGTACAAAGATAAAGAAAAAGACCATAAGAAGTTACAAGGATATTTGCTGCATGAATATAAGTAGCTAAGATATCAGAGCATTAGACAATGGGATGTAATACATGCCTACAAGTTCAAAGTAGTAAACGACCGTTTATGGAATCAATTGCTTGACATGTTCTACGATGTCACATAAGTTGAACTTGCATGCTTCACAAGAAAACTGTGATATTGCTCAATTTCATACTAATAGAGTCATGGTTTCCAACCCAATCACGTACAAGGCAATCTTACTTGCCATAACTATTGGGTTTCTATCATATTGGAATTGAATTGACATCTAATAACGATCAAGTATGCTGATGGAAATTAAATTTTACATTCATCTTGATTGCTCGAGCAAGAAATTAGAAGAATTTCATTGAAATACACAACAATTTACAACTTGCAATATCATTAATACAACGGAGGTGGTTAAGTGTTGGTCCATTTCTTAAGAATTTAGAAATATGGAATTACATAAATGATGACTTCTTGAGGAAGAACTAAAGCATTACTCTTTAAAAAAAACAACGTAAGAGTGGAGAAAGTAGTTCACTCATTGAATTTCCATTATAAACAAGGGACAAATTTACACCACGCCATTACTGCATACAAAGCAATAAGCTAGAGAAAAGCAATAAGTGACAGCTAAAGCAAAACGCTTCACAGTGAAAACACCAAAATGCTACTGTCGGGCAAGCATACTGATAAATAAGCTAAATTCAGCATCTTCCTTGTGATGTACGAGTTCAATTCTTAATTATGAATTTACACCCTCCATGGTAATGTGGAATGGTATGGCGAATAATGTCAAAACCACATTTTGTACTACATACAACGACTGGTAAAACGACACGAGAAATAATTTTAGTAAAGAGAAAAAAACGGTTTTTTCTTTATGAGTTTTACTTGTTTCTTTTCTCTTCCAATCGACCCTTTTGGTTGGTGAAAATATGTTTAAACATTTCTTTCTACGATACTCTAATCCAATTTGACAAGGACGAGATCTTCTAAGAGATTAGAACAGTTTGACCCTTTTACTTTCAAGACAGCACAATAAAAACGCCAAAGAATCAATAAGTAAGAATCCACAGCGGGAACCGATGTAAGATAAGAATAGCAGAGTGGGGAAAGAGAGGCCTCACTGCCAGCAGTATCATCGGCGACGCAGAGGACGGTGAGGCCGTCGGTGCACTTGACGTGGAAGATGTAGCGGTCCTGTGAGTAGGAAACGTGTGTGTCCTGTGAACCGGGGATCCGCTCCAGGATCTGCCGCGCCACCGCACTCGCGTTCATCGGCGACGCGCTGAACTCCGCCAGCACCACCGATCCTCGCGCCACCAGAGAGTAGTGGATCGCCATCTAAGAAAACACCCCACGCACTTTCCCCTCCGATCTCTTTCTGGACGGGGTGATCGCCCGGGCCGACTAGTAGTTATGTCAGTATCGCGGTTCGATCCCCAACTACCAACTACGACGTATTTGTAAAATTTTTCTTTCAAATGAAACACGAATCCTAGGACGTTGAGCTTTTGTACCGCCCGTCATAAACGATTTCCGATTTATCGTGATAGTCGGTAGGAAAACTATCTCAGTCATGATTGGCGAAGAGCGGAAGAGTCAAAAGGGAGAAAGAGAAAGTCGATGGGGACCCGATAATGGGAGGGCAGATCCGCAGTCCCATTTTTCTTTCTGTCCCGTTTGTCCCACTTGTCGACGACGGCTAGTGAGTAGTCCGATCGTCGATCGGACACTATCGGCGGCCTCCGGCCGCCGCCCCGAACAAAATTATACCCTGAGGGGTACGGTGAATCTATCGAGATCGCCGCAATTGTGATCTCATCGGATTCACCGTCGAATCCGACGAGATTGTAATTGCAGCGATTCCGACCGATTCACCATTCTTCCAGGATATCATTTGATTCGGGACGACGATCAAAAACCATCGATGATGTCCGATCAGCGATCAAACATCATCCTACTTGATGGAAAAAGTAGGACAGGCAGGACAGGAAAAAAAGTGGGACAGAGGATCCCGTCTCGATCTACCCTCGTCTGGATAACGGGAGGAGTGAGGGCAGATTCTCTGTCCCAAAAAACTCCCTGTCCCGTTTGTCCCATTCCCCGACGACGGTCGGCGAGTCGTCGGATCGTCGATCGGACATCACTGGCGGCCTCGGCCGTTGCCCTGAACAAAACTATACCCTGGGGGTGAACCCGTCGGGATCGCCGCAATTGCGATCTCGTCGGATTCACCGTTGAATCCGACGAGATTACAATTGCAATGATTTCAACCGGTTCACCGTTCTTCTAGGATATCATTTGATTCGGTACAACGATCAAAATTCATCGGTAGTGTTCGATCGGTGATCGGATGACTCGTCAATCGTCGTCGGAGGCGCGGGACAGACGGGACATGGAGTTTTTTGGGACAGAGGATCCGATGGAGGAGCGAGGGTAGATCCTCTGTCCAAACACTCCCTGTCCCGTCAGCCCCGTTTCCCGACGATGGTCGACGAACGGATGACTCGCCAGTCGTCGTGGGGGGCGTGGGACAAACGAGACATTGAGTTTTTTGGACAGAGAATCCGATGGAGGAGCGGACGAAATCATCCTACTTGGCAGATTCGGTGACGTGGCAGGACGATGATGTACGATGCACTGGCGGCGAAATATTCCCATCTTAAGCGGTACCCCATTAAATTTCGCAGAGAATTGAAATTCGATTGAATATTTTTAATTCAAAATATTCAATTAATGGAAACAAATAAAATAAAGAGAGACTTTTCCAATTTTTATATTTAATTAATGTAAATTTCACATTAATAATGTTGTTTTCAAAATATGGAGGAAAAAATCACTTTAATTTTCAACCCTCGGAAATTGTCAACGAGGCGATTCCTGACTGTACGTAGAAGCCATCTCACCATCTCGATCTTCTTCACTCTCAATCTCCACGTTATCGTTCATCAATTTCTCCACCTCGCACGTTCTCCCTCTTCCTCGCATCTCTTCTTTATCCGAAATTCCAGTTTTCACATTGGCAAAATCTTTCCGAAGTCGATTGGTTGATTTGAATCGAAGGAAAGAAATTAAAGATGTCGGGAGGAGCGGAAGAAGAGTTGTTCGTCGGATCGATCGATCAGGGCACCACCAGCACTCGCTTCATCATCTACGATCACAACGCCAAGGTGGTCGCCTCTCACCATATCGAGTTCACTCAATTCTTCCCCCAACCCGGGTATGCGATTCATATTTTTCATGTTTTTTTTGTTGTTGTTGTTTGATTCGATCATGGAGGTGCGAGGGATGGATCGCTGGTTGCATGCAGATGGGCGGAGCACGATCCGATGGAGATCCTGCAGAGCGTGCGCGTGTGCATGGCGAAGGCGCTCGACAAGGCCACGGCCGCCGGCTACAACGTCGACGCCGGCCTCCGAGCCATTGGCCTCACCAACCAGCGGGAGACCACGGTGGTGTGGAGCCGATCCACCGGCCTGCCGCTCTACAACGCAATCGTGTGGATGGACGTGCGCACCACCGCCATCTGTAACCGCCTCATCGCGCAGCTCCCCGGCGGTCGCAACCACTTCGTCCCCTCCTGCGGCCTCCCCATCAGTACCTACTTCAGCGCCTTCAAGCTCCTTTGGCTCATCGAGAACGTGGACGTCGTCGGGGACGCCGTCCGCTCCGGCGACGCCATGTTCGGCACCATCGACACTTGGATGATCTGGAATCTCACCGGCGGCTGCGGCGCCGTCAATCGCGATGAGAAGCCCGTGCTTGGCCTCCACGTCACCGATTGCTGCAACGCCTCCCGGACCATGCTGATGAACCTCCGAACCTTAGAATGGGACAGCGCCACCCTCGAAACCCTGGGCATCTCCCCCAACATCCTCCCCAAAATTATCAGCAACTCGGAGATCGTCGGCATGATCGCCAACGGGTGGCCGACCTCCGGGATCCCCATCGCCGGCTGCCTCGGCGACCAGCACGCCGCGATGCTGGGCCAGCTCTGCCGGAAGGGCGAGGCCAAGAGCACGTACGGCACCGGAGCTTTTATCCTGCTCAACACCGGCGAGGAAATCGTGAACTCCTCTCACGGCCTCCTCACCACGATCTCCTACAAGCTTGGCCCGGAGGCTCCCGCCAATTACGCCCTGGAAGGCTCGATCGCCATCGCCGGCGCGGCCGTTCAGTGGCTGAGGGACGGACTGGGGATCATCCAGACGGCAGCGGAGATCGAGGAGATGGCGGAGATGGTGGAGAATTCGGGAGGCGTCTACTTCGTACCGGCGTTCAACGGGCTGTTCGCACCGTGGTGGCGCGACGACGCGCGCGGGGCGTGCGTGGGGATGACGGCGTTCTCCAGCAAATATCACATAGCACGGGCGGTGCTCGAAAGCATGTGCTTTCAGGTGAACGATGTCCTCTCTTCGATGCAAAAAGATGAATGGGACGCCGGCGAGGTCGAAACTAAGCAGGGCGAATTCTTGCTCCGCGTTGACGGCGGCGCCACCGTTAACAATCTGTTGATGCAAATTCAGGTTCAATATTTCATCTCATCTTCAAGATCTTAAAAAAATCATTTTTTTCTCAATGAATACTAAAATATGTGAATATTATTGGCAATTAAATTGAAGCAGTTCCTGAGTTGAAGAACTAAACAAACTTTAATTACCCTGTTATTTTGCACTTGTTTTGACAGACCTTAAATCTTAATTCTGTGTGGTAGGCTGATCTATTGGGCAGTCCAGTGTCCCGACCTACAGATATCGAAACTTCAGCGCTGGGAGCGGCTTATGCTGCTGGACTAGCTATTGGTGTCTGGACTGAAGAATGGATATTTGCCTCTGAACATGAAGAACATACAATATTTCACCCCGAATTATCAGAAGATTTGAGAAGGAGAAGGACTGAATCCTGGCACAAGGCCGTGTCTAAAACTTTTGATCTGGCTGACTTGTGAACACAGAGCTCACCTAGCTACGTACTTCTGTAAATGATTCATTTACTAGATCTTAAGTCTGAATAAGTATTCGTCAGGATTGTAGTACTAGGTCCATTCCATTTAGTCTTCGTTTCCTCATTGAGCTTTTGATCTAGAATATAAAGGAGTTGGTTTGGTCGTCCAGGCTTTTTAATTCAATTTTCTTTTAATTAATTAGATTGGAAATAAAATTGAATATTTGATCCGTTTTGTTCATTTAATTATTGATTTGTCATACTGTGCTTATAATTCCTCAATGCCAGTGATTGCATTCATTGCTGCAGTGCAGGCGTAGTTATGAACTGTGTCAACATCTACAACAGCGAAACCTTGGTGGGTTATCACATTCATGGTGCCACACTACCATGCTGGCACCATGCAGCCATGTTTGCTAGCTACCTTCAAAAGCAGTATGGTCAGTAGCAATCACCAATGAGCTGCCCAGACATGGTTAGGTTCATGATAGTAACACGCAATGCCACATTTAATTGGTGCAGTCCTAATTGATATCCAACGCAAAGCCACACACACTTGAGAATGAGACAAATCTCTCCCCATCTTAATTTGTCTGATCTCCCTCGGCCTCACTCGACTTCATCTAATCCACTTTACAAATATGGGACCTCGTACGTACGTCCGAGAAAACTGCAGCATTTCCAGCAATGTTGTCCTTCAACAGTAGTTCTACCTATCTACCACTACTACTGACTGACCCACTACTAAACTCCTAGTTATTAAGCTATGTATGCTACTTCAGTTGTGGATTGGAGGTTTTCTCTTTGCAGGAGAGTAGTCCATTCCAGCAATATCTAGCATTTCAGGGTATTTCTGCATCGTTGACGTTGGAGGCTTCGTTTCCGCCGGCGGCGGCGGCAACGAGCTGTAGACATATTGCACTTCCCCTTGCTTGCTGTCGATTAATGCTCCACTCTTCTTCTCCTTACTCATGTCATGGCTCCTCAGACTATCCCCCTGCCATCGACATCCAATTAATACAAACAGCATCAAGCTAGCTATACATTTATAATAGCTAGACTCACATGGAGATGGTGGTGTTTGGAATTCAGTGACTGTTCTTCCATCAATAACCTGATTCCTGAACAAGAGAGAAGAAAATCAAAACTGTTTCAAGTCTGAAATATTTTCATATGATTTTTTTTTTCAAAAATAATATATCTGAAGCTGCATGTACCTTTAGACCTGTTTGGTGAGAGTAACAGGAGAAATAGAACAAGCATGGCTGTTATAAAATACTTCATGGAGGAAAGTGTTTGATGAATTAGAAAGTTGGAAGAGGCTAAAGAAAGTTGAGAGCAGATGAAACTTTCTGACTGACAGAGGCACTATATATAAGCCAAAGCCATGGGAGCTGATCATTTTTTAAAGTCCAAAAGACAAGATCTTCCATAAGAAAAATAATTGAATGACTCAGAATTTTTTTATTTATTCTTTTATCATTGAGTGGAATAACTGTCAGTGATTTAGGAAGGTTGTTCCCCAAAATTGGGATCTTGTTCATGTATATATATATATTTATTTAATATTCAAAATGGCCAATAGGAAGTCAGAGAGGGAGGTAAAAAGCATTTGATAGTTCTCTTGGTCAACTGAACATTTAAAGATGGTTTGCATTCAACTTAATTAGTAACTCATTAAATGCACAATCTCTGGTTGCTAATTTGTTAACTAGCTAGTTAATTAGAAGGATTAGTTGAAAAAGAATTATACGGAAAGATGAAGGCGCCACGTGTAGGGAGACGGTACACGTTGCATGCCTGTGCTTTGGGAGGCATGAAGACATCACGGTGGCGACGTTGTTGGGGTTCGATTGTGGCAGCTCTCCATACGATATATCAATGTTTTTATATTCAAAATAAACCATTTAATCCTAGAACTGGCAATAACCAATTTGTCATTAACATAAATAATCTAGGATCGAAAAATACTTTCAACTCAAATTTTGTCCATATAAAAAACCTCTGTTAAAATAACAGTATTCCACCATGCATCTATTCTAATTCAGTTAAATACCGAAGAAAACACACACACACACAGATGGACTAGATTACACAAGCAAGGTAAGTACTCTTGCTTGAATTAAGCTTTTTTAGCTGATGAAACAAAGCTATTACCTTGCTCATCTTTTGGTCGGCAAGAGGGGGTGAATTGCCCTTGAAAATAAAAATTCTATCTTTTGTTTTTGCATAAACAAAGATGTTATTTAGTTCAAAAAGAAACACAGCATAACATATAAAAACTATAACAGAAATAAAGAAATACTGAAAAGAAAGAGCAACCAAAATTTTACTTCGTTTGCAATTGTGGAGGTTGCTAATCCAAGGCAGAATGTAGCTCGATTCTCTTAAATAAACTCCTTCGGGCGGAGAAGTTTCTTACACAATTAAAGCTCAGAAAAAGAAAGAAAACTAGAAAGACTTTGTTTGCTGTGAATGAATTGAATGAGTAATTTGGATCTGAGCTCTGGGGTCTATTTATAACCCCGGTCAATTCTATCCGAATGCTGATGTGGCACTATAGGGGCGCCCGAGTGGTTGAGGGCGCCTGACACGTGGCTTGTGCGTTATCCGATGCGCAACATTCGCAAACGGCTAGCTGGCAGATAGAATTGGCTCTCGGGCGTCGGTATGCATAGGAGCGCCTGAGTGCAATTAGTTAGCACCTTGTTGACCAATTTTACGACGGGGCTTTTTGGATGATTTTAGGACCTTCCAGAGTTGGGTTCACTCGAACCCTCCTTCGACCTTCTCCTTGAGCGAGTTTCCTCTCGGCTTTTCATCCCTCGGACGTCGCGCGTGTCCTTCTCACTTTACCGGCGTACTCTTTCGTAGACCTTCGCGTCCTTCGGATCCACCTAGCCTGTCGGCTCCCTTCCCGTGTCATCCTTCTTAACCGCTGTATCTTTCACTCGACTTCCTGCGCTACTAATCTCCTACACACTTAGACACGGGGATTAAAAACTAACAAAACTTAACTTGACTCGGTTGACCATATCAAAACCTACCTGGGGTACTTACAATACACCTGTGGAGTCCCCTGGACTCACAATTGATTGCCATATTTTTTTTTTCAGGCTAGAATACTCGGAGTCACCAAGAGAGAGCCCTACTGTTAGCCCCACTTCCCGTCGAATTGACTTCATCTTGATAATGGTATTTACGGATGTTTTATTTACATTATTTTATATTTTGATCGTCATGGATTTTGTATTTTATATTATTTATGTGTCCTGGAGGAGCTTTCAGAGTTTTTGTTAAAATAAAAAATTAAGAGAGCTAAGTGAAAAATACCATGCCAATATAAATATAAATATATTAGTTTAGTTTTCAAAAACCCTAAAATTCCTCTCGTAATCCTTTTCCCTCTTCTTCAATATCTCTCTCTCCCGACGCCACCACGATCACAAACATCTCGCACGCGACTTCTCCTTTTTCATTCCCCCACGGCGATTTCTCCCCTCCTCTGAACGAACCAACATCGCAACCCTAACCGCGCGACACCTCCTCCACGTGAGAAATCGCAGCGGCACGCTGGGAATGGCGCTCCCAGGCCACGACAAATTCCTAGAAGCGCTCCAGCTTTTCAATCGCGACTGGAAAAAAAATAGAAGCATTTGTTGGCTCAAAGACAGTTATCCAGATAAGTAGTCACGCACAGGAGTACTTCTTAAAGGTCCAAAAGAATCGAACTGTTGCTCATGTACCAGTATCACCACCTTGGCCCAAGCATAAATCAGCTCATCCATATCCACAAAAGACATCTAAGAATGGTTAGAGACATTAATATGTTTTGGGGAATTCTTTCACGCGGAGATACTTTGATATTGTATTACTAACCATCGTAGCTCCTCAAATAACTCAACCAAAACCATTTCAGGTTTCATATTTGCATGAACAAGGCTATGTCTTTGAGACCAAGTCATCGTCCTTGCTCAGGAACTCTTGCACTGGTGCACACTTTTCTTCCTAGCCACAATAGTCCCTCTTAATTCTTCTACGCATTGCATCTAATAATAGTTGTCTCTTTTGTTTTTGATTTCTTACTAATAACACAATAGATAATGGTCAATTCAAACCATTATCTTTGTATCCCCTAATTACGCAATAAATGATATCATTAAAACACCTGAGCATTTTCCATCTATTATTTAATACACAGCTGACATTATTAAAAGTATTAATTGGGATCTTAATGATTGGTCGCCACCTAATATCTCGGTTGGCAAGGGTAATACTGCTCCCATGGAGTGTCCGTCTCATCCCGAATCGGGAGAACTTAACCTCCCCGTCAGTCCAACCAACTTACTTGAAGCATGTCCGACTTCTTGATTGGGAAAGAATCCTAGTCGGAAGCATCATATCCTCAAAGGAAGGCTAAACATTCCCGATCGGGAGAACATCCCGATCGGGAAATGATTTTCGATCGAAAAATATGCCTTCTAATCAACGTGATGACATAGGACATATTTTTTAATTAAACATGTGCATTAATTATGATAAAAAATAATGAGAATATAAGTATATTGATTTTATTATGATAGGTAATTTTATTAAATTATAATAGTTATATTAATTTTATTTTGTAAAAATTAATTAAAAATTAAATATTTTTTTAAAAAATAGTAAATGCCTTTATTTACGCCTTTATTTGACCTTGCAAATTATAGTGATCATTTATTAATATACGGGCAGGACTAATGCGTGAATGTTAAATCTTTCCATTTAAGGTCCTTACATTTGTTAAACAATTCAGAAGCAAAAAAATAATTTAGGAGATTTTCATTTTAATTTATAAATGTTAAATATCTATGTATCTATGTATATATACAATTCATTAGCTTTCCCAAAACATTTTTTTTAAAATTTCAGCCTGCCTGTTACATGCATATATATACCTAATTTTGAAATTTCATTTACACCATGTTTTGAAACCTTTTAAGTAAGGAATTGATCCTAGAATTAAATTTCAATTCTCATGTTTAGAATGAATTGTAAAAACAGAATTGAATTCAATTCAATTATTATACTTTTAAGATTTTATCTGCGAAGATCGAGCCGGAGCAATTTGATTTGTTTTGTGAGGGGATGATTTGATAATTTAATTTGTTCAAGTGAATTTCTTTCACAAATAAGAAATGTTTAGGTTGATTTATTTTGAGGGGTTTGAAAGGAATTGAAATTCAATTTCTTATTAATTCCTTCCTGAAAATTACTATTAAATGATGAAATTAAATTTTAATTCAGAATTTTAATTCTTTCCTTTCCAAGCATATGTTAGTTATCACACAAAAAAAAATAAAAATAACGTAAAATTGATTATAAAAGTACTGGCAAACTCGATCCGAAGTAAAATTTATCAATTCAATTCCCATCATTTTCATCAATCATGTTTCCTCTTCTCCGACTAATTCTTTTTCTTCTTCTTTCCTTGCTCTGTTTTTCTCATGACTGCGACGCACAGGTTCCAGTCTTTGCATGCGACGTGGGTGCCAACCCATCCTTGGCGACTTTACCATTCTGCAACGCCGCCCTCGATCCTTCCTCTCGCGCCAAGGACCTGGTGAGCCGCCTCACTCTGGCGGAAAAAATCGGTTTCTTGGGCGACAAATCCGTCGGCACGCCCCGCCTCGGCATCCCCGGCTACAACTGGTGGAACGAGGCGCTGCACGGCGTGTCCTTTGTCGGCACCGGCACGCACTTCTCGGCCTTAGTCCCCGGCGCCACCAGCTTCCCCCAAGTCCTCCTCACCGCCGCCTCATTCAACATCTCTCTGTTCGAATTAATTGGCGAAGTGGTATCGACAGAGGCGAGAGCCATGCACAACGTGGGCCACGCGGGGCTCACCTTCTGGAGTCCCAACATCAACATCTTCAGAGACCCGCGGTGGGGAAGAGGGCAGGAGACGCCCGGCGAGGATCCCATCCTCACCAGCAAGTACGCCGTGGCCTTCGTCGCCGGCTTGCAGCGCAACCGGCAAGACCCTCGGAAGCTCAAGGTCGCAGCTTGCTGCAAGCACTACACAGCCTATGACATAGACAACTGGAAAGGGGTCTTGCGCTTCTCCTTCAATGCTATAGTACGTACTTCGTTGCATGTAAATTTTGTACCTTAAATAGCATAGTTGTATATATGATATGGATGCGATGATGAATTAGGTGACGGATCAAGATATGGCAGACACGTTCCAGCCGCCATTCAAGTACTGTGTGACCAAAGGTGCGGCAGCCTGTGCCATGTGCTCCTACAACCAAGTCAACGGCAAAGCAGCCTGCGCTGACCCGGGACTTCTCGGCGGAGTCATCCGACGACAATGGAACCTTAATGGGCAAGTGAAAATCTTTAATTAATTATAATTTAAACATGATCGATCGATCGATCTCTTCTACTTGATTGCAGTTATATTGTTTCCGATTGCGACGCGGTGGGTGTTCTCTACAACGCTCAACGTTATACAAAAACACCAGAGGACGCAGTTGCTCTCTCCTTTAAATCAGGACTTGATCTTAGCTGTGGATCTTTCGTGCCCGAACACGCTCAAAATGCTGTCGCACAAGGTAAGTTGTTGGAGACTGATGTGGACAAGGCCATCACCAACAGTTTGACGGTGCTGATGAGGCTCGGGTTCTTCGACGGCGATCCCCGGAAGGTGGGGCCATACGGCGGCCTCGGACCCAAAGACGTCTGCACGCCATGGAACAAGAAGTTGGCTCTCGAAGCCGCTCGCCAAGGCATCGTCCTCCTCAAGAACCAGGACAACATACTACCCCTGAGGCCAGGGTCCTTCTCCATGGCCGTGATTGGCCCAAATGCTAACGCCACGGTAACAATGCTCGGCACTTACAATGGCATTCCATGCCATTACGTGAGCCCTCTTGATGGGCTATCGGCCACTGTCAAGACCATCTTCGCACCAGGGTGCGATTATGTGACCTGCAACGCCACGTTTTTTCACTTAGAGCCGGCAAAGGCTGCCGCCGCCCAGGCCGACGTTACGGTCCTCGTCGTCGGAACCGACTACACTGTAGAAGCCGAGGGATTGGACCGTGAGACCTTAATGTTTCCAGGATTACAAGGGCCACTTATAGACGAGGTGACAGCAGCGTCCAAGGGTCCCGTGATCCTCGTCATAATGTCCGGCGGCCCCTTTGATATCAGCGCACAGGTGGCCAATCCGAAGATCAAAGGTATTCTCTGGATAGGCATACCTGGTCAGTCTGGAGGACAGGCCCTAGCAGATGTAATCTTCGGTCGATACAACCCTAGCGGCAAGTCGCCATTCACATGGTACCATGAGAGCTTCGTGCAGAACGTTCCCATGACGGACATGCGCATGAGGCCAGATCCAGCTACAGGATACCCTGGTCGAACTTTCCGTTTCTACACCGGAAGGCCGATTTACAAGTTCGGTCATGGGCTCAGCTATACTAAGTTTACCCACCTCCAAGTTCAAGCTAGCCCCTCAAACTCTGTCCCTCGCCCTCGGAGAAGAGCACCCATGTTATTCGGGAAATTGCAAGTCGATCAGCCTTGCCTCCGCCACTAAGCGTTGCACGGAGATGAGCTTCGACGTTCAGTTGCAAGTTCACAACTCCGGCGGCATGGCCGGGAGCCACACGGTGCTGCTCTTCAACAGGCCGCCGCGTCTGCACAATGCGCCCAAGGAGCAGTTGGTGGCGTTCGAGAAGATCTTCTTGGAGGCTGGTCAAAAGAGCAGTGTCGGGTTCAGTTTGGATGTGTGCAAGGACTTGAGTGTGGCGGACGAGCAGGGGAACTGGAGGGTGCCCTTGGGGTCGCATGTCCTGAGCGTGGTGACTTGGAGCATACATTTACGTTGACCGTGTAAGCCAACGTAACAGTCAAGCTTAATTAATTATCTGTATTTCTCATTAATAATTCAATGAATGATTCAAAATGTTAACGACTAAAAATCCTCTTAATTTGATTGAATTTTGTTTACAAAGTAATAATTAATTGATAATTAATTTTTTCTGCCGCGGCCGTCCTTCTTGCATAACTGATTAATTAAAATTAATTACAACATTATCCATTAATCCTGTAATTAATTAAGTCAATGATTTATTAATTATGAATTTTTCATCACTCCTTCCGCTCGCATATTCGCAAGTCAATATTTCCATCCGATTATAACGGATCATATACATGTATCTATCTTTATCTTTGTTATAATAATCTTTCATTTATTATGATACATTATCCATTTAAATTAAAGCGATTGCATGTATCTTTCTTATGTAATTGTATTCATTTTGTTATGCTATTGGTCTTCGTTAAATATATCTTTATATTCATTATATTAGAATACATGCATTCATTTTGCTTTAATACATGATTCCATTAAAGTACCATTAAATGTATCTTTATCCTTATTATAATAATTATATTCATTTTGTTATAGTACACGTCTCCATTACATGTTATCTTTATCTTTATCTTTATATATGATAATAAATATCTTTATCTTTATCTTGATAAAAAAAATTAATCCACAAATAAATACTTTCTTAAAATATATTAAATGTCTTTATTTACACTGAGGAAAATATGCACACTATACGTATACCAAAAGAAGGGCGTTTTAATACATATTATGGATAATGTAAGTTCTGTCGAAATATTTATGGACAAAATAGCAATTTAGGAGATTTTAATTTTAATTAATAGCTGCCTAATTTATATATGTAAATATAATCCACTGGAGTCCAAAAAACATTTTGTTTTCTATTTTCAGCCGATGTGGATTTTAATTTTGGAAATTCCTTCGGTTATTACCAAATAAATGACCTAAATTTTACTATAAAAGCACTAGAAACGAAGTCAATTCATCGTTACCATTTCCATTGACCATGTCTCTTCTTCTTCTACTCCTCCTCTCGCTCCTCTGTTTTTTTCATGACTGCGATGCACAAGCTCCAGTCTTTGCCTGCGACGTGGTTGCCGACTCATCCTTGGCGGCTTTCCCATTCTGCAACGCCACCCTGGATCCTCTCTTTCGCGCGCAGGATCTGGTGAGCCGCCTCAGTCTTCAGGAAAAGATCACTTTCTTGGGCGACAAAACCGTCGAAGTGCCGCACCTCGGCATCCCCGCCTACAACTGGTGGAGCGAGGCGCTGCACGGCGTGTCCTACATCGGCGGCGGCTCGCGCTTCTCGGCCTTAGTCCCCGGCGCCACCAGCTTCCCCCAAGTCCTCGTCACCGCCGCCTCCTTCAACGTCTCTCTGTTCGAATTAATTGGCGAAGTGGTATCGACAGAGGCCAGAGCCATGAACAATGTGGGGCACGCGGGGCTCACCTTCTGGAGTCCCAACATCAACATCTTCAGAGACCCGAGGTGGGGAAGAGGGCAGGAGACGCCCGGCGAGGATCCCATCCTCACCAGCAAGTACGCCGTGGCATTCGTCACCGGCTTGCAGCGCAACCGAGAAGATCCTCAGAAGCTCAAGGTCGCAGCTTGCTGCAAGCACTACACGGCTTACGACGTAGACGAGTGGAAAGGGGTCTCGCGCTTAACCTTCGATGCTATGGTACGTTACGTATTTCCTTAGATGTCAATTCCTTCCCTTAAAATACTCGGGCGAGATCTTACGACATGGATGCGACGATGAATCAGGTGACGGATCAAGATATGGCGGACACGTACCAGCCGCCATTCAAGTACTGTGTGACCAAAGGTGCGGCAGCCTGTGCCATGTGCTCCTACAACAAAGTCAACGGCAAACCCACCTGCGCTGACCCGGACCTTCTCTCCGGAGTCATCCGAGGACAATGGAACCTTAATGGGCAAGTCAATTGATCGATCACCTCTCATTCTCATTTCTTGAGTTTGAAAGAGTCGAATCTTTAATTAATATGACGTCCTCTTCTACTTGATTGATTGCAGTTATATTGTTTCCGATTGCGACTCGGTGGATGTTATATACAACAAACAACATTATACAGCATCTCCAGAGGACGCAGTTGCTATCACCCTTAAGTCAGGACTTGATCTGAATTGTGGATCTTTCGTGGCCCAACACGCTCAAAATGCGATCGTAGAAGGCAAACTTTCGGAGACCGATGTGGACAAGGCCATCACCAACGGTTTCACGGTGCTGATGAGGCTCGGGTTCTTCGACGGCGATCCTCGGAATGCCGGCCCATACGCCGGCCTCGGACCCAACGACGTCTGCACGCCAGAGAACAAGCAGTTGGCTCTCGAAGCCGCTCGCCAAGGCATCGTCCTCCTCAAGAACCAGGATAACGTACTACCCCTGAAGCCAGGGTCCATCTCTATTGCCCTGATCGGCCCAAATGCTAACGCCACCTTAGCCATGCTCGGCAATTACAATGGCATTCCGTGCCATTATGTAAGCCCTCTCGATGGGCTATCGGGCCATGCCAAGACCATTTACGTACCAGGGTGCGCTGATGTGATCTGCAAAGACACGAGCCTTGACTTGGAGACAGCAAAGTCTGCCGCCGTCCACGCCGACGTTACTGTCCTCGTCGTCGGCACTGACCTCAGTGTAGAAGCCGAGAGTTTGGACCGTCAAACCTTACTTTTTCCAGGATTACAAGGGCAACTCATAGACGAGGTGGCAGCCGTATCGAAGGGCCCCGTGATCCTCGTCATGATGTCCGGAGGTCCCTTTGATATCAGCGCACAGGTGGCCAATCCCAAGATCAAAGGTATTCTCTGGATAGGCATACCTGGTCAGTCTGGAGGACAGGCCCTGGCAGATGTAATCTACGGTCGATACAATCCTGGTAAGTATATATACACACACACACAAATTAACATTTTGTTCTTAATTTCAGATGCTGAAAGCCCAAGCCTAACTCTATACTCTTTCCACGTACGTTCTCAGGTGGTAAGTCGCCATTCACATGGTACCATGAGAGCTTCGTGCAGAACATTCCCATGACGGACATGCGCATGAGGCCAGATCCAGCTACAGGATACCCTGGTCGAACTTTCCGTTTCTACACCGGAGAACCACTTTACAAGTTCGGTTACGGGCTCAGTTACACTAACTTTACCAATCTCCAAGTTCAAGCCCCTCAAACACTCTCCCTCGCCCTCGGAGAAGATCATCCGTGCCATTCGGGACATTGCAAGTCGATCAGTCTCGCCTCCGCTACTAAACGTTGCACGGAGATGAGCTTCGACGTGCGGTTACAAATGCACAACTCTGGCGGCATGGCCGGGAGCCACACGGTGCTGCTCTTCAACAAGCCGCCGCGCCTGCACAATGCGCCCAAGGAGCAGTTGGTGGCGTTCGAGAAGATCTTCTTGGAGCCTGGTCAAAAGAGCAGCGTCGTGTTCAGTTTGGATGTGTGTAAGGACTTGAGCGTGGCGGATGAGAAGGGGAACTGGAGGCTGCCCTTGGGGTCCCACGTACTGAGTGTTGGTGACTTGAAGCATACGTTTACGTTGACCGTGTAAGCTAGCCAACGAGTCAAGCTTAACTACCTGTATTTCTCACTAATTCTATGAATAAAAATCCTGTTTATTTGTGTGAAGTCCTTTCAGAGATTAATCCTGTGCCTTCATTAACCATTGAAATAATTTTGACCCATACTGCACTACTTTCGCGAGATGTTGAAGTATTTTGAATACAACATAAAAAGAAAATCCAGAGTATAAAAATATTGTATAAAGATAGAAATTTGACATTTACAAATAACTACTATATGTAAATACAAATTATATATCATGGGAGCTGATCAGCAACCCGGATCTAAACAAGACATGATGATTGATGAGTTCCAGTGTATAATATAATTCCATCTTTGTTTTTTCTCTGTTTCTTGCTGTTCTATATAGTTATAGATCATCTCCGATTCTTAGCCATATATGTCACTGTTCTATTTTACCAATCCAAACACCCACTTCTCATCTCGAACAGTGAAATTGTATCATCGTCGACTACAACTCATCGGACCAATCGCTGAGGTCGCTGTCACAGAACAGGGCTTCCACCACATTGTCGATGAGGGAGTCGACAAAGCTGTTGCATCCCAGCGTGATCATCTGCCCGATTCTTGTTCGAGCACTGGAGATCCTGGCGAGGGAGGCGGCGCAGGCGACGACCGCCACGCACACCGCGCCCCCCTCTGCTATCTGTTGCAAGTCCAGCTTCTTGAAGATGGAGTTTCCGGTCACCACCTCCACCGACACCGCCGCAGCAAACGCAACCTACCAAAGTCCAAGATTTCGTTCGCTCTTCTTGTTCGAAGATCATTTGATAAATATGATACGAAAAGGGGGGAACAGGGCACAAACCATGGCGAGGCGACCGGAGATGATCTCGAACTGCTGGCTCTTGCGCGAGCTCTCGACGTACTCGACGAGGGAGGCGAAGAAAGGAGACGGGTCTGTCTCCACCCTCCTCATCACTCCGCCGTCACGCACCATGTACGACCGCAGCGTGCATAGCCTGGGCTGGAGCATGATCTTGCCGCCCTCAGCTGGCGGCTCCGGCAATCGGACTCTCGTCTGCATCGCCGGATCCTTGTTCGACGGAAGTAGAAGCTGCTGCTGCTGCCTCAGCTCGCACACGATCGCCCTTGAAACTGTGGCGGTGGCCATCAGAAGCGATGGAAGTGAAGGCGAAGAGCGTGGAAGAAATTATTAGTTAAGTCGCTGGAGTCGATGCGGTCACTCGCGTGAGATAACCTTCCACCACAGGCAAGCACCACTGCCGTCGAAGTGGACAGGTGGAGGGATGCGATGAGAGAGGGTGGAGAAGTTTCGAAATGGAAGGTGATGGGAACGCAGATTCCATTCTGTTGTCGTGTAGAACCCCACGTTGACATCGCCAGATTCATTAGAAGAAAAGGTGGGAGTCTGAATTCGTCCTGGTTCTTCTCCAACACGCAACCGTTGCTGTGACCTGATAAGACACACTTACCGTGAGATCCTAATCGGACGGTTAAAATTTAAGGGCAATTTCTCTGATGGAATCTTGTCTCTTGGATTGTAAAATGTGACGTTGCATCGTTTAAATACCCAATTTAACTTTTATTGCGTGCATGGAAATTGCATAATAAGTGTCATTTAGGCACCCCTTCAACAAAAAAAAAACAAAAAAGAAAAAGAAAAACACTTTTAGCCAAGCAAACTTTAATAAAAATACAATATTAAATATTTAAATATTAAATCAAATTTTAATTTGTATCATTAAAATTTGATTACTTAACAGGTACGCAGAACACTGAGACTAATCCACCTCCAGACTAATGAAATTTTTTCATGTTGACTCAGCCGCCCAAATTGACTTGCAGCACAGCTGCTGCCTTCTCAATCTATATAAGCACTCTTCTTTTCCGCTTCCACTTCATCCGTTGCTTCCAATCACTGTTCTTCTGTCACTGACCTTTTAGTGTATATCCCCGGCGACAAAATGGTTTCCGGTTCCTACACCGTCGAGGTCGCTCTCAACGTCTCAGCCGCAAGGCTTTGGAAAGGAGCGATCGAGGAGACCCATATCTTGTACCCTAAGCTCTTGCCTGACTTTTTTTCCAAAGTCGAGCGTATTGGAGAGGGTGTCGGAGCTATTAACGTTTTCTACTTCGCTCCGGGTATGAACTTTAAAGATTTTTTCTCTACTACTTGATACGGTAGATTTTCATGCTAATGAGTTCTTTTTGTTTTCTCAACAGCGGCAAATCTGCCTCCGGGAAGCCTCAACAAGAACAAGATAGAAGTGCTCGATGAAGCCACATTCACTTTTAAGATTTCATCCATCGAAGGAGGAGGGCTCCTTGGCGTGCTTGTTAAATCATTTACCTATGAGTCTGTCTTCGTGCCATCCGGTGCTGACAGTTGCGTTGCAAAGCTCAAGTTTAAGTATGAAACAATTGGAGACAAAGATCTCAGTGAAGAAGAACTAAAAGCCAACAGAGATAAATCCATCGGAGTACTCAAGGCCGTCGAAGGATATCTACTTGCCAATCCTGATGCCTACGCTTAAATTCATACACATATTGCTCATCCAACCTTTGCAATTTCCTTTTCAACTTTGCTATCTGACGAACGAACCACTGGGAATCAACTTTGATAAATGTGATGAATAAATGGATTAATTATAGTTATCTAGATTGCATTAATAAATGCTATTTGCTGTTTTTGTCACTTGCTCTGTTATCTTTTGAGGAAAAATAATATGAACATCTGTACATGCATCAATTATGATAGTAGTCCAGTTTCAAATTCATACTAAAGTGAGAGTCAGTGATCTCTCAGAATTTTATGACTATCAAATTAGAGATGCTGAACAAAACCAAAACAAAATAGAAGAAGAATTCTGTCTATCAAAGCAGATACTGAAATGATAAATGCTCTCTGTATGTTTGCTTAACTGAATCTGAAACACAGTAAGCCAAGCCATTTCTTACAAGTGGATCCAACGTAGATGTACCAACTGGCTTCACTGAATTAAATTATTTTCAGATGATCGAATTCTGTAAAGAAGAAGAAAAAAAACATTAATTATAAACTAAAATCCCAGGACAAGCTGACACTTGTCTTAGCTCCAATTCTGCATGTCATAGATAACAGCTTACTAGCTGAAACAAGCAATAATGATTCTTTAGATTGCTAGTAAAAGTTGCTGCAATCTTCAGCTAAGTAGTCGAGTGTTGATATATGTGAATGGAAAAGAGGGGGAGAGGGAGAGATTTTATTATGAATGAGATTTTAATCGTATATTGAGATTTTCACAGTATGTTGGTTACTTTATATTGATTCATAGGTATTAATGTTATGAACAAATAGATGGGGAGAGATCCTCTTTCATATATAAATCTGTTATGGTGCAATCCAGGATTTGAATTGTACTAAATCAAATTGACTTGTGTACGAACATAACCTGTATGCATTAAATATTGGATTGGTCTGGAAAAAATTTATCCAAGTAAATGAATCAATAATTTGACACCCAAAACATTAATAGAGAATCAATAACTATTGATTTGATATGGTTGAAGGTTATTCGTCCATACAATGGACTAGATGCATGAATTTTACAAAAGGTAAAAGTCATCATCTTGACAGCTCCTTCACGACTGTGCCACACCATTGGAGATGCTAGGCAAGATAATAATTATCCTGTGGACTATTGAATTCGTTGATTTATGCACAAATACAAGAAATAATTTTTTAAAATGTGTTGATTCAGAAGAATATATTGAAATAGGAAAATAAACAACATTGTTGGAAAATATTAGTAATCTAAAAACTTTTCTTAATATCAACTAAATAAATGTTTAAATAGATACAAAATCCTAAGACTAAAAGAAACAAAATAAATCCTAATGAGCCGGAAAACAAACGAATCCATGGTTGGAGATTGAAGTTCTTCAAGTACTCTGTCCTTTGAAGGTTGGAAACCAAGACGATAATGTGGAAGCAAGCTAAAGCCGGTGAGGAAGTGTTGATGATGCGATTGGTGTTGGAAGCATGTGTCGAGGTCAGTCAAGCTTAGTGGTGGCTTTGAGAGCAAGCAGAAATTGAGAACACGCGGGATCTTCTCCATAAATCATGAATTCTTTGTTAGAAATGTGAATGGAAAAAAGTGGAGAGGAAGAAGGTGGTTTCATTGTGAATAAGATTTTAGTCCCACATTCAAAATCTCATGACAAATTTATTGGTTTAAATTGTTGCATATGCATTGATGATGTGAACAAATATATGAGGAGAGACTTTTTCACGTGTGGGTGTGCCAGGGAGGGTGCAAATCCAAGACTCAAATTATACTGAATTAAGTTGATTTAAGCACGACTTGACTTGTTTGTGTTGAATGTCGAATTGGTCAGGACTAAATTTACTCATTTGAATGATTAAATGTTTTGCTGTTGCTCAAATGTAAAATAGATGAATTAATTGTAATGGCATTGAATAGCCTGCATTTACTACAGCCAAGGCTAAGCTCCTTTATAATGAGGAGGTCATTAGCAGATCAAAAGGAGAGAACTCAAAGTAGATACTCAAGCAAAAGCCGTCCACCTTCATTCCCTTTTGCCTCTCTGCTGTGCACCAGCTCGGCAGATTCACTTATGATAGCAGTCTAGTACTTCCTCGGTTCACCGTGATCCACTAGTGCTTGGTTACGATCACAATCTATCGTTATATCCTGGGAAACAGATGATCCAAGAGAACATCAAAGCACCGGAAGTGGGGCGAATCTATTTTAAGGGAGTGGGATGAATTTGTTTTAAGGAAATTGCGTTGAATGCGAGCCTTAACGTCTCAGTCTTCGACCAATCGGGAATCTTTCCTGACTTGGCACATTCATTTCTCAACTCGGTGATTCTAGTGACTTACGTACCAATCCGTCATCCACTCAGGAGATTCATTGTTCACTAGGAAGCTCTCTGTTCTCGTCGGCGGCTTTCATCCCTACTTGGCATCCTCTTAGGAGTAGTTGGAGACGCTCCTTTCCGACTAGGCGTTCCACTCGGGAGCATTCGGATTCCACTCGGAATTCACTTTGGGAGAACTCGGCATCCACTCAATATCCATTCAGGAGCACTCGAAATCCACTCGGGACAACTCATCCCGATCGGGCTGCTTTTGGCAGTCAAGTGGCTTTGTACTTGGCAACTCGGACAAGTCGCTAATAGGGCAGTCGGGTGACATCCTGGCTCAGACTTAAAACTCCGTTCTAACCGTTGGAAGCTTGGCAGAACCAACCCCGCTGGCAACTTGAGATTATCTGCTCAGGTCATCTCGATAGATAAGTTGAAATTGATTTTGTATAATTTCAATTCCGAAAAAAT
This sequence comes from Boesenbergia rotunda, assembly GCA_024364735.1. Classification (NCBI taxonomy): domain Eukaryota; kingdom Viridiplantae; phylum Streptophyta; class Magnoliopsida; order Zingiberales; family Zingiberaceae; genus Boesenbergia; species Boesenbergia rotunda. Next base: position 588,417 of record JAGFNQ010007818.1, on the reverse strand, counting down.
TCTCCATTATCTCCAGAAGATTGTCTAACAATCTTGAAACAAATTCTGTTTTGTTTAGATGACCACAAAAAGGGTTGATGTGCAATAGACTCAACACGTGATGCCCCCCTCTGCCCTAATTGAAAATTTTCCAATCCACCACGGGGAAAGGCCAGAGAAGTTCACTAAGTTAAACTTTAAGAGGTGATAATAGAAGATGCTCTTCTACTTGATCATACTCAATCTTGCTCGACTATTGACCAAGGACCTGTTTGGGGATCGGATGCCGGATAGATGGGCGGGGGTGAATAGCTCATCACCCTCAGTTCTTTGGTTCTCTTCTTGTTACACATGTTAGTGTGCAAGCGGAATAACAATTAAACTAAAACTAACACAAATTAGAAGATAAACCAATTTATGTGGTTTGAAGATGGTGCTTCCACTCCACGGCTATTTGTAAATACCTGGGATAACGACTAGTCATCTTACCGCTATACCATAGCTCCGAGAGCAATTCAAAATAGGCATGAACAAAAGGTGGAACCGCCACCTTAGCGGCCCCTGGTCCTTGCCCCACGGGTGTCCAGAGGGAGGTAAATCACGGTTTACTGGTCGGGTAAGGTGCCTGGGGCTGAGAGAATTTAAGCCAGCAGACCAGGTTTTTACCCCGTGTGCGACTGACGACTCTTGAACCTGACACCTCCGGAACAAACGGCCAGACGCCTTACCAACCGAGCCAGCCTTCTATAAGAGGAGGTCATGACATTGAGTGCTAGATTGCAACCATGATTTCTCCATTTTACGAAACTATGTCAAATGCATGTCTCAAAGTTTTCCTTAACCAACTCGACGACTTGCTCGGGAGCACTCAGCAGCTCAGCCGACTTCGAAACTCGACTGACTGATCAACCCAGTAGACTGCATCTCGATCTTATAAAGCAGCTCAGTCATCCCAGGTATAGCACATCGTTCCTTAATCGATAGCTTGAGATCATTAATTCAGGTTATCTTGACAGATAAATCTAAAATTGAAATTCTGTAATTTTCAGTTCAGTAAATTCCCATTAGATCTCTGGCAAAGATTGCCCGACAGATTGTAATCGGTGATACTTAAAGGCTAATTTGGTATATAAAACTCTTGTCAATGTAAATTCCTAGGGAAGACTCTACTGTACATCATGTTTCTTTATATTATATGAGATTATTGATTCGAATCCGTGACATATAGATCATAATAATTTTGCTATTGTCGACTTACCTTCCATTGGTAAAGCTTTATAATTTAATTCAGTCAAAATTATAAAAATATCACTAAAATATATTGATTTAATCCAAAGTAGATTTGGATGGGATAAGCGGGTCCGGTTATTAACACGAGCGAACTAACGCAAAACAAATCATATAAACTAATTAATGTAATCAAATTGTGAGAAAAAAATATTTTTCCAGTACCTTTTTTTATAAATAAAAAATCAAGAATTTATATTGATATTTTATACGGAATTTGTTTCATTCCTTGCTAAGAATTCTCTTCCAATTCTTTTCTAGAACCAAAACCGATGCTTCACCTGGTTAAATATTCTACAAGCAGATGTTCTAGAAATTTTTCTATACGCGTCACTCTTTTTTCTGATTCTTCTCGAATTACAAGTTTCCAACAGCAGTCAACCTCCATAAATTATTTATTCTCGAACCAAAGAAATAACTTAAATTTTATTTTCTACAGCCAGCAAACGTTGAATGACCAAAGGCTTAATTTTCTCCCTCAGCCACACCACATTCATACTTAACAGTTGCATAAATTCCATCGTTATGGAACCATCTTTATGACCAAAGGCTTAATCGGACTCCGGCAATCGGACTCTCGTCTCAGCTCGCACACGATCTTGCCACCTCAGCTCGCACACGATCGCCCTTGCGTCTGTGGCGGTGGCCATCGGAAGTGATGGAAGTGAGGGCGAAGAGCGAGGAAGAAATTATTAGTCAAGTCGCTGGAGGCGATGCGGTCACTCGCCTGGTATACAGGAGGACAGGCCTGATTACCAACACCTCATAATCTTGTTTTGTTTTTAAAAAAGAATAATAATAGCAATCTAAAAAGAATTTAACACCAAAATTTAAGGCAACAAAATAAAAGAAAAAAGAAGACAAGTATTACTATGTCTCAATCTGACAACAATACCAAAATATCTCTTATTAATGCACTCTAGACAATTCATCCATTTATTTCTCACAATTACAGATAAACTTAGATAGCAAGGTTGAAAAACAAGATGCCACGGATGGATGACTGATATGTATATATCAAATCTATATTTATGCATAGACATCAGGATTGGCAATTAGATATGCTTCGACGGCCTTGAGTACCGCGATGGATCCATCTCTGTTGGGTTTTAGTTCTTCTTCACTGAGATCTTTGTCCCCAATTGTTTCATACTCAAACTTGATCTTCGCAACGCAACTATCAGCACTGGTTGGAACGAAGACGGACTCGTAGGTAAGTGATTTAACAAGCACGCCAAGGAGCCCTCCTTCGACTGCTGAATTCTTAAAAGTGAATGTGGCTTCATCGAGCACTTCTATCTTGTTCTTGTTAAGGCTACCCGGTGGCAGATTTAAGGCTGTCGAGTAAGCAAAAGAATTCATTAACATGTAAATTCTATCATATATATCAAGTAGCTAGTTCAGCAAAAATCTTTAAAGTTCATACCCGGACCGAAGTAGAAAGCGTTAATAGCTCCAACTCCCTCTCCAATACGCTCGGCTTTGGAAAAAAAGTCAGGCATGAGCTTGGGGTACAAGATATGAGGCTCAATTACTGCTCCTTTCCATAGCCTCGCGGCTGAGACATTGAGAGCGACCTCGTCGGTGCAGGAACCGAAAACCATTTTGTCGCCGGGGATAAACACTAGCTAAAAGGTCACTGAGAAGAGCTGAAATTGGCAGTGGTGGATGAAGCACAAGTAGATGAAAAGACTGCTTATATAGATAGAGCTGTGGTGCCGGGTCAATTTGGGCGTCTGAGTCAACAAGTAGAAATTTCATTAGTCTGGAGGTGTGTTACCTGTTAAGTAATCCATCGTTTTAATTAATTATTGACCGCTGCTTTCAAATTTCGTCACTGTTTGAAGAGTTCAAAAGAGTCAAATTTCACTTTTCTTTTTTGAAGTTTTCTCCGCTAAATGTTGAATATTGGTGCTCTGATAAAGAAAGATAGGCCGTTCATATAAACTAGTCTAATAGATTAATGGGCAATGCCTTATCCTCTACGTCATTCATCAACCAAAAATTTTCTTCATTAAATGCACAACACCAACGAACACAATAATTCTGAATTACTGGTTAACCCAGGTATCCCTAGTACGATTCATAATTATAATACATTTTATAAAAAAAATTTTTCCAAATGAAACGTGAACCTGGGACGTTGGACTTCTAGATTATCTACCGCGAGCGCTTTCCGATTTATCCTGATGACCGATAAGAACTTTTCATGGGATCGAATTGATCATCTCAAGTTCAATTTGTCTGTTTTTTAGTCAACATTTTTTTTCACAATAATTCTGAATTAAATAACTCTGCTTATTTACCATAGGATTCTCTTATGGAATTATTCTTAATCAATAAATAAATATTAATGAACGGTCCAGGATAGTTCGATTTGTTCTTTTTCTTATCTAAAAATTCTACTAATGAAACAGATCTATCTCCAGCATGATAAAATATTTAAGAGAATAAATAAAAAAATTAAATTTAAATTTTAATATGAATGAATATTCTAGCCGGGAGCTGTCTACCTTCTACTTCTACCATTTCAAAGTCGACGCCCAAATTGACCCGCAGATCAATCGATGCCTACGAGATCTATATAAACAATCGACTCTTCCACTTCTTCCTCACCCACTACTGCTGCTAATCATACATAGCTCTCTCGTCACTAACGTTAATTTCAGTTCATATCCTCGGCGACGAAATGGTTTTCGGTTCCTGCAGCGACGAGGTCGCTCTCAATGTCTCAGCCCCGAGGCTCTGGCAAGGAGCAGTAGTTGAGCCCCATATCTTGTACCCCAAGCTCATGCCTGACTTTTTTTCCAAAGCCGAGCGTATTGGAGAGGGAGTCGGAGCTATTAACGCTTTCTACTTCGCTCCGGGTATGAACTTTAAAGATTTTTGCTGCACTAGCTACTTGATATATATGTGGTAGAATTTACATGCTAATGAATTCTTTTGTTTACTCGACAGCGTCAAATCTGCCGCCGGGTAGCCTCAACAAGAACAAGATAGAAGTGCTCGATGAAGCCACATTCACTTTTAAGAATTCAACAGTCGAAGGTGGGCTTCTTGGCGTGCTTGTTAAATCTTATATCTACGAGTCCGTCTTCGTTCCAACCGGTGCTGATAGTTGTGTTGCGAAGATCAAGGTCGAGTATGAAACAATCGGGGACAAAGATCTCAGTGAAGATGAATTAAAACCCAATAGAGATGGATCCATCGGAGTACTCAAGGCCGTTGAAGGATATCTGCTTGCCAATCCTGATGTCTACGCTTAAATTCATATACATATCACTCATCCAACCTTAGCAATTTCCGTTACAACTCTGCTATCTGAGCTTATTTTCCACTTTGAATCAACTTTGATAAATGTGATGAATAAATGGATGAATTATAGTTATCAAGAGTGCATTAATAAATGTTATTTGCTGTTCTTGTCACTTGCTCTGTTATCTTTTGAGGAAAAATAATATGAACATCTGTTCACTCAAATGCATCAATTATGATAGTAGTCCAGTTTCAAATTCATACTAAAGTGAGAATCAGTAATCTCGATATGTTGAACTATCAAATTAGAGATGCTGAACAAAAACAAAACAAAATAGAAGAAGAATTCTCTCTATCAATGCAGATACTGAAATGATAACTGCTCTCGGTATGCTTGCCTCGGTGAATCTGAAACACAACAAGCCAAGCTATTTCTTACAAGTGGATCAAACGTTGCAGTACCAACTGGCTTCACTGAGTTGAATTATTTTCAGATGATCGAATTCAGTAAAAAGAAATAAGAAGAAAAAAGACATTATAAGCTAGAATTCCAGGAAAGCTCACACCTGCGTTGAGCTCCAATTCTGCTTGTCATAGATAACAGCTTACTTGCTGAAACAAGCAATGATTCTTTAGATCACTAGTAAATGTAGCTACGATCTTCAGCTAAGTATCTTCGAGTGTTGATTGTAATCAGTGACGCTAAAAGGGTTGTTTGCATAAAGCTCTTGCCAAGTCGTAGAGAAGGATCTACTGTACACATTACTCTGCATTTTAAAAGGTTATTTATATGACTCCAATATGTAACCTTTAGGTCGCATAATAATAACTTTATCATTACATTAAAATTATCCTTCCATTAATGACATTTTATAATTTAATTCAGTCAAAATTATAAAATTATCACTAAAATATATTGATTTAATTGTCAGGAGAGCCAAATGAGTTGAACAAGATGGGAGAGATTTGGACGAACTATTAAGTCAAGCAGACTAACACAGATCAAATAGAACATATAAACTAATTAATATGATAAAATTGGAGAATAAAATATTTTTCCAATATTTTTACAAATAAAAAATTAAGGAATTTATATTGATATTTTATGCACTATTTATGTCATTCCTTACTTGAGAATTATCTTCCAATTCTTTTACAGAACCAAAACCGATACTCTATAAGCGCATGTTCTAGAGTTTTTTCTCTACGCATCACTCCTTTTTTTCTGAGTCTTCTCGAATTAGAAGATTCCAACAGTCAACCTCCATAAATTCTTGATTCTCGAACCAAAGAAATTAAATTTTATTTTCTCCAGCGAGCAAACCAATTAATGCTTAATTTTCTTCCTCAACCACACCACATTCATACTTAACAGTTGCTTAAATTCCATCGTTATGGAACCATCCTCCAGTCAAAATCTCGTTGAAAAGTAATGGAGGAAACAAACAAGTGCATGTACCAAAGAAACAAATCCATCTTCAGGCAATAATTGACTTTTCCTATCGCACATGAAGATAAATCTAGATGGCCAAGTTTGAACGTAGACGCCCAAATTGACCCGCCACTCCATGATTGACCCGGCACCGTACCTTCAAGATCTATATAAAGACTGTCCTTTTCCCCTGCTTCTTCATCCACTGGTAGTTTCGACCTCATCTAGTCACTTGCTTTCGAGTCTGCATCCTCAGCAACAAAATGGTCTCTGGTTCCTGCACCGACGAGGTCAGGCTCAATGTCTCTGCAGCAAGGCTCTGGAAAGGAGCAGTGTGCGAACCACACATCTTGTACCCGAAGCTCTTGCCTGATTTTTTCTCTAAAGCTGAGCGTATTGGAGAGGGAGTTGGAGCCGTCAATGTTTTCTACTTTGCTCCAGGTATTTTTGTACATTGTAAGTAAATCAAAGGCTCTACATGCTGATTATATATATATAAATTTTTGTTTCATTGGCGAAATGCAGGTTCTAATATGCCACTGGGAAGCTTCAACAAGAACAAAATAGAAGTGTTGGATGAGGCAACATACACTTTCAAGAATACAGCCACCGAAGGATGTTGGCCCAGATCAAAGAATAGCGCACCCAAGAACCACACCAATACGCAAGAGGAACAAAAAGAAAACGAAAAACCCGAAAGACGAAAGAAGAACGAACGAATTTATTTTCTGGAAGAAAGCAAATTTACAAAAATACTGAGACTTAGTTTCACATGTCTCTAGGACCCTTTAAATACACCACGAACAAGACTTAGTCATAATTTATCCCAATAAAATAGGAATAAAAATAGGGAGACTAATTCTCTAGTTATCCTATTAAAATAGGAAAGGCTAATCTAAGACTAAGTCATAAAAATTATCAGAATAAAATTAAAAAATAAAATATGATGATATGTCTGGATTATTTATTTTCTAACATTGCTCCCCCTAATCCAGACATGGCTGTAAATCACGGACACCGAGTAGTTGTCGCATGGCAGCTAACTTCACTCCTGACATTCTCTCCCACAATGACAGCAACCTCTGTAACTGCATTTTGTATTGTAGTTTCTCCAGACAATTTGGGATGCTGAAGAGCATCATGTGAAGCGGCCATCTTCCACTTCCAATGTAACCAATCCAGCAACATGACCCAAACTTGGCTAGGGACATGCATGAAGATAAGCATGTGAAGATGACGACAATGCATACCCTTTTCAAAGTCGATGGCTTGTCGTTGTACATAGTCTTTAGCAACTAATCTTACTTTGTGCTTAATAACTTTCCCATCTGAATCTTTCTTCAATTTGAACACCCAGTTTAGACCGATAGGTTTGCGGCCTAATGGGAGCTCAGTTAGGGTCCAGGTCTTGTTCTTCTCAATAGATCTCAGTTCTTCCTCCATTGCTTCGTACCAACAAGCCTCAGTGGCAGCTTCTTGATAACTTGTTGGCTCATCAGATACCACCATCATCAGCTCTTCCTCTTCTTCATCAATACCAACCACTTCCTCAGTGTTGGCGTAGATATCGGCAAGGGACCTATAGCGGACTGGCCCTTCATAAGAATCAGGCGTGTTTGTTACCGAAGGCGAGGTAGTTGCATGGGCGTTTGATGATGGTGTAGATAGACTCGAGTTCGATGATGGTGTAGATGGACTCGAGTTCGATGATGGTGTAGATGGACTTGACGCTCTTGTCAGGGGTACCACGGCTGCTGCTGATGGTAAGACATTTTCTGCCCCTGCCTCAACGTCTGCTGCAACAATCGCCTCGTCGGAGTAGAGCGGATCCAACATCATAAAACTCGGCAAGTTTTCTTCATTGTTAGCACCTGCATTCCATGTCCATTCAGAATTTTCTTGAAATATGACATCTCTACTTACTTGTAGCTTGCCATGGCTTGGATCAAACAACCGATGAGCTTTGCAACCTTCCTCGACACCCAAGTATACCATGGGTGAGCTTCTGTCGTCAAGTTTCTTCAGATGAGGGGTTGTGTTTTTCACATATGCAACACAACCGAACACTCTCAAGTGGGCAAGATGTGGCTTTCTCCCCATCCAGGCTTCAAATGGAGTGCGTTCTCCTAGCGCCTTAGTTGGGAGACGGTTTAGCAGATAGACAGCATGTCTAACCGCTTCTCCCCAGAACCTTGCGGGCATATTTGTACTCTTGAGGAGAGATCATGCCATGACCATCACAGTGCGGTTGCGGCGCTCCACGACACCATTCTGTTGAGGGGTGTAGGGAGCCGCGAGGTGCCGCTCGATTCCTTCATTTTCACAGAATCGAGTAAACTCCGTGGATAGAAACTCGCCGCCTCGATCTGTCCGGAGTGTTCTGATCTTGTACTCAGTCTTGTTCTCTGTCAGGAATTTGAACTTCTTGAATGCCTGGAATGCATCACTCTTTGCTGCCAATGCAAACACCCACATCCACCTAGTGAAATCATCCACAATTAGAAGAAAATATTTGTTACCAGCTAGTGTACATGGTGAGATTGGCCCGCAGATATCAGCATGGAGAAGTTCTAACGGCTTCTTTGCTCTAAAGTTTGCTTGGTACGGGAACGGCAATCTTGCATGCTTGGCGATCACACACACCTCGCAAAGCTTGTTCGGCTGGGGCAGTAGTGGCATATCAACTGCCAATTTCTTCTCCCCCAATAGCTTTAAGTCATGGAAATTGACATGCCCGAGCCTTGCATGCCATAACCAGGTTGGATCTTCTAGGCTTGCTTGAGTGTCTTCAAGGTTATCTTGTACAAGCGATTTTGTGTTCGCTTTACCAGCATCAAGAGCTTCCTGCTCTCATCAATCACCTTCATGGTATCTCCTTCCATGTGCACCTCGTTCCCAGTTTCTATCAATTGACCAAGACTGATGATATTACTACAAAGTTTTGGAATGTAGTATACCTCATGGAGAGCCTTCTGATCGCCGTTCTTGCATTCGAACACAACTGTCCCTTTGCCCATGATCTCTATGGTTGATCCATCGCCAAACCTCACCCTCCCGGTGATGTTTTCATCTAGTTCTTGAAACTTCTCGCGATGACTCGTCATGTGGTTGCTGGCACCGTTGTCAAGGTACCAGACGTCTTTATCTTCCCCTTTCTTAACGTTGCGATACATCTCTGGAAGAAACCTTTCTTCACTGAGTAGAATTATATCGTGAGATTCCTCGTGGGACACGCTCATCATCAGTGTTGGCTCTTCATCGGTGTCGCAAGTGAGGTGAGCCTCATCATCTCGACGCTTGCTGTAGCATTCGGACGCATAATGCCCCATTTTCTCACAATTGAAACACTTTATGTGTCTCTTGTCACGGGTGCCACTGTTGTTGCCGCTAGTGCCTCCTGCACTGTCTTGGCACTGCGTACCATGACCACGATCGCGCCCTCGCACACGCCACTTGCCACGATTAGGGCCGCTGGACCCGCGCCCCTTGCCTTTTGACGGAATGTCCACGCTGCTCCCTTTTTGTCGCTTTTGCCATTCGGCATGAGTAAGTAGGAGTTCACCTTCAGTGCCGTTGGTATTGCCGCGTAATCGTAGTGTTCGTTCCTCGTACGCCTTCAGTCGCCCGATAGTCTCCTCAAATGGCATAGTCTCAAGGTCGTGGAACTGCTCAATACCAGCAACAATAGGGAAGAATTTATCAGGGACAGAATCGAGTAACTTCTTTACCAACGAGGAATCTTCAAGCGTGGCACCGAGAGTGGAGAACTTGCTACTCAGGGCGCTGAGTTTGCCAGCAAATTCATCAATAGTATCAGTCTCCTTCATCCGGAGGGCGTCAAACTCGCTCTTCAACGTTTGTACGCGTGCCTTCTTCACCCGATCACTACCAAGGTACCTCATCTTGAGGTTGTCCCATACTTCTTTCGCCGTCTTCTTGTTTGCGATCTGGAGAAGGATGTCTTCAGGGACACACTGCAAGATGTATGCACGCGCCTTCTTGTCCTTCTTTGCATCCACCTGGGCTTCTTTCTCTGGCTCCACCGCCTCCCAGACTCCCTGGGCATCGAGAATTGCCTCTGTCTTTATTGCCCACACAGTATAATTGTGAGGGTTTAGCATCGGATAGGGAAATGACACTCCGCCGTTCTCCTTCGCTACGATGCTCGACATTTTTGTGGAAATATGGATTTTTGGTTGCTCTATACTACCAAAGCTCTGATACCAATTGTTGGCCCAGATCAAAGAATAGCGCACCCAAGAACCACACCAATACGCAAGAGGAACAAAAAGAAAACGAAAAACCCGAAAGACGAAAGAAGAACGAACGAATTTATTTTCTGGAAGAAAGCAAATTTACAAAAATACTGAGACTTAGTTTCACATGTCTCTAGGACCCTTTAAATACACCACGAACAAGACTTAGTCATAACTTATCTCAATAAAATAGGAATAAAAATAGGGAGACTAATTCTCTAGTTATCCTATTAAAATAGGAAAGGCTAATCTAAGACTAAGTCATAAAAATTATCAGAATAAAATTAAAAAATAAAATATGATGATATGTCTGGATTATTTATTTTCTAACAAAGGAGGTCTCATTGGCCTGCTGCTTAAGTCACTTGATTATGAGTCAGTGTTTGTGCCTTCGGGTGCTGATAGTTGCATTGCCAAGATCAAAATGGAGTATGAAACGCTCGGGGACAAGGATCTTAGTGAGGAGGAGTTGAAACCCATTAGAGATGGATCGATCGGGGTCCTCAAAGCTGTCGAAGGATACTTGCTCGCTAATCCTGATGTCTATGCATAAATTCATATGAGTCCATTAGAACTTGCTTTCTATCCTTGCTATCCTATAAGCATAAGTTCATGTTTGTCATGAATTCAGTAGTCAACATGTCTTCAATAATGGAACTCGTTTCTAGAGTGCTTGGAAACTTTGGTGTAAAACTCTTTTGCAGCAAATAAAAGCTACGTTACTTTCAAATCTTGCTTTGTTATAGAAGCAGAAACTGAAGACAATTGAACAGTATTAACCAGCTTACACAGACAAATATGTAGGATAAATAAGAAGAGATGCTGAATGGATTCTTCAAATGCTGAATGGACTCATAAGAAAGTGATTTTAACAAGCTTGAGCATGCAAATATCCTTGGAGTACTCCGATCGATTCTTCTCTAGTGGGTTTTAGTTCTTCGCTGAGATCATTATCGCCAATCGTTTCATACTGAAACTTGATCTTTGCAACGCAACTCTCAGCACCGGATGGAACGAAGACGGACTCATAGCTAAGTGATTTAACAAGTACGCCAAGGAGCCCTCCTTCAACGGCTGAATTTTTAGAAATGTATGTCCCTTCATCGAACACATCTACTTTTTGATTTTTTAGCCAACGTCCTGTTATTACGATCCAATTACTATCTCTGAAGGCGACCAATTTAACTCTATACAAATTTTCTGCTGATCTCCAAAAGTAAATCATGGAAGCACAGTATTAAATCGTTGGTAATCGACCCTCAGTCTTCGTCATCCCAGTAAGATCACCATTCAACGCCAAATCAATACTCTGCTAGGGAACACAAACTCGTGGATTTTTTCTGTCAATGGTTATTGTAAAGATAATAGAAGTAGAGAGAACAGATTGATAACAAAATAATTTTTTTTTTGAAAAACTTATCTATGATGTAGATAATTTATAGAGGTCTTGGGATGTTTAATCAAATAAAAATTAATAAAAAATTATTAATTAATAGATTCATAAAGAAACTGTCAATTAACATATTAATTAGTGTACGAAAATCTTATACAATTCAAATAACATGTTTAGTGATAATATATATATGTCAATTTTTATTATTAATGAAAAATTAAAATGAAAAGTAATTTGATTCCATCATGGATTCATGTCAATATAAGGTATAGTATTATTTTTTATAATATAATATATTATTGGTGATCATAAGTATTATAAGGGTGGTGGATATATATGCGATCTAAAGTTTGCTTTGCTTGGCTTGTGATGATAAATAGTATTCTTATGAGTAAGAAACTGTATGAATTAGTCTATTATTTGCAAGATTTTGATATATTACCCATGCGATGCACGAGAATATTACACAATCAATAGAAAATGTTTAATGACAATAAACATATGTCAACTTTTATTATTGAATGAAAAAATAAAATGAAAAGCAAGTTTATTCAATTACCAAATAATAAAATAGGAGACCATGTGAATTTTGTCCAGTATGTTCAACATAAGCAAGTTAGCAACATTTGACTTGTGTCAACAATACCAAATATTATGACTAACTATTTCAGCCATGCCATCAGCACATCCTGAAATTTCAAAATTTGATATAGAGGAAACTATTTAAAGAGTTATTGGAAAGAAAAACAAACATGAGCTAAAAGGCATAATAGTTATTACTTTATCAAATTATAGTTCAAGTATCAAGATAGGGTATTGCTGCAGATCATCAAGCTCAATGACTAAATAATTTGATGGTTTTCCATCCCTTGAGAACTCAATCATGTCACCTTTACCTGTTACTAGGCCAATGACATCTGTAAAAGATATTTATTACAACATATTAGTGGTGAAATGGTAAAAAAGTATGAATAAAAGTTGTATAAACTTTATAGAGTAAATACGTTATACCTACTAAATAGTTATCTTCCCTTTTCTCGTTTAGAATTTGAGTATAAGGAACAAAAGAGAAGCAATTGTTTGGGATTTTAGAATCCTCAATAAGAGATACACTTGTTTCTCTTTTGAAGAAAATCCTAAACTCATGATTAGTTGGTTTATACTTCGTTGAGTTCAGAGCAACAGTTAAGTTTGACATCACATATACATTTCCTTCAATGATGAAATTTTCAAAGAAAGGCACATGACAGCTTTTAATGGTACATTGTACACGATATCTCTAAACATTAGTAAAAAAAATTAATCGTTACATAAAAAAGGCCAAAGTAATATAATAATAAAAAACAATTAGAAAGAAAATATTAAACCTGTTCATCTAGCAACACCATTTCAATAGGAGGTTTTTGGCCAGGTGTTGTGAAAGAGGTAACTCTCCAAAATCTAATGACTCTAGCCTTGATCTTCCATACTTTATGCTCAGGACCAACATTAATATCTTTAACCAAATCATACCTGAAAAAAATAATGTCATCGGTTCAGTAATAGGAAACAGGTAAAGCGAATTGCACAGAATTGATAAGACATATAGATAGAAAAAAAATAGTACCGATTTGCCATGGTTAAAGTCATAAAGCAGAAGATCAAAAAACAAACTGTTAACCACGAAGAGTGAAGAGGATAGTTGGTATAGACTATAGGTGAAAATGTGTTAACAGGAATGAGTATATATAGACAGTAACTATCCCTTTGAAATTCAAATTTCAAACTAAGACACATTATTGTTGGTGCAAGATGCATCAGTGATATCCTTCTCTAAGTGTTTCAATGTTTGACAATATGCTTAAGTCAGTGATACATTGAAGAAGGGAAGGGTAAGTCAAGAGAGGAGTACCAAAGTGAAAGAAAGTCTTAGGTACACTAGGCAAGAAGTCCTGGCAAAGGGCTGGGCAAGAAGTCCTGGTCGAGGACTGGGCAAGAAGTCCTGGCAAAGGGCTGGGCAAGAAGTCCTGGCAAAGGGTTGGGCACCGAAGACCTGGTTCGAGGAATTGGGCACTAAGTCCTGGTCGAGAGTTGGACACTGAAGTCCTGGACCTAGGGTTTGGGCACGAAGTCTTGGTCCGAGGGATTGAGCAACTTAGCTGAACGATGACTAAGGACAGAAGTAGAGACGGGTCGTGGTTCGGACGTCTCGAGATCCGAGAGTATCGAAGGCTAAGCAAAAGTCCACCCGAATGGACAGGGTGGCAACCGTCTCCTGAGAGGAGTAGGTGAAAGGCGCGTTTCCGGGGGTGGGAACTTGCGTCGGTTCGACCTAGGGTTTTGCGGAAATCCAAAGTCAGAACCATCTCATTAAGGTTAAGGTTGTATATGTGTTTGCTTTGTATTTGTGTATCTTGCAGGTACTAAGAATGGAAGACAAAGCAGAGAAACAACACACAACGAAGCTGGAAGCCAGCCTGCTAGGCGCCCCCATTGAAGGGGGCACCCTAAAGGAGCTAGGCGCCCCCATCAACTGGGGCGCCTCAGTGAAAGGAGTGAAAAAAGGCTTCCATTCAGGTGCCCCAGATGATACAGGCACCTTGGTTGAAAGCTGTATTTGCTGCTGCAAGTGCGAAGCAGGGATAAGCTTTGACCAAGTTCATTGAGGCGCCTGGGAGGTCCAGGGCGCCCTGGTCAAGAGGTTTATTTGCTGCGGTGAGTTCGGCGCGGAGATAAACTTTGACCAAGCCCTTTGAGGTGCCCTAGTCATCACAGGCGCCCCAATGAAGCCTATAAAAGGGGCTTCGACCCCTCAACTCAGAACACTACTTCCAAACACGATTCTAAGCTTTCCAAGTGACGACAAAGCGCTAACGACGAAGCTCTACAACCAGGAGGCTCTAGGAGGAAGTGCGCGACACTTCAGAGGTCAAAATCGGCCGAGTTTCAATTCTGTTTGTTCGGTTTGAGTTTACATTCTGCAGTTAAATTTATCTATCTCTTTGTTTGTAACTCTTACACTGCAAGACGGGTTTCTCCGCCTCCGGAAAGTCCGAAAATGAGACCATTAGTGGACGGGTGTTCCCGTGCTTAGGCCTTGGATGTACTGACCCTGGGGGTTGGGAACCAAGTAAAAAATCCCGCGTGCATTGTGTTGTTTGTTTTCTTCGTTCTGTATATTTTCTGCTGCACTAACTCTGAGTCTAGACCGAAGATCCGAAAGACGATTTCCGCAAAAGATTTACGGTCGATATTCACCCCCCTCTATCAACGGCACCGGTCCTACAATTGATATCAGAGCCAGACCGCTCTTCACCGGACTAACCGCCGATGGAACAATGATGCCAGGAGTTGAGGGGGAGCCCAGGGGTGAATCAGGTATATTTTATTTTAAATGTTAGTTTTTAAATTTCATATCACGTGTTTTAAGTGCAGGGAGAGAGGATACTACAAAAATCAGTGTCCTACTCGTAAGACTCGTTCTTCACCGGCGGCAAAGGAGGCACCAGCGCCAGAAGTCCGGAGGAACAAGGACCACATCAAATGCTTCGAATGCGAAAAGTACGGACATTACAAAAATAAGTGTCCGGCAAAGGTACGCAAAATTTACATTCCGAAAACTTTTCGAATTCCTACACTGTCAGATGATAAATTAGATAATTTTTCTGAAAAAATAAATTTACTGCATAGTCAAATTAATATTTTGCATGTCAAATTAGAAAATACAGATATGGCTAAAATATCAAAAATTAATTGTTTAATCCTGAATGTCAATTCAGTAATTTCTAAAATAAATTATCATAATTTTAATTCTGAAAATTTTGATAATTTTAATTCTGATAATTTTAATTCTAAAAATTTTGATAATCCTGAAGATAATATTGAAATTAAATCTGATAATCCTGAAGATAATATTAAAATTAAATCTGATAATCTTGAGTATAATATTGAAAATATTTCTGAAGAATTTTCTGAAGATAATTTTACTAAGGATATTGGAGATAAAATCATTTTAGATAATAATCTAATTATTTCACTGGATAATCCTGAAATATTAACTAGTGACCCAAATTACTCCACCTACTTTGAGGATATTGAAAGATGTAATTTTGAGGATGAGGAGGAAAAGGAATTATCTGAGATCAATGTTATAATTAATAAAGTTCACAAAGATTCAAATAAATCAGAATTATTATAAAAACTTGAAAAGATAAATAAAGAATAAATAGTAAAGTAATCAGATATTTTTGAAATAACGAAGATGATGAAATTAAACCCACAACTTTTAACCCACCCAGAAATGTTGAAGTTTAAATCTAATTAAATCTTAACAATTTTTACCTTATTTATTTCAACCTTAAATAATCCTTAATTAACTTAATTTTAATTATCCTTAATTAACTTAATTTTAATTATCCTTGATTAACTTAATCTTAATCTTTATTTAATTCAAATTCAAATAATCTTTAATTAATTCAAATTCAATTAATTCTTATTTAATTCAAATTCAATTAATCTTTAATTAATTTAACTTCAATTAATTTTTAATTAAATCAAATTCAATTAATCTTTAATTAATTCAAATTCAATTAATCTTTAATTAACTCAAATTCAAGTAATTCCTAATTAATTCAATTAACCCTTAATTTAATAACTTCGATTAATTCAACCTCAATTATTTTTTAATTTCAATTAAGTCTTAATTAATTCAACTTCAATTGACTTTAAATTATTCTTAATTAATTCAACCTTAATTAATTCTGAATTTAGATCCAATTAATTCTTAAGTAAGTTAAACTCGAATTAAATAAAATCTTACCCAAACTGTAATAATTAATTTAATAATATTAAATATGTCAAAGTGGGTTGACATATTCGCGGGTTCACACGATATGTATCAAATAGAGAATTTGATACATCATTAGAAACTTAAGTAAAATAATTTAACTTGTTTGACTCATGCATAATTGATATGTCATGCATTTGTTATTTTTTTAAAATATATGTCATGTCATTCATGTTTAATTTTATGCATGATTTAGAACGATTATAGGAAAAAGAATAATTGAAACTTGATCAACCTAGTATTAGGTGGAGGTGAGATGATAGTATGTTAGGGAAGCCGTTTGGTGGAACTAGCCTAAGCTACCGATCCAAAACCTATGCTAGTTAGTGTTGAGGCAATCTGAGGTCCGGAATGATCAAGTGTTTTGATGTTTGAGCAAAGGGTTTAAGTTAGGTTTACCCTTGTCTTCTTATATGTGTATGTTGAGTGTGCAGGTTGTACAGGTACACATATGGACTTGACTGGATGGCCTCGGTAAGGTGAAGGGTGGCATGGAGACAAGCTGGAGGCTTGTGTACACCCGAGGGACCTTGGAGAGCAGGGACGATGAGCTGATGGGCGCGGACTTCGAGGCGTACGTGAAGGGTGGCATAGAGGCAAGCTGGAGGCTTGCGTACGCATCCGAGGGACGATGGCCTAAGATGAAGAGGGCGCGAAGGCAACAGTCGAGGCTGCGGAGGAGGAGTCAGTCGAGTCGTGAGGATACGAGTGCTGTGTGATTGTACTCGGGAAGTCCTAGGGGTCGAGTGCGGAGTGAATTGTACTCGGGGAGTGTAAACCTAGGACTAGTAAGGGACCAATCGACTGCCCTGGGAGCAGTCGACTTGTAGCGGCTGGTGAGCTGGCAGAATTCGAACGTTGGAGTGTTAACGGTCGAATTTTGAGTGGAGTAGTCGACTGCCTTGGGAGCAGTCGACTGCCAGCGAGGGTTTTCAGCCCGAGTTCTATTTAAAGAGTACTCAGTTTGGGCTGAGACTCTTGACGAAACTCGCTTGGGTAAAGTGAGTTAGTAGTTTTTTGTGCCCAGATCTTGTCAAAGTGATTGTGGTGAGGTTTCTCCGCGCCCCGACTCTTCGCGTCCAAGCGGCGAGATCCTAGCAGTGCCTCGACGCGATCGGGCGGATGGCCCGGCAGGAGGGCGTCGCAAGCCTGTGGCGTGGGTCCTCTTTGACGGTGAACCGCTCGACGCCACCGGAGCGTGCTCGACGCGATCGGGCGGATGGCGCAGCAGGAGGGCGTCGCAAGCCTGTGGCGTGGGTCCTCTCTGACGGTGAACCGCGCGATTATCGTCACGGCGCCGCAGCTGGCGACGTACGACCAGGTGAAGGAGTCGATCCTTCGACGGCGCGAGGTCGGCTCGGACGGGCTGGCGACGCACGTGGCGGATCGCTCCGCAGCGGGACTAGTGGGGTCGGTGGCGTCGAACCCCGTGGACGTCGTGAAGACGAGGGTGATGAATATGAAGGTGGAGAAGAGGGTGCCTCCGCCGTACTCCGGTGCTATGGACTGCGCCCTAAAGACGGTGAGGGCGGAGGGGCCGATGGCGCTCTACAAGGGCTTCATTCCCAGCGTCTCCCGGCAGGGCCCCTTCACCGTCGTCCTCTTCGTCACGCTCGAGCAGGTGCGCAAGCTGCTTAAGGACTTCTGAATATTCTCGCTCCCCGCCCGCTGCCGACGGCTCACCATCACTTTACTGCTCCTTAATTTTTCTGCTTCCATGAGACGATGACGATAGAAACAAGCATTTAAGCATGAATACATGCGAAAACTGCCATTTTGTTATAATTTTTAGTATTATTAATTACCAAACCTGAGTGATATTTAACGTTGCAAAACCTTGTTCCCATCTATAATCTGGATATAATGATTGCTAATGACAATTTAATATACGCATCTACAGCAAGCAATGCAACAGAGCCCGATCTGTTGAAGTTTATACTTATTGCAATCCGGTTATTTATAGTGTAGTTCCCAATCTAGTGTATGAATAGCAATCAAGCACAAACATTTAAAATGTCAGTTGAGATCTACGTTAAATACGAATATATTAAAAAAAAAAGTTTTCAAGAGTATATTTATTAGAGGTAATATAGTAATTGTTATATTAAATTATATATTAAAATATTCAACCAAATAAATTTTTGTCTCATTATCAAAGATTAAACCAAACAACATTAGGTTATATCTTATTCCCTATAATTTGACAATCTGATAATCACATGCTTAAGGTTATTAAAGAACACCCTCAACCAAATCCACTCTTAAATTCAAAAATTTTACCTTTTAGCCCCTAAAATTTTCAGTATGCTAACACCTACCATACAAGATTATTCCGCTACTCTATCATTTGACAATAAATGCTTTATAATTTAATTCAGTCGAAATTACAGAAATATCACTAGAATATATTAATTTAATTGCTAGGTGAAAAAGAAGGGAGATTTGGATGGGACGAGTGGGTCTGGCGATTAACTCGAGTAGACTAACGCAAATCAAATAAAATCATATAAACTAATTAATGCGGTCAACCCGCGTGAATAAAATATTTTTCCAGTACTTTTACAAATAAAAAATTAAGGAATTTATATTTATTTCATTCCTTGCTAAGAATTCCCTTCAATTCTTTTCTAAACCAAAACCATACTTCAGCTGGTTAGATAGTCTATAAGCAGATGTTCTAGAGATTTTTCTGTTGGATATTATTATTATCTTTATTATGTAGGTTTATTTGTAAATTGTACAGGTAAATATAATCTGAGTCCTTAAAGTGATCTAACTTATGTTTATTGGGTTTCGAATTATTGGATGCGGGTTCAATGTATAGAACCCTTTAAGACCAATATGTTATTATCTATGAGCTGATAACAGATTGGATTGCTATATAAAGGAGAGGTCTCCAAGGGTTTAGGGAATCTTTGTGACCTAGTTTCTTGTTCCCCATTGACAAGAAATTTTACGGCGCCGTCAAACCTAAGCCTCTTGGAAGATTCTCCTTCTTTCTTCCGCTGCATCTTCTTCCACAGGGATCAAGCCGACGACACTACGACAAAGGACGATGGCTCTTCAATCAGGTTCCTTGTCATTCAGTTTATATTTTATTCTTGTCACGCCATAACTCGAAGAAACAATAGATCTATTTTTATATGTCTTGTGTTTTCTCTTTCGAATTCTTATTTTGTTTCTAAAATTCATGTGGTTAGGAGAAAACCCAAGTTCTATCAATTGGTATCAGAGCCTTGGCTTTGTTTCTTCGTTTTTTATGGCGATAAAGTTTAAGTTTTTTTTCGTCGATTTATTGTATGTATGCTAGATTAAGTTTTCCTAGTATAATACAATTTTTATCGTCGAAAATCATATAAAAGAAAAATTCTAGGATAGACTTGTTTTCTAAGTTTTTTATATTTTATGTGAAAAATAAAAAACGTAAGAAAAAAAAACCATCAGGTTTAACCTAATTTTTGGATTAAATTATGATGGTTTAATCGATTGACTTGGTCAATCAATCGATTAGCAAGTCTAAAATTATGAACAGAATAAATTTAATTTAATTGATTGTACAAATTTATTTTAATCGATTATCATCTTAAATTTGTGATAAGATGAATTAAGAATTATATCGATTAAAATTTTTTAATTTTTTTTGTACAATGGATGAAAAATTCTTTCATAGGAAATAATTTTTTTCTCTTTCGCATTAAAAGAAAAAAAAAGTAAAACTGTTTCAAAGAATTAAAAAAAAAACCACGTGAACGGTAAATGAAAAGAAATGGTTTTACATATATAATAATATTATAATATATATATATATATACGGTTTACTGTTTAGTATTTATATATATATATATTATATAATATATATATATATATATATTATACGTAAACCGTATAAATATTATAATATATATATATATATAAAACTGATGCATTAAATTTTTTTTATTACATAATGATCTAGAATTAAATAATATTATTTAATATTATTTAATTATAGAACCATAAAAAAACTCTAATTTTTAAAGGAGGGTTCTATATTTGATATAGTCGTATATATTAAGCTTTTAGATCGATTGGGATAATCAATTGGATCATACTATTTGATTACCATACAGTGTCAATCGATTAATAAGCTTAATTTTGAGGTGTCAAGACTAATAAAGAAATTATCTGTTCAACTAAATATCTAGAATTTTCTTGGGTCTATCTACACAACATACTACTAAGTTGAACTATTGCGTCAGCCCAAAGGAAGACACCTTAGGTAGATTTAGTGTATTTTGTATTGATAGACGTATATCTATGCTAAGAGTAATCGGCCCAAAGGAAGATTACTTTTATGCCAGATATATGTTTAAGATAGTTTATAACTATTGAACAAAATTTATTTTTTGTTCTGATCATGCACAAAATATGTCGGCCCAAAGAAAGACATATTGCGTGGCAGATTAAAGTTGTTGTAAGCTATGGACCAATATATAACTCATATAAAGTGTCATATTATGCGCACAATGCGTCGGCCCAAAGGAAGGCACATTATGTGGCCAATTAAAGGTTGAGTTATATCAGAGAGTACCACTAACAAATTGTATTTTAATCTACACTAAAATACAATGTTGTATTTGGTATCTCATAAGGAGCCCATTTAAATGCATTTAAAATTTTATTTATTTACATAATTTTATTTCATATATATATATATATATATATATATATATGTTCTTGGCTTTAGTTAAATCGTGAGCTTAAATAATTTTTTTCAGTGCAATCTGTAACTGCCAACATTAATAACATCCCAACATTAACTGGTTCGAATTTTGCTGAATGAAAAGAATACGTGATCATAGTCTTAAGCTGCATGGACTTGGACTATGCATTAAGGAATGATCGTCCCGTACCTTTGACCAGAGCTAGCACTATAGAGCAGAGGGCTGAATTTCAGCTGTGGGAGAGATCAAATCGCATGAGTCTAAGCATCATGAAGCTTTCCATACCGGCACAAATAAAGGGCTCAATAATAGAGAGTGAAGATGCTAGGAGTTTCCTTAACCAACTGGCAGACCGATTTACCTCAAATGAAAAGGTCGAGACTACCACACTTCTTACGAAGTTGGTAACCATGCGGTATAGTGGTAAAGGAAACATAAGGGAATACATTATAGAGACATCTGAAAGTGCTCACTTAGCATTTGATTCTCAAAGTACGAGCAAGAAGCGAAAGAGGATCAACAACAATGGAAAAGGAAAGCAAACTGCAGATTCTGGAGACAAACTTCTCAACTGTGTTAGTTCAGAAGTCAATTTAGCTATTGTACCCACTGACACTTGGTGGATATATACTGGTGCTACTACTCACATAAGTGTCACTATGCAGGGTTGTCTTAGGAGCCGACTTCCGCTTGATGGTGAAAGATACATCTATACGGGGAATGGAAAGAAGGCTGTAGTCGAGTCTATTGGTGTCTTTAGGCTTTATTTAGGAACTGGTATCTATTTGGATTTGGAAAATACATTCATTGTACCGTCTTTCAGACGAAACTCAATTTCAATTTCTTGTTTGGACAAATCAGGTTATTCTTGTTCATTTGGAAATGAAATGTTTAGTATTTTCTTTAATTCAATTTTGGTTGGTAATGGTTCCTTGGTTGATAAGCTTTATAAATTAAACACCTTTACTCCTACGATTGACAACGTAATAATGCACAGTGTATGTACGAAACGTAAATTGACCAACGAGAATTCTTCTATGTTGTGGCATAGGCGTTTAGGACATATATCCAAACAACGCCTAGAAAGGTTAATGTCACATGGAATTCTTGATTCCCTTGACATGTCAGACCTTGATGTCTGCATAGAGTGTGTTAAGGGGAAGACAACTAACAAAAAGAACAAAGGGGCTAGCCGTTGTAGTGACGTTTTGGAGCTAATACATACGGACATTTGTGGACCATTCCCTAAGGTATCTTGGAATGGATACACATATTTTATTAGCTTCATAGACGACTATTCTAGATTTGGCTATTTGTACCTTATTCATGAGAAGTCGCAATCTTTGGACATGTTCAAAGTTTTCAAAGCCGAAGTTGAACTTCAACTAGGTAAGAAAATTAAAGCCGTCCGATCCGACCGTGGAGGAGAATATTACGGTCGATATGATGGATCAGGTGAACAACGTCCAGGACCTTTTGCAAATTACCTTACTGAGTGTGGGATTGTGCCTCAGTATACCATGCCTGGTACACCCAGTCAGAATGGTGTAGCTGAGCGTCGCAATCGAACCCTAAAAGACATGGTGAGAAGTATGATGACTTTCACTTCTCTACCGGAGTCTTTGTGGGGTGAGGCACTCAAGACTACAGTTTACCTTCTTAATAGAGTACCTAGTAAAACAGTAAGTAAAACCCCATTCGAGATGTGGACGGGTAGAAAGCCTAGCATTAGGCATTTACACGTCTGGGGTTGTCCAGCTGAGGCTAGGCCTTACAAGCCTAATGAAAAGAAATTGGACTCGAGAATTGTTAGCTGCAATTTTGTAGGTTACTCTGAGAGATCAAAGGGGTATAAATTTTATGATCCATCTAATAGATCCTTCTTCGAAACGGGAAACGCCAAGTTTATTGAGGACAGTGGGAGTGATAAAATCAGGGAAGTATCTTTTGAGGAAAGCGTTGGCAATCCTCTTATGGTCACTACTAGTGCAATCAGTAGTGGTATGGTTACCATACCACACATTATGGATATTGCACATCCAGTGAGCGTAGTAAACCAAGATATTCCCATGACATCTCCAATGCAATTGGAGGAGCCTACCACTGAAATTGAAGTATTGCCTCATATTGATGAGCAAATACCTCAACCACCTCAAACACAAGTGCCCTTAAGGCGATCCACAAGGGAACAGAGAAGCACGAATTCTCGTGATTATGTTTATCTCCAAGAGCATGAGTTTGATATAGGGTTGGAAAGTGATCCTACATCTTTCCAAGAAGTCAAACAATGCTCTAACCCTGAAAGGTGGATTAACGTCATGCAAGAAGAGTTGAAGTCTATGGTAGACAATGACGTTTGGGAACTTGTCGAATTGCCTGAAGGTTCGAAACCCGTTGGTTGTAAATGGATATTTAAAACCAAGCGAGATTCGAAGGGCAATATCGAAAGGTATAAGGCTCGTCTTGTTGCCAAGGGATTCACTCAAAAGGAAAACATTGATTATAAGGAGACTTTCTCACCTGTGTCGACGAAAGACTCCCTTAGGGTAATCATGGCAGTTGTAGCTCATTTTGATTTGGAGCTACATCAAATGAACGTAAAGACTGCATTCTTCAATGGAGACATAGAGGAGTCTATATATATGGTGCAACCGGAGAACTTTAAGTCCTCCGACTCAAAGCACCTAGTATGTAGATTAAAGAAGTCCATTTATGGTTTAAAGCAGGCATCCCGTCAATGGTACCGGAAATTTGATCAAGTGGTTACCTCATTTGGATTTAGAGAGAACCCCGTTGATCAGTGCATATATGTCAAGTTCAGTGGGAGCAAGTTTGTTATACTTGTTTTGTACGTGGATGATATATTGCTTGCGAGCAATAATAAGGATTTACTGCTTGAAACCAAGTCATTTCTATTTGGTGAATTTGAAATGAAAGATCTTGGTGAAGCATCTTTTGTTCTAGGCATTCAGATCTGTCATGATCGATCAAGAGGCATTCTTGGACTTTCACAACAAGCCTATATTGAGAAGGTGCTTATAAGGTATGACATGCAGAATTGTACACCTGGTGACACACCTGTGTCAAGAGGTGACAAGTTCAGTTTGCAGCAGTGTCCACGACTTGAACTTGAAATAAAGGAGATGAAACAATTCCCATATGCATCAGCAGTGGGAAGTCTCATGTATGCACAAGTTTGCACTCGACCAAATATAGCATTTGTAGTTGGGATGTTAGGCAGATATGTTAATAACCCGGGGCCGTCGCACTGGAAAGCAATTAAAAGAGTGATGCGGTATTTGCAAAGAACTAAAAGACACATGCTCACGTATCGGAGGTCAGATCATCTGGAGGTGATTGGTTATTCAGACTCCGATTTTGCTGGATGCTTAGATAGCAAGAGGTCCACTTCAGGCTATATCTTCATGCTTGCTGGAGGGGCTATTTCTTGGAAGAGCGTCAAGCAGACGCTAGTAGCTACTTTACTATGGAGGCAGAATTGGTAGCATACTATGAAGCATCCAATCACGGGATTTGGCTGCGGAAATTCATCACAGCATTGCATATCGTTGATGGCATTGACAGGCCACTGAGGATATACTGTGATAATAAAGCTGCAGAACTTTATACCAAGAACAACCGCAGTTCGTCGAAGTCCAAGCACATCGACATTAAGTTTCTAGCAGTTAAAGAGAGAGTTCAGAGTCGTCAGATCATGGTAGAGCACATCAGCACAGATTCCATGTTGGCCGATCCACTTACCAAAGGCTTGGTGCCCAAGGCGTTTCATGCGCATGTTGTGGATATGGGAGTTCTTCTTATGGAAGAAGAACTCATCTAGTGGGAGTCTGTATTTATTTTATTGCTCTATGTTAATAAAGACAAATATTTTATTTTGATTATTGTACGTACCTAAAGTTCAAAAATAATAATGGGAATTCATATGTTTGTTTGACGCTCTGAATACGATATCATGATTTACTACTGCTGTTTAGCATTTGATGTTTGTAAATATGATACAGATTCCTTTTGGAATCATAAAGTTTAGATCATGATTTGCTGTTGCAGTTTAGCATAAGGTGTTTGCAAATATGATCAGACTCTTTTGAGTCGCTTTGGACCAGTTGGAAATTGACATGTACTGATCACATTTCATGTAATTTCAACTCTATACATCCGCATCTTGATCTATGTCGTTAATGACATTGGTATTATGATTACTGTTGGGGCTTGTTACGATCATATACAGTAGTTATGACCTCTTTATTCCTATACCAATGAAGTTAATGGACCAGATTGTTTATAGGGGTATCTTGTACCGATAAAGTTTGATATCAACTAAAGTTTTGCTTGTATTTACTATACAACTCACATATAGCCCAAGTGGGAGATTGTTGGATATTATTATTATCTCTATTATGTGGGCTTATTTGTAAGTTGCACAAGTAAATACAATCTGAGCCCTTAAAGTGATCTAACTTATGTTTATTGGGTTTCGGATTATTGGATGCGGGTTCAATGTATAGAACCCTTTAAGACCAATCTGTTATTATCTATGGGCTGATAACAGATTGGATTGCTATATAAAGGAGAGGTCCCCAAGGGTTTAGGGAATCTTTGTGACATAGTTTCTTGTTCCCCATTGACAAGAAACTTTACGGCGGCGTCAAACCTAAGCCTCTTGGAAGATTCTCCTTCTTTCTTCCGCTGCATCTTCTTCCACAGGGATCAAGCCAACGACGCTACGACAAAGGACGATGGCTCTTCAATCAGATTCCTTGTCATTCAGTTTATAGTTTATTCTTGTCATGCTATAACTCGAAGAAACAATAGATCTATTTTTATATGTCTTGTGTTTTCTCTTTCAAATTCTTATTTTGTTTCTAAAATTCATGTGGTTAGGAGAAAACCCAAGTTCTATCATTTTCTACAAGCGTCACTCTGTTTTTCCGAATCTTCTAGAATTATAAGTTTCAAACAGTCAATCTCCATAAATTCTATAAATGGTTGATCCATGAATGTCCGTCCAGGATAGTTCGATTTTTTCTTTTTCTTATCTAAAAATCTACTAATGAACAGATCTATCTCCAGCATCTCCAGCATTATAAAATATTTAAGAGAATAAGTATGAATGAATATTCTAGCCGGGAGCTGTCTACCTTCTACTTCTTCCATTTCAAAGTCGACGCCCAAATTGACCCGCAGATCAAACGATGACTACGTGATCTATATAAACAATCGACTCTTCCACTTCTTCCTCACCCACTACTGCTGCTAATCATACATAGCTCTCTCGTCACTAACGTTAATTTCAGTTCATATCCTCGGCGACGAAATGGTTTTCGGTTCCTGCAGCGACGAGGTCGCTCTCAATGTCTCAGCTGCGAGGCTGTGGAAAGGAGCAGTAGTTGAGCCCCATATCTTGTACCCCAAGCTCATGCCTGACTTTTTTTCCAAAGCCGAGCGTATTGGAGAGGGAGTCGGAGCTATTAACGCTTTCTACTTCGCTCCGGGTATGAACTTTAAAGATTTTTGCTGCACTAGCTACTTGATATATATGGTAGAATTTACATGCTAATGAATTATTTTGTTTACTCGACAGCCTCAAATCTGCCACCGGGTAGCCTCAACAAGAACAAGATAGAAGTGCTCGATGAAGCCACATTCACTTTTAAGAATTCAGCAGTCGAAGGAGGGCTTCTTGGCGTGCTTGTTAAATCTTATATCTATGAGTCCGTCTTCGTTCCAACCGGTGCTGATAGTTGCGTTGCGAAGATCAAGGTCGAGTATGAAACAATTGGGGACAAAGATCTCAGTGAAGATGAATTAAAACCCAACAGAGATGGATCCATCGGAGTACTCAAGGCCGTTGAAGGATATCTGCTTGCCAATCCTGATGTCTACGCTTAAATTCATATACATATCGCTCATCCAACCTTAGCAATTTCCGTTACAACTCTGCTATCTGAGCTTGTTTTCCACTTTGAATCAACTTTGATAAATGTGAT
The DNA here is from genome assembly GCA_024364735.1 of Boesenbergia rotunda. Classification (NCBI taxonomy): domain Eukaryota; kingdom Viridiplantae; phylum Streptophyta; class Magnoliopsida; order Zingiberales; family Zingiberaceae; genus Boesenbergia; species Boesenbergia rotunda. The sequence goes on along the minus strand of JAGFNQ010007818.1, from coordinate 561,279 downwards.
GAATAAATGGATGAATAATAGTTATCAAGAGTGCATTAATAAATGTTATTTGCTGTTTTTGTCACTTGCTCTGTTTTCTTTTTAGGAAAATAATATGAACATCTGTTCACTCAAATGCATCAATTATGATAGTTGTCCAGTTTCAAATTCATACTAAAGTGAGAATCTGTGATCTGGATATGTTGAACTATCAAATTAGAGATGCTGAACAAAAACAAAACAAAATAGAAGAAGAATTCTCTCTATCAATGCAGATACTGAAATGATAACTGCTCTCGATATGTTTGCCTCGGTGAATCTGAAACACAACAAGCCAAGCCATTTCTTACAAGTGGATCAAACGTTGCAGTACCAACTGGTTTCACTGAGTTGAATTATTTTCAGATGATAGAATTCAGTAAAAAGAAATAACAAGAAAAAAGACATTATAAGCTAGAATTCCAGGAAAGCTCACACCTGCGTTGAGCTCCAATTCTGCTTGTCATAGATAACAGCTTACTTGCTGAAACAAGCAATGATTCTTTAGATCACTAGTAAATGTAGCTACGATCTTCAGCTAAGTATCTTCGAGTGTTGATTGTAATCAGTGACGCTAAAAGGGTTGTTTGCATAAAGCTGTTGCCAAGTCGTAGAGAAGGATTTATTATCACAATTTTACTCTGTATTTTAAAAGGTTATTTATGTGAATTGAATCCGTAACCTTTAGGTCACATAATAATAACTTTATTAATACATCAAAGTTATCCTTCCATTAATGATATTTTATAATTTAATTTAGTCAAAATTATAAAATTATCACTAAAATATATTGATTTAATCGTCAGAAGAGCCAAATGAGTTGAACAAGATGGGAGAGATTTGGACGAACTATTAAGTCAAGCAGACTAACACAAATTAAATCAATCATATAAACTAATTAATATTATAAAATTGGCTAATAAAATATTTTTCAGTATTTTTACAAATAAAAAAAATTAAGGAATTTATATTGATATTTTATGCACTATTTATGTCATTCCTTACTTAAGAATTATCTTCCAATTCTTTTACAGAACCAAAACCGATACTCTATAAGCGGATGTTCTAGAGTTTTTTCTCTACGCGTCACTCTTTTTTCTGAGTCTTCTCGAATTACAAGATTCCTACAGTCAACCTCCATAAATTCTTTATTCTCGAACCAAAGAAATTAAATTTTATTTTCTCCAGCGAGCAAACCAATTAATGCTTAATTTTCTTCCTCAACCACACCACATTCATATTTAACAGTTGCTTAAATTCCATCGTTATGGAACCATCCTCCAGTCAAAATCTCGTTGAAAAGTAATGGAGGAAACAAACAAGTGCATGTACCAAAGAAACAAATCCATCTTCAGGCAATAATTGACTTATCCTGTCGCACATGAAGATAAATCTAGATGGCCAAGTTTGAACGTAGACGCCCAAATTGACCCGCCACTCCATGATTGACCCGGCACCGTACCTTCAAGATCTATATAAAGACTGTCCTTTTCCCCTGCTTCTTCATCCACTGGTAGTTTCGACCTCATCTAGTCACTTGCTTTCGAGTCTGCATCCTCAGCAACAAAATGGTCTCTGGTTCCTGCACCGACGAGGTCACCCTCAATGTCTCTGCTCCAAGGCTCTGGAAAGGAGCAGTGTGTGAACCCCACATATTGTACCCTAAGCTCTTGCCTGACTTTTTCTCTAAAGCTGAGCGTATTGGAGAGGGAGTTGGAGCCGTCAATGTTTTCTACTTTGCTCCGGGTATATTTATACATTTTAAGTAAATCAAAGCTCTACAAGATTCTACTTGCTAATTATATATATGTATATGATCTTTTGTTTCATTGACAAAATGCAGGTTCTAATATGCCACTGGGAAGCTTCAACAAGAACAAAATAGAAGTGTTGGATGAGGCAACATACACTTTCAAGAATACAGCCACCGAAGGAGGTCTCATTGGCCTACTGCTTAAGTCACTTGATTATGAGTCAGTGTTTGTGCCTTCGGGTGCTGATAGTTGCATTGCCAAGATCAAAATGGAGTATGAAACACTCGGGGACAAGGATCTTAGTGAGGAGGAGTTGAAACCCATTAGAGATGGATCGATCGGGGTCCTCAAAGCTGTCGAAGGATACTTGCTCGCTAATCCTGATGTCTATGCATAAATTCATATGAGTCCATTGGAACTTGCTTTCTATCCTTGCTATCTTATAAGCATAAGTTCATGTTTGTCATGAATTCAGTAGTCAACATGTCTTCAATAATGGAACTCGTTTCTAGAGTGCTTGGAAACTTTGGTGTAAAACTCTTTTGCAGCAAATAAAAGCTACGTTACTTTCAAATCTTGCTTTGTTATAGAAGCAGAAACTGAAGACAATTGAACAGTATTGACCAGCTTACACAGACAAATATGCAGGATAAATAAGAAGAGGTGCTGAATGGACTCATAAGAAAGTGATTTTAACAAGCTTGAGCATGCAAATATCCTTGGAGTACTCCGATCGATTCTTCTCTAGTGGGTTTTAGTTCTTCGCTGAGATCAGTATCGCCAATCGTTTCATACTGAAACTTGATCTTTGCAACGCAACTCTCAGCACCGGATGGAACGAAGACGGACTCATAGCTATGTGATTTAACAAGTACGCCAAGGAGCCCTCCTTCAACGGCTGAATTTTTAGAAGTGTATGTCCCTTCATCGAACACATCTACTTTTTGATTTTTTAGCCAACGTCCTGTTATTACTCGACAGCCTTAAATCTGCCACCGGGTAGCCTCAACAAGAACAAGATAGAAGTGCTCGATGAAGCCACATTCACTTTTAAGAATTCAGCAGTTGAAGGAGGGCTCTTTGGCGTGCTTGTTAAATCTTATATCTATGAGTCCGTCTTCGTTCCAACCGGTGCTGATAGTTGCGTTGCGAAGATCCAGGTCGAGTATGAAACAATTGGGGACAAAGATCTCAGTGAAGATGAGTTAAAACCCAACAGAGATGGATCGATTGGAGTACTCAAGGCCGTCGAAGGATATTTACTTGCTAATCCTGATGTCTACGCTTAAATTCATATACATATCGCTCATCCAACCTCAGCAATTTCCTTTTCAACTTTGCTATCTGAGCTTATTTTCCACTTTGAATCAACTTTGATAAATGTGATGAATAAATAGATGAATTATAGTTATCTAGAGTGCATTAATAAATGTTATTTGCTGTTTTTGTCACTTGCTCGGTTATCTTTTGAGGAAAAATAAGATGAACATCTGTTCACTCAAATGGATCAATTATGATAGTAGTCCAGTTTCAAATTCATACTAAAGTGAGAGTCAGTGATCTCTTAGAATTTTATAAGACTATCACATTAGAGATGTCAGAACAAAACCAAAACATAATAGAAGAAGAATGTTAATTCTCTCTGCATGTCTGCCTAAATGAATTTGAAACATAGCAAGCCAAGCCATTTCTTACAAATGGATCAAACGTAGCTATACCAACTGGCTTCACTGAGTAGATTATTTTCAGATGTTCGAATTCTGTAAAAAGAAAGAAGACGAAAAAAAACATTATAAACTAAAATTCCAGGACAAACTGATTCCTGTGTTGAGATCCAATACTGCATGTTGTAGATAACAGCTTACTTGCTGATACAAGCAATGATTCTTTAGACCACTAGTAAAAGTAGCTAGGATCGTCCGCTAAGTATCTTCGAGTGTTGGTTGTAATCGGTGACGCTAAAAGGGTAGTCTATGTCACACCCTTAGAAATCCATGTTTATTCGAAAATCGAACAGTACCTCCCTTATATGATAGACAAGTTGAGACATTTATACATAACTTTCCACCACATCTAGCTCAGTCTCACACGGCTAACATCACAAAAGTAAAATATGCACACAACTATGTTGATAATATCATTAAGAAATGTATAAATAAAAGAGAGTTCATATCCACAAATAAAACTCAAACCAACGACGATTAATAATAAGTCCATATAAACATGAACGAACAAATTACACTACTCAACAATATCTCATAAGACTCCTGAACTAATGATATCACTCTAACAACGAAAATGCAAAAATAATGGAAGTGCATAAATGAAGTAATTGCAAAAGTAAAATAAATACTGAAACAAACTCCAAACGACTTACTACCGTGAGACTGACAATTGGATCCTCTCCTGGCTCCAGATAATACATCTATCAGCTACCTGAAATAAAGTAGATGGTGGGGGTGGTGAATCTGGACAGACTCTGCCGGTATAAGAGTAGATAAATACATGGCATCATAAAAAGGTATAACAAGCATAAAAAATAACAACATACAGTCTCCAGAAAATAGAATAGTACTAGGTATGTATAAAACAGAGTGATAACAGAATAATCAAAACATACATGTATTTCAACTAAATGTAGCAATCATAACTCATATAAATGCAGCAAACAAAAGAAAATGTAAAATGCAATAGATGCAATGATATGTGTCACCTCTGACGCTAGTTAAGCCGCCATCACATCATATTTGTGTGGCCGAGTGGATAGGGTTGAATTCCAATTCCTTATCAATTCTTGGTTGAAAATATGTTTCAAAGGGTGGAATTGAATTATAATTACTGAAGAAATTCAATTCCACCTCTTTCCAAACAGGGTGTAATAGATTGTTTTCGTGATTCTGTCACACAACAATAATTTTACCATTGCATTAAGGTTACCCTTCCATCGGAGATACTGTATAATTTAATTTAGTCAAAATTATAAAATATCACTAAAATATATTAATTTAATCGTGAGGAGAGCCAAATAATGATTAACTAAGTTGGGTAATATCGAACTTGGGACGATCGATCCGTTCTCCTGAAAGTTTTCCATCAACAGCTAGAGTAAATCGAGAAGCGCTCGTGGCGGACGGTCTAGAAGCCTAACATCTTATAATTGCGTGCCTCATTTGGAAAAAAATCCTGTAAAATTTATCGTAACTAGGGATCAAATCATCGGGGCTTGAAAGACAACTTATCACTCTTCCGTTATACCATAACTCCTTCGGAGTCAGGAAAGTCAAATAAATGATTAACGAGGTTTTTCCAACCTTGGGCGACCGGCCCGGTCCCACGAAAATTTTCCACCGGCCGCTAGATAAATCGGGAAGCGCTCGCTAGGTAAATCGGGAAGCGCTCGCGATCGGTGGTCTAGAAGCCCAGCGTCCCAGGGTTCACGCCTCATTTGGAGGAAAAATTTCTACAAATACATCATAGTTGAAGATCGAACCGTGAATATTTGAGATAGTCATTAGTCGTGCTACCGCTGCACCATAGTTTCGGAGGCGTCAAGAAAGCCAAATAATGATTAACGAGGTTTTTTTAACCTCGGGAGATCGGCCCAATCTCTCGGAAATTTTCCACTGGTCGCCCGGATAAATCGGGTCAGGAAAGCCAAATAAAAAAAATGATTAACGAGGTTTTTCATCCAACCTCGGGCGACCGGCCCAGCCACACGGAAATTTCCCACCGACCGCCAAGGTAAATCGGGAAACGCTCGCAGTGGGTGGTCTAGAAGCCCAATGTCCTAGGGTTCATGTCTCATTTGGAGAAAATTTTTTTACAAATACGTCGTAGCTGGGGATCAAACCACGGATGCATGAAATAGCGACTAGTCGCCTTACCATTGTACCATAACCCCCAACGGCCAAGAACGCCAAATAAAAAAAAATGATGAACCAGGCACAAATTGAACCTGGGGTGACCGGCCCGGCCCCACGGAAGTTTCCCACCGGTCACCTGGATAAATCGGGAAGCGCTCATGGTGGGCAGTCTAGAAGCTTAGCGTCCCAGGGTTCACGCCCCAGTTGGAGGAAAAATTCTTATAAAATGCGCCGTAGCTAGGGATCAAACCGCGGATGCCTAGGTTAATGATTAGTTACTCTACCGCTGTATCATAACCCCGGAGGCCCAAGAACGCCAAATAAGCAGAATAAGATGAGGGAGATTTTGATGGGCATTAACTCGAGCCGACTAACACAATAAAATAGATCATAAAATTAAGTAATCGATATTGATATTTTATACACTATTTATTCATTCCTTGCTAAGAATTCTCTTCCAATTCTTTTCCAGAACCAAAACCGATACTTCATCTGGTTAGATATTCTAGAAGCAGATGTTCTAGAGAATTTTCTCCACGCGTCACTCACTTTCTGAATCTTCTCGAATTACAAATTTCCAACGGTCAACCTCCATAAATTCCTTATTCTCGAACCAAATAAATTACTTAAATTTTAATTTCTCCAGCCAACAAACGTTGAATGACCAAAGGCTTAATTTTCTCCCTCAACCACACCACATTCATACTTTGTTATGGAATCATCCTCGAGTCAAAATCTTGTTGAAAAGTAAGTCTGGCTGGATACAAATGAGCTGTGCGGAATACTTTGAAATAATGGGCCGGGGGAAACAAACAAGTGTACCGAAGAAACAAATCCATCTCCAGGCAATAATTGACTTATCCTGTCGCCCGTGAAGACAAATCTAGATGGCGAAGTTTGAACGTAGACGCCCAAATTGATCCGCCACTCCATGATTGACCCGGCACCATACCTTCAAGATCTATATAAAGACTGTCCTTTTCCCCTGCTTCTTCTTCATCCACTGGTAGCTCGACTTCTTCTAGTCACTTGCTTTTTGGTCTGCATCCTCAGCAACAAAATGGTCTCTGGTTCCTGCACCGACGAGGTCACCCTCAATGTCTCTGCCGCAAGGCTCTGGAAAGGAGCAGTGTGCGAACCACACATCTTGTACCCGAAGCTCTTGCCTGATTTTTTCTCTAAAGCTGAGCGTATTGGAGAGGGAGTTGGAGCCGTCAATGTTTTCTACTTTGCTCCAGGTATTTTTGTACATTGCAAGTAAATCAAAGGCTCTACATGCTGATTATATATATATATATATATAAATTTTTGTTTGATTGGCGAAATGCAGGTTCTAATATGCCACTGGGAAGCTTCAACAAGAACAAAATAGAAGTGTTGGATGAGGCAACATACACTTTCAAGAATACAGCCACCGAAGGAGGTCTCATTGGCCTGCTGCTTAAGTCACTTGATTATGAGTCAGTGTTTGTGCCTTCGGGTGCGGATATTTGCATTGCAAAGATCAAAATGGAGTATGAAACGCTCGGGGACAAGGATCTTAGTGAGGAGGAGTTGAAACCCATTAGAGATGGATCCATCGGTGTCCTGAAAGCTGTCGAAGGATACTTGCTCGCTAATCCTGATGTCTATGCATAAATTCATATGAGTCCATTAGAATTCGCTTTCTATCCTTGCTATCTAATCATAAGTTCAAGTTTGTCATGAATTAAATGGTTGAAATGTCTTCGATAATAGGACTCATTTCTAGAGTCCTTGGAAACTTTGGTGTAATACTCTTTTGCTGCAAATAAAAGCTATGCTACTTTCTGATACAGTGCATAATGGAAGTTCCTCGTAGAGAGTTCAAGGGTCAACCAGTCAAATACGTGACAATCAAAGTTTAAGATAGGTCAAACTGAGTAGGCCTACAAGGGTTATCATGATCTGATCGGATTTTTTTCGATCGGACATCTCAGGGACCAGCTTCCCACCGAGTAGATATTACCAATTAGACATTTCAAGGCCCAACTCTATTTGGTTACTTTCGGGATCTAGCTCTCCACTGATCGGATATTGCCGATCGGATATCGTAGGATCTAGTTCTCTACTCAGATACTTTCCAGACCTAACTCTCCACCGATTAGACATCTCAGGAGCCCAACTCCCCACTTGGATACTTTTGGGACCCAACTTCCCACCGATCGGATATTGCCGATTGGAAATCTTAGGGACCCAACTCCTTACTTGGATACTTTCAGGCCCTAACTCTCCACCGATCGAGTATTGCCAATCGGACATTCCCAGACCCAACTCTCTATTGGGATGTCATCAAGGTCCAATTACTCCTAATCAGAGACTAGGCTCTTAGCCCTCACAATACTACCTTATCAGTTGGGCTAAACTCTTAGTGACCTACCTTTAGGCCCATGAGCTTATCCTATCATTAATACTCTGTGTGACTTGTTAGAAAATCAACCAAACCATACCTTTGGCATAAATATGAATGTTAAATACTGATTTTTAGGGGCGGATTTAAAAATTAGGGGCCTAGTTGTAAATAACAAAATGAAGGGCTTATTTGCAAAAAGGCAAAATCATTATAAAACCCTAAATCCTCTCTTCCCTGATCTGTTTTCCTCTTCGTGCGGTGGTTTCTCTTGCGCCGATTCCTCCCGAAACCGCCCGACGCCGCAGCCGTTCCCGAGCAAGCGACGCCGCTGTGCCGTTCCTCTCCACGCAACGCCCACGAGCAGGCCGACGCCAACCCCGACGTCGCAAACCTCCACTTCACGCGAGCAAGCCGAAGCGCCCTGCCTCCGCTGATCGCCGGTTTACTTCCTCCCCCTTGCCTCTCGATTTTCTCTCGAGCAACCCTCTTTTCCTCTTTCACCTTCAAATTTTTCCCTCTCTGTAGGGTTCTGCCGAGGGTTCTGTCGACCAAGGATTTTTCCCTGGATTTCATCGCCGGCAGCAAGTAGGTAAGAGCAAGTGGTTAAGTTTTGCTTTAGGGTTCTTGTGAATTTTGGTTGGATGTGATGATTCTGATTTTTTTACCTACCATGAGCTGTAGGTTTCGGTTTGGTTTGAAGGGAGTTGATCCATATCATTTTTACCTACCATGAGCTGTAGGTTTCGGTTTGGTTTGAAGGGAGTTGATCCATATCATGTGTAGCTTAATTTTTGAATGTGTTTGGTGTATAGTTGAATTTTTTAGCATGGTTGCCGTGAACTCCATGCGTGAGAGGAAGCTACGGTGTTGAAGGATTTGATAAAATTGTATTAAGATAATATTGGTGGTAGCTTGGTAGACATGGATTGGTTTAAAACAGCATGTTGTTAGTGTGTTTGATTGGAGACTTGTTTTTACAGGCTGTTGATCTATCTTGGGTTTAGTTGTGAGTTGTAAAGGGTTTTACCATATTAATACCTTAAGTTTTGATTATGTTGTTAAGTTGGTAATTAGTGAAATTATTGTTAAGAAGCAATCTTGTAACCTTGATACGTAGATGTGAGAGTTTAATATGGTTGGATTTAGAATTTGATTAAGTGCTTATGAGTTTCGCCATGAGCTACCCTTGTAACATAATGGTTTAAGTTGTTCTAGGATTTAATTCTTGTTATGCGTAGTGAATAATTTAGTTTATTTTATTTAATTGTATAAATAATTAAACTACGTCCTTGATACAGGACCTTGACATTGGATTCGTTTGGTTGATCGTGGAAGGTCCCCATCGTATACAAACTTCAATAATAAAAGGCAGGTATTTCTCCTTTGTACACGAGTAGTTTCGTTTACCTTAAAGCATGGTTATCTTATGTCTAGTAGATTGCTTGACCTTGTTCTTTGTCGTTTGTTATTTTAACATCGTCGTTGATACTTACTCTTCGTTGGTCTTCGAGTATTCCAAATTCGTTTATGTACAGTCCTCTGTTGGTTTCCTGTTCTGTAAAGTACCGCTTGTACGCGAGTACTTAGAAGTCCATTAAACACAGATAGGTTTATTTGGCATTAGAAATATCCTACCTAGTAGTGTAGGCGCATAACCGTTGGTTTTCGATTTCCGGTTGGTTGTATCGATGCATGTTTTACTCGTTGAATTTTATTGCATCGTTGTTTCTCCAGTTGTTCGTGCATCGTATATCATGCATACTAACGACTATTGGGCTTACATTTCGTTAAGCCGTCGTTAGTCATATTGTTGCTCGATTCACTCAACCACTTGTTGTCGTGGTAGATTTTAGAGTGCGAGCATCTGTCCTGTTATGCCAAACTGTGACACCCTCACCGTTGTTTTAGAGGGATATTAGAGTCGTTGGTGGCTCACCCTCACCGTTATTTTTCGAGGGATATTGTAGCTGTGATAGCTCCCCCTAGGTATAAGGGTCTAGAGTGTGGACTCCCCAGCATCCTGTCCACTCAACCACACCTTTTGTGGTATTTGTTGTTGGAGTGGTACAGTTGTCACAGCCCTACCCACTCGGTCACACAAATGGGATGTGTTGACGGCTTGACTGGCGTCAGGGGTGACACATGTCATTGCATCATGTGCATACGTATTTCTTTTATGCATTTGCTTGTGTTTAATACACTTATATGAGCTATGGTTGTTGCACATGATTGACATGCATCTATATCTTGGTTTTATTGTTGTTGCGTTATTTTACGCCTGTTTAGTTGTTATTCGGTTTTATAACCTATTGTTCTATATATGTGATGCATGTTAGGTTTCTATATTCGTTATGGACTGTACCTTGTTGGATTCTCTACTTATTATACCTTTATTATGTCATACTTATTGTCTACTCATATACCCGTAGAGTCCGCTCGGACTCACCACCGCTACCTCCCATTTTTGTTTCAGATAGCAGGTAGTTACGTTCCTTGGAGCCAGAAGAGGATCTAGTTGTCAGTCCCCAGAGTTGCGTTATTTTTCGATTTTTGGTTTAGTTGTTTTGTTTCAGTACTTGGTAAGTTATAGTTTATTTGTTATCGGGTTTTGTCGTTATCAGAGACATTTGAGTTCTCTTAGGGTTGTAGTTCTTTTCTGTTTAAGGTGGCTGAGCCACCCGTTATCTTTTATGTTAATATAAACTGCGTGGTTATGTTTATATTACAGTTGTGATGGCTGAGCCATCTTTTATGATGAGTGTGTTATGTGTATTTGTCCCAACTTGTCCGCCGTACAGGGGAGATGTTATCCGATTTTCGAGTAAGTATGTGCCTCTGGGGGCGTGACAATGAAATACTTCTCTCATACCTACAATGAGACTGCTGATCAATATGGTACAAAAACATGATGATTATACAGGATATCTAACAATGACAGATGCATCATTAACATGGGAATTGCATAGGCATTATAAAAAGGCGTCCTTTGTTGACGCAGGATTTCTCTCTATTTCCAGATCGAGTACTTCTTTCAGTCAACATTAAAAACACTTCATCGGTGATTCAACCCCATCGAATTCGAACATATGACTTGCAAATCATGCTTTCTTATAGAAGAAGAAACTAAGACAATGGAACAGTGTTGACCAGCTTACACAGACAAATATGCATGATAAGAAGAGATGTTGAATGGATTCTTCAAATGCTGAATGGACTCATAAGTGATTTTAACAAACTTGAGTGTACATATATAGGCATCAGGATTCGCATGTAAATTTCCTTGGAGTACTCCGATCGATCCTTTGGGGTTTAGTTCTTCGCTGAGATCATTATTCCCCAATTGTTTCATACTGAAACTTCACCGAACACTTGCTTGGGCTACTCAGAAACTTTATGTGGTCGGAACTCTACTACTCAGCGTTTGGACTATTTGGACTCTATCCTTTCTATCCTAGCTGCGCGACAAGACTATTTGGACATATTAATGCGAATTTAATTTGTATAATTTTATTATTTTCGATAAAATCTACTAATCAAATTATTGTAAATTACTTTAAAATTCCCAATGACACCCTAAAATTTATCATCAATCCTTACGTCAAAAACACTTTGTTCTCATTCCCTGCATGCAAACATTCATGTGCTTTAGCTCCCTAATAGACACTAATTTACCTAATTGTCCCTATTTTTTATAGATATAAAAAGTTGAAAAGGAGGTATAATTCCTCTTAGAACCTAAGCTAAGTAGTCGAACGAAAAAACAATCGTACTCAATTTGATAGAAAATATATTAAATTCTCTTAAAATAATATTGAATTTAGGAGGAATTATACCTACTTTTAGAATTTTTGTAACTATAAAAAAATGAGGGTTCTATTTCCTCGTGACAAATCTAGCTGATCGATTACCAATCTGATTCCCAATCGATCAGAATTGTTCAATTGATTACCCAATCATAATCGATTCATCCTAAGTCAATCGATTGATATGACCTCCCAATCGATTGGTCAGACTAAAAAAATACGCTTAATTTGATAAAAAAAAATATATACTAAATTCTTGTTAAATGATATTGTATTTAGGAGGGATTATATTTTATTTTAATTTTTTTATATAAAAAAGATAATTAAGTAAATCAGTATGCATTAGAAAGTTAGTAAATAAAAATTTATAGGTAAAGTATGGAAATAAATTGTTTCTGATGCATTCCGAGAAAAAATGTTAGGGAGCGTTTGGTTTACTCCGTTTTCAATTTTTATTTTCTGAAAAATTATATTTTTTTATTTTTTAGAAAATGAGTTTATTTTATTTTTTTAATTTTTCAAAAAAATGTTATATATTTTTTTAGAAAATAAGTCTAAAAATACAAATTAAACATGTTTTTTTAAAAATTATATATTTTTTTAAAATAAAAATAAAAAATAAACGTACTAAAAGAAAGTTTGTTATCAGGGAGCTGGACAATTTCCCCAAACAACTTAATCGTAGCAGTGAGCTGTCCACCTTCAACTTCCTTCCATTTCAAATCGACGCCCAAATTGACCCGCAGTAATGTTGGAGTTGACCCGTAGAACACACGGTGCCTACGAGATCTATATAAACAATCGACTCTTCCACTTCTTCCTCACCCACTACTGCTGCTAATCATACATAGCTCTCTCGTCACTAACGTTAATTTCAGTTCATATCCTCGGCGACGAAATGGTTTTCGGTTCCTGCACCGACGAGGTCGCTCTCAATGTCTCAGCTGCGAGGCTCTGGAAAGGAGCAGTAGTTGAGCCCCATATCTTGTACCCCAAGCTCATGCCTGACTTTTTTTCCAAAGCCGAGCGTATTGGAGAGGGAGTCGGAGCTATTAACGTTTTCTACTTCGCTCCCGGTATGAAATTTAAAGATTTTTGCTGCACTAGCTACTTGATATATATGTTAGAATTTACATGCTAATGAATTCTTTTGCTTACTAGACAGCCGCAAATCTACCACCGGGTAGCCTCAACAAGAACAAGATAGAAGTGCTCGATGAAGCCACATTCACTTTTAAGAATTCAGCCGTCGAAGGAGGGCTCCTTGGCGTGCTTGTTAAATCACTTACCTACGAGTCCGTCTTCGTTCCATCTGGTGCTGATGGTTGCGTTGCAAAGCTCAAGTTTGAGTATGAAACAATTGGGGACAAAGATCTTAGTGAAGACGAACTAAAAGCCACCAGAGATGGATCTATCGGAGTGCTCAAAGCCACCGAAGGATATCTACTTGCCAATCCTGATGTCTACGCTTAAATTCATATACATATCGCTCATCCAACCTTAGCAACTTCCTTTTCAACGATGTTCCACTTTGAATCTTATTTAATAAATGTGATCAATAAATGGATGAATTATAATTAATTATCTAGAGTACATTAATATATGTTATTTGCTGTTTTTGTCACTTGTTCTGTTATCTCTCGAGGAAAAAAAAGATGAACATCTGAAATGATAACTGAAATAGAAGAACAATTGTGTCTATCAAACCAGATACTGAACTGATAACTGCTCTCGATATGTTTGCCTAAGTGAATCGTAAACACAACAAGTCCTTTCTTACAAGTGGATCAAACAAAATAGTGCCAACTGGGTTCACTGTGTTGAATAATTTTCGGATGACTGAATTCTGTAAAAAGAAAGAAGAAGAAGAAGAAAAGAAAATTCCAGGACAAGATCTGATTCCTGTGTTGAGCTCCAATACTGCATGTTATAGATTTGCAACCAAGAACAGCTTGCTTACTGAAACAAGCAATGATTGTGTAGATCGATAGTAAAAGTAGCTACAATCTTCAGCGAGTATCTTCAACCGGGACGCTGTATAATTTAATTCAGTCAAAATTATATATTGATTTAAACGTCAGGAGAGCCAAATGAGCAGAACAAGATGAGAGATTTGTATGGGATGAGTGGGTCGGGTGATAACTCGAGCTAGCAGACTAACACAAATCAAATAGATCATATAAATTAATTAATGTGATCAAATAGTGAGAATAAAATATGTTTCCAGTATTTGTACAAGTAAAAAATTAAGGAATTTATATTGATATTTTATTCATCTGGTTAGATATTCTAGAAGCAGATGTTCTAGAGATTTTTCTCTAAGCGTCACTCTTTTTTCTGAATCTTCTCGAATTACAAGTTTCCAACAGTCAACCTCCATTAATTATTTATTCCCGAACCAAAAAAATTACTTAAATTTTATTTTCTCCAACCAACAAATTAACGTTGAATGACCAAAGGGTTAATTTTCTCCCTCAACCACACCACATTCATACTTCACAGTTGCATAAATTCCATCGTTATGGAACCATACTCGAGTCATTGAAAAGTAAGTCTGGCTAGATACCAATGAGCTGTGCGGAATACTTTGAAATAACGGGGGAAACAAACAAGTGTAGCGAAGAAACAAATCCATCTTCAGGCAATAATTGACTTATCCTGTCGCACATGAAGAAAAATCTAGATGGCCAAGTTTGAACGTAGACGCCCAAATTGACCCGGCACCGTACCTTCAAGATCTATATAAAGACTCCTTTTCCCCTGCTTCTTCTTCATCCACTGTTAGCTCGACTTCTTCTAGTCACTTGCTTTCTGGTCTGCATCCTCAGCAACAAAATGGTCTCTGGTTCCTGCACCGACGAGGTCACCCTCAATGTCTCTGCCGCAAGGCTCTGGAAAGGAGCAGTGTGCGAACCACACATCTTGTACCCGAAGCTCTTGCCTGATTTTTTCTCTAAAGCTGAGCGTATTGGAGAGGGAGTTGGAGCCATCAATGTTTTCTACTTTGCTCCAGGTATTTTTGTACATTGTAAGTAAATCAAAGGCTCTACATGCTGATTATATATATATAAATTTTTGTTTCATTGGCGAAATGCAGGTTCTAATATGCCACTGGGAAGCTTCAACAAGAACAAAATAGAAGTGTTGGATGAGGCAACATACACTTTCAAGAATACAGCCACCGAAGGAGGTCTCATTGGTCTACTGCTTAAGTCACTTGATTATGAGTCAGTGTTTGTGCCTTCGGGTGCTGATAGTTGCATTGCCAAGATCAAAATGGAGTATGAAACGCTGGGGGACAAGGATCTTAGTGAGGAGGAGCAGAAACCCCTTAGAGATGGATCGATCGGAGTCCTCAAAGCTGTCGAAGGATACTTGCTCGCTAATCCTGATGTCTATGCATGAATTCATATGTCACTCATGAGTCCATCAGGACTTGCTTTCTATCCTTGCTATATAAGCATAAGTTCGAGTTTATCATGAATTCAGCAGTTAAAATGTTTTCAATAATTGGACTCATTTCTAGAGTCCTCGGAAACTTTGGTGTAAAACTTTTGCTACAAATAAAAGTTATGTTACTTTCAAATCATTCTTTGTTATAGAAGAAGAAACTGAAGACAATCGAACAGTGTTTACCAGCTTACACCGACAAATATGCAGGATAAGAAGAGACGCTGATTGGATTCTTCGAATGCTTGACTTCCTGCAAAAATACTCAAAATGCATGTTAAATCAGCTACCATATATCCTTTCCACAAAAGAATACACTTCACATTCACATTCCGTATTATTGCTAGCAAAGCATGACAAAATCTGGACTCTCATGGCATCAAAAGAAACAAACACATCTTCAGAGTAGTGTTTGAAGCACCTCTAAAGCACAGGCAATAACAAATTTAGAAAGTGATGGGAGACGACAGTTAACTGCAATAGGCATGCAAGTAAGCCCAGAAAGATGCTAAAAACTATTGAGTCAATTTATGTTGTGAAAAGATGTTGCACCCGACCCAATCAAGTTTACAAATGACCCAATGTGGGAACAAGAAGATAGAGAGCTACGGGAGGAAATCCAAAGTGAGAACGCCCCCAGTGATGGGAACTACATTTGCCAAGGTTTTGAATTTGCAGCAACTTTACAAATTTGGCTCTCCCGACCCCCAGGTATTTAAAGGCGGTTATCATAGCCATACTGATGTATAATACAATTTTGATACATAAACACAAATTTGAGAAAATGTTTCTTGGCATAGGTTTTCAAGATAATTGAGAGAGTGTGCCATATAACTATAGGAAATATTTGAGAAACCGAAACCCAATATGGTTTTCCTTTTCAGCAGCCACCCTAAGCAAAATTTATCTTCTTGTGGCAGGTTTTACATTTCTGGAGCTTGAAGCAGAATTACATTGTTGAAAATTCTGCTTTCCAGAACGGACCGTGCTGCAAAACAAGAAACAAGTTTATTAGAAGAACAGAAGATAGATACGAAAAAAACATTGGTAATTATCTAAAGAAACTATATGCGATCACTCTAATGAACATTGGTAATCCACCTTTGATGTGCAAAATTGTTTCGCTGCAAAGCATCTCTCTTCATCTGAGCATGTACTTTTAGCTCATGGCTGAAGAACACAAACAAAGCTCAAATAATCAAAATTCATAAAAACAGCAGAGCTTGATTCTGAAGGCAAAAATATTCAAATATACCTATTAAGATACTCTAATTTTGCCTTTTTCATCAAATTCCCCTTCACATTCGCCAAGTGAATGCCAGGTCCACTTTCTACAAGCACACACATCATGTTAACTCATAATGGCTACAAATTTATCCTTTACGACAGACAACCAGAACAAATATGGAATTTCAGTTGTCTGCTCAATTTACATTATGTATAGGAATAATAGTTTACCTCCCCAATAACTCCTTTTATTACTTGAAGGAGGAATTTTAGAGCAAATTTGGATTTGGCGACTTTGTTTCTCTACATAAATTACAAATAATTTCAATGTCAAAAACATTTACAAAAATGAACTAAATTGACTAATTTTAAGAAGATAGAAACACTTCATACTCCTAACAAAAACATTGCAAGACAGATCTTTAAGCAAAAACAAGCAGGTGGATGAAGTATTAATTCTCTTCTTGTTATGGAATCATTATGCAAATAATACATTTATACCAGTTCAAAAGTACTAGCAACAAAAGCTTCGAATACGAGTTCCACAAGAGACAGAATAGTACTACCATGGACTTGGTAGAGGAGTAAATTCTATATTTTTTGTTTAAGAAACATTTACATTTTAGCAATTTGCAATTTTCACAAAGTTAATATAAAGAGCCCACAGGTAACTCAGCTTTGAAAATCATTTGAATGATTCTTTAAGTGTAGTGAACACAATGCTAAATTCGTAAAATAGATTAGTGACCCAGAGTTGGAAAGAAGAGAAACCATCCTAGAGAATGGATGACGTCCATCAAAGTATCCAGATGTCCTGGAATGTGTAGTTTAACAGAATGGTAACCTTTTAGGCAAGTGATCTGAAGTTGGGAAAGGGAAAATCAACCTCTAACACTGGTATATTGGTAAAAATGGACATGTGCCTGGTTGATGTTTTGGAAGTTATTTCATACACATTGAATACGAAGAAAAAAAATTGTGAATGGTTAAAGGCTAGATGATGCAGAAACATAAACTGTGGTTGATTCAACTTACACGTTATTCCGACCAAAATACCGTGGACAGTCAAGCCATCAATCAAAGAACTAGCTAACGTGCGCGCACTCCGGACATCTTTGGCGAAGGAGATGAGGGAACCTAGTACACACTCAAATGGAGGGTTAGACTGGCTGGGGACTGATCCTAGGGCCACTCTAACTCTCAAGTTACGGTTTACTTGAGATGGTGTATGGAAGAATAAAGGAGCAAGAAGAAGATAGAACCTAGTGAAGTTAGCCAAGAATTGGGAATTGGAGAGAAGAAGTCCCTTGTCTTTGAGTGTTTATATGATTCTCTGAAGAGCATCTCCATGTCAGCTGGAATATCATCATTATTGGTGCTAAGGAGGCGACCACTGTCGGATTGGTGGTCTTCTCACTCACCTAACGCCATGTGTCAATGAGAGGTGTATCTAGGGGACCAGATTTGACAACCTCATAACCACTCTACTATTCTCAAGATGCCACGCATCCTGAAATATTCACAACTACTACCAACAAGCTCGTGTAGGATGTAATCCTATTTTAAAGATAGAGAACATGACATCAATATAGAGTGGCCTTGTGGTAGACGATGTCAGGATTCACCTTTGAAGAAGAATGTTGGCGATTGGAATCGAGACTAAGATGTCATCAGAGATGACAGGGATGACTGAGATGGCGTCTACTGCCTAGACTGAAAGAGAGTCTGAGACTGAGATAAGTCCAAGACCGAGATGAAATCTGCTACCGAGGCTGAGAGAGAGTCCGAGATTGAAACGAAGTCTGACTGAGATGGAGTCTGCTATCAAGACTGAGACGGAGTCTGCTAACGAGACTGAGACAAACTGAGATTGAGATGGAGTTTGCTAGAGAGAGTCTGAGACTAAGATGACATTTGAAACTGTGTTTTGTCTTCTAATCAGACTTGAACAGTGAAGATGAATGCTCTGAGATAGCTCCATCCGGTTTAATTAGATTTGAGTCCTATTTGGGCGGCGTTAACTTTCCCTTGGATCCAATTTGATCGGCTTTGACCTTGATAGACAGGTCAGCACGACTTTTGTCCTACGGGACGCGTAGGAGTAGAAAGAAACCTCCGCATCACTCGTGGTATGGCATCAACAAGATCATTTCTATCAAGTCCTAATATTTTAAATGAATACAAGAGACAATCAGTGATAAGCAATTAAAGTTACCAAAAGATTTAAAGAATGATTATCACCCTGACAAAGTGATCTGATGGAAAACCATAATCGACATAACTATATATTTCATTTGGGCAACTGAAGTCCTTTGGGAAACTTTCGATAATTCAATTGAGAGATATGATATGTGATATGATCAAGCAATATAATAAGGATGTTAAAATATTTCATTAATGATTTTTTTTGGGGCTATGTTCACTAAGTGATGGGTCGGTTGTGTTTTACCATCAACAAAAAGGAGAAACAATTGGTTGAAAATTTTTTAGCAGATCTGATCTGTCTATACTAACAATTCTAGGAGTTGGTTGAAAGATGAAACGATCATCCTTTTCTTTTTTGCTGAACTTGAATGAACAAGTGAAATTGAGATACATACACATCACGCGATGTCATATAACTCCTTATTCATCAGCATTTGGTAAATTTCTGAAACAAGCATGGTAAAATCTCCAACAATAAAAAGCACAAACACTTCTAGCGAAAGTTTTTTTCCTGAACACAACTCAAGAATCCCTAAAATGCAAACCCCAGCAATTTAAGGACCCTCCATAGTCTACATTCAACCCTCCTATGGTTGGATCAAGTAGGAAGAAAATTCCAAGACCATTTCTATATGCAAATTATTATACTTAAATCCATCCTAAACCTCTAATTTCCTATGGCTTGTATTTCACACCAACGTTGTCATTCACGATTAGCTGCTCTTTTTGTTAGCCCAGTTCAAATGATGCCATACCCGCTAATGAGAACCAACTTTTTAATATAAGGGTGGATGATGACTCACTTGCTTGAGTTTCTGCATATCTCTGCTTAAGTTTCTCTCCTACTCTATTTTGAGCTTCTTCTCTCTCCTTCAACTTTGCCTGCAAGCAAGCAATAGAAGAAAGCATGAGTGACATCTTACTTAATGTTAATCTACTACTGTTTTATGTCATCTCAAATTTTTTTTTAAAGATTTTATATGGCAGAATGCGGTTTTTACTAGTGATTATCTCTTCTTTTTTTCCAACTACAAAAGAAAATAACTCAAAATATAACATAAACCAATCCTAAGGAAATGGCACAAAACCTGATAGAGAAGTCTCCATTTAAATACCATCTTCTTCTGTTTCATCCTCTTGATCACGGTATTTGCACTCTCCGCTCCAAATTGTAACTCATAAAATCTTTTCCACGAATCATCTGTTACAGGACTGAGGTCTCTTCCCTAATGTCACAATAAATCTGAGAATGAATAGCGGAAGCCAAAATGGACAAGAACCCTAAAACAAATTTGCTTACTTTTGTCGAATTTTCAATGTGGGTCAATTGATCGATGTTGCAGTGAGTCAAGATATCCTTTAATAGGTGTAAATCCACCTCTCCAACATCACCGATGTGCCTAATATTTGCGATTGCAGTCTGCGTACATAGATCCACCAAGGTTGGAACTTTCCTGGAGAATTCCATCAACGATTCTAACACCTACAAATTTCGATCTACCGGAATATTGGATCCTGCAGACCAAAATATCTTAGGAAATTAACCCTGCATCGGAAAGCGAACATGGTTATTCAACAACAAAAAAAAAACTATTTGAAACCAATCAATAAAGAACTCTAAGCTGGCGATCAAATCAATAAGCAAATAAAAACGATTCTCTTTTTTTTTCTTCAAAAGAATCATTGAGCTGAAGCAATTTGAGAGAACGATATAAGAACAGTTCATCATCCCAAAACTCAAATCTGCAGAGGACATGAGATCAGGGGGAAAGGATCGCACCTTGATTATCGGAGTGGATAGCAGACGAGAACGAGTGAAATTTTTGGAGACAGAGAATCCAAAATATATCTATATTTGCATAAGCCGAGTTTGGGAAAGGAAACTGAGAACGAAAGATGAATGCGCGTTGCCGGTTGCCGCCTTGCCGGGCGTCGTTCACCGCTTCGGTTCGGGTTATTCCAGGATTGCGCCCGATCCGCTCAATCTGATTATTTACACCCAGCGCACACATATATTATAATACGAGATGCCGGCATATTCCCAAATTAGTTTAAACCCATATTTTTAAATTAAAAAATTATTTATATATGTAAGTTAATTCTAATAAAATTAAAAATTGATTTACAAATATTTATTTCTTGTAAAATTGCAAATAGACCTACAATTGTAAATTAATATTTCAATGTTATTATTGCTCCAAAATACTTTACACACAAAATCCCATCTGTCTGACTTATTTTCAATATTTTATTTATATGTTTATATTCAAGCTTAGTAAGTGAGGAAATGTGAGGGGATTAGGCGACGGGAATTTATAAAGCCCAGGATGATCAGAGAAAAGGTAAAGAGAGACTTTCTTCGGTGATTGCTTAGTAAGGGAGGAAATGTGAGGGGATTAGGGTAGGGCCGGCCCTGGAGGAGGGTCAAACTGGGCGATGGCCCTGGGCCCATATTTTGAGAGGGCCTAATTTTTTTTAATATATGTTATATTTAATAGAAATGACATATATTTTCTATTAAATGCAGAAACGTGAAAATTTTTAGGGCAATTCATCGCCCTGTCGCCCTCCTGCGCGTGTGCCTCAGCGCCTGTGCCCTGGCGTTTGCGGTTTGCCTCCTGGCTCTTGCGCGTGTGCCTCAGCAGTCAACACCTGTGCCTATGAGAACAAGAAGACGACTCAAAGATAAAGTCTTCTTCTCCTTTTCTAATGCTCGCGTCTCTTTTTCTTCTTCTCTTCAACGATTTTTTTTTTTTTGCTGTTATCTCATTAATTTCTTTCCCTTCTCAAGATTTTTTTACCGTTATTTGTGGAGATTCCAAGATGATTTTTTTATATTCACATAGATAATAAATAGTAGTCCATTGAGCTTCTGAGAATTATAATTTTTCATTGACTTGTGAACTTTGGTTGTCCATTGTCATTGTGAAGGGTTCTAAAATTTTCGTTGGATTTGATCTTTGGAGGAGAATTTTATTCCATATGCAATTTTAATTTCCCAGCGCATTTGCTAAATTGCTAGACTACTACTCCATCCAAATTTATATTCGAGTCTTCTACAAATTTTGATAATGATCGGTTCACTTTCATATTTCTTATATGCCAATTTTTTCTTTACTTTTGTTTTTTTAAATAAGTTTCAGAATTATGAAACTTATTTTCCAGTGTTATGCCAAGTATTTCTGTAGGATGGTATATTTCTATAGGGCGTGTATGCTAATATGCTAATATTTATATGCTAAGTTTTCAAAATTATGAAACTTATTTTCCACTCTTCTAATATGCTATTTCTGTATGCTAATATGCTATTTTTCACTCTTATTTTAGATGAATTATATATTATTAAAAATTTATTTGAGATCTCATTTTATTGTTTCGCTCAGGGCCTCTCGAGTCGAAGGACTGGGGCTGGATTAGGGAACCAATTGAAAGACACTTAGCAGGGAGTAAGTTGAAACCGTCTTTATACATGCCTGACATAACCTTCTAAAACGGCCTTAAATAAGGTTCGGTGGCAGACATGATTGAGCTGAATCTGAATCATCTAGTTGTTTTGTGGCCCTTGTTCCTTTATTTATTTTTTATTTTAGACCAAAATCCATATATATCTTATTTGGGACAGGACCATGCCTACAGGATTGAAGCACATGAAGGATATAACCTGGCTTTAGTTCCAACAACCAAGAAGTGTCTCTATCTCCTATTTCTGTGGCATCAATGGACTTCAGCTCTCAGAGGCTTCCCATGCTACTTTGCTTTGGGTTGCTATTAGCCTGCATACCAGAGAAGGTGTATGGCATCAGGAACGTAGAGCTTGTCCTCAGATGGAAGGAAGAACCTGAGACAAAAAAGATGCAAAAAGGATCTGATCCCATCCACAATCGTTGCTGATGCCCTCATAGATTGTTCTATCAGATCAGGATGGAAGAACAATGATGCTGCTGTAATCAACAACAGAAGGTCAGATGCATGCAAAAGAAACTACAGGGAGATCTGAGGATGATTTTGTTGTCTGTAAGGATTTGTTTCTAAGTTATCTAAGTTACCATCTTATTTAAATAAACAATGATCTTGAATATATATTAGGCAAATAAGGATTGTAATGAGACAACTAATGTGCTTCATATAATTTGGTTCTTAGAATTCCCCTGATCAAGTAGAAGAAGCAGGGGTAAAGCTTGAGATATGAAGTGCATTTATCATTTGAGAGTATTCCTTGATTGTATCAGAATATTGTATGTTATTGAAACTGTCCAGTATCCAGTTCTGCTAAAAGTTTCAAAGCAATGCGTGGAGCCAAAGAGTTCATTTACTGTCCTTTATCCATCACACAATAAAGTGAAGAGCAATTATATGAAGATTGTGGCCAAATTAAGGCAAAAATTCACAATAAAATTTAAGTCATAAGATTATCATAAAGAAGAGTTGCAACTAAACCATGCCATTCTGATTTCAATGATTAAATAAAGTCAATGAACAAGAGATTCCAAGAAATGAATCATTGTGATTTAGTTTCCCACAAAACTTTCTGGTACCACAACAAAGTCAGCACGGTGAAATAGATGTAGATCAAGATATAGAACACTAATCTCTATGAAAAGATTCATATTTTTATGCAAACACCGCAATGTTGATAGTTTGTTTTTCATTGAAATTCTTTAGTTCAAGCTAATGGCAGTCTACTTTTCCAGAATCTAATCCAAGCATAATAGTAGGTAAAAAAGGATTGAAACTTGTGAGAGAATCACTTATCTGACCAACAATTTAAGATGAAATGCAAAAATAATTCAGCACGGTAGGCAACACGGTGTCGAAAAAACATCAAGAAACTAACTTGATTCACACACCAGAGATTACAGGTGCCCGATCATCCTGGAACCAGAAACCAGAAGAACGAAGAACTTTCTGCAACGCTCCAATATCCTGTTCGCCGCCGCAGAAACAAGCAACCTCAAACCTGCCGTCGCCATCAGCCTTAATCGGTATCTGCTCACACTATGCGTGGAACTACATTTTTTCAAATTGCAGAAATTCAACTAGAGACAGCCCATCTCCCTCCGGATCGTCGAATAAAGACTTTCATAGATGCCGAAAGGGCGAGATTTAGGGTTGGCATCGTTCCCCACCCAGTTTTGTACGAGAATGCATGGATGCAAGACTAATTGCTTCAGTTCCACCATCCACAAAGATCGAATATTTTGACCACTGAGGCTTATTCAGACGACGAAGAGGCAGAGGAGCACGGCGGCGAGGATGGTGCCGGGCAGGGATGCGCGGAGGCAGCCGCCACATTCTGCTCGGCGAAGGTGCTTGAAGTGCGAGGGGTAAGGAAAGGAGAATGTGCGCGAGGCGGAAGGGCGACGGAGCTGATGAGGGCTTGGGGCTTGAGTACGCTCATCGTGAGGGAGGTCGAGTCGACTGCCAATGCCCGTGCATTCGATCGTCGCATCAATTCATTGTGCGAGATCCAGAGCACAGATCGTCTTGGTTGGGAAAACTAGATCATCCGTCTCTGCCAATGCCCGTGCATTATCTTCTTCTCCGGCGAAGAAGAATATGCCGGCGACTGTCAAGACGATTCCGGGATTTGCTTTCACGCCCGGAGATAGACTCTGGTTGCAGACCGACGGTTGCGACCCAAAGTAAGCCATGTAGACTAAATGTCAACTGGGGCAGTGGTGTGGCCCGCCCCAGTGGGCCGTACAGCCCATCACTAAATGTGTGCGGTCATCCCGGCCCGAGCCCATCACTAACTGGGGCAGCTGGACTGGCCGCGGGCTGATAGGTCAGCGTGAGATAGAGTCACCCCTCGCTGACGTCACATGTTACTGTTAATTAATTGAGGTTGTGCTACGAGGTCTGATTTACGTTAAACTCTAAAATCTTACGTTCTAATCAACTCGCAAGTCTTTTAACTATGAGTTAATAGAGTAAAATTTGAATATATATCTAAATAATTTAAAAATAATAATGAGAGGAGTTTCATTTTACCAATCGAAGACAAGCGTGGACCACCACGCACTCATTTAGCTCCAACAAACATCATAATCAAATCTCGGGAGATTTTTGAAATTCGCAACCAACAAATTAACATCTGTATGCAATGCGCTTCGGGACAGAGTTCATCCCCACCCATGAATCACATGCATCTGCTTTTACCATATGAAAATCTCCACTAAGTTAATCCATAAAAATGTGGGCAATGCGTTAGTAAATAAGTGAAGGGTGTATGTTGCCTCTGAATTTTGAAATAGATTCGTGAGCAAATGTAAATAGATTAATTCGATTTTATTGGACAGCATTAAAAATATATTTCATATTTTGTAATTATATATATATATATATATATATATATATATATATATATATATAGAAAATTGATCTGTTGCGGACCGTGCGGTGCGGACCGCATGCGGACCAAGCGCCAGACCGATTAGGCAACTGCCAGATCGGTCTGGCAACTCGTTGCGCCGATGGTTGCGATCGTCGATCAAACACACCATCGGTGGCCTTCGGTCGCCACCCCCAAACAAAACTATAACCCTAGGGGATGCGGTGAACCCTAGGAGTAGCGGTGAACCTGTCGGGGAACGGTGAACCAGTTGGGTAGCGGTGAACCCGTCAGCACTGGGTAACGGCGAATCGATCAGGGAAGTTCTTGACCGATCAGGCAGGTGCCACGTACACGGTCCGGAGCATATCAAAATCGTGTATATATATATATATATATATATATATATATATATATATATATATATATAGGAGTGGTCTCCCGCGCGACAAAAGACGCGCGCTCGTGCGCGACCGCCCTTCATGATCGGTCCCGTGACCGATCAGGCACTCTCCGAGGGGCTTGCTGACCAACGGCGACCTCCGCCCGGCGCCCCGAACACCATACTATAACCAAGAGGGATTGGTGAACCCGTTGAAGCTTGCTGACCAATGGCGGCCTCCGGCCGGCGCCCCGAACACCATACTATAACCAAGAGGGATTGGTGAACCCGTAGGGGCTTGCTGACCAACGGCGGCCTCCAGTCGCCGCCCCGAACACCATACTATAACCAAGAGGGATTGGTGAACCCGTCGGGGCTTGCTAACCAACGGCGGCCTCTGGCCGACGCCCCGAACACCATACTATAACCAAGAGGGATTGGTGAACTCGTCGGGCTCGTCGCACCCTCCGTCTGTCATTGCTAGTCACCGGCTCGCCGCCCCTCGGAGAGTGACCGTGACCGATCAAGAAACGCGGTCGCACACGGGCGCGTCTTTTGTCGCACGGGAGATCAAACCCATATATATATATATATATATATATATATATATATATATATATATATATATATATATATATATATATTCTGATTTTAAATTTATATGCTATGTTTGCATACGTCAAGCTCTGGTAAGATTAATAGTGTCCTCGTAAGTTAATCATTTATTGTCTTTTAAATAAGAACAAGAAGTTGCAAGACTCCAACTAACGTCTCTGTCTGCCGACGAGAGAATGTCCGCCACGATTTCACCGTGGCCATTTCGCGCAGATTCACACGCGAGCGTGGACTGCGGACGATGCCAGCCACGCTAGCTAGTTGATTTTTAGAGGATTCTTCCGAAATGCACCCTGAAGTTCGATGTTTTCAAACAGTTTAAATTTTTCTTTCTGTTTTTTTTTTGCGCGCCTCCATAATTTTATCCGACAGAGATTATTGCAATAACATCTCCTTCCTTCTTTAATTTGTTTTGTCTTTTCTTTACGATTTAATCAAAATGATTATCACATTGATAAATTTATAAAATTTAATAAGAATTAAATCTTAATAAAATATACAGAATTATTGTCCTATATAATGATTAATTTTGATTTCCTTATTTATTCTTTTTACTTGAGGTGTCGGGTTGCAAACGTAAGATTACGAAGAAAGTTTCAAATTGAAAATAAAATTCAAAAATAAAATGATAAAGATTTTTGTTTAAAGTAGATAATATTATAATATAAATTTTTTCAATCTTAATGATTAGTATCAGAATCCGAATTATTAGAAAGTTTAATCATTAATTATGCACAAGAGTTATGATCTGATCGAGTAATGTAAGTAAAATATTGGCCTCGAATAAAAAAATTTGAAACCCCCGTGTTCAAATGAAGGGACCAAACATTAGGCAAGAAAGTCCTATTGGGTTGAATGGACCGAGGGACAGAAAGACCTGATGGGTCAAGGATCGAACGTCAAATAGATTAGTTTTCTATTTGATGGATCTTTCGTTTGGGGAGAGATGGTTAGAATTGTAAAATTACAAATAAAATTTCATATTAAAAATAGAAAAAATTATCCTAAACTCCCTGCATGTAAACTCAACTTTCTCTTCAGTCCCTGCGTCAGAAAAAATTTGTTTCCACTCCCTACATGCAATGTTTCATGTGTTTCAACTGCAGATTTATCAAATTACCCCTCAATTTTTTTAGGTTCATAAAGTCTGATATCAAGTATAATTCTTTCTAAATTCAGCATTATTTAACTAAAATTCAGTATATTTTATATCAAATTGAGTATGACCTGATCAATTCATCCTAAGCTAATAAATTGGTATGAACTCTTAATCAATTGGTCTGATGGAAAAAAATTATACTCAATTTGATAGAACATATACTAAATTCTAATTGAAATATATTGAATTTAGAAAGAATTTTACTTATTTTTGAACTTTTTATACGTATAAAAAGTATGATACTTAATTTGATAGAAAATATATTAAATTTTACTTATATGATACTGAATTTAGAAAAAATTATACTTCATTTTAAACTTTTTGTACCTAAAAATAATAAGGATAATTAGGTATGAACTCCTAATCAATTGGTCCGGTAGAAAAAGAATTGTGCTCGATTTGATAGAACATATACTAAATTGTAATTGAAATATACTGAATTTAGGAAGAATTATACTTTTTCCTAGACTTTTTATATGTATAAAAAATATGATACGTAATTTGATAGAAAATATACTAGATTTTAATTGTATGCTATTGAATTTAAGAGGACCTATATCTCATTTTGGATTTTTTGTATCTAAAAATAATAAAGGTAATTAGTTAAAGTAATATTTATTATGGAGCTAAAGCAAATGAATCTTTACATGTAGGGAGTGAAAAGGAATTTTTTCTGACATAGATATTGAGGATAAAATTTAAAATTCAATTGAGGATTTAAAGATAATTTATAGAAAATAAGAAAAATTATCTCAATTGACCGAACGACTGTTTCGGGACCGTCACGAACTCTGGGGTGAACCGACCAGATTGGTTGTCAGATTGTCTATTACTGAAACTTCCCTTTCAGTTGCAAGGACGGAGTAGCTGAAAAAATTAACGATTAAAAAAATCCATGCGATGCACGTGTTTCATATGAATTTAATTAATTAATTAATTAGTAGAATCGTGTCCGTTCATCTCTTTGTTTTGTTGTCTATAAAACCCCTGCAACCCTCCCTTGTTTAATTTGCAGATATCTTCGCTTCCATTCCACCCGTTTGCCACAGATCTATAGAATTAAAACTAGAGATATAAATAATGGCAGGCATCAAGCACCTGGTCATGGCCAAGTTCAAGGAAGGAGCACCAGTGGAGCAGCTGCTTCTGGACATGAAGAAACTCGCATTAGATTTGGATATCATCAAATCCTTCGAATGGTATATAAATTCTTCATTCGTGCATGTTAATTATGTTGTTAATTAAATATTAATTATATCTCTGTGCAGGGGAGAAGACGTGATGAAGGACGAGAAGTACAGTCATGGGTTCACTCATACGTTCATCTTCATGTTTGACAACGCTGAGGACGTGGTGGCGTACATAAAGCACCCTCGACATGTTGAGTACGCCCAGAAGTTTCGTGCAGGGATCGAGAAGGTCTTAGCGGTGGATTTTCCGACTGTTATTGATAAGATTACGACGGCTTGACTAAATTAAGAAGAAGGTGTAGAGATGCCGTACGCCGAATAAGAATATATATATAATGAAATTATTATTTTTTATATAATATGTATTTCATGGCCTAGATTTTATATAATATGTATTTCTGTTCATCTAGACGTCTTTCGTCCCAAATTATGCAAAAGAAAGAAAATCACGTGACCAAACAAGTCCACGTTCCTTGTATTAGTGATGTTGAATGTCTCCGCACATATGGCATGACAGATTTTATGTTTATTTCACCTGAAGAACCAAAATTCACTTGAATTCAATTCGTGTTAAATGTTGCCAGAGAAACCTCGTGTTTCTTAAATCTCAAGACGCATCGCATGCCTGGAGAAACTTCCAAAAGAGAAATTATGGGATGAGAATTTACCGTCTATTTCCTCCTTCCTCATCTTCTGCCCCTTCATGCCCTTTCCACCACCTCCTCTCCGGCAAACTCTACTTCTCCTTTTTCTCTTGAGCCCCTACGGGCTAGCTCGGTTGGTAAGACGTTTGACTGTTTGCATCGGAGGTCTCAGATTCGAGAGTCGCCAGTCACACACGGGGTAAAAACCTGATCTGTTGGTTTAAACCTTTCGGTCCCAGGCGCCTTACTCCACCAGTAAAACCGTGATTTACTCTTTCTGGACACTTGTGGAGCCGGAACCAGGGGTCGCTAAGATGACGATTCCATCTTTTTGCATCTACTTCTCCTTCTTCTCCACTCCTCCTTCCCTTGATCGCGTTCCCTGGGAGAAAATTATATATAACCGGAGGCGTTTCTTCAGATACAGTTACATATAATGTGTTGATTGATGGGTATTCCAAGATGGATAATCTGAAAGAAGCCTATGGCATGTGGAAAAGGATGGTAAATGATGGATTTCTTGCAGATCATGTGACATATATTTCTTTGGCTTACTGTAGAAAAAGGTGAAATTGTTAAGATAAATCTATAAGATCTAAAGATCGAATAGAGCACTAGAAAAGTATGCAATGGAAATGAAATGATAAGCTCGAGCACAATGTTAACACCGTTTCTTTTTTCCTTGATTCACAGCGCTGTTAGTTCAAGACCGCGATCGTTGATCATTTTCGTTAAATAATCCACTAAATATTTGAAATGTACAAGAATCTGAATATGCAAGAATTGACAATAAATAACGGCAATAACACTAACAACACAACAAAGTAGAAGCTTGAATGATCGTTATCGAAGCAGCGTTGTATCGAAGTTTTCAAAGCAACACGAGAGTATTCAGTGTAGACAATTGATGTATTGAGCTCCTGGTCGAAAGTGCTTTTATAGCCCATTCCAGACGCCTAGACCAATCCCAAGCACCTATAGCAAGGGCTATCTGATCCACCTTCATCACTAAGTTATATATCCACCTCTGGGCGTCTCGACCACCTCCGGGCGCCTGGATCCCTTCCGGATGCCTAAAAGTTGATATGCATGCATGGCTTATAATCGGGTTATCCGGGCGTCTAGACCCACTCAGTGTGCCCGAAGACCTTTTTGTCGACCAACTTCAAGTTTTAAGTTCCTATATCATAGAATTAGCACAATAGATATAATAGAGATAATATTAAACAATTTGATAGTCTCGGGATGTCAGATCCTGACTTTTGGATTTTGCATGAAATCTTAGGTCAGAATGATGCCTACTATTACCTTCCAAGGAACGCGTTCTCGCCTACTCCTCTCAAGAGAAATTACCTAACTTGCCAAGCATTCGGTCCTCCAAACCTGTTTAGACTTCTTAATCGACATCCGATCCTTCATCCCCTATTGCTTCCTCTCGACGTCCGGTCCTCCAAACCCGTCGAATTGCTAGATGTTTTGTCCTCCAAACTCGTCTAGACTTCCCGTCTAGTATACTCGATTTGCTAAGTCTTTTTGTTCGGTCCCACCGACCAGAACTTACTTGCCTAATCCTACCAATCATGACTTCTAAGTTAAGCTACCTGCACACTTGATCAATCTCGTTAGATCACAATAACTTTTAACTTTGAATATTAATTTTTCAATTATCGAAACATAAGTTTGATTATATGGTGCTTCCAACACCAATAAAATCACGAGGAGATTTTGTCTTAGCGTAGCGACCCTTTACATGGGAGAGATCAAATACCCAACGAGATATTTTCGTACTCATTAAAAATTAATCTCAATACCTATTACAGTAAATATCTACATGGGCACCAACCCCCAGGCGCCTCACCACACCAGTGATAACCGTGGTTTGTCTTCTTCTGGATTCCTATAGGGCCTGGGGCAGGGGCCACTAAGGTAATAGTTCCACCTTTTTACTTACATGGGTACCAACCTACTCTTTTAACTTATATGCACATTGCAAGAATGGTCAGATGAAATAAGTAAAGAATCTGTTTGGCACGTACCATGATTAGTGATAAGTCATATTTAAAGATTTTTTTTTTAACTTAAAAATAAGTTTGAAATGGGATATAATCTTCTACTCTTTAGAACAAATAAGGAGAATACCATGTACATCAACATTGCATTGTAGTGATAGGTGTTGGTCAACTACTGCAGGGCGGCATCTGGCAAGAAGACAAATTAAGGTGGTTGATCAAGGATGGATGAGGTTCAAGCATCTCAGTAACTCAGCTATGAACTCAATATAGATGGCATATTCAATAATTATTTATTAAAACCTTATCAAAATAACCAGTGATACTTTAGATACCCTGAATTTATATACTCAAAAGTGTCTGAGTGCTCCGTTTTAGGAATCCCCCTCAGTGTCATCAACCCTGAAGGGAATCAGCACAATTAAGTTAACTTATCCTTCAGCTACATGATCTTGGTAGGGGCATCGATCATCCACGGTTCAATCCCCAATTATGACATATTTACAGAAATTTTTCCTCCAAATGAGGCACGAATCTTGGGACGCTGGACTTCTAGACCGTCCACTGTAAGCATTTTCTGATTTACCCTGACGAACGGTAGAAAACTTCCATGAAATCGAGCCGATCGATCGAAATTGAAAAAATCTTGTTAATTTTTTTTTTTTTAAGGAGCATCGATAAATCTTCAAGCAGATGATGGGTCACCAAAACCACATGGGCTTTGTGGGCCCAAATAGTATGGGACAAATCATGCCCATTTCAAGTCACTATATACACATTATTTCATTTATGCATGTGCAAATACAATTATTATTGCGATATTATTTTGAATTTTGTTTGTATAACTAAAATACAAAAATATAGAGAGAGAGAGGGAAAGAACGCCGATCGCTCCGGTTCAGGCGGACCGGGACTAATCCAACGGTTGTTAACTCGCGACGGCGAAGGCGAATAGCGCCAGGAACGCCGCGGCGCCCACGGCAGCGAAGGCCAGGTCAACCAACCTCTCCATCCTCGCCGCCGTCTCCTTCCTCTTCTGTCGGCGCCCTTCGAATTCCTCCCACCTCCTCCTCGCTTCCTCCTCTTCCTCTTTCCGTCTCCGGCCACCCTCCATCACCGACCGGAGCACCGCCAGGCCCTCCCTCCCGCTCAAGCACGCCCCTTCCACGCCTTCCGCCACCAGGTTTATCTCCCGCACTTCCCCTGATTCCTGTCCGCATTTAACCACCGCCCCGACGGCGCACTCATCGCTAAGCACCAACGCGAACCGCACCACCGCCTCGCCGGTGATCCAGTGCCGGTTGACCGCCACTGGCTTCCGGCTCGTCGCGCTGACCGCCCGTCGACTCCGCGGGTCGATGACGATCCAGCTCAGCGTCAGCTCCTCCGGCGAGAAAATGAAGGAATCCCGGTCGTCCTTCCTCTCCGCCTCGGCGTCGAGGCGAAACGGCGCGGCCCTGAACCACGACGTCGACGTGTCGGTCTCCACGACCAGGGATAAAATAACAGAGTCGCGATGGCGGAGGTCAACAGCGGAGATGAGCTCCGACGGAAGGATGGCTTC
The DNA here is from genome assembly GCA_024364735.1 of Boesenbergia rotunda. NCBI lineage: Eukaryota > Viridiplantae > Streptophyta > Magnoliopsida > Zingiberales > Zingiberaceae > Boesenbergia > Boesenbergia rotunda. Next base: position 528,694 of record JAGFNQ010007818.1, on the reverse strand, counting down.
CTCATCGCTGTCGCAGGGGAAGCTGGGGAGCGTACAAACAGGGGAAGCAAACACGTCGGCGAAGAAGGAGCGGTGCGAGGATTCCAGAAGTCGGAGGAGGCGCGGGTGCCGGAGGGAGGGCCAAGAGGAGAGGCAGAGCTCGCGCCAGAGGTCAGGTTCTCCGGCAAGGGACCGAAACCGAGAGGTGGAGCAGCTAAGGGAGGCGAGGGCAGGCCCGTCGAGAAGACGCAGAGCACCGGCGAGCATGTCCGGGTGGAGGTCTTCGATGGTAGCAGTCGCCATTAATTCCCAAAAAAAAACTGTGAATTTCGTGCTCAAATCGATAGATGAAATCGAACTAGCTAAGAGGAGGAAGAAGAAGTGGCTCTTTTATATCAAATCGGCCATTGCTAACTGATGAAGGAGAAGCACCACCAACTCGACCTTTTCAAATGAATTAAATGAGAGAAAAAAATGCTACCGCGTCAAAGCTTGAAGACAACAAATCACGTACGCTATCGGCAGCTTCTAATGAAATTCCGTTGACTGCGGAATGCTTCAGCTTTCGCCTTCAACAACGACATATAAAAAATGTGGTTTTATCGATTAAATTAATTCCCGAGCTGTTGAAATTGAATTTTTTTTAAATGCAAGAATCTGTTCTAGAAACTCTATTTTTTTAATTTATTTTTTATTTGTTTGTTAAAAAATAAAAAAATAATTAAAGGAAGAGTGATCAATCTACTTCGGCTTTTTATCAAACCTTGTAAAAAATTACAAAAATTACTAAATCGCACAGAAAAATTCACATACTATTTTCAATTTTAAGCTTAATCAATAGACTGGTGAAAGATTAGTCAAGAGATTTTAAAATTACTAAATCGCACAAAAAATCACATACTATTTTCAATTTTACTCTTAATCAATCGACGGATACAAAATTAATCGATTGATTTTCAATCGTCACTGATTTTTTTATCAATCAAAATCAATTTTTCTCTATCTAAATTTTTAAATAAATCAATCTGACTCACGTTTAAATCAGAAAACCAGACGATTAATTTAATTTTGTTTCTTAATCAATTCGATTTTGAGTAAAATGGTTAAACGATTTCGGATTGACATAAAATTAGCTCTTATATGTTCATCTAATTCTCATGATTATATGCATTCCTTCAAACATCAATTTGACTTAATATATTGAAAATAATAATTTTTTTAACATGAATTAAATTTTTAGAATACATTCATGTTCAAAAATTCACTCCTCTTAATATATTAGATCAAATTGATATTTGAGGGCATCGATATAATATAGCGATACGACCCCACTAGCTCCATCAGGTGGCTCTCTAGGTTGTACCTTACGGTCTTTCTACTCCCGGTAGTGGGTTTTTATCTTCCCCAGATTTGAATCCTAGATTTCCAGGACAAATATTAAAGTTTTTTGAGAAAAACTAACCAACCATATAAGAACTAATTTCATATCAATCGATTTTCTCCAAAACTAAGTTAGATAAAAAAAACAAATCAGTTCACAGATTTGTTCAAAACTTTAAAATTTTGGATAAAAAAAAATTAACTCGATTGATAAAAAAATTAATCTACAGTTGAAAATCAATCGACTAATTTTTTTTATCAATCAACTGATTAAGAGTAAAATGGAAAGTGGATACCATTTTAAGGGAGTGTTTGGGAGAGCTTTTACTTCTTGAAAAGTGATTCTTGTAGTGATTATCTTGAAGTTAGTAAGAAGCTAAAGCATGCAGTGTTTGGAAATAGAAGTCAAAAGCTGATACAAGGTAAAGTTTGAGTGTTTGGTGAATAATCACTTTTAAGCTTAATTTTTAATTAAATGACAATAATATCCTTAAACTATCAAAATTAATTTTTTTCAATTATCTAAATATAATTTTGATACCTGATGTATAATGTTTTATATATTTAATATTATATTTTAAATATTATATCAAAATTATTATTTTTAATAATATATATATTTAAAAAAATATAAAGTTAATAAAAATATAAAAAAATAATAAAATAATAAAATTTATATAAATTTATACAAATATGTATAAATTTTTTTGAAAATATAAATTATATAAAAATATAAGATTTTATTTAAAAATGTGATGGTAATTATGTAAAATAATAAATTTATTAAGGGTATAAATGTCAACTTTTAATTCTACACCATAAGCAAAAAAGCAGAAGCAGAAAAAAGCATCAAATTGTTGCTTCTAGCTTTTGAGTAAAAGTTGTAGAAGTTAAAGCAGAATCTGACATTCCCAAACACTCAAAAGCACTTTTGCATGGCTAGAAGCTAAAAAGCAGTAAGCAGAAGCTCTCCCAAACACTCCCTAAAATATACGATAATGCATGGTTAGGTAAAAAGCCGATCTATTTAATTAGCTTGTTTTGTTCGTTCATCTCAATTAAACAATGCAGTTTACACGATATGAATAGTCTTCTTTGCTCAGTCTGAACAATCCAATTTGCTCAGCCTATTCAAATCTTGACAGCTTGATTGGCTCAGTTTTCCTCCCTCATTAAATCGTCTCAATCAAATCGATTAGCTCGTCCATACTACTTTGTCTCGCCAATAAGTAATTAGGACAACTAGCTCGCCTTGACCTAACTAGCTAGCACGAATATTGGCCTACTTAAGTGTCTGTTTCTGTAACCTTTTCCAAATCAATCGACCCAATCGCCACTCAAACCAAATGAAATTGGCCTCACTGCTTAACCGAGGCACTCGATTCGGTTCACTCAACTCATTTGGCCTGTCGACTTGTCCAATTGAACTGCAAAACAGTCATCTCATCAAATCTTTCTTTATATAATTTGTTGGTAAGAAATTTTTCAATGAAATAAACTCCAACAAATTAGGTGGTTTAATTGATGAATTCTAGATCAATATAGGAATTGATTCAACGTGGAACAATGAAACGATCATGAGGGAAACCAATCAATGATCTATTGTACGGGAAAGAGTTAAATAATTAAGTTGGGTGGCAGGATGATTCTATCAAGTTGGCCATCAAGTTAATTTAATTAGGCCAAGGAAAGTGACATGAAGATGCACAAGTGCTTAGGATAGGACCATTCTATATATCAAGTTGAACAAAAGGGCTGAGTAGGATGAATGAATAGAATAGAATAGAATAGAATAGTTGGATAGGACAAGTGTAAACAAGTTGAACAGATTAAGCAATTGACAATTAGAATGGACTACACAAGCTGAACTTAGGAAGATTAAAGTGCAATGTAGATAGGCAGACCAACTTGAATCAGCAAGTTGCTTGATTATTCACCATATATATTTGTTAACCCACTGATCTATCGCGTCATCAATGAATAATTGAAGAAGGGACATGAATTATTTATTTAATTATGAGAGATTTGGTAGTAGATCTTCTGGTAGTTATCATAATGGCATGCTATTCCCTATCAAAATCACCTTCATCGTTATCACCATCATCAAGTGAAAATAATGGAAGGAAGAAATGATAATAAAAGGGAAGAAGTGAATTTAATGCAAACATCATATTCTTATGGCAAAAACTTGAATAGCTATACTCTGTGGGTAATTTGAACATACATGCAAAGCATGATTTTTTTTTTCTTTATGTGTGTCAATATTTCTTTAAAAATGAAGATAGTGTATCTATCTCTGAAGAATCCTTCAGAGGTTCGTCATCCATCACTATCTGAGTCTCAGGTTTTTTTTTTACTCATTTCTGTTGCTACCTGAATATCTTTTGATTTGTTACAATCGACAGGGGAGGCGTTTGGATCTAGTTTCATTTTTTTATTGCCGACTTTAGTTGGCACCCTGCTTACCGGATTAAAAGTTGTCAAGAAAAATACAACGGTAGAGGAACGTCATCTGCTTGGTTCATTTGTCTTTCTCAGCAACAGGATTTCCTTCCAGATTGAACTTCTTTAAGTTGTGCAATGCAGCAGAAAGGACCTGTCAAAAAGAAAATGTTAACCAAGGATATTAATTGAACGTATGCAAAGAATAACAGATCCGCATTACGCATTACGTCCTAACCATTATGTCTGACCAAAGAAAATGTTGATTAAGTTGTTTACTACATCCAAATTTTGGAGCCTTGAGTTCCAAGATAACTCAGCAGGGTTAACATGGAAATTCTAGTTAGACTGAAATTGAATAGATAACACAGTTACAAAATCACTTGTAATAGTTAGCAAACAGTTTGTTGCTAAAGAAGCAATACAACAACAGGTGTGCTAAAATTCAATACTATTTTACAACTAAAACATTCAATTGATTGGGTGCAGCTTTTCCAATGCAACAATTGTATAAACACTGAGGAGTGGAATTGTTCTTAGGACAAAGTTCTAAATGAGTTTTTTTTAAATTTTCAATGTCACATCATAGACATACAAATCTAATACTCTCTCCATAATGAAAAAACACCTCCCTGTAAATCTCTAATCTCATTGTTAATTAATTATTGACTTCACTCATATGATTAATTTTAAGAAAAAAAAATAGATTTGAATTTTACAACTGTTCTTAAATTGAAAACTTCAAACCTCATGTCTACAATGGTCCAAACTTTTTTGTTCAACTTTTCTGTTTCACACATCTCTTTAAAACCTTAATTATATTGGAGACGTTCACTTTATCACATGCAAGTTTGCCAACAATAATTCAGGTAACCAATTAATTGAAAAGGTTAGTTCTCTCTCTCTCTAATCCTTCTCCTAATATCCTTAACCTTGCACACCTTCAATATGCCTTTCATATTTTGAAGGCTAAGATTTACATGAAGCTAGAAATACAATCTAGAAAAAAAAATTGCCTTGTATGGATGATGATGTCAATGGTACGACTTTAACTCCAGAACTCGATGAAGAGACTTCCCACTTGAAGTCGATGAAGAGACTTCCCACTTGAACTTTGGTCACTTAAACTAACTGCATGACACTAAAAGAAGTCAAGGACAAGAGTAGGCGTAATGTAGATTGATCCGGGTTGATGATTTTTTAGAAGGATCGGTGGCTCGGTCGAGTTCGATTTCCACTCCGAACCAGGAGTAGTTGAGCCGGGCCGAGGTCACCTGAGGTCGGGCACTCGGGGCTGGTCCCCGAGGTCGGGCACTCGGGGTCGGTCGCCTGAGGTCTGGCACTCGGGGTCGGTCATCCGAGGTCAGGCACTCGGTGTCGGTCGCCCGAGGTCGAGCACTCGGGGTCGGTTCCCGAGGCCAGTCCCCGAGGTCGGGCACTCAGGGCTGGTCCCTGAGGTCGTGCACTCGGGGCTGGTCCCCGAGGTCGGGCACTTGGAGTCGGTTAAACAATTATAGTTCGCTCTTGTAAAAAGTCAGAGGGCAGCCCCTGACATAATCATCACCTGACATAGGCTCCAAGAGTTAGTGAGGGACAAAAGAGACAGGTTACGCAGGGTGTCAGGCAGCTGCGGCAGTCTCATAACATTAATACGATTGTCACCATCACGGTTTATTAGCTGACCATCCCTTAATGAGACATGACAGCTCTGACAAAGCAGAGGGCTTCCCTTCCCCTATATATATAAACCCCCCTAGGAGCTCCAAGGAGAGGATCGCTGCTATTTTACAACCACACCACCACTTTGTGAGTTTCATCTTGGTCCGAGCCGAGTGACTTGAGCCTGACTCTTATTCAGCCCGAGTCCGACCCCCCGAGTTACAGTAGACCGGGTCATCCTAAAGAGAACCGATCTTCGCTTGTCGACAGGATCAAATTTGGCGTCGTCTGTGGGAATCCCGCCTGATCGAAAGACGAAGATGAGTGACTCCAACCGGGTGACTGTTACTCTCTCACAAGAAGACTTGGATCTGCTGATAGAAGCTAGAGCCAGGAAATTGGCGGAGGCCCAACAAGCAGCTGCTCGACCCGCTCAGCCGGGCCAGGCCGAGCAGACCGCCCATGTGGGCACTGATGGAGGAGTTCGACAGGAAAATAGCCCCCACTTCCACCGAGCTCTGTTTGGACCAGCAGAGGGGGCGGGGCAGTCTGATCCCCATGAAGCCTCTTCCAGTCAAGCCAGGGCTGACAAAGGGAAGGCTCCCCTTGTGCCGACCCAGGGGGAACGCACTGGGTTCCCATTTTCTAGCCAAATTCTACAAGAACCACTTCCTAAGCACTTCCGGCTCCTGTCTATCCCCGAGTATGGAGGGGCTACGGACCCGGAAGAGCATTTAAAGAAATTTGAGAATGCTTCGATGCTACATCAGTATCCGGATGGTGTCAAGTGCAGGGCCTTCCTGACCACCTTGGCAGGGCCAGCTCAGCGATGGTTTGACAGACTCCCGGAGGGGTCGATCAGGGACTTTGCTGACATCAAAAGACTGTTCCTACAGCATTTTGCGAGTAGCAAAAGACATCACAAGACCAGTTTAAATCTGTTCACCATGAAGCAAGGCTCCAAAGAACCCTTAAAAGCCTACATTAAGAGGTTTAATCAAGTGGCGCTGGACGTGCCCACCGCTACATCCGAGGTGCTAGTCAGTGCCTTCACGCAAGGTTTACAAGAAGGCGAGTTCTTCAGATCCTTGATCCGAAAACCTCCGAAGGACTTTGGAAGCCTTTTGGGGAAAGCCAGTAAATACGTGGACGTCGAAGAAGCACAAGCCGTCAGGCGGCCGGAGGTCAGACCTACGCCCGAGAATCCTCAGCAACATCAGAGAAATGTACCTCCGGGGGGGGCCTCTCTGAAGCCCCAGAGCTACGGGACACCGACCAGGAGCCGAGAGGGGAATAGTTCAGCAAGTGGCCCAGGGTTGCATCCCTTCCAGGTGGCAGCTCTACTGTTCTTTTCATAACAGCCATACCCACGACCTTCAAGACTGCTGGCAGGCCGGTAGAGGTCGGGGTCGTACCGGTCGAGGAAGTCCGAGAGGAGCTCACCAAGGAGGTGGTCGAGGTCGGGGAAGAGCCCCGCCAAGCCAATCTGAGTCCCCTGCCCGACCGACCACCCTTGCCGCTAGACAATTGTTCTTGAGCCAGGGCTCTGCCGAGCACGGGAATGCCAGCGAAGAGCAAGCTAATCAACAGAACGCGGTGCACAGGTCTATCAATGTAATTTCGGGAGGACCCACCTATGGTGATTCCAATCGGGCGCGGAAATCTCAAGTCCGACACCTTGATATCTATCAGGTGGGTTGTAGTTCCGCCCAAGCTCAGGGACCGCAGATCAGTTTCGGCCCCTCGGATTTACAAGGAGTGGAAGTGCCTCATGAGGATGCTTTGGTCATCACGGCGATCATAGCTAACTATCAGGTCCACCGGACCATTGTGGATTCAGGAAGTTCTGTGAATATCTTATACTTGAAGGCATTTGAACAACTGCAGATTGAAATGACTGAGCTACAGCCCGTGGCCACACCCTTATTTGGATTCACGGGAAATGAGGTCCAACCGCTGGGCCAGATCAAGCTGGCCATCTCACTCGGCGAGGAACCTTAAGAAGGACCAAGTGGTCTACCTTCCTGATAGTGGACGCCCCCTCAGCCTACAATGCCATCCTGGGCCGACCGGTGTTGAACGAGTTCCGAGCCGTGGTGTCCACTTTCTACTTGAAGGTCAAATTCCCAGTGGGTGATCAAGTTGGAGAGGCTAAAGGAGACCAAAAGGTAGCACATCGGTGCTATGTGGACGACGTCCGAGTGGAGGTTAGTAAGTCCTTCCGAGCTGCGCCGGCTAATTGCAACATGGTGCAATCCTCTCAGCCCTCTCCCTGGGCTGATTTGATAGAAGAAAAGGAAGAGGTCCAGCTCTTGCCTGGCCGAGAAGAGACTCGGGTGAGGATAGCTCCCGGACTACCGACCGACCTACGATAACAGCTGATAGAATGTTTGACCCAAAACCACGATGTGTTTGCCTGGTCCCAGCAGGATCTGAAAGGGGTCAGGCCCGAGGTCATGGAGCATAAATTACACGTATACCCTGACGCTCGACCGGTGAAGCAAAGAAAAAGAGACTTCAGCCCTGAGCAGAATAAGATTATCCAAGCCGAGGTGGAAAGGTTGCTAAAAGCAGGACACGTCCGAGATGTGCAGTTTCCCGCCTGGCTGGCCAACGTGGTGCTGGTCTCCAAGCCAGGCGACAAGTGGAGGGTCTGCATTGACTTCAGGGATCTCAACAAAGCTTGTCCCAAGGATTGCTACCCCCTCCCTCGGATAGACCAGATGGTGGACTCTACCGCGGGGAGCGAGCTCATCTGTATGCTGGATGCCTACCAGGGATACCACCAAGTACCCTTATCCGGGATGATCAAGAGAAGGTCAGTTTTGTCACAGCGGAGGGAACTTATTACTACATTGTTATGCCCTTCGGACTCAAAAATGCTGGGGTGACCTATCAGAGGCTGATGAACAAGGTCTTCAGGGAGCAGCTTGGGAAAAACGTGGAAGTGTATGTGGATGACATCCTCATCAAGTCCCTCCGAGCCGCCGACCTGATAGCAGATATGCAAGAGACCTGCTGCACTCTCAGGAGGTATGGCCTCAAGCTTAATCCAGCCAAGTGCCTGTTCGGAGCTAAGAGTGGTAAATTCCTCGGATACTTCCTGACCGAACGGGGGATAGAGGCTAATCCAGGCAAAGTGAAAGCTCTGTTGGACATGCCTTCCCCCAAAAACCTAAAAGAAGTCCAGCGCTTGACGAGGAGAATCACTGCCTTGTCCCGATTCATCTCCTGGTCGGCTGATAGAAGTCTGCCATTCTTCAAGGTTCTGCGCAAGGCCACTAATTTCCAATGGGATGCTGAATGCGACCAGGCCTTTGAAGAATTGAAGACTTACTTGATCAGTCTGCCGGTATTAGCTAAACCTGAGGAAGGGGAACCATTGTATGTTTATTTATCTGCTACTGAGGGAGCCGTGAGTGCTGTGCTTGTAACCCAGAAGGAGACCGAACAGCAACCGGTCTATTTCATTGGGCACTTACTTAAGGAGGCTGAGTGTAGGTATACTACACTCGAGAAATTAGCTTATATCCTTGTGTTGATGGCTCGGCGACTGCGACCATACTTCTTGGCCCATCCTATCCGAGTGCTGACCAACAGCACACTCGGAAAGGTGTTGATCAACCCTGAGGTCTCCGGTCGGATGGTCAAATGGACGACTGAACTGAGTGAATATGACATCCAGTACCAACCCCGAACTGCGATCAAAACTCAGGCCTTGGCGGATTTCCTGAGCGAGCTCCATGCGGAGAAAGAGGAAGGAGTATGGAAGATATATGTGGACGGGTCGGCCACTCGGGCAGGAAGTGGCGTGGGAGTCTTGTTGGTCTCCCCTGAGGGAGACTCACTGCACTTAGCTGTACGCCTAGAATACCAGGCTACCAACAACCAAGCAGAATATGAAGCTCTCTTGGCAGGTCTGCAAGCGGCCAAACATGTGGGTGCTACTCGGGTCATCCTGCACTCGGACTCCCAGCTGGTGGCTCGGCAGGTGACCGGGCAGTTCGAGGTCAACGATGAAAAGTTACAAGCTTATGTGGAGGCTTACAAGCAGAGTTTCAAGAAGTCCAGATTTTACAGATCCCTCGGGGGGATAATGCCAAGGCTGACGAACCGGCTAGGTTAGCCAGTTCGGTCCATCCCTGGGTCTTCCGCAGACCGTCACCTCAAGTCATGTTGGTAGCCCAGGTGGAGAGAGAAACAGAAATGGAAATACAAGGAGACTGGAGAGCCCCATTCATAACCTATCTGAAGGAAGGGACTCTTCCAGTCAGCTCGGAGCAAGCCAGGATATTCAAGATAAGGGCGGCCAGGTTTACTCTGATAGGAGACGCGCTGTACAAGCGAGCCTTCTCCCGACCACTGCTCAGATGCCTAGGAGAAGAAGATGCAGATTATGTGCTACGAGAAGCACACCTGGGGTCCTGCGAAAACCACTCAGGAGGTCGGTCTATGGCTCGGATGGTTTTACTAGCAGGTTACTTCTGGCCGACCCTCCAGAAGGATGCGGAGAGATTGACCCTTTCCTGCCTTTCTTGTCAGAAGTATCAGAATCTATCGCACCGACCTGTCGAGATGTTGAGAGCTTCCACTGTGTCCTGTCCCTTCGACCAGTGGGGTATGAACATAGTAGGACCGTTCCCCAGGGCAGCCGGTTAGAAGAAGTTCTTGCTAGTGGCAGTGGATTATTTCTCTAAGTGGATTAAGGCAGATTACTGAACAAGCCCGGATTACTGAACAAGCAGTGAAGAAGTTCCTGTGGCAGAATATCTTATGCCGATATGGCATACCGCACAAGCTGGTGTCGGATAATGGTCGGCAATTCCAAGGTCGGATAATAAGAGAGTGGTGCAAGGAGTTTGGAATCAAACATGCTTTCACCTCAGTGGCATACCCCCAAAGTAATGGTCAGGCCGAGGTAGCTAACAGAGAGATTCTGAAGGGGCTCAGAGCCAAGTTGGACCACGTCGGGGGGTCCTGGGTGGACGAGCTACCCGGCGTTCTGTGGGCTCTCCGGACCACTACTAAAGAAGGGTCAGGGTGCACACCCTTCCAGTTAGTATACGGTAGCGAAGCTGTGGTACCCATGGAGGTTGACTGTGAATCTGACAAAAGACATCTGTACGGGGAAGACAATGCGGAGAAAAGACGGGCGGAGCTAGATCTGATTGAGGAGGTCCAAGCCAAGGCTGCAATACACATGATCGCCTACCATCAACGAATGCGACGCCAATACAACCAGAAGGTTATACCCCGCAATTTTCAAGTAGGAGACAAGGTATGGAAAAGTGTCAAGCCAGTCGGGGAAGTAGGCAAGCTAGAGCCTCAATGGAGTGGCCCTTTCCTGGTAGTCGAAGCGCTGGGATCAGGAGCTTACTATCTACAAGACGCTCAAGGAAAACGGCTCGGAGGACCCTAGAGTGCAGTGCACCTAAGATTGTACCGTGAGGAGAGTGGAGAGAAATGATTCTTGTAACTGTACTCAGAAAAAACGATGACAAAAACTCTGACTCTCCAAAAGACAAGTACAACAAGTTATAAGTGGGCTTGCTCTCACGTACCCACCGGACTCGGCGCCGATCGGGCATGACGCTCCACGTTCGGTCGGGCCCGGTCGGGCGTGGCTATCCACGCTCGATCAGGGTAAGTCGGACGGTGTCCAGACTCTTGCTAAGGAAAGTTATCAGTGGGCTTGCTCTCACGCACCCACCGAACTCAGCCCCGATCGGGCGTGGCGTTCCACGTTCGGTCGGGCCTGGTCGGGCGTGGCGATCCACGCTCGGTCAGGGTAAGTCGGACGGTGTCCAGACTCTTGCTAAGGCAATTATAAGTGGGCTTGCTCTCACGCACCCACCGAACTCGCGCCGATCGGGCGTGGCGTTCCACGTTTGGTCGGGCCCGGTCGGGCGTGGCGATCCACGCTCGGTCAGGGTAAGTCGGACGGTGTCCAGACTCTTGCTAAGGCAAGTTATAAGTGGGCTTGCTCTCACGCACCCACCGGACTCGGCGCCGATCGGGCGTGGCGTTCCGCGTTCGGTCGGGCCCGGTCGGGCGTGGCGATCCACGCTCGGGCAGGGTAAGTCGGACGGTGTCCAGACTCTTGCTAAGGCAAGTTATAAGTGGGCTTGTTCCCACACACCCACCGAACCCGGCGCCGATCGAGCGTGGCGTTCCACGTTCGGTCGGGCCCGGTCGGGCGTGGCGATCCACGTTCGGTCAGGGTAATCTTGCTTAAGGGAAATATGAATTAACACATTTCTGTGATCTTCACTGCCAGGACGTGGCTCCCCACGTTCTGAGAGACAAAAGGGATAGTAGGTCAGCTTGATAAAGCTGAACTAGTCGAACCAAAGCACACAAGCTAACTCGGCTTCGCCGATAAGGTTAACTCGTCGGAAACAAGATAGAACGCTTAGTCAGGGTACCAACCCGACTGAACAATATGCCCGAACCCGGGTAACGGCCTAACTGAATGACTGAGAGCTCAAATACACTGAGCGTCTGACACTTAGAAAAATTTTCTGCTTGGCTTACGAAATCGAACTAAGAGGAACGGTATGAACGTCCTGAACGGTCAACGCTTAATGAAAATTCGCGGTGCGGTTCAGATCTCGGCCCTTGCGGAATAGGTCGACCACACTGAGGGGACGATACTCAACAAAAATCTTAAGCATAGTAAACGAGCAAATGCGAGGTTAAAAGCCTGCAATGCAAGGGCATAACCAGTTAAGGTAAATAAGAAAAGGCCTGAGGCCATTACAAAATTAAGCCCTAAGGGCCAAGCCAGCCCAAAACATCACAAGACATCATAAGTTTTCTAAGGCCCAACGGCCAATCCGTTGCAAAACATCAAAAGGAGAAAACCTAATCTAAGAAAACGGGGGGAAGGCGTCTTCGGGAATTGACACTTTTATCCGCCTCGGCTTCACCACATTGGGGGGGAAGGTCCGCGGGAAGGTGGCCGGCTTCAATCAGCTGCTGGATGGCGCCCTACGCGCCGTACAGGATCATGCCACCAGTCCGCTCTGCCACTTGATTCAAGAAGGAGTCCGACTGAATATAGGCCACCCGGGCTGCTTCAATCCGGGCGGACTCGCCCGACTTATAGTCCTCCAACTCCTTCTTGAGCCGATCAAGCTCAGTATCTTTCTGAGCAAGCTTGGTATCCTTCCCCTGAATGGTGGCATCCCGAGCAGATAGCTGCTTCTCTTTGCCAACTAGCTGAGCTTCAAGACCTTGGAAGGCCTCTTGTTGGGCGGCCAGCTCCGTCTCCTTGTTCGTCAGAGCAAGTTGGGTCTGATGGTGAGCAGCGCCCGACTCCTTCAGCTTCTGTTGAAGACCCTTAGCCTCTGCGGTTTTCTTATCAAGGTCGGAACGATTTCGGGTGTTGCGAGTTCGGAGAACCTTATTCTCACCCTCCAGATGGGCCACCCGGTTTGACAGTCGTTCCGTCTCCACGACGGCTTGGGCCATTGTCCGTTGCTCTTCCTCTGAGCGGGCCTCCAACTCCGATATATACGATCTCAACGCAGTTATTTCCGAGTGTAGTTGATCCCTGCCCTCATCGCCTGGAGGAAGGGTGCATTGAGCCAACTTAGCCTCCAGCTCCCTTGCCCTCCTTTCGGCTGCCCGGCGCTCCCTAGTGTTGGTAACCAGCGCTTGGTCGACCGCGTGACTCATTGCCCAATGCTACGAAAGGATATGAAGGGTATAAGAGTAAGCATACGTAATTGAACACCGGGAGAGTATACCTGAGTCGCTTCCAAGAAGAAGTTGTCAGCCAAACTAACGGGGTCCATTGCGAAGGGCGCAGTCCAGCCTTGATCCCAGCCTGAAACCAATTGGCCGTGCAGATTAAGTGGCTGGGGTTAGACTACCGGGGTCAGGGCAGTTGCTGAGGGGACCTGGACATCCACCGCCGACCTCGGAGGTGAATGAATTGACAAGAAAGCCTCCGCAGCATCGACGGTGGCAGTGCTCGCCGGAGGGGCCCCAGAAGATGGCGTGGTACCTGAGGTGGATGCTCCAGACGGGAGCACTATTGAGGGGGGGGGGGGTCCGAGCTCCCGAACGGGGCGTGGACGAGGCCGAGCCACGAGTGCCGGATCTGGGAGGAGCCGAGCTCGGAGTCGGTGCCCGAGTGCTGGGCACAGCTTGGTCGGGGCGAGAAGGCGCTGCAACTTGACCCCCCAAGGTCGGTGCTGGAGGTGAAGGCGTACCAGAGGAAAGGACCAGCCGGCGGCGCTTCCTAGCCAAGCTAGCAGAAGCTGCCTGTTCCGTTTCCTCTTCTTCTTCTTCCTCTCTCTGAGTGGATGGCCCCTCGCCCGCCGCTCAGGCTGTTGCCCCCGAACCTCCAGCTGGGAGATCTCCCTCTGGGTCGTCTTCTACAATTTCAAGTTGCTTTGGGCGGGTGCAACATTCACTGGTGACACTGCTCGATCGACCACTAGCTGGGCGGCCAAAGCCTCCATGGCTTCTTCTTCTCGATCCATTACGGCATCAACCCTAGCGTTATACATGACCTCGGCTGCACAAGAGAAAGAGTTTTAGTTAGCATTAACAAACTTACAAATCGAATAGAGACTTACCGAGGGTGCCCGGTAGCTCCGCCGGAACTTGGCTCAGCCGGAAGAGATACAGCATACCCTCGATTAGTAGCTTGCCCGCATGGTATCGGGCTCCCCCGAGCTTGGAGAAGGCCGATCGATAGCCCGGGTCCGAGCGAAGATTCTTGGGCAGCTGAGGATGATCGGGTAGGTTTTCTACCCACATGGTAGGCCAGTTCGCAGTGGGGGTTGATCGGATATAGAAAAAATGGGACTTCCAGCCCTTATTGGACGAAGGGACCTTCTCTAAGAAGGCTGAGTTAATGCGAGCTTGGAAGTAGAAATTACCGGGTTCCTGCTTCTTGAGATAGTAGAAGTAATGGAACACCCAAGGTTCCAAAGGGACTCTGTGGGCGGTGAAGATGATCATGGTACCGCATAAGATTCTGATCGAGTTCGAGGCCAATTGAGATAAGGACACCTGGAAGTATCGGCAGACTGCGCGGAAGAAAGGATGAAGGGGAAAGCGTAATCCTGCCAACAGTTGGTCGGAGAAGATAGTGAAGTAATTCAAGGGGGGTCCGTGTGGCCGACCCCGACGGTCGGGAAGAGTCATTGCGTGGTCTTCGGGGATTAGGTAATCTATACGCAAAGTCTCTAGCTGGCCTAAGGTTAGTGAAGACCGGGTGGTTAAATACCAGGGCTCGGGGGGCGCAGACGACTCGGCCATCGAAACAAAGTCGGAAAAGGCACAACAAAGACTCGGCAATGGAAAGGAGTACATAAAATTGAAGTTCGCCGGAAACACTGCTCGCCGGAGTTGAGAAGGTCGGGTGGCGGAGATCGGACAAAAGTCGAAGAAAGAAGACAGAGGTCGGGATAAAAGGGGATTAAATGAGGGGTTGGGCCTATTTATACCATAGGTGAACTCGGGAGGACCGTTAGATGGATGAAAGGGAAATGGCGGGGTGGAATCCCCACCGTCCGATCCCTGCCATTTCCTATACCTCGAAGCTTCGTTTGAACGTCGCACGAGCCATGCCGGTGACGTTTCGTTGCTAGAGGTCTCCAGTCGGGAGATGACACGTGGCCTCGCATTAATGGGGATTTGATGGAGGATCCGGCATTTAAGGGAGAAGATCAAGAGTATGATGTGACGCGGGGGAAAGCGAGAAAGAGGTCTGTCGACCGAGCCAGAAGCCTAGTCAGTCGGACTAAACGCCTCCTTCGACTAGACTTGAGGGGGAGGCTTGTGATCCGGGTTGATGATTTTTTAGAAGGATCGGTGGCTCGGTCGAGTTCGATTTCCACTCCGAACCAAGAGTAGTTGAGCCGGGCCGAGGTCACCTGAGGTCGGGCACTCGGGGCTGGTCCCCGAGGTCGGGCACTCGGGGTCGGTCGCCTGAGGTCTGGCACTCGGGGTCAATCATCCGAGGTCAGGCACTCGGTGCCGGTCGCCCGAGGTCGAGCACTCGGGGTCGGTTCCCGAGGCCAATCCCCGAGGTCGGGCACTCGGGGCTGGTCCCCGAGGTCGGGCACTTGGAGTCGATTAAACAATTATAGTTCGCTCTTGTCAAAAGTCAGAGGGCAGCCCCTGACATAATCATCACCTGACACAGCCGCCAAGAGTTAATGAGGGACAAAAGAGACAGGTTACACAGGGTGTCAGGCGGCTGCGGCAGTCTCATAACATTAATACGATTGTCACCATCACGATTTATTTGCTGGCCATCCCTTAATAAGACATGACAGCTCTGACAAAGCAGAGGGTTTCCCTTCCCCTATATAAACCCCCTGGGAGCTCCAAGGAGAGGATCGCTGCCATTTTACAACCACACCACCACTTTGTGAGCTTCATCTTGGTCCGAGCTGAGTGACTTGAGCCTGACTCTTATTCAGCCCGAGTCTGACCCCTCGAGTTACAGTAGACCGGGTCATTCTAGAGAGAATCGATCTTCGCTTGTCGACAGGATCATAGATAATTAAAGGCAAACTGTAGAGTTTCCATTGAAAATCTCTGAGGATTTAGTCTGGCGAAACAACTATCACGTTCAAGAACAGTATGTGTGGAACACCTTTTGAAGTTGTTGGCGTATAGACCGTGAAATCAGGGAAATAGGAGCCCATGTTCGTCGCCAACTTGGAATAATCTCTGCGCTTGAAGGAGTAAACGTAGGCTTCGTCTTTGACGCTCAACACCAACAGCATCCCTCTCTCCTTCCCGCCGTTGCAGACCAACATCGACCCCACGCCTTCTGGTTTCTTCGAGAAAACGAACTCGATCGACGACTTCGCCCACGAATGCGATTCCTCCGACCATCTCCACACCGTGAAGGCACCTGAGCGTTGGCTGTAATGCACCAAGCACAGCCATGATTCCTCCCAGAGGGCCACGCTGATATTGTCGTCCGACTCCACGGCACTGCCGCTGGGCATCGCGAGGAACTCGGTGGCCCTCGTGGCGATTTCGTATGACATAACGTAGGGGTCGGCCGTGGTGTACCTGAAGCAGTCGGTGACCCAAAAGACGGCCCCTCCGTGCACCACCGGGTTGTGAAACTTCAGGTTGCGGCGGCCGTGGCGGATCATCTCGTCCCTCGTCCAAACTCCGGCCGCCGAGTCGTACACGCGGCACCGGCACAAGTCGGACCAGTTCCGGTCCGGTGTGAGGTAGACGAGCTTGTAGTCGCGCGTGACGCCGTCACCGACGTCGTCGGTGAACTCGACGGCCAAGCTGGCGAGCAGTGCATTGTCGTCGCCGGGGGGAACAGGAATGCGCCAGGATTTGCGACGGGCGGGATTGTAGGCGCATATGCTGTAGGAAATACCGACTATTTCCCGGTAGAAGACCAGACCGCCGGCGGAACAGAGGACCCTGGTATCGCAGGAGCAGAGGGCATCCAAGGAGGCCTTGGGGAGGTTGTTAGTCGATGAGAGGTATGTTGAACACGTTTGGGCGGGAGAATGTTTGCCTTAAGTTGCAAGAAATGTGGAGTGTCACGTGCCCCAAGACGATTTTCTCGGGATAGCCCGAGTCAGTCAATTAATGGAGACGGGACATTCTAAGTCGAATGGGGTGATGTGATATGCCCGATGCGGCCTGCGCCATAACGGCATCATCTCAGCTTTAATGAGCCAGGACACGTGGCGCGCGCTGGTTTGCCGACCGGGATGCGATTTATCCCCATGATTACGAGCTTTTAATGGTCATTAACGCGCGTAATTCTTTCCGCCACGCGGCAGCTTCCGATTGGCCGACACGACGACGCGCCCTGCCGCCGCATCAGGCGACGTCAGCGACTGCGGTGCGCCTTTTCGAGGCTGATCGTGGGACGACTCAACGGTATGGATGAGGCGATCTCCGTACACGTGGACCGCCATCGGACGGTCTCCCTTCTTTCGGTCAAGCTACAAGTAGGCCTCTGCATTCGCCGAAACCCTCATTTGCTCTTCACTGTTCTCTCTAACTCGGTGCTTCTCGCTTCTCGCTTCTCGCCGCCGTCCTCGTGTGTCGCCGCTGCCGTCGTGCTTCTCCGTCGGTTAATCCTTTCCGCCACCACCTACGGTCAGATTCTCCCTTTTCTTCCCTTTCTTTCTGTTCCATGGCTACCCCTACATGGTATGCCTCTGTCGAGTCTTCCCTTCACGACGAGACCGTCTCTGACCTCCGACTGGCATACGACATCCCCGGGAACTACCGTATTGCCGTTCCGACAAAGGATGACCGACCGCACAAGCCTCCGGCTGGCTTCTTTGTATTTTTCCGGGATCAACATATGTCTGGCCTGCGCTACCCTCTTCATCCCTTTATTGTAGACTTCTGTAACTTCTTCCATGTTCCTATCTTCCAGCTTTCTCCCAACGCCATTCGTATATTGTGCAACATAATTGTTCTTTTCACCCTTTACCGAGTCCCCCTCCGACCGGAGGTTCTTTATTTCTTTTATTACCCGAAGAAGCAGGAGGCCGGGAATTTCTTTCTCCAAGCCCGGGCCAAATTATCCATCGTGGAGAATATTCCTTCTTCGAACAAGGGATGGAAAACTCATTTCTTCTTCATAGGCCCCCCGACCAGCCCTGGGTTCCCGATCGGATGGGTCGAAGATATGCCCCCTATAGCTCCCTTAAGAAATTTTAAAACCGACCCTTTGTTTGTAAGGGCTGCTTCTCTACTCGGTGGCCTCCACTTCGACGGCATGAAACTACTCAACGACGCCGTCTTGTACATATTTGGGCTAAGCCGAGTCCCTGCCGTCTTGCCCGGCACCTTCTGTAAGTCATTTTTTGCTTCATACTTCTTTTTCCCTAACTCAACATCTTCTGATCTTGCAGCCGAGATGATGTGGGAAGCGGCCCTCGATGAGGCCATGGGTCTGGCAGACGAAGAAATAAACGCCCGGGCGGCCGAACAACTGCGCCTGCGCCAGGCCGGTCCGCCCGACCAACATACGATTCCTGAGAGCGCGGAGCCCGTCCTTCCGGCTCCGTCTGCCCCACAAACGTCGATCAGTTCTGCGGAGCCGGTCGGCTCGTCGAAACCTTCTGCCCCCACAAAATCCTCCGGCAAGCAGAAGGTTCAGCCTTCCATGGAGAAGTCTCAGCCTTCCAAGCGGAAGGCTAGCGCTTCTATCCGTATTGAGGAGCCGACAGAGGCTGCCCCCTCATCTTCTGATTCTCCTGACCTTGCGCGTCAGCCCACTCGGAAGCCTGTATCGAAATCCGGTCAGGCGTGTGACGATCCACATCCCGCAGGTAGGACACCAATCAGTCGGCTGTTTTACACAGCCATTTCTCTAAAATAATTCGGTTCCCGACTGGGCGTGTGGCGACCCACATCCCTTAGAATTATTTTAGCGCTCTAACAGGGCGTGTTGTGACTCCCACCTCTCAGACAGAGCAACCAGTCGGCCACCTGACAACCATTATCCCTTGCTTAGTTCGGCTCTCTGGTCGGGCACATTTACTTAATCAATGTCTAAACTAACACGTTAAGGAAAAAATCATTTTCATTGATGGTTACTCAGCAGCATTACAAAAAAGAGCCCCGACCGGCGGCTAAAGATTACAAAAAAGAGCCCTGACACAAGCCATGCTTGGTCCTTTTCCCCGGCTATATAAGTCACTCCACTCCTCATTATCAGGTACGCATACACGCGCACGCGAAGCCTCTCATTTTTCCAGTGCTCCATTATTTTCTGGTTCATCGGAGTACTGACTTGACCGTCGGAGTGCCTGGCCGGGACTCTTCCCGGCAGGTTTCTAACGGTCATCTTCCTCAGCAGGTTCACCTCCAGTCGGTTGACCCTGCACCAGGCGACATCCACTTCCATTCGGCCGGAGGACACCCCCCACGACGCTGCCATTCTGCGCGAGGACGCCCCGTCAGCATCCACGTCACGCATCGCTACACCGTCATTCCGGTTGCGGCTCCACTACGCTCGGCGACAGGATCAGTAATGTAATTCAGATTACATGTTATTAGTCTTGTAATCCAAATTATAACACTTTTAATAGCTTCTATAATGCAAATTATATTACATTACAATTTTAAAATTGTACCAAATAAAATAATCAAACTTGTAATATAATCCTGATTATATTACAAGATTGATTACCCCTTACCAAACATAGCTGTACGTTACAATTGGGATTCAACTTTTTAGGAAAATACCTGATCTCTTATAAAGGTTGAAAACTTTTATACTCGTGCATTAAACATAAATCCATCCGACTTACATTGCTATTTATATAGGAACAAATAAGCACGAATTGTACTTAATTGATCAAACCTCATGATAACACGCTACAACTACCATCAGACTAGAGGACAAACCCGACGACGCACTTAGATGCCGATGCTTAGGCCGACCTGGGTCTTCCACTATGCCCTTAGAAATTCGAAAAAAAAAATAAATTTAAAACTAATCAGAACGATTTAAAGTTCAACTAAATTATTACTTTTATTTTTTGCTGAGTTTAATGTTGCAGTCTTTTATAAAATTAACAAATCAGAAACTGAAAATGTATTGTGATTTTCTTGGCGTAGATCAAACATTGTCAAACCGAACCATGTAACAACTAATTACATAACCAACATATGAACAGAAGGTGCATCAGTCAAAAACTAACAAACTGAGAGAGGACTGACTATATACGACGTCAAATCAATGGAGAAGACATTAATGCAAAATTAATGGCATAATGCATCGGCTTCCTGTCCGCCGCAAGCAGGCCTCAGAGTGTTGGCGTAGGCCGTGAACTCAGCGAAATAGGAGCCCATGTTCGTCGCCAATTTGGTTAAATCTCTGAGCTTGAAGGAGTAAACGTAGGCTTCTTCTTCGACGCTGAACACCGACAGCATCCCTCTCTCCTTCCCGCCGTTGCAGACCAACATCGACCCCACGCCTTCTGGCTTCTCCGAGTAGACGAACTCGTTCGACGACTTCGCCCACGAATGTGATTCCTCCGACCATCTCCACACCGTGAACGCGCCGGAGCGTCGTCTGTGATGCACCAAGCACAGCCATGATTCCTCCCACAGGGCCACGCTGATATTGTCGCCCGACTCCACGGCACGGCCGCCGGGCATCGGGAGGAACTCGGTGGCCCCCGTGGCGATTTCGTATGACATAACGTAAGGGTCGGCCGTGGTGTACCTGAAGCAGTCGGTGACCCAGAAGACGGCCCCTCGGTGCACCACCGGGTTGTGAAACTTCAGGTTGCGGCGGCCGTGGTGGATCATCTCGTCCCTCGTCCAAACTCCGGCCGCCGAGTCGTACACGCGGCACTGGTACAAGTCGGACCAGTTCCGGTCCGGTGTGAGGTAGACGAGCTTGTAGTCGCGCGTGACGCCGTCACCGACGTCGTCGGTGAACTCGACGGCCAAGCTGGCGAACAGTGCATTGTCGTCGCCGGGGGGAACAGGAATGCGCCAGGATTCGCGACGGGCGGGATTGTAGGCGCATATGCTGTAGGAAATACCGTCTATTTCCCGGAAGAAGACCAGACCGCCGGTGGAGCAGAGGACCCTGGTATCGCAGGAGCAGAGGGCATCCAAGGAGGCCTTGGGGAGGCCGGCGTTCGGATCAAGAAAGAATACCTGCTGGCGAAAATAATTACTGGCGAAGATGGCGGCGGCGGCAGTGTTGTGGTAGGATTGCACGAGGAGAAAGAGGGGATCCGAGGTGATCATGTTCAGGATGGACTTGGAAACGAGTTGGAGACAAAAGAGGTTCTTGGCCGGGAGGTAGGAGAAAACCTCTGCCAATGCGTCGTAGTTAAGGGTCTTCCGGTCGACGGCGGTGCAGGCAACGGCAATGTCGCTTCCGAGGTTAGCCATGGATTGTGTAGAGATGAATTGAAGTCTTCAATGAATTGATCGAAGATGTTGCATGTGCTGGCGTCTATAAATATGTAGATGTTCAATGATCATTGGATAAAAATAGCTGTTACTAAGTTAATTTGGGAAAAAAAATCTAATCAACATATATTAATTCTGTCTCTACAAATAAGGAAAGTTATAATTCTGTTTGGTAAATTTTTTAATCCGATATAGGAAAAACAAATATAAATTGCTGCTTTTGAACAATTAAATTAGAATAGAAGAATCTAATATATACTTCTTGAGGTTGGATTTGTTCTTAAATCAAATGAAGAAAAAAAATATATGCATTAAAACCTATTAGACAATATAATATTTCCCCAATTAAATTGAGCATAATTAATCTCTGATGTATTAGTGAGCAATACTTATTTTCAAATTACACAACCCCACGCTAGAAAATGTTGTCGACCAATATTTAATGTTGTACAAGGACATTCAAATATATCAGTTATCCAATACTTATTTATCACGAATGTCCTAATCTATTATATTCCTTAATTAGCAATGATTTTCTCTTCCAAAAGTACCACAAATTAATTTATAAATTAGCTTGCATAATAAAAATTATAAATTCATTTTATATTAAATTACAAAACACCTCGAGTTAAACATATCGAATGCAAGTTAATTTACAAATTCTCTTGCAATACCCTTCCATGCGCGACTTGCTTGCCGAGATCATAAATTTATTTCGTTTTTAACTATAACACACCTCCAATTGACTATTTTAGACTTTCAAATGCCAAGCGACATTGCTGTCTAGTTCTTGTTGCTCTTTTAACATTGATGTGTAGATGCTTACGACAAAGAGTAACACAGAAAAGAGCAAGGTTTTAACACGCGCAAGCGGAACAAAGCCATGATAATTATCTCCAGTCAAATTAACCCTCAAACATAGAATCCAAATTCAAAACATCAAATGGTTCTTCTTTCACAAACGCACAACTCATTGCAAACAATGATCACTAAGTCGAAACATACTATCTACAACTCTTCGATATTTTTCATATCTCTAAAGAAAAAAAAAGTACCTCACTCAACATATCTTATGGTTTAGAGAAGGTTCAACCAATCCAACTGCAATTATAGTGCCTGCAATCAGAGAAACCCCAAAGAGACTGTTCAGATTCAAACAGCAAGCATATTCAAACATGGAGAATAAGTTAAATTTCTTACGATAATTTGAACACGGCCACGCCACCCACCCTGCTGCAAAATGGTGGTCTCACAACATTACAGCAAGAGCAGGTGTTAGACAGCTGCCGGATTCAAAGATTTGAGTTAGAATTCTATAATGCTATGAGAAAAATTAGAAAACTGGACCCTTTTTTGCAATAAATCTCAGTTTATCCTTTCATGAAATATTTTCTAGCATTTCACTATTTGTCAATACCCACAAAATAATTTTCCTTTCCAAAACGCTCGCTAAAATTTTTGTTTTATAATTTTTATCTTTATTTGCAGAATACAGATAGCTATTCAAAATGAGGTGAAGTGTTTTGCAAAAAAAAAAATGAAAATAAACCTTGATTGCATTTAGACAAACAAACAAACAAACAATAACTTGGAAGGACATTTTGACAGGAACTTTATTCGGAAGTAAAATCCATGGAGCCCAAACATAAGTTTGCAATTTTTCATATGCAGACAAGCGAAAGTAGGGAAAAAAAAAATCTTTGCAACAAAGAACATTCTATGATCAAGTGAACGGAAACAAAGCATTATTATACCTAGCATATGTAGTCGACTAAACAGCCCAATGTGCTCCAGGTCAAATTAGATGCCAAAGCAAAGACCACAGAGGGCATTGTAAAACACCTGCGGGAAGAAAAAATAGATATTCCAACAAAAGAGATACCAAGTAGAAATGAATGGCTTGAGTAGACACCAATTCCTCACCTTAAAATGTTATTAAGACATATTTAACCGCTCATGCACATCATTGGCCAAAATTCATCTCTGAATACCTGCAAGAATATGGAAAAGAAAACAGAATAACTAGCATGCTATGGAGATAACATGCAAATAATCACCATCTCTGGATGCAACTTTATATCAACATTTTTTATGCTTACCTACGAGGCTTGTTTTGGCGTTGCCCAGAATCCTCATTCACCTCTGATAAAAAGGGGGGAAAAAACAAGAGAGAGGTAAATACCACATAAATTTAATGATGATAAATAGATGGATTATTGTGGAAAATAAGGAAAATAGTATCAGCTACGAAGTATATACCAGGTCTCTGGGAAGGTTTCAAAGAACTAGCAGGTTTGCTTGTACCAGTTTCCCTGAGATACATATAGCGAATGGTGAAGTTCTTATAACATAGTAAATTCCAGTATAGGCATAGAATTACGTAAATAAAAAAAGGGAGGAAAATAATATGGAGCACTGCCTGAAACCATATTAGAATCCCATTCACAATATGACATCAAAGTTCCAGAGGCGGTACAACTATTCTACAAGGCTAATCAATTATATGTGTATTTGCGAAGATTGTACCAATCAAGGCACAAGTTTTTTGTTCTTTAAAATTAGGAAGTCATACGGCAGCAAGCCCTTTTTGTTTTTCCATAGAAGCCAACACGAACTCCTATCAACAGCATTCATACCATGACCCAAAACAAATAGGCAAAAGCTAACAATGCTTGGGTGAAAATTAATTTCGAACTGTAACAGAAGCAGGCATTGAGGAAGCAATTATTCAGAACTACGTTGATATAAAAAAAATGTGCATCTTACCTAGAAGGGGATGATGAAGATGTCTGTCCTGAAGGATGAGCAAAGTAGTTTCCATCAAGAGCAATGTAAGGCGGGCAGTAAGGTGGCCCTAAAGCCCCAGCAGAACCTGCCAATACTGGCAACCTGGGATCCATACCGACATGAAAGAGTATCAGTTTAATACCAGAACAAAGACATAAAGCAAGACAAACAAAAATGCAGCCTCCATATGTTTTTCTGATGATAATTTAAGTCCCTTGTTCTTGATAAGATGAGGCATATTCTCAACATCTAAAGTTAATTATCATACCATTAGTTGATTGTTTATATGGAAGAAACAATAGGAAAACAACCATTCAAAATACACCTGGCTCACTACAGTACCATTCCTTCACGAATAGTCTACAAACATGCCTAAACTACAATTGGTCAGAATAAAACAAACAGTCTATACAGGAAACCATCAAATCCAAGTCCAAAGAAGCCTTTGCAATAAGGAAAGGTCCCCAAGGGTCCATCTTATAGTTGATAATAAAAAAGTAAACAACTATGAGAAAGTGAATATGTGCCATTGCATAAAAGATAAACCATTTGCATATCATTTTGCCTTAACCATAGTGCCATACCAGTAAAGGTCAAACAATATAGCACAACCGTAAAAGTGAGAAAAGAAAGCAAGCAACATATTTCATACCAAGTCATTTCTGTATTGCCAAAACCAAGCTGAGGTTGAGCTACATATCCTGGAAGAGCCATACCCATTGCAGGAACTCCCATACCACCAGGATTAGGGCCACCAAGTTGCATAACTTGAAACAAGCAACAAAAAATAAAATCAAGAAAGAACAAGTTTACAGATACTGCCAAAAGTGTATCAAGGTCATATAGTCAGAAAAGATTAAAATGTTAATTTCTTGTTTAGTTTTGAATGAAAGTTCATTCCTCAGAATAAACAGCAGATAAAAAAAAGTGAAAACTTCCTATCAGACCCTTGTCAGCATATACAATCTTTGATGAGTAATTCTGATAGAACTTTCTTACCTCACTGATCACAAACTGTGGAATGAAATGGGGCCAAGAGGCATCCCATGAACCCTAAGAATGATACTTATTGGAACCTATGAGTCGGAGGAAAGTCAAAAGACAAGAGACCCTTGGTCTGGTCAGTGATCAAAGAATCACCCAAAAGGAAAGCAACTGCTAGGCTAGTGTTAAAAACAAGTCACTCATCCAAGATTTTGGGACAAAAGGAGAGGCAACCTCAGTTGTTCATGTGCCCATTTTATGGGATGTAATATGAAATTTGAGGAGCAATGCCATTCCATCATATCAAGAAGTGGATGAAAGGAAACCCGCAACAACAAAAGGTGTGCTTCAATAAAATAAATACAAGAAAGGAATTTGACAAACCTGGTAAAAGTGCTGGAGTTCCAGGGAAGCTATGATCACCATTGGGAAGTCCCACAGCCCCAGTTGCCCCAATTACCTGAGCTCCACCATACAGAAAGGGTCCCTTTCCTATCCCTTGATTGTTAATCCTTGATTTTCCAACAAGTGTAACTTCTGGCTTAGTTACACCTGAATGTGAATCAGACTGTATAATATCAGCTGAACTAGGAGGTGCAGAATCAGGAGGTGATGATGAATGGTTCCCAATGCTACGAAGCTGGACTGACTGCTGGTTAGAAATTCGTGTAGCAGCAGATTGTGCTGGAAACTGAAGTGGTCGCTGTTCTGTGGGCTTGTTTTGAGTAGCAACTCTTCCAGATGGGCCAATTGATGACTCAGAATGTCTATTTATGCGACCAACAATACTTGATTCCCTAACCTGGACCCTAGAACTAGCAGTCTGAATTTCTTTTGATGATAATGAAGATCCTGACTGCTGGAGTCTGGAGGTACCCATAATTTTCCCTGTGGTTGACCGAAAGGAATCATCAATAAATAACTTATCAGGTCCACCAATGTCAGTCGGTGTATTCCCTCTCATTAATGAGTTTGTTTGGGATGCCATAGAATTATCTTTTATCAGTGTAGTATGTGCAATGGACTTGTTGGTGCTTCCAGTATGTACACCCCTTTTCTGAGTCAAGGCTGCCATATCTTGATTAGAGGACCCAGAGGGGTAAAATGGAGGTGATGCAGAATTGAGGCTTGAGGCAAATGAGTTCTTCTTTGGAAGAACAGGGTCTGATGGAACTGTTGCAGCTTGAGAAGATGGTCTTCCAGAGGTATCATTTGATACTGAGTCGTGAGGTTTTAATGGTAAACTGCCAAGAAATTTCAAAACAATTTAGTTCCAAATTGGTACCGTGCAGTAGAATGGTCGCATGTGATAAACAACAATGAAGTTAACTACTAACCGTTTGCTCTGAATTGCAGGAAAGTCTCTTTTGTTCCTCAGAATAGGTTCATAACGCCTAGGTCCTCTCCCTCTAACAGTCCTCGGGGCACGGGTTTCATTTTCAGCATCATCACGGTATGTATTGGACCTGTTTCCTCTAACATACACATGTTCAGAGTCCCGTCTTTTACCTCCACCTCGTCCCCTAAAACGGCCTCTAGACTTCCGTCTTTCCTGGAACAAGTCAATTCTCATTCTCAATTAGCATAACCTCAAAGGTAGATTTCACGAGATGGGAGAATGGGAAAAAGTACCTCATGATTTCGTGTCTCTTGTAAATTCATTTCTTCAAATCTATCATGCACCCAGGCACGTTCATCTTTTGGATCCCACAGCTTTTGCCCACCAAACATTCGCCTAGATAATAGTCATTAAAAAATGTTAAAGGAAAAAAAAGTGCACATGCCAAACAAGAGAAGTTTCAATTCCATAACTTTAGTAGGAAAGTGGCTTTGGAATTGATCAATATCAAGATAACTAAATGAACAAGAAAATGCAAAACTATTTGAACTAGACTGCAATAATCACTGACTGCAACAAAGTTAGGTGCCTATGAAATTTATACAGATCAAAAATATAATGAAAAAAAAATGCAGTACTATTTGATCTAGACTGATAGAATCAGTGACTGCAACAAAAATGTGAGTGGGAAAAAATGATTAATAAATAA
This sequence comes from Boesenbergia rotunda, assembly GCA_024364735.1. Taxonomy (NCBI): domain Eukaryota; kingdom Viridiplantae; phylum Streptophyta; class Magnoliopsida; order Zingiberales; family Zingiberaceae; genus Boesenbergia; species Boesenbergia rotunda. Next base: position 501,509 of record JAGFNQ010007818.1, on the reverse strand, counting down.
CCCATGATGGTAAAGAATCACGAGAAATGCATTATAAAGAAGCAAAGTAGCTTAATTATACGGTGTTTAAGGTTAAATAGTCCATTTTTACCATATGAACTATTTCTAATCATATTACGAGCGTAATCTTCAGAAAATCATGAAAGTTTCAACACAACGGAAATGATGTGAATATCTTAAATCATAGAAGCAATAAGTACATTTATTATCTATTGAAAGTGATAAACTACATCTAAACAAATTGTCAGAGTAAAAGAATAAAATGCAATCCTTTGGGACCATAACAACTTTCTATCAATATTGAATATCTCTGAATATGAAGGGAAAAAAATTGGAGTTCATAAAGAGTAATAGGAGAAACTGCAAGAAAAAGAATTATCTATTACATCAGGAGCACAAATTGTGAAATTACGTTGTTTTGTCAAGAAAAAAAAATATCACCTGCGGCGACCCCTGCCATTGTCCTGGAATCGATCGTCATGCATGTAGAAAGCCCCGGCAGTCGGCACAGCATAGGGTTCATTCTCCTTCGCCTCCTCTTCCACTGGATTCTTGTCTTCAATTTCTTCTGGTGTTCCAAGATACGTCTGTCCATCCCCGTCAGGAATTGGTGCCTTTCCCAAATCTTTGAGGCCTTCGTTCACTGGAATATTGGCAAGATTCCCACCTTTGCCTTCCATCATTTCTTCTTCCCCGCCGAATTCCTCTACTCTGTCCACCAGTTCATCCTCCTCGTCGTAGTACTCCTCTTCGTCATCATAAACCTCAGCGCCGCCTTGACCATCCGACTCCCCATCGGACGCCACCAGGTCTCCCGCAGGAGATTTCCCCCGCCCCTCGTATCCTTCCCCTTCCTCGTCGTCGCTCGCCTCCCTGCGACGCATCCTTGGCAGCGGTGCGTCCTCGGGATCGCTCTCATACTCCGAATCCTCTTCTTTGACAGCCATCGATCTCCTCCCCTCCAAACCCTAATCAGCAATCAACGCCTCAAAGCCCAGAACCTGAAACTCAGCCGCGAGGAAACGATCTTCGCGATCAATCAAGAAAGGTCCGCGCGATTCCGAAGAGAAGGATGCGAGGAGCGACAGATCCGCAATGGTTTGCCTGAGAAGAGGCGGAAAAAGATCAGTCGAGGATGTCAATCGAGGGATCGAGGCATCATTATTTTCGTCCGAAAAACGCGTTCTCCGCGATCCAAAAATCTGATCTAATCCGACCTCCTCTACCGAACACCCAAAATCTTCCCCAACGTGGGGTCCATTTAAAACGCTACATTAATTGGTTTTCATAAAGGAGACTGATCGTATTAGGGCGTCATTAAATTGTGTGACAGACACAGCATGCGTACAATCAGAACGCGCCACGTAAGCTTGAACCTCTCCATCAACTCTCTTTGGTGACGTAAATGGAGCACCACTCTTAGCTCGCTTTAAAAGGCAGATTCAAACTGCCACTCTCAAATCGAACCGCAGCCAGTTTCTTCAGAGTTCAGAATAAATAGATAAATTCCAATTTCACGAACATTAAAAAAAACTAAAACATAATTATATTAAAAAACAAAACTGAAGCAATAAGTTTCCTCATCAGAAACTAACTCTCTGAGATGGCCTTCTTTAATCTGTAATTCTTTGCAAAAAGCAATATATATAAAATAAAATAAAAAATCAGTGGATATATATAGAGTGCCAACACGGCGACACCAAGAATTATCAATGGACAATGGCAGTGAATGTGATGATATACGAGTTCAAAGTAGTTGTCTAATGGTATCGAAAAGAGGATGAATTCATCCTCGAACGAATAGCGCATCATTAATATTGACTAATACAATAATGATATGAATTCGTCGAAGACGTGAAACTACACTGGAATAATCGCTAGAATAATCCTAAAAAGAAAGTCAAACAGGAGGTCAGAAGCAAGGTCAGGGGGGTCCTCGCCGCAAACACTCCAATGCTCAAGTCAGACAGAAGAAAGTAGAATGGTAGAAGAAAAATGAGAGTTTCAACATACCTACACCGTAAAGGACGAGCCCCTATATATATTTGCACATTCGATGACTCTCTATTGTTAAGGTGTCACATCCATTATAACAGAAATGTTATGTCAAAGATTTACCAGCTGTGAGTGATTAGGCTAGTGATAATATGAGCAGGTCAGTATTTAGATCATAGGGTCACTGAGCAGTTACGTACTGAGCCTGCAAACACACTAAGCAACAGTTGATCTTATAAGGGAAACATGTCAATTTTTAAGAAGTAGCATGTCATCTTTCCCTTAATCGAGGTGACGAGCAACGACCCTCATAGTGCTCACCTGGAGGCCCAATTGAGAAACCTCAAAAGAGGAGACTCAGTCTTGCCCAATAGAATAGCCGAGTTGAGGTCCATGGGAGACGGTTGATTAAGCTCCAATTCTAGTATCTAAAGTGGTTCAGGGAGAAGCTCTCGGGGTTGTGGTGTAGTGGTAGGACAACTAGTCGCTATCCCAGGCATTTGCGGTTCGATCGCTAGCTACAACATATTTTGCATAAATTTTTCCTCTAAATAAGGCGTGAACCCTGGGACGCTGAGCTTCTAGACCGCATACCGCGAGCGCTTCCTGATTTACCTTGATGACCGATAGGAAATTTCCGTGAGACTGAGCCGGCCACCCCAGGTTCGTCTGCTATTTGATCCAATATTTTTTTAAAAAAAAGTAGTTCGAGGAGAGGAGCATGTCAATCATTCGACGGTATGTATATTGGCAGACCCTATCAATCAGGATGTTTGGATGTATGTAATGTTATTAAGGTCAATGCCTTGGTTAAGTAGTTCGTCAATCGACTGTTAGGCGTGACACACCAATCGATTATAGGGAGCGACACGTCGATCGATTATATGAAGCAACATACCGATCGGTCGTATGGAATGACATGCCAATAAGTTGTATGGACAATTTGCTGATCTGCGAGAATCCTAACAAATCAACTTTATTGTCTGACCGGTCGATTAGTCTATTCGATGCCATAACATTTTCACTATTTCTTAGACCTCTACTGTCACGCGCCCTCAAGTTGGTCTACGTCAACCTTTTAATCAGATTTATCTTATGAGGTTGAGGGACCAGAACTCCGTGTATCAAGGATCATTCTTGTGCATATGCTCTTCATCCTTTCAGGTGCTTTCTCCAAGAAGAAATTAAGCTGGGTGATAGTGTTGAAGTCCTCAGAACTGGCCAGGACGAAGAACTGAGGGACTTGCCATATATTCACTACATTAGACTGTTTGATTTTATTTTCAAATTGTAGCTAGTTATAGTCAGCAAACTTGATAAAACAAATGACTGTCTTTGTTTCTTGTTTACCTCTTGTTCCAACCTTTCTAAACCAAACTCAAATTGGGAAGAAGGTATCGCAAGAGCTTTCATAACAAGAGCTTACTTCGAGACTTTGAAAAACTCATATTTCACCACTGCTCATTTTTCATCTCAATAAGTGTATTAACTATGACTATCATACTAATGTTGAAAAAAAATCTACGAATTACTCCAACAGAGACCTGTCGTTAATACCATGATAGCCTACATAGATGTTCAGTTAGCCTAGAGGATAAATGCTCAAACTCTTCTATAGCTATCTATTATCTAGTTGTACGTCTCAAAGGGCCAGTGCATCTATTTTGATATCGGTAATAACAATAAAAAATAAAAACCCAGGGGCTGTAGTTTCGCTGGATTAGACTTAGCCTAGAACAAAGCATATTGGAAAGTACCAAACAGCTTTCAGCTATACAGTTCCTTTGGCTGATAAATAGTACACTCCAGTACAAAATCAGCATTACATGTATTTTTCAATCTTTCAGATTTACAAAAAAACAATCCCACCTTACGCACCATGACTGAGCAAACAAAATAAATGTCAAAATAGGGAACCTTCAGTGATGAATCTATGCTTGAGATTTGAGAACTGGGTCTTGAAATCAAGGCAAAACCTCAGGCCTTCCTGCTTGGAAAAGGAGCACTAAATGATCAGATCAATTGGATAATAAAAATAGTAAAATCATAACATCATACTGCATAAAAGAACAGAGATCAGCATTAATAAGATCAGAGTAAAATATTAGACTACAACATACACGAAAAGAATGACAAGATAATTGAACCTTAGATGTGTTGATAAGGTGAGACAGCATGCCCCCATAAACCATATACATGGATTCCATGTAATGAGAGAATGTATAAAAGAAGCTAAGTTGTTGATGTAATCAACAAAAACCTGTTCTCTAGTTGAGCATTTGAGTACAATAAATATGGTTCCAAACAAGTTGGGAAACATGATATTGCTGGCAACAATAGAATGACATTATGTTTGTCAAGATGGCAGGTCATGCAATAAGAATAAGTAGCAAAAAATAGAGCATCAAACTACGCTCGACTCACTCAAACTTGTGTGAGAAAAGGTGATCTCTGTACAAGTAGCAAGGTGTAACCTTAACCAGATTGGTTAAATAATCCCATGCTCCGAAGCTCCACTATACCATAATTTTACCCCCACTGTAGCATGATTTAGACGAGTTTCCACAGATGATTGAGAAGTGGTTAAATATTAACGGCCATCTGAAGCTCCTTGGTATTACAGATATGCCTAGCATATAGGCATATCTTCCATTGAAGAAGACAACTTATGATTTCATTAAAACGAAAAGAGAAAATAGTTACAGCTACCACTAGCTGTTGCATTTGGGAAAATACAGCTCCATAATCTTAAGACAAGCAATCCATCCTTTGGAACATCAGCATTTTCAAACAGATTCCAGAAATGCAAAAATGGATAACATGTTAGATATTACTGATGATATCCAGATATATTTTGGTGACAACATTCATCTACTAATATTTTCAGGTAGTTCAAACATTTTAGAAATTGTTTATACCTGATAATGAAAGACACCCTACCAAGCTCTGTTGGTTTTTTATTTTTTCATCATTGGCCTATCAACAATCACATCTGCTCCAAGAACCAATTTTACTACCCACAGATAGAGGCATTTACGTAATCAGGTGGTCAAGATCTGTGTTACAAGATTCACATCCCGAATGCTCGGCTGTATAGATCACTTGCACTTGGCATGTGGAACTTGTTTTCAGGAGTGCTTTTGTAGTAGTCATTGAGCCCAATCCTTTCATTCCTGAAGACCTCGCCCATGCCAAAGTCAGCAACAGTACGCAAATTATTCCAGGAATCCCAATGGCTATTTGAGTAAAGTGGATTTCTTGGTTGCTGGTGCGACAACTGTGCAAGAGGTGAAAACCTTGTATGATTTTGTGCTAAAAGTCGAGATGCAGCAAAAGCATCATTTAGTGGCCAGAATGTTTCTTCCATATCTGGTATCCTCATGTTTTGATGAGAAGAAATCATCTGCTGTGACAGTAGGTGAAACCTTGGGTCATTATCAGAAGTGACAAATTGTGCAGGAAATGATGACTTCAATCCCATTGTTGTGTTATTTGGTTCAACAGGTATCCGGCTCTTGCCAACAGCCAATATTGCAGGATCTATAAACTCCACATCACCAGATTGACTAACTGAATGCGATTGATAATGATTTTCACCTGAAATGGAACCATGCCAATGATTTACACCATAAAAATATCAAAAACACACGATAGCAAAATATACAAACCTGAGTAGGCGCCATCATAAGTCTGGTTAAATCTGGTTTGAGAAGAAAACCCTGGAGGAGGTGCTCTGCTTGGAGCTGAGAATCCAGGTGGAACCGCAATCTTGGCCCTCGAAACACCTTTCAAAAAAAGGACTTTCAGTATGTAAATTAAAAACATGAAAGACACAAGTTTAGCGCCAAGCATCAATTCATCAAGTGAACTATTTCTTGCATTTGAAAAGAAAATGCTGAACAAATCACTTTTAGAAAGGGGATACAAGGATCAGACAAAAATGGAGATGGGGAAATAGGCTAGTCAAAGCCATTTATAGGCACCAATAGTCCAGGCGTACCCCATAGATAAAAACAGATCAAACATCAAAGTCAAATCCTTGTATGCATATTTGCTTCAAGAATTACACTAAAATTGATTAGTGTATAACATAGCCTTGAACACTAAAACATACAAACTTGGTTTTTTCAGTAAGTAGCACCCATAAATACCTTAGTTTTCAATGATGATGAAGGTACTAAATATACATTTCAAATGAATCCTAACAATCCATTTTGGATGGAGCCTATAAGCAACGCAAGAAACATATTCTCAAAGGAAATGATAGCAATACACTCGTTCACTATACTTCCAGTTCTTTTCAAGGTTGTAAAGAGTTGCATAAGCAAAATTGATAAAGTTTTATCTAAACGGTTACTGTTTCCCTGTTCAGCTTTGAAAAACAGGCAATAATATTCTAAAAGAAAGAGCTTCACAAAATTGCAGTTTCAGAGAATTGCATATCCTAAAAACCTTAAAATTCCAAAACACTGAAAGAAAAATGCATTGCCCGCAACTGACACTCACAGTGCCTGAATAACAATCATTCAAGTTCATTATGGTGCTTCTTAAGCCACACACACCAAAAAAAAAAAATCTTCCATTTCATAGTTCAAACAATTAAAAAAATGGATATATATACATACAGATATTATAAAACTGAAATCTAAATTGGGTGCATCTAGTCAGCTGGACTATTACATCTAACCAAGATAAAATCAGAAAAGACAATACAACAGATTTTACTGTGTTAGATTAGCATATAATTCGATGTCCTAGGTTGCTTGAGTATTCAACCATGCATCCACCATCGACACTGTTCTCTCAGCCCTCATAGCAATCATGTACTCACATGGAGAGGAAGTTAGCAATGTCATAAAAGGTAGGCACACAATGCAGATTTCAGATACTAAATAAGCAAAAAAGCTAAAGGAATACAGTCATGAAGATTAGTTGGCATATGGTTGTGCATGGAGCTATTGAGAATAATGTTGTCTAATCAGACGACACTTAAGCATGGACATAGTCTGTTACGCCCAAATCAAAACTAGATAAGTAGCATTAGAACAGAAGAAACAAAAGTTAAATGGGTAGCTAACAAGAAAAACAACACTGGATATAGTGTCAAATATTACATACAGATAGTTTAAAAAAAAAGAAGAAATACTCTTACCACTCCTATTAGAATCATCAAAATTTTGGTCAATGGAAGAACCCGCATAATCGTTGACTTGAAAGTCACTGTAGAAACTATCTTGGTACGAGTTCTGTGATGAGGAACAAAGTTTCTGCACATAATTAGATTCTCCAATGGGAGTTTCTAGAAGACTTGATTGATTTTCTTGCCTGGCAAAAGAAAATCTAGACTGATTATTGGTTGCACTTCTCGATGAACTGGATAAGCAAAATGATCCATCTTGCTTTTTTGTTTCACCCAACAACTTAGCCAAAGAATTAGCAGGTGATACTGTTTCATCCCATGGATCAAAGTCTAATGACAAAATATCTGATATAATGCTGCTCTCTCCCGTTTTATCTACAATGGCATCCTTGACAGTGTTAGCTGTAGCACTGCTACCTAGAGGTCGCACACTCTCTTTGATGCAGTTGAAATCGGAACTCCCTGAATCATTCCTGCTCAAGGAGTTTATGCATACATCAACTATTTGGGGTCCGTTATGTACAGCAGAATCTTGTTCTCCCAAGGAACAATTGGTATCAGTATCCATAGAACTCTGACCACCTTGTGCTTGCTTATTCCCAAGTCCATTCCACAAGGAAGTAGAACTTAAATGGCTTGTATTATTATCCTGGTTATTTAAAGAATGCAAAGAGTGGTTCTGCTCTTTCAATGGATTATCCATCTCATTCATCGCAGATATCAACTGTTGTCCTTGGGGCTCATTGCTCCAATCTGATGATTCACCCGTAGTCAATGCCACAGGCTCTGAATTAAAATCTCGGCTCTGGGTCAAAACAACTGAAGAGAGATTAGAGGCTAAGGTCTGATGTTGACCAATATTTACCTGGTTCATTGTTGAGCTATCCAAATTAACAGACGAAGATCCTAAGACCAAGCTATGTACATCACCATTGATGATAGCTGAATCATGCTTAACTACATCAGGATCAGAATTGCTAAGTTGTCTAACATGACATTTAAGCATAGTGCTATTTCTCAGCATCATCTCACCACTGTGTAAATTTATGATGTTTTCCTTATCTTCGAGTGCTTCAACAAGAGGGCTTGATAAGCAACTTGAAGAAACCTGGGAAACATCTGTTGTCTCTGGGACAACCTGGGTTGGCAAATGTGATAAAGATGTGGGTTGCTGTCGGCCAGTGTTTGGTTTTATAGAATCCAGACCAATGGAACTGTCATCCAAATCTTCCCCATCATCCTTGGGCTTCGGTGTGATAATGGTATCATCATCCCATGCAGATACTAAAGGATAATCACTATCAAAAACTGCAGCCAACGATTTAGACAGTCTTGAATCTAGCCAGTTATCAAGTTGTAATCGCTCTAATGGTGATAATATGGCACCAGCTACATTGCTTTCAGGTACCTTTGAAGTCATAATCACTTCATCAAGCTTTTCTGGAGGTTGAATTGGGCTTTTCATCAGTGGAGAAGGCAGAGTAGAACTTTTGCTAGTCTCTACGTTTTGTCTGGCAAGAGTTTGAGAACATTGGGCGTTTGAAGCTATTCGACAATTCAAACCACGAAGACCCCTACAAGTGGTCAGAATATTAGTTAAAAAGATCCTTTATAGCATGTGAAGTTAAAAGCAATATACCATGAAGCAGCTGCTGGTAGAGCATTGAATTTTCCAAGACTACTATTGGGAGGAGAACCTTTGACCTGGCAGGGAGCATTGTGTATGAATACCTAGTTTGAAAAATAATGAGATCGAAAAAGAAAAGGCACAAGGTTGATTTGGTTTCTTAGAAGATAGCAGTTCTTGTTTAAACAAGTACATCTACTACTGAAGAATATTTGCTTACATTAGAGGAACCTTTGACTGAATGCTTCTCTGAGCCTGTTCCATTAATGCTGATGTCATCTACTGGAGGAGGCAACAAATTTCCAGACCGTCGCTGTGAATTGTTTAAAGTAGTTTGTGGAACCCTACTCCTGTAATGACATAAGTTAAACTAATTCATGAATTATTAAGTACAGTAATAGAAAAAAGTTTATAAACAGACACTAGAGTATGAATGAAACAAACAAATAAATATGCTCAAGAAGAAGAAAAACAAAGTAGTTATCTTGCCTCTAATATATGAAAGGGCCCAAGGTAAAACACAAGTAGATGCTTATTTATACAATTGAATATTTTTAGTGTATTCTTAGTATGCCCTTTAATAATCAATAGGCACTCGAGTATGACTTAACAGGTTGATACAATAATATAGTGTATGTAAATGTAGGTACTCGAGTATGACTTCACAGGTTGATACAATAATATAGTGTAGACAAATGTATTCTTAGGGTTAGCAGGCAGCATACTTAATGCCCAACGCATAGAGTACCGGATTACCTTGATATTAGCAGGCATACAGGAGAATTGAACCAGGTGGGATATCATTGAAAAGTTAAATAACACAATGATTCTATATTTCGAATTGAACCTCAAAACACTATATCTAGATATTTGTTAGTGTATACAAGGCCTAATAGGGGACCACTGTCAGATCAAATGGTAAATCAATGGTTAGCGCATACAGGCGCATACAGCTCTGTTTATCACTTTATGGTCTTGCTCATGCATCTCAAACAGGATACCCACTGGATCTGAATCCCTGAGGATGACAATCTACTACCTTATAACCCCTTTCATACAATGTATGATCGCAATAAACAGATTATTAATTCACATGGTTAAACCAAGTGATCCACCAAGTTGCTTAAGGCTCAATGATGATCTACCAATATAACCTATAGAAATTTGATACAAAAATTCAAGATATAAGAAAGAGAATAAAACTTAACATGATTCTTCACTTGCAGATGGGAAGCTAATTGAAATCAAAACCAGAAGGAACAGGCTGATGCTGAACGGAATTAACTAATTCATGTTAATTCCAAAAACCTGATGCCAATTAAGGACGCAATGAAGGCAACTAAAAAAAATGAGGTTAGAATGAAAACAGTTGCAAAGATAACTAATTGCTTAACCTGTTTGATATATAAAGTAATTAGGGCCGAGGTAAAAATGAAGGCAATGGTGAAGTTACTGCGACCTTGTGATCAAGAGTTTGAGTTGCAAAATCAGCTTCTTGTGATGAGGGCAAGGTTGCATATAATAGACCTAACTAGGTATGCCTTTCCCCGGACCACGCATTGAGGGGAGCTTCATGCCCCAGCTTCATGCATGGGGCTGTATTTTTTTTTAGTGACTCCATACATCAACTACTACACATATCCTATCAATTGAATGATTAATGACGCATGTTGTAGTAAGATACACGTTTATTAAACCCAAGGGTTCATTCACAAGACACAATCACCTCTTTATACCGAGAGATCAAGATTTTAAAATTCATGCAAATTTTGAGGGGGAGAAATACCTAGTATATGCTGAAATTGTCTCGTCTTTTGTAAAGCTGTCCTCCTGGCTCCCTACGTCATGCAAATACAGACAATCGGGATTGCTGCAGGTCTGAATCAAAAACAAACTCAGCTTATAAAATCCTGCAGATAGACAAGCAGATAAATACGTAACCTGTGAGAGGACAAAAGAAGATGCTACATACCAAGTTCCTCAACCATGCACGGCAATATTTTGTGGTACCAAAGCATGCTCTAAGAAAATCAAGTGTCGTACAATAAGAATTCCAAACAATAAGTTCAATCAATCAGAGGTCAGGTTATGTGCTTACCTCAAGGTTTTACCTTCTAAAACATAATTGTGTGCTGCTTGTATGCATTGAACTGCTTCTTCCTCTTTGGCATATGTGATATACCTAAACATTAACCATTACATGAAAGAGTTAAAGTACTTCACACTAGAGAGAGGAAGAAAAATACATACTTGAACCAATATCAAGACACAACTTAGCTTATCTGAATGAAAGAACAGTTAATCTCATTGATATCATTTGGATGAACATTAAGAATTATATAAAATTGGGACGTATTAACTATATCTAAAAATGATTACAAAAATCTTAGTCAACAATGAAGTGAAAATGAATGATAACAACAGTCCACAAAAGAGCTATAGCAACAAAAACTAGAAATGAATTAGGACAAGCTACAATAACCTAAGAATGTTTGACATAATTAATCTCTCTGCTAATAGGTTATATCTTATATGTAAATGTCTCCATAACCAATGCAAGACACAAGCTACAGGAGTGTGTTTGACGAGACATACACGCCAAATGTTTTCTGAGGAGCAGTGCCAGCTGGACGTGAAATTGAAACCTTTAAAACTTTACCATACTGTCCGAAGTATTCCTTGCGTTCGAGAATCTGACAAACACACATACAACCTTTCAAAAAATGCCATGTTGACAATTTGATTCATAACTGTTGGTGAAAATGACATGAACGTACACTTTCATCACATAAGTTTCCTGGTAATCCAGTTACGTATACAAGATTTTTTTGCATTACTCTAACGCCGCTAAGGTGTTTCATAACTTCTGCAGAAATCTTTGCCTTTGTTTTGTGAGACCTTTGCTTTTTCTCAGAGTAAACCTCAGCTATTATCCTGTCTTCAGGGTAAGGAATATTCCATGCCATTTCTTAGTAAATGAGGGTTAAATGAAAATGAAAATATAGCATTGCAACAGAAAGAAAACAAATAACATATGAAAACACTAGCAACCTCTCAGAATTAGCAGCAGCTACTTTCAGGACTCTGTCCTTGTCATAAGGTGTCCGGCATGCTGGGCATCGGGCTTCTGTGTCATCCTTCTCAGCCATTTCAATTATGTGATGCCAGCACCAAATACAAATCTATACATGAGAATATAAAATCATAATGTATGATCATATAGTTCCATAAATATGCAGAAGTTTTAGCTTTGAATAAGCTAGACGATACCAAAAGAAATTGGACCATTGCTGCACTGCCCAGTTTAAAAAGTTTCAGATCTACAGACCAAAACTGAAGTGTTTCCTCTTGCTTTGACGAAACGCATACCTCGTATCCACAATGGCACGGCTTCAGCTGCTGGTCGGTCAGGTCCATTTCCTCCGCACACAAAGGGCAAGTCCTTTCTCCGTCGTCACTCATGGTTCTAAACGCAACAACAATTTCAGGACGTCCGAATTACTGCTTTCTTCCAAAATCCGACTATTAGAGAAAATAGGGAAAAACAGATCCCCCCCCCCCCCCCCCCAAAAAAAAATAAATAAATAAATAAATAAAAGTAGCTAACATGTGAAAGTATTGTCTCCCACCAACTCGAGCTGGAAAATCAAAAAACATATTCCGCAATACCCAAATCGACCTCTTTAAATCTAAATATAACTAACGAATAATCAGATCAGATCACAATATAGAAAATCTCAACGCTTCAAACACTTTCGCCTTGGAACAGGAAAGAAATCGAAAGCCCTAATGATCTATCCTACACAATCAAATTTTCGAAGCCGGATCAACGCAGAAGGGATAAATTCGAACTGAAATTTTCAATCGAACAACAACCTAGCCGGAAGACAAAATCCGAAAAACGAACACAGATCTGCAAGAATTTTAACAAACCGCTTGCGATAACCTAAAAAATTTAGTACCGGCAAGAAAGATTACGTTGTTGAGGGCGGCTTGGCACGACGGATTGGGGCGGGGAAGATCGGCTCGATGAGAGGCGAGACGACGGCGAACGAGCGAGAGAGCGACAGAACGAGGGATCGAGAAGAAACCAAACCCTTTCCTTTGGATCAATTGCTCTCTCGCTCTTTCAATTTATCTCGTTTTATTCAGTCAGTCTCCTTTTCCATTAATATAATAACAAGACAATTTCTCATTTAGTCCCTATACATTTTAAATATTTATTACGCGTGAACTTATCCCCCCCCCCCCAAATTTTAACCCCTAATCCTCTTAATGTGACGCGAGGTTTACTAATTTAAATCGAATTCAAAATTACTTTACAACACGTAAATCTATAATTTTAAAAGTAAAAAAACAAACTTTTTTTTATAGATTTACAACGCGTAAATCTATACTTTTTTTTTAAATCGAATCCAATTGCCTATGCTCATTTGTGTGAGTGTATTTTTTTAAGGACTATGAATGCTAGAATCAACGAGCAGGCAGTGATTAAGTTCTTATCGCAAAACATTCTATGCCGATACGGGATCCCCCACAAGTTGGTTTCTGACAACGGTCGGCAGTTTCAAGGGAAGAAAATCAAAGAATGGTGCGCGGCATACGGCATCCATCAGGCTTTCACGTCTGTGGCATATCCACAGAGCAACGGCCAGGCAGAAGTCGCCAACCGAGAAATCTTGAGAGGGCTCAAAACCAAGCTGGATCATGCAGGAACCAACTGGGTAGAGCAGCTGCCCGGGGTCCTTTGGGCGAGCAGAACCACACCCCGAGAGGCGACCGGGCAGACGCCTTTTCACCTGGTCTATGGCAGTGAGGCGGTGGTGCCGGTCGAGGTCGGCTGTGCATCCGACAGGCGGTTAAGCTATGATGAAGGGAATGAGGAAAGAAGGCGCTTAGAGCTTGACCTCATAGAAGAAGTCCGGGAAAAAGCAGCCGCCCGGATGTTCACGTACCGTCAGCGAATGAAACAAAGGTACGATCAGAAGGTGTTGCCGCGCTCATTTCACGCCGGGGACCTTGTCTGGAAACGAATAAAGCCGGTCGGTGATGTTAACAAATTACAACCACAGTGGGGCGGACCCTTCAAGATAGTGCAGAAGTTGCATACAGGCGCCTACTACTTGGAGGATGAACATGGAAAGAGGCTGAACCGACCGTGGAGTGTCATACACTTGAAAATGTACAGAGAGCCCTAGAGTGATCCAATCTTGTAAAACGCAGCATTCTAACACTAACGAAAGGCTCTCCCGACCGAAAATTGCCGGTCAGCCATACAAGGCAAAGTCATACCTAGACGGGACGCTGGCTGACGCGTCATACCCTCCAGAAGCCTGAGTCGGCGACTGACTCTTCGCGTCAGCCCACTCGGAAGCCTGGACTGGTTCCCGGTCGGAAGCGTGGCGTCCCACGTGAAAGATTGGCCCATCCGGAAGCCTAAAGGCGGCTCCCGACCGGAAGCGTGGCGAACCACGCAGAAGGTTGGTCCCCTTTGGAAGCCTGAGTAGGCGACTGACTCTTCGCGTCAGCCCACTCGGAAGCCTGGACTGGTTCCCGGTCGGAAGCGTGGCATCCCACGTGAAAGATTGGCCCATCCGGAAGCCTAAAGGCGGCTCCCGACCGGAAGCGTGGCGAACCACGCAGAAGGTTGGTCCCCTTTGAAGCCTGAGTCGGCGACTGACTCTACGCGTCAGCCCCTCGGAAGCCTGGACTGGTTCCCGGTCGGAAGCGTGGCGTCCCACGTGAAAGATTGGCCCATCCGGAAGCCTAAAGGCGGCTCCCGACCGGAAGCGTGGCGAACCACGCAGAAGGTTGGTCCCCTTTGGAAGCCTGAGTCGGCGACTGACTCTACGCGTCAGCCACTCGGAAGCCTGGACTGGTTCCCGGTCGGAAGCGTGGCGTCCCACGTGAAAGATTGGCCCATCCGGAAGCCTAAAGGCGGCTCCCGACCGGAAGCGTGGCGAACCACGCAGAAGGTTGGTCCCCTTTGGAAGCCTGAGTCGGCGACTGACTCTTCGCGTCAGCCCACTCGGAAGCCTGGACTGGTTCCCGGTCGGAAGCGTGGCGTCCCACGTGAAAGATTGGCCCATCCGGAAGCCTAAAGGCGGCTCCCGACCGGAAGCGTGGCGACCACGCAGAAGGTTGGTCCCCTTTGGAAGCCTGAGTCGGCGACTGACTCTACGCGTCAGCCCCTCGGAAGCCTGGACTGGTTCCCGGTCGGAAGCGTGGCGTCCCACGTGAAAGATTGGCCCATCCGGAAGCCTAAAGGCGGCTCCCGACCGGAAGCGTGGCGACCACGCAGAAGGTTGGTCCCCTTTGGAAGCCTGAGTCGGCGACTGACTCTACGCGTCAGCCCACTCGGAAGCCTGGACTGGTTCCCGGTCGGAAGCGTGGCGTCCCACGTGAAAGATTGGCCCATCCGGAAGCCTAAAGGCGGCTCCCGACCGGAAGCGTGGCGACCCACGCAGAAGGTTGGTCCCCTTTGGAAGCCTGAGTCGGCGACTGACTCTTCGCGTCAGCCCACTCGGAAGCCTGGACTGGTTCCCGGTCGGAAGCGTGGCGTCCCACGTGAAAGATTGGCCCATCCGGAAGCCTAAAGGCGGCTCCCGACCGGAAGCGTGGCGACCACGCAGAAGGTTGGTCCCCTTTGGAAGCCTGAGTCGGCGACTGACTCTACGCGTCAGCCCCTCGGAAGCCTGGACTGGTTCCCGGTCGGAAGCGTGGCGTCCCACGTGAAAGATTGGCCCATCCGGAAGCCTAAAGGCGGTCTCCCGACCGGAAGCGTGGCGACCCACGCAGAAGGTTGGTCCCCTTTGGAAGCCTGAGTCGGCGACTGACTCTACGCGTCAGCCCCTCGGAAGCCTGGACTGGTTCCCGGTCGGAAGCGTGGCGTCCCACGTGAAAGATTGGCCCATCCGGAAGCCTAAAGGCGGCTCCCGACCGGAAGCGTGGCGACCACGCAGAAGGTTGGTCCCCTTTGGAAGCCTGAGTCGGCGACTGACTCTTCGCGTCAGCCCACTCGGAAGCCTGGACTGGTTCCCGGTCGGAAGCGTGGCGTCCCACGTGAAAGATTGGCCCATCCGGAAGCCTAAAGGCGGCTCCCGACCGGAAGCGTGGCGACCCACGCCGAAGGTTGGTCCCCTTTGGAAGCCTGAGTCGGCGACTGACTACGCGTCAGCCCACTCGGAAGCCTGGACTGGTTCCCGGTCGGAAGCGTGGCGTCCCACGTGAAAGATTGGCCCATCCGGAAGCCTAAAGGCGGCTCCCGACCGGAAGCGTGGCGACCCACGCAGAAGGTTGGTCCCCTTTGGAAGCCTGAGTCGGCGACTGACTCTACGCGTCAGCCCCTCGGAAGCCTGGACTGGTTCCCGGTCGGAAGCGTGGCGTCCCACGTGAAAGATTGGCCCATCCGGAAGCCTAAAGGCGGCTCCCGACCGGAAGCGTGGCGACCCACGCAGAAGGTTGGTCCCCTTTGGAAGCCTGAGTCGGCGACTGACTCTACGCGTCAGCCCCTCGGAAGCCTGGACTGGTTCCTGGTCGGAAGCGTGGCGTCCCACGTGAAAGATTGGCCCATCCGGAAGCCTAAAGGCAGCTCCCGACCGGAAGCGTGGCGACCCACGCGAAGGTTGGTCCCCTTTGGAAGCCTGAGTCGGCAACTGACTCTTCGCGTCAGCCCACTCGGAAGCCTGGACTGGTTCCCGGTCGAAAGCGTGGCGTCCCACGTGAAAGATTGGCCCATCCGGAAGCCTAAAGGCGGCTCCCGACCGGAAGCGTGGCGACCCACGCCGAAGGTTGGTCCCCTTTGGAAGCCTGAGTCGGCGACTAACTCTACGCGTCAGCCCACTCGGAAGCCTGGACTGGTTCCCGGTCGGAAGCGTGGCGTCCCACGTGAAAGATTGGCCCATCCGGAAGCCTAAAGGCGGCTCCCGACCGGAAGCGTGGCGAACCACGCAGAAGGTTGGTCCCCTTTGGAAGCCTGAGTCGGCGACTGACTCTTCGCGTTAGCCCACTCGGAAGCCTGGACTGGTTCCCGGTCGGAAGCGTGGCGTCCCACGTGAAAGATTGGCCCATCCGGAAGCCTAAAGGCGGCTCCCGACCGGAAGCGTGGCGGACCACGCAGAAGGTTGGTCCCCTTTGGAAGCCTGAGTCGGCGACTGACTCTTCGCGTCAGCCCACTCGGAAGCCTGTATCGGGATCCGGTCAGGCGTGTGACGATCCACATCCCGCAGGAAGGACACCAATCAGTCGGCTGTTTTACACAGCCATTTCTCTAAAGTAATTCGGTTCCCCGACTGGGCGTGTTGCGTCCCACATCCCTTAGAATTGTTTTAGCGCTCTAACAGGGCGTGTTGTGACTCCCACCGCACAGACAGATCAACCAGTCGGCCACCTGACAACCATTATCCCGTGCGTAGTTCGGCTCTCTGGTCGGGCACATCCATTTAATCAATGTTTAAACTAACACGTTACAGAAAAAACATTTTCATTAATGGTTACTCAGCAGCAGTACAAAAAAGAGCCCCGACAGGCGGCTAAAGTTAGGTAAAAGGCTGCTTGAAGAAGTCTTTAGGGAGCAGCTCCTTAACCCGGCTCACTTGGACGGCATTGGCAGGGAGGTCGGCAGGCAGATGGCCGCTCTCTTGGAGCTGCATAATAGCGCTTTCTAAGCCCATCTTGAACATGCCAGATGTCCGCCTGCCCAACTGCTTGCCGAACTCCGTAGAATTGATGTAAGCCAAGCGATGTGCGTCCATTCGGGCGGGCTCGCCTGCCTGATGCAGCTTCAGGCTGTCAATTTCCGCCCGAAGGTTAGCAAGCTCCTTGTCCTTCTCCTCCAGGGCAACGGATTGAGAGGCCAACAGTCCTTCAGATAAGCGGAGCTCGTCTTCTCGGGCGTCTAAAGCCTTCTCCTTGGCATATATGTCCGACTCCCGAGTCGCCAGCTCCTGCTCTTTATCGTTCAGGGTCATTCGGAGCTCCTCAGAAGCCTTCACCAGCGTGTCTAGCTCCGCCTTCAAGGCTTGGACCTCGGCAGTCTTCTTGTCGAGGTCCGATCGGGCACGACGCTGCGTGGCCAAAGCCTTCTTCCTCTCCTGCTCAAGGGTCGCGTGCAGAGAGGAAGATCGGGCATACGCCCGTTCGGCTGCGTCCGCCCGGATGGTTTCCTCCGTCAGTCGCGCCTCGGCGGAACGGAGTTTCTCCTTAAGGTCTAGAATCTCCGAGCGGAGGATAGCGGTACCCTCTTCGCCGGCCGGTAAGTTAGCATGCGCTTGGCGGAGCTCCAATTCTGCGAGCTGCCGCTCGGCCGCTCGGCGTCCCCTGGCGTTGATAACCAAGGTATGGGCGACGCTCGAGCAGGAGGCCCAAAACTACAATAAAAATGTTAGAAAGAAACAAAGTGATTAAGCATCAAAGCATACGACTTACATGTGTAGCATCCTGAAGGAATTGGTCCGCCAATCGGATCGGAGGTCTGGAAGTCCCTTCCTTCATACCCTGCTCCCAGCATTCCGCCAATTCCCCATAAAGGGTAAGTCGCTGCTGGACTTCACAGGGGGTCGCTGAGTCGATCGAGGGGAGATATACGCCATAGCAAGGCGTCCGTGAAGATTGTCCCCCCGAGCGAGACGGGCCTGGTACGTCAGCAGGCCGGCTAGCGCTAGCCGGGCTGGCAGTTGCCTCTGCAGGCTGGGAGCGAGAGCCCGACGCAGGATTCCTCGGGCGCTTTTGCAAAGGTTCCGGGTCAGGAGAATCAGAAGATGAGGGGGCAGCCTCTGTCGGCTCCTCGATACGGATAGAAGCGCTAGCTTTCCGCTTGGAAGGCTGAGACTTCTCCATGGGAGGCTGAACCTTCTGCTTGCCGGAGGATTTTGCGAGGGCAGAAGGTTTCGACGAGCCAACCGGCTCCCTAGAACCAGTCGTCGCTGGTTGGGCAGAAGGAGCCTGAGGGGCGGGCTCCGCGCTCTCAGGAATCGTATGTTGGTCGGGCGGACCGGCCTGGCGCAGGCGCAGTTGTTCGGCCGCCCGGGCGTTTAATTCTTCGTCATCCAGACCAAGGGCCTCATCGAGGGCCGCTTCCCACATCATCTCGGCTGCAAGATCAGAAGATGTTGAGTTAGGGAAAAAGAAGTATGAAGCAAAAAATGACTTACAGAAGGTGCCGGGCAAGACGGCAGGGACTCGGCTTAGCCCAAATATGTACAAGACGGCGTCGTTGAGTAGTTTCATGCCGTCGAAGTGGAGGCCACCGAGTAGAGAAGCAGCCCTTACAAACAAAGGGTCGGATTTAAAGTTTCTTAAGGGAGCTATAGGAGGCATGTCTTCGACCCATCCGATCGGGAACCCAGGGCTGGTCGGGGGGCTTATGAAGAAGAAATGAGTTTTCCATCCCTTATTCGAAGAAGGAATATTCTCCACGATGGATAATTTGGCCCGGGCTTGGAGAAAGAAATTCCCGACCTCCTGCTTCTTCGGGTAATAAAAGAAATAAAGAACCTCCGGTCGGAGGGGGACTCGGTAAAGGGTAAAGAGGACTATTATGTTACATAATATGCGAATAGCGTTGGGAGAAAGCTGGAAGATAGGGACATGGAAGAAGTTACAGAAGTCTACAATAAAGGGATGAAGAGGGTAGCGCAGGCCAGACATATGTTGATCCCGGAAAAATACAAAGAAGCCAGCCGGAGGCTGGTGCGGTCGGTCATCCTTTGTCGGAACGGCAATACGGTAGTTCCCGGGGATGTCGTATGCCAGTCGGAGGTCCGAGACGGTCTCGTCGTGAAGGGAAGACTCGACAGAGGCATACCATGTAGAGGTAGCCATGGAACAGAAAGAAAAGGAAGAAAAGGGAAAATCTGACCGTAGGTGGTGGCGGAAAAGATTAACCGACGGAGAAGCACGAGACCGGCGGCGACACGCGAAGACGGCGGCGAGGGCGAGAAGCACCGAGCTAAGGGAGAAAACAGTGAAGAGCAAACGAGGATTTCTGTGAAAATGGAGACCTATTTATAGCTAGGCCGAAAGAAAGGCGACCGTCGGATGGCGATCCACGTGTACGGCGATCGCCTCATCCATGCCGAAGAGTCGTCCCACGATCAACCTCGAAAAGGCGCACCGCAGCCGCTGACGTCGCCTGATGCGGCGGCAGGGCGCGTCGTCGTGTCGGCCAGTCGGAAGCTGCCGCGTGGCGGAAAGAATTACGCGCGTTAATGGCCATTAAAACTCGCAATCATGGGGATAAATCGCATCCCAGTCGGCCAACCAGCGCGCGCCACGTGGCCCGATTCATTAAAGCTGAGGTGATGCCGTTATGGCGCCGGTCTCATCGGGCGTATCACATCACCTCATTCGACTTAGAATGTCCCGTCTCCATTAATTGACTGACTCGGGTTATCCCGAGAAAATCGTCTTGGGGCGCGTGACACTCCACATTTCTTGCAACTCAAGGCAAACATTCTCCCGCCCAAACGTGTTTCAACATACCTCTCATCGACTAACAACATTCGTCCGGGCGGACGCATTAACAGTTTACGAGGACGTGGCGGCCCACGTTCCTCCGGTCAAAATCTTCATCCGCCCGGACGTCTTCATCATGTCAATGGCTAGTCGGGGATGCGTGGCGGCCCACGCTCCCCTATCATACTTCGTCCAGCCGGACGGCCTCGTTAAAAAAGAAGGGTGCGTGGCGACCCACGCCCCTCTCAACTAACAACATTCGTCCGGTCGGACGCATTAACAATTTACGAGGACGTGGTGGCCCACGTTCCTCCGGTCAAAATCTACGTCCACCCGGACGTCTTCATCCTGTCAATGGCTAGGCGAGAATGCGTGGCGGCCCACGCTCCTCTAGACTAACAATCTTTTTCCGCCCAGACAGGGCAGACATACACAGCCTCAGCTGTTGAGCATCGTGTTAAGCCGGCCAGATATTAAAAGGGCAAAATCGCTCGGCCGCGGAATGGTTGTACACACTTGTAGTCCAGTCAGTCGGACTGATCGCCTCCTTCGACTAGACTTGAGGGGAAGGCTATTGATCCCGCCTTATCTTTGGCACCGTATGAACAGCCAACGTGGCGAACGGCATGACCGACTTCAGGGTCCACGTCATTGTGCAGGTAGTCAGCTATACACCCTAGCCGGACCCAGGGTCTATGCCAGCCAGTCGGACGCAAGGTGGTCGGTCAGAATAAATATAGCGGTCCTCCCATAGGTAAAACCCGACCGGCCACATCAAGGCTTACACGCCTAATCGTTTAGTCGGGTATTGCCGCCCGGCCGCATTAAGGCTTACACGCCTCGCTCAGCCGAGTGCATCCGCCCGGCAGTCCATTAAGCACATGTTTGATATCCATCCGGGCGGGCAGTCCCGGTGTCCACTCAGGCACTCTCTCGGAATCACCCCGGGATAAGGACAAAATACACCTGCACCAGCTGCAGGTAACAGGCTGTCACCCCTCGTACGAACTGACACTCTGACAGGCGCCGACTTACAGAAACCTGTCTTTGTCCTCGCATAAGACAAATAGTATACGACAAAGAAGGATGGTTACAGTCGACATAACCATACCATATCTTCTGAACCTGTCAGAAGATCCTGACACAGGTCATACTCATACCGACAACACCATACCATATCTTCTGACCCTGTCAGAAGATCCTGACACAGGCCATGCCTGGTCCTTTTCCCCGGCTATATAAGTCACTCCACTCCTCATTATCAGGTACGCATACTCGCGCGCGAAGCCTCTCATTTTTCCAGTGCTCCATTATTTTCTTGTTCCTCGGAGTACTGACTTGACCGTCGGAGTGCCTGGCCGGGACTCTTCCCGGCGGGTTTCTAACGGTCATCTTCCTCAGCAGGTTCACCTCCAGTCGGTTGGCCCTGCACCAGGCGACATCCACTTCCATTCGGCCGGAGGACACCCCCCACGACGCTGCCATTCTGCGCGAGGATGCCCCGTCAGCATCCACGTCACGCATCGTCACACCGTCATTCTGGTTGCGGCTCCACTACGCTCGGCGACAGGATCAATGACGAATCCAAAATTTTAAATTTAAAAAAAATAATTTAAATTTAGGCTTGGATTAATATGTTTCTTAACTATGTTATAACGAATCATAATAATTATAATGACAACAACGAATATAACAAATTTTAAAAATATTATATTTTGTTATCGATTCATATGGATATTGATTATGATGTCAAATATAATAAATATTCATTGATTAAAATTAAAATTAAATTTTTATCCATTATTTTTTTTTTCCTATAAAAAATTGCGATGACTTATTTTATAAAGACGTTCATTGTAGGTCTATGATTGATATCCCAAACCCTACCTCCTCTTTAGTAGATCCGCTCGTGGCCATCACATGGGAATATTTCAATCATAGAAACAAAGTTTGTGGGGAAAATATAAATTTTAAAGTTCTAGAGTGTAAATTAAAAAGTATGAGGGGCCAAATAAAAATCTCTCGTAATAATAAAATAAATAATTATCGACCGACACGCAAATACCCTTGTCTTTGTGACAATTAACAACCATACCCTTCCATATATCACTTTCCTTTTCTGACCGTCCAAAGGTCAACTCCGTATGTAAGCCCGTCGTGCCATCCAACGGGCGGGTAAACAATGGGTTCATTAACGGATATCAGGAAGTTTGTTACATCGGCGATGTCCGGGCGGCCGCTGCGCTAGGCACCTCCACGGAGGCGAATTAAGACATTTTATTCGTGACGTGGCACCATTCGACTGGGTTGGTGGGGTCCGTCCAAGAAGCCCTACGTTCCGTGGACGCTTTAGAAATTAAAAAATAAAATAAAACCTATCATTATAATAAGTCAAAATTAACCATGAATAATTAAAAATAGCCGGTGGGGTGACGACGTTAGTTTATTAAATTATTACTAATCATTTAAAAAAAAGGAAGAAAATTTATATTTTAGGGGATGATGTTGCGAACGGGATCCTTTGTCCCAAGTTTGTCTGCCCCACCTGTCTCAAATTCATCGACGATGACCTATGAGTCGTCCGATCAACGATCGGACACTATTAATATTTTTTGATTGACATCCCGAATCAAACAATATCTTGGGATAACGGTGAATCGGTCGAAATCACCACATTATAATCTCGTCGGATTCGACAGTGAATATGACGAGATCGAAATTGCGGCAATCTCCGACGGGTTCACCATATCCCTCAGGATATAGTTTTGTTCGGGACGGCGACCGGAGGCCGCTGATGGTGTCCGATCGACGATCGGACGATTCGCCGACCATCGCCGTAGAATGGGACAGAGAGACAGGAGCCTCTTTGGGACAGAGGATCCCGTCTCATGATGTTGAGGGAGGCATAGTCCATGTGGCAGATGTATGGCGGTGGAATGTGCATTTCTCATGAGATTGTGAGCATGCAGGATCCTCTGTCCCACTGATCCCCTATTCCGCCTGTCCCACTTGTCGGCGACGGCCGCCAAGTCGTTCGATCGTCGATCAGATACCATCGATGATTTTTTTATCGTCATCCCGATTCAAATGGTATACTTGAAAAACAATGAACCGATGGGAATAGTTGCAATTGCAATCTCGTCGGATTCGACAGTGAATCCGACAAGATTGCAATTGCGGCGATCTCGACGGGTTCACCGTATCCCCCAGGGTATAATTTTATTTGGGGTGGCGGCCAGAGACCGACGATAGTGTCCGATCGACGATCGGACGATTTGTCGATCATCGCCTACGAATGAAACAAGGAGGACAGAGGAAAAATATGACAGAGGATCTGCCCTCAATTACGAAAAATATGTGTCTTACTAATGCGAGCTTTATCTAGCAAAGATAATAAAAAAGAGTAATGATAGGGAGAGTGAATTTGGGAGAGTGAATGGGAGAGTGAATGACGTGGCAGTTATTGTATACACGTCCGATCGCCGATCGGACACCACTGGCGGTCTCTGATCATTGTCCCGAATCAAACTATGTCCTAAGAAGATCGGTGAACTCATCGGGAATCGCCGCAATTATAATCTCGTCGCATTCACCGTCAATCCGGCGAGATCTCAATTACCGGCGACCTTGCCAGGTTCACCATTCCCCAAGACATAGTTTGATTCGGGACGACAATCAGAGGTCATCGGTGGTGTCCGATCGGCGATCGAACATGTACACATTAGCTACACATCATTCACTCTCCCATTCACTCTCTCAAATTCACTCTCCCAATCATTACTCAATAAAAAAATATATATAAGTTTTTAAAATATATAAACATATTTTGGATTTTGGATCCTTGAAGTTCCATATTTCTAAAACGGAAAGAAAGGCAATCATTATAAATATTAAATACATTGCATATATCTCTAGTATTACATACCAAATATGAAAAAGATTATTTAACAATTGGATTATTTACAAACTATATAGTCCAAGTGATAGCTATATTTTAGTATGAAATTAAATTTTACTTCAAATATAATTGGACGTAAGGATTAAAAATATTTTAATAGGATGAGTCCCATTTTGCTATGAATGATTGGATGATTTTCTTTACAAGCATGGAATAATTTGATAGCGATGTTTATTTTTAAGAAAGAAGAAAACGGAGCCACTAAATAGTCACTCGCTATTTGACTATAAATATGCATTCATCTTCTTGATTGATAATATAGATAAAAAGGATTAGAGAGAAAATATATATCTTACTCTTAATTTTTGTGTTTTAAAAAAAACTATTTGTTTTTTTTTCACCACACACATAACGCTTTAGGTTTATTATATATAATGATTGGCGAGATTGATGTGGGACATGTTTACTTGAGAGGAATAAATTATGAGAAGAGGAGAACAATAATTAGATTCTCTTGTCTACTCGAATAAAGTGCAAGTGAAAAGTAAGGATAGTAATGGGTAGGATTTGAATAGTATTTTATATCTTTTTTATTTATCTCTATTTATTTTATTCATCTTTTATATTCATACTTATATCTATCCGATATTTAACTTTTATATTCATCCCTATATTCATCGGATCGGACATCCATATCCTATCTATCATCCTATTACTATCTACAATTATCTCTTTAAAAAAAATGAATTATTTTAATATACATGTTTGTTCCTCCTCCTCTCGTACTTTTTTCGATTGGGTGAGTATTTCTCATGGAAAAGAAGATGTGATACGTGTTGGTGATCGAATAAAAATGCAAACTAAGTTTCCCTTAAGGCAGAAAACGAGCTAAAAATTTTTCATTCCCAATAAAAATGAGGTATATATATATACCGGGTATCGGGTATAGGATATGGATAAGACTTTATCACATCTGCCTTCATACTCATATCTGAATACTCAATTACTATAATCGGGTCTAAACATTCTCTCTATATTCTTTTTCATTAGGGCTGAATGCCGAATTTCTCAATAAATTCGGAAGAAATTATAATCCCTAATGAAAAGTGCGTGGAAAGATGGGAAGGCCAAGGAAAAAAATATTTTGACTTTGTATTTCTTAAAGATGGGAAAAAAACACATGCCATTTATTCTTTGAGTATACAAAAACCAAAAAAGAAAATTCAAAAAGTAATAAAAAAAAAAGAGAAACTCCCTTTATTCTTGCTTTCTCCTCTCTTTCCATTTCTATGATTGCATCTTTCAAACAAAAAAATTCCTTTCAGTCAAATAGATTATATAGACGACATCAATAGGGAAACAAATAAATATAGAAAAAAAGAATGTTAGAAGAAAAAAAAGAAAGGAAGGAAATAAACATTGATATAATATTTGGATATCAATATTTTTAATATACAAATATTTTAATGAATAAGTTAATGCGTATCAAACTATTTCTGCATTCAAATTACTATACCATTTCCCATTTTGTTTTTTATTAATCATTTTTGGAATCCAGCTCTAGTTTTTATAAAATCTTCTTAAGTTGTTACTTTTTCGGCTGCTATTTCGACCTTTTTTTTATGTTGCTACAGTCGAAAATTAGTTTCATGTATTTTCTTTACCAAGAGTAAATTGCAAGACTACTCGATGGACTAAAAAAAGGATAATTTGATACCTAAATAATTGCCTTGTGCACTTGTGTGATTGCTAATATCTAAAAAATATTAGCAAAACATCATACGTTTGCTCCCCGAGTTATGATGAAGTGTTAGGATGACTAATTACTATCTTAGGTATTCATGATTTGATCCCTAACTATGACGTATTTTACAGGAATTTTTCTTTCAAATGCGACTCTAATCTTGGGACGTTGGGATTTTAGACGTCCACCGCGAGCGCTTCCCGATTTATTATGGTGACCGGTGAGAAACTTCTGTTGGATCAGATTGATCATTTCAGATTCGTCTGCTACCTGGACTATTATCTCTAGGCTAGAGAGAGAAGCTGAAATTGACTTGCCACAATGATTATAGACTAAACCGGTTTAGTCTGCCCACCAAAATTATTCTAAACCAAGTAAATCATTTATAGGGCATGTAACACCCTGTTTGGAAAGGGTGTAACACCCTATAGAGTTTCAAATGAGGTTTTCATAATTTTCAATGTTTTATATCAATGTCATATAAAAAAAAATAAAATTTATTATTATCTTTACAATAAAAAAAACCCCTCTATAACTTTTTTTTTATGGATCCTAAATTGCAAATCACATATCTTTATTCTTTTCATTTAATATATCTTTATTATTGACTCCATCTCTAAGAGGAAAAATAAGTTTGAATTTTCACTGCAATTATAAAATTAAATATCTGAAATCTCAATTCTAAATAATTCAAAAAAAATTTATTCAGTTTTAATCTAAACTTACGACTGTGCAGATGCATGCCCGCATTGAATTCAATTGGCCCCATGCATGAAAGCGGCCGGTCAGAGAGTGCAAAATTCGCATCCGGTTCCCGTGTCTACTCACGGGGGAGACTGGAGAGGCTAGCTTGCTAGCTGGATGAGTGGTGCAAATAAATTATTTATAAAAAAATGATGAATGAAGTTTTTTTAATCTCGGATGTAATAAATTATTTATTGAGCAAAAGCTTATGATGGGGCAGATCAAATGACTTATAAGTATTTATCAAACCTAATTAACTTGTTTTTAATGAGAAATTGAATATTTCAGCAATGCACCCATCTTATATAATTAATATATTAACTATCATGACCTCATAGGTCCGGGCATTTAACACATTTAGCTTGCTTTGCCTAGCTCAACTAGTAGTTAATTCATATGACAACATTACACCCCTCTATAACATGTTGAGAGTACCCACCTAACATGTTAGGTCTCTATCCTCTAATCCATAATGGCTGCCTGCATGGCCCGTTTCGAACTTATTTAAGAACCAAACGTGTATATCTCAGATCAAGTGCGTCAGTTATTGTGTCTCTTAAAGAGGGGAGGCAAGACAGCAAGGCCATCGCGAAGCCGGACAAGGAAGCACAAAACAAAACTTTAGAATATATATCCAATAAAAAGATAAATTATGATAAAGCCGATCGATCGATATCGATAGGCTATAGCTTTTGGCGTTGTACATGCACCGGATGATCGTGTGTTGCGTGGCGAGTTATTTTTTTCTTTCTGTTTTTTCTCCAGTTGTGGTGTCTTGTGTTCTTCTTTGAGATAAGATATATCACTCGAAGGAAGAGGGTATACTGCTGCATGAGATGTGATTGTGCTCTTTTGTCATACGTGTAAGTTATCGTAAAAAAATGATGAATCAGACAGCAAATAAATTGAATCTGGAGTGATCAATCCGGTTCTACGGAAGTTTTTCACCGGTCACCAGGGTAAATCGGGAAGCGCTCGCGGTGGGCAGTATAGAAGCCCAGCGTCCCAGGGTTCGCGCCCCATTTGGAGGAAAAATTCATGCAAAATGCGCCGTAGCTGGGATTCAAACCGCGGATGTTTGGGTTAGCAACTAGTTGCCCTACCGCTGTACCATAGCCCCGGGGGCTACGTGTAAGTTATCGTGTTGGCAGTTCTGTATGTCTTTGCTATTTTGCAGTGTTGTGAATGAGAAATCAGATTTATCTCTTTCTGTAACACAAAGATTATGTTTGATAAGAGGTAATCAATCAAATGTAATCATGATTATATTACAAGATTGATTACTTTATTTGATACAATTTTAAAAATATAATAAAATGTAATTTGTATTAAAAAACTAGTTAAAGTATTATAATTTAGATTACAAGTCCAACAACATATAATATTGATTACATTATAGATTCAATTACATTACAAATTAAATTATATTATCATTACTTAACCGTTATATTATATATCTTTCATTCGGAAATGACTTTTTATAATGTCAATCAGTCTTTAATGCCAAATTTTGTAATTGTTGACGAGATATATCAATTGTAAACGTACACGATCTTTATCCATTTAAAAAATTTTAGTTCGTAATATATCATCGTATGACATATCTGTCTTTTTAGTGTGTGATGCGACAATTTTTTTTAATAATATATCATGAAAGACACTCTACTCATGGGTAAAAAGAAAAAAAGAAAAAAAGTTTGGAAATATACTTCATTTCCAGATGGTTAACACAAAAGACAATTGCCCTGACAGGACACTTATTTTTGCTCGTTATAACCGAATTTTCCATTATTTGCTCTCTGAGGGTTTTGATTTGAACATTATTTATTTATCTTTTATTTATAATTAAATACTTCTAAATTAAATTTTGAAATAAATAATTTGACGTTTTAGCACGCTACTAAAGTTTAATATTAAAACATCTTTAATAATTTTCAATTTCCCACTAGACCTATAAATGTTATATTTGACTGATAATAATATTGTTTTAGGAATGCTATTATTCAGTTTATCTATATACTAATTTTACTTTAATACTAAATTAAATTTTGATTGAATAAAAATACGTTATATAATTATTATAATTTATAATGGAAGTTATAAATTTTTTATGGCTGCAAAATATTGTTTTTGCAAGTCAGAATTAGAAGAGAAAAAGATAAAATGGAATTCTTATTCGAATAGATAAATTGAACTATAGATTTAAACTTCAATGTGAAAATGATAAGTCCAGATTGATGAATATTTGAATAGGTGATTCGTAGCACTTACAAACTAGATGGTAAATTAATTAAAGCTTTTTGGGTGAAAAATTATATATTTCTGATGGGAGGACGAAGTCCGAGGAGGGAGGAGGAGGAAGGGGGAGGAGGAGTTGCTGACTATGTGTACAAGTGGATTGCTGAAGATTGGGTCCTATACCTTGGCAGGAACAGGAGTGGGTAGGCGACCTAGCATCGAATGGATGATGAAGCCGTGATTCTGAAATCACACAATTCAAAGAAAAAGATCAATGTGCTTTAGAAGTAGTCAATCAGTTCAAGGCAATAATTAAAAGGATAAGTTTTTTTTTTTTTTTCATTTTCTCTTCTCTTTCCCCATATTTACTATGTCTAACTTGTCAACTTAGCATCCCTCCCTGGGGAACAAGGCCGTAGTGGGTGTCTTAGACATGCATTCCTGTCAACTCTACTCAACCACTTCAAGAAATTTGTGCTCCTTGACCTTTAGCTGAGAAATTCTCCAGTGAATAACTTTTCAAGAGGGTGGGATTATTCAGTCTGAACAAATCCATTCACTTCTGATCCAAAGTTGTTTTCTATATTCTGAGTGTTTTTATCACCATTTTCTGGTCATTTTTGTTCTGCTTTGGGGCCTAAACCTTGGCAGGAACAGGAGTGGGTAGGCGACCAATGTTATATGATGAAGCTGTGATTCTGAAATCACACAACTCAAAGAAAAAGACCAATGTGCTTTAGAAGTAATCAATCAGTTCAAGGCAATAATTCAAAAGGATAAGTTCTTTTTCATTTTCCCTTCTTTTCCCATATTTACTATGATCTAACTTGTCAGCTTAGCATCCCTCCCAAGGGAACAAGGCCTTCGTGGGTGTCTTAGACATGCATTCCCTGACCTTATTCAGTGCAGCATTTCCTTTGAATAAGCTGGGTAACACTATCTAAACAGCCATTCGCCCTTTTGATATTTGCATTCGGAGTATAAGTGATCAGTTAACACCAACAATAGAGACCCAGTAGTTATCTTGCAATTTTCTTTTTCAATTACGTTTTTCTTATGCCAGTAATATTTTTGCAGAATTCACCAGGTAACATTCAGAAGTAATAATTGAAGGCCGATGAGGAAATTATTTGCTATAGTACGACCAAACAAAACATGAATGCTTGCTTCAATGCACGAACTAGAATCCAAAACACAGTGTACGAAGCATGACACACATTCAAGCTTACCATTTGCCTGTTTCCATGCAAATTCATGCATCATCTCCACACCAGCTGAACCATTGCACTGATCCTAAAGAAACTACTACAAGTAAATTGATATTTATACATTCATCTCCCTAGGTTAAACCAACAAGATAGAAAGAAACGGCACCGAAACCTGAACAATTCAACTCAACCCCTGTTTTTCTTATTTCTTTTACCCTACAATTCAACGTCCTGCATCCTTCTCCCTGGCCCATCCTGCTAACCATGGATTCATCCTCTTCCTTCTTTTTGACAGTCATCAGCAAGATTTTGTGTTTTTTTTAACTTGCTTTTTTTAAACAGAAGTCAAGCTCTGAAATTACTGCGGTAATCAGGAATCGAATCCGATGGTGGAGCACACGATGGCCAGAACTGGGCGTTCTTCACCTTGGCTATGCTGTTGAGGACTCCCAGTGGCGTCACGTCGCCCACCACCGTCACCTTCTTCGATGCGAAGTCGATCTCAAAAGATGTAACTCCTAATGATGAACCCAAAACATGTAAAAACTGAGACAATAGTGCAGCTTAACTGAGATGCTCGGACTTGCTCACCTTCCATCTTGGAAATGTGCTTCCTCACCTTTCCTTCACACCCCTTGCAGTGCAATGATACTCTCAACACCACAACCTAGCAAGAATGCAGAGTTCTGGATGAAACAAATCCACTTTGTTCCTCGTCTCATGCTCAAAATGATCGGATTTTTTGTGCAAAATCTTTAAAGAAAATATCAACTTGGGACAGTAATTAACCTGGTTTTGCCTTTTTGAAGAAGAAGCGAAGACGGCGGCGGAAACAGAGGAGGCCTTAGACCCAACCGGTTCGCTCGTCGGCGGGTCTAGTGACACAAGAGGAGCCAACTCCCGCCCTCCTTCCTCTATGTAAGCGCCGTCGACAATGACGCCGCCGCCGCCGTCCTCCTCGCCGCCGAGCAGGTATCTCATGGATCCCGGGGTGCCCAACGTGCCGCTCCTTAGCTTCTCCGAGCTCTTGAGGCGGTCTGTCTTGGGCTTCGTCGGCGTATGGGGAATGGAGGAGGGCGCGGCGGACTTGGGCCGCCGGCGGGGGTCTTGGAGGTGGAGCGTGTGGCGGTCGACGGCGCGGCCGCCACAGCCGCCGGAGGGATGGATGGTGGAACGGAAGTCGATGCTAGTACAGATAGCGGAGGAGGAAGGGGAGACGCAGGAGAAATTGACACCCCCGCCACCTTTCTTCTCCTTGAAGAGCAGGGAAGCCATGGCCGGCGGTGCTCACACAAACCCAAAGCAAGGAGGAAGATACACTAACAGTAAGGAAA
The DNA here is from genome assembly GCA_024364735.1 of Boesenbergia rotunda. Lineage (NCBI taxonomy): Eukaryota > Viridiplantae > Streptophyta > Magnoliopsida > Zingiberales > Zingiberaceae > Boesenbergia > Boesenbergia rotunda. The sequence continues at coordinate 470,127 of JAGFNQ010007818.1, read as the reverse complement.
ATGCAATAAATAGATGGAGCGTTCACAAGATTATATCTATGTTTTAAAATAATTCACTCTTATTTGTTACTTGAGAGGATCTACATCGATAACGTAGCAATTATATATTCTTTTACTTTTTCTATATTATCCATTTACCTTCCTACTTTCCCCAATGCTAATGTTCCACTAGTTATTGTTCTTGTCCTAGAATTAAAATAATAAAGAAAAATAATAATAAACCAACCAATATTATTATGGAGAGCAAGAACAAACGGTCAATTTTTTTAAAAAAAACTTTTAAAAGATTTAATCAGTTGGATTTCACATGATCTCAGGTTTGGATTCATGTGGACGCTGTGTTCCACCAGCAGAGGAGAATCCAAAGGAGGTGGCCGTTGCTGTTTACTCCAGTAGAACCACCACGTTCTGTAGCTGCAAGCCTGCAACAGTAAAACAAAAATTGCTGATTTATTTGGTTTTCTTTTTCTGGAAGAGAGGATGACTGTTTTTCTCATGCACCATCAAGAACAAGATCCTGCCCTGATTCAATTCACTTTTGTGGATACACATAGTGGCATTTCAGTCGCTGCCGGGAACAATTTATTCCTGCTCCACTTCTACTGCAATTCAAGATAGCAGAGGGTGATAATGACGAGGGAGAAAGAAATTGATGGAGACAATGGGTATAGTCTTTCTTCTCCATTGTCTGAGAACTTCTGGTACATCGTTCTTAAGGAATTAGATATCTCTCCTTTCCCATCCACGCCATCAGATTCTTGCCTGGAAACAGGAAATCAGTGGTAGTTTCCAGTAAGGGTATTAAGACTGGCATTTGCTTGCAATCGTTTGGAATGTTAAAGTAGTCATGTTGACTGGCTGTGTTACAAGATTTCATGAATAAGAAAGTTGCTAATTGTTCTACAGTTCAATAAGTGCTTTCTCAGCTAAATGATAGCTCTCTCATCACTTGGTCATGGTTCGTCATTTCAGTCAAACTGTTAAGCTTTTAATCTTCTAATGTATCGAAACAAAAAGAAAATATAATTATAATATTAATTGACACCCATTCTTTATTTGTGTCTGGAGCTTCAACATTTTATATTATTTTCATATCAGGATTAGCCTACAACAAGTAAAAAAATAAATAAATATTTTCATCAAATTTTAGTCATCGGTTCTATGGTGTAGTGGTTAGCACTCTGGACTTTGAATCCAGCGACCTGGGTTCGAATCCCGGTAGGACCTTTTTATTTCTAAGATGCAACCGCGATCTTTTCTATCTTTAATTCCAACACATTTTAATATTTATAAGCTTCGACCATATCTAATTTTAGTACCACATCTGGAGAATTTGAAGATGCGCCGGCTGACGCCCAGCATAAGAAACGGCGGCAACTGTTTATCAGACACACAGCTGCGCGGCAGGCACATAGCGAATTATTCTTTCGCCTTTTACTAAAGAATACCGTGGGCCTACTACATAAAGCGGCATAAGTTTATTTTTGGAGGGCTTTCTTTGTGTCGAAGTGGCCCCAACAAATCAAACTTTAAATTTTTTTACAATTCATGAACTTGCCGCTATGATTTTGGATCTAAGCACCCGTAATCTTTCACAAAGTACTAGGTTTTCTGCTATCTGTAGTTAATGGTTAATGTTATGTTTTTGTTCTTGATCACGCTTGATAAGGATTAAAATTGTTTCATTTTGCCGAAAACACACGCTCAAGTATATAAAATTAACAGCAGGGTCTAAAATTATTGCAACTCTTTCATCAATTTTGAAACTGCAGCTGCTAAAGAAATTTTCCATTGCAGCGGCTATATGATGGTAGTAATACAATACTTTTCATCGTGTGAACTGTAGTTTTTTCTCCAGCTAAATGACATAACAGAGAGACAATTCTACAAGAACTACCTGTGACAGCCACAGCTCCAACTAGAAAGAAGCTGATTGACTAGATGAACAAGTGCATAATCTCGAACAAAGAATGTGCTTCTAGCCTTTGTCATTTTGTCCGGCTAAATATCCTGAGCTTGCGCATGCTCAGGCTTGTGGGTGTATTCGTAGTCCAAGTGAACAAAAGCTCGCTCTATCTCCGGCAACTGCTCGAGCTTCTCCTGCAGGGCTTCACCGATGTCGTGTGCTTCTCTTAGCGGCATCTCTGATGGCAAGACAATGTCCACTTCGACAAAGTAGTGGGAGCCAAATGTGTAAGCCCGCACTGTATCGATCTGCCTTATGGCTTTGTGGTGATTCCAACACAGGTATGTTAGCTTCTGCAGATATTCTGGTGCTGCAGTGCGGCCTACCAGGGAGTTCACATTTTCAAGCACCGTCATTGACCAAGTACGGATGGTGTACAATGCCAACTGCAAGTGTAATAGGCATCAGTATTTGCAGATGTTGTCATAAAGTTCATAATATATGATGGTAAACATATCACAGGGATTTATACACAGAATAATAAAGGAAAATTGTAATTTTTAATTAAAAAAATGCACATATGACAATAGTGAAAAGTGAAGAAAACCATGGGAGGTAGTAGAATAGAATGTAAAAGAAATAATCACACACTCACAATTACAGCTCCAACAGGATCTATCCAGCCCTCCACATAGTTTGCAAGTAGAGCAGCCACAAGGCCGATCATATTTGTAATGACATCAAAAAAGTGATCCTGAGCATAAGCTTTGACTATTTCATTAGTAAATGAACGACAGTAAAGAACTAGCGCAAGCTTCACCAGTGTCACTGAAATCATGATGTCGACCAGCCAAGTTTCTTGTTTCCAGGTCAAGCTGAATTCATTCTCCTGCACATTGTACGTGAATAAGTATAAAGCTCTGGATTTACATAAGTGGAACAAAGCAAACTAAAATTTTGTACTCGAGTATGACAATAAACTATCGATGAAGAGGTCATCTGCTTTGTTGGTAACCAATTTAGTATTTTAAGATACAATTCTACCCACCAAGGATCATGTTTGATTTTTATGATCCCAAGAGCAAACCAAATTGTAAAATAACTTAATGATGCAGGAGATAAAACATAGTACTTACATCTGACATAAGTGAGCGCACTGACTCTAAGATTATCTGTAGTCCAAGTGTTGCCATTACTGATGCAAAAACAAGAATGCCCTGAAAATCATACCAGCACAGGGATGTAGTTCAGATGATTCCCACAGAAATGGCTGGAAGCAGAAAAGATCAACAAAAGCAGTTCACACATCCAAAAGTGCTAAGATGAATGAGCTAGCACTAACTTGGGTTTAAGTGTTCTCGGTTAGCAAGTTATTAGGTTGTGATCCTCACATATTTGGTCGGAAGAAAGCATTTTGTACAGGGCAAACAACAAGAAAAATGTACAAGCTAAACAACAACAAATTTTCACACCCAAAACAGTGTGTCCAATTCATAATGGAGCAAATACCTTTTCAGCATGAATGCTAGTGAAAGAAATGTACAAGCTAAGCAACAAGAAATTTTGTACAAAATATAACACGCAACTTGCTCCAGCAAGGCAACTGTACCCATTCACGGTAAGCATGTGCAGGCGCACATGAAGCATGGAATGTAGTCTAAATGAAGAGTAACTCAACATTAAGAGATCAGTTAATGCAAGGGTTTTGCAATGTTGAGTTTCATGGTAGAGAATTTTTTTTTTGGAAAAAAGAAAGTAAACGAACTGTTCCAGAAAATATTACTGTGCACATTATGATCAACACAATCACTTAAAACAAGTGTATTTACCAGTGGTTGCATGCGCCTTTTCCCAATAGGATATTTGTAGGGGTTTCTTGATTTCATTTGGAATGCAGTAAACCATAAAATAAACCCAGATAATAGATCAAGGAGAGAATCCAATGTCGATGCAATGATTGCCAATGAGCCACTTCGAATCGAAGCATAAACTTTTGCAGCAAAGAGAACCATGTTAGCAATATTCGACAACCGGATGGCTAGTGTTTCAGCTTTAGCTAACTTTTCAAGCTCTTCCTGTATTCAGATGATATGGTGATTATCAGACATAATTACCTTTTCAAGGGTGGGAACAATCACTTCACTCATACCTTTGACATTCCAGGTAGAAATCCACGCTCAGCTAGTGTATCCATTTCACTAAAGCCCTCGAGCATTTCTTCTTGTTGTTGATAGTATTCTGCAACCTCATCTCCATTCCCTATAACCATAAAGTCAAACACGAAACAAACAAAAAATGGATTAAACTTCTTGCTCACTTAAGTGTTTATAAACTACCTTAAATCTTCAAAGGTCACACACATAGTTGCTGGATAATGCCACAAATGTTTCGAGAGAAGGCAACGAAAGTAGAAAAAATCATTTTTACAAAAGAAATACGAAAAATTACAAAAGAGACTATACAAGAACCAAAACATAACTTTATAAATAATGATCCCGCAGCATGAGAGCTCAGCATCCTCCGTTGGGATGCTTTAAATCAGAAAGGCACATCCCTTACTCAAACACTTTTCTACTAATGAACTAGTTTCCGGCACAGGGATGAAACTGGATCAACCCTGATTACAGTAAACAAGAAGGCGAACGTCAACCAGACAGTTTTAATTTCTGAACAATTTCATCGTCTTCCAACAGCGCCCTTCAAAATTTCCAGTTAAAAAATTTCTCTTATCAAAACCTAAATTGACATACTTTAAACGAACGAACTATTTTTATATTCCATTCCAGGATAATAGCGTTGCAGACGAATCAAACAGCATATGCTTACCGCAAAAAGATTGTACTTTTCATAAGAAAAATTGGGAAAAATAGAAAAGAAATAGACACATGCGATCGGATGAGGTATTTACCATTAAGGGGGATGACGGAAGAAATACGACCTAATACCGACTAAAGAAAGAGCCATCGAGCTGCTCAGATGACCCGACGAAAAGAATTATAAATTAGGTAAACGAACCTAGGACGCCGAGGCAATCGTGGAGGCCGCGGGGAGGCGGCTTCTCACGAGGTTCAGAAGGCCGGAATCCTTCGAAGTTAAGCCTCCAGGAGTGCTCCCTGACGCCGGACTCCACCAACAGGAGCTCGGTGCCTTCGTCGTCGCCCGACCGCCGTGGCTCCGCCGCCATTCGCTGTCGCCGAAGACGCCGAGAAGCGAAACGGATTCAATCAGGCGGAGACGCGAGTCGAATCGCGAGACTGAGGAGAGGAGCCGTTCCGAGTCTTCTCTCTTTGATTTTAATCGCCACGCAGCAGCCCGGATAGACTGATCCGGCGGCGATGCAGCTCACGAGGAGGTCCACTAATTTTTAAATCGAGAAATAATTATTATAACCTTTTCTGGTGGTTTCTATAAATGTTTTTTTATATTTCATGCTTAAAATTTTTATTTATGGACGGTCGCGATTCGATCCCGCTGGGATATCCATTATTTCGTGGACCCTCGATATGACCCAAGAAAACATCATACTAATCTTCTCTTTATAATTCTAATTCTAATTTTTATTTTATTTTATCGATATCTTCCAAGAGGCTACAACATAATGAGATTAAAGAAGCTAGTAAATAAGTATTCTCCTTGTCGTTCATTATTTTGATGGAGATCATAAGGATTATAATATAAATTTGGAGTCAGTAGCATTTTCGAAGCAACAACGGGAACAGTTGGCATGGATGTCGTTTTCCGTTTTAGGCGCGATGCTTTTCTTGTCAAATGGTTTGGTGATTGACTGGCCCAAATTTCATTTCTTAATCTCTTGAAAATGACAAGGTTGATTATGATTCCGATCATAATTATTGTAGTGAGTAGAATGCATGTAGTCCGAAAGATTTAAGCCAGGTACAAAACGTGTTAAAATTCCATTAGATAGTATTAAATGACTGTTTTTTTTTGTAAAAAAAATAAACTGAAAGCGAGAGGAAGCTCCAATCTGATAGGATTTGTCAGTTTCACCCGATTGCTGATTTTTTAATTCTGAAAACAATAGTAGCTACGAATGTGGGTGAAATGGGCAGGGACTTCTAGAAGTAATATATCATAAAAGGAGGAGAATGATCATGATTTTGTGGGTTCTTTAAAACTTTCAGGTTTGGCTTTATTTTTATTATTATTATATTATTATTATTTTTTGTGTGTTGATATTTTTTTTTAAGGATACAAATCCATGCATTTGTTATTTTCTTGTGATCTTTTGCCTATTTTTCTCCCGATCACTTCTTTAGATGCCGTTGAAATAGCGACGCCAATTTCTGAAATCTTATAATAAATGCATGGATGAGGTAGAAACGAGTGTTCAGTTTGTTTTATTTTTTATTTTTATTTTTTTTAAAATCATTTTTTTTAATTTTTTAAAAATTATATTTTAAAAAAAATAATTTTATTTTATTTTCTAATTTTTTAGAAAATTATATATATATTTAAATAAGTTTGGATAATGCAAACAAAATATATTTTATAAAAAAAATTAGATTTTAAAAATAAAAAATAAACGTATCAAAATAGCCTTGTGATTCAAGAAACTTAAGTTTGTCATTGACCATTTAAGATAGACCATGAATGCGTCTTAAGCTGCTAAATTAATTAATTTAATTTTTGATCCATTTAATTAATATTTTATTAATCTGATTTATTCATTTTTTATTAAAAAATTAGGATTAATGGAATTATTTAATATTTTATCGGTTTAATTTATTATTTTTTTATTAAAATAATTTCATTAATTCGTTGGATTCGATTTTAATCAAATACACATCTCCTAACAAAATAGGCTATGAGAAATACAAAAATACGAGAGAGCTCAAGAAACGTCACTTAAAACAATATTCACTAAAAAAATCCGACAATGTTGATGGAATTATCTATCGGTATTCGGTCAATAAATGCATTTTCAACGAAATTTTTATAGACGGATAAAATTAAGTTAAGAAAAATATACCAACGTAAATTATGGTTCACGATTGAAAACCACTTCAAATAATTCATTCATTTACGAGATAGTAATATAAAAATCAGTAAAAAAAAATATGATAAAGTATTATTAGAATGACATATAATTAAAAACTCTGCATAGACTATATAACTAATTTTACTTGTAATAAAAAAGATAAATAAATAAAATATCAAATGATGTTGAAGAATAATAAAATCAGTCAATTTAATTTTAACCAGATACCCACCCCTACTTCTTTTCAACTATCAATATATGTAGCATCCCCTTACTCTACATCCGCTTCTACTTACTCATCTTTGTTTTGCTTCTGTGGTGTGTTGATAGCCATGGCAATCAAAGCTACAGGTGTGTTCTTTTAAATTTGTTAAACTGTTGTTTTTTTTTAACTTCTTAGAGTTATTGAGTTTTCTAGTTTTAGGTTTGGCTTTCATTATTATTATGATATTTTTTTTGGAGTATGTAAATCTATGGATTTGTTATTTTCCCGTGATCTTTTGCCTATCTTTCTCCAAATCACTTTCTCCTGATGTCATTGAAGTAGCATCTGATCCCAGCTACATCCAACTCCTGAGATCTTATAATAAATGCATGCATGAGGTAGAAAAACTTTAACTCAAGAAACTTTGAGTTCAACATTGACAATTCAAGGTTGATCATGCGTCTTGTGCCGCTAAATTAGTTAATTCGATTTTTATTCAATTAATTAATATTTTATCGATCCAATTTATCCATTTTTTATTAAAAAAGTATGATCGAACCGATCCGATCGAATTATTTAATATTTTATCGATTTGATTTATTCATTTTTTATTAAAAAATTTGATCCATTCGATTTTAATCGAATACTCAGCTCTAACAAAGTGAGTTATATGTGAGAGAGCTCAAAAAAATCTCTTAGAACAATACCGACCAAATTATCCGTTGGTATTCCATCGATCAAATGAGTTTCCGATAAAATTTTTGGAGTCGGGGGATCCTTATAATAATTGTATGGATGAGATTGAAAAACTTAAACTTATAAAATTTGAGTTTCACATTGACAATTCAAGATTCATCATACGTCTTCAACCGCTGAATTAGTTAATTTGATTTTTGATCGAATTAATTAATATTTTATCAATACGATTTATTTAATATATAATCGAACTGACCCATTCAAATTATTTAATATTTTATCGATTTAAATTTTTTATTTTTTATTAAATACTTCAATTGATTCGATTTTAATCAAATACTCACCCCTAACAAAGTAGGCTATAAAAAATACAAAAATATGAGAGAGCTCGGTAAAGGTCTTTTAGAACAATACCGACGGAATTATCGGTCGGTATTCTATCGGTAAAATGAGTTTTCAACAGAATTTTTACAATCGGGGAAAATTACATTGGAAAAATATATCGACATAAATTATAGTTTCATCGGTAAATTTATCAACGGAATCATGATTGAAAATCAATTCAAATAATACATCTATCTATATAACAGTAATAATAAAAACTTAAAAAAATAAAATACCATAGATTACGATCTAAATGATCTATAATTAAAAGATTTATATGGATTGTATAACTAATTTTTCATGTAATAAAAAAAGATATTTGAATATAATATTAGATGATGATAATGAATAATAATATATAATAGGGAGTCTAAAAATATATAATAATACACAATATTAGAATATAAAAATATGATAAATATATTTTACATGATTTATGTATGATAAATAAAAAATTAAGTTGTAGTTGAATAAATATCAAAAAAGATTAATTAACATAGTTTGGTGAATCTTAAGTCTCCTATGATTCAAAACTACGTAATGTTAGACTGATATTAGCTATAATTGCTCGCATGTGGACTACAATTGCTTGCATATTTAAGCTGTCGACCGTGTTCTAGCAGTCGGAAGCTTGTAGTGACGATAATTTTCTACACCTCATCATCTCCTGCTTTGGCATGTTCTCAAATATATCTAAGTATTGTTGGAGCTTTACAATAAATTACTATCACACGTCCTAATATATTTTTTGCAGTCAATCAAGCTTGTCAATTTATACATTCTCCCACTAAACAATATTGGGAAGGAGTTAAGAGGATCCTTCATTATCTCAAAGACACTATTCTTCATAGTCTATTTTTATATTGATGTACCTTGCAGGAGTTGAATGTATTTGGTGATACAAATTGGGTCGACTCTCCGGAGGGCAGGCGTTCCACTGAAAGATATGCAATATTTCTGGGACAAAATCTTATCTCATGACATTATAGAAAACAACTTACTATATCTCGTGTAAGAAGTGGGAGACGTGGGGTGCCCACTTTCCCCACTTCTCCACTTCTTTCCCCCCTCCTCTTCCTTAGATCCTCTACTTAAAAGGGGAGGGGGTGTGTCCAAGAGAGATGGATAAGAGAACTCGAGAAGGAGAACATCCAACGAGTCAGTGGGATTTGGTTTGTGGAAGCAGAAGAATTTTCTGATCTGTGCGTGATCATTCTTCCGACGACGAGCACGAAAGAACAAAGGACGTGCGAAATCCACTGTAAGCGTTTACGTATTTGTAAAATTTTATTTTTCGATTTCATACTTTCGATCAACATTTCAATATAGTACCGAAGTTGAATATGTCTCTACGGAGGATAAAGTTACTGATATTTTCACAAAATCATTAACTAGACAAGAACTTCACGGATTGACAACCAAACTTAACGTGTTATACATCCCATTGAATTTGTCGGGGATAATGACGACAAGGATGACAATCCAGAATAATAATTGGAAAATTTATCATGCACCAAAAAAAATATGAAATTGATTTCAATTAATGATGACTTACTATATTCGGATTTCAATCATATTTCATTATTTATTATTACCATAAGTATCATAATATGATACAATATAATAATAATATTTTCCCAACTTAGCATATGATAATGATCAGACGGGTTCTCTATCCTAGAGGATCCATGTCCCATCTGTCCCATACTCGTCAGTGATAGCCGACGAGTCGTCCGATCGACGATCAAATACTATTAATGTTTTTTGATCGCTATTCCGAATCAAAACGATATCATGGGATAACGGTGAATCAGTTGGAATCACCGTATTACAATCTCGTCGGATTCGATGGTGAATACGGCTAGATCGGAATTGCAACGATACTCGACGGGTTCACCGTACCCTCCCCCCGGGTACCGCCGGTAGTGTTCGATTGACGATCGGATGACTCATCGACTATCGTCGACGAGTGGACAGAGGGACAAGGATCATATGTGAGATAGAGGATCCGACCTCGATAACCATGAATAAGAAAATAAGGCTGCGTTTGGTATGTTTATTTTTCATTTTCATTTTCTGTAGAAAATGCGATTTTCTGGAAAACGCATTTGGTTTGCATTTTCCCACCTTATTTTTCAAAAAAAGATATAGTATTTTTTGAAAAATTAGAAAATAAAATAAAATCATTTTTCAAAAAATAAAAATAAAAATAAAAAATTTAGCAAACTAACCACTCATAATTATTTCTTCACTTTATTTTTTATCTTTTTTATTATAATTTGTTAGCTTGGTCGCCCGACAGATCGCAGCCAGCTAACAGCTGCCCTAATCTGGGGGTGGCAAGCTAGTCGGGAGAGAGAGAGAGGAGAGGGATCATACTCGAGCCGCCGATCGGAGAAGAAGGGAGGTCGGGGATCGGGCGTCAGAGACGGGATCACACGTGAGAAAAGAAAAATAAACCTTAGCTCAAATTTATTTGGCATTTCCGGAATTATTTTGGAATCTCCAAATTTTTACCGGCGGATTACCTCCGACCGAATTATATTCCGTCGCGGATGTTTAGCTAAAATGATCCTGTCGCCGAGCGTAGTGGAGCCGCAACCGGAATGACGGTGTAGCGATGCGTGACGTGGATGCTGACGGGGCGTCCTCGCGCAGAATGGCAGCGTCGTGGGGGGTGTCCTCCGGCCGAATGGAAGTGGATGTCGCCTGGTGCAGGGCCAACCGACTGGAGGTGAACCTGCTGAGGAAGATGACCGTTAGAAACCTGCCGGGAAGAGTCCCGGCCAGGCACTCCGACGGTCAAGTCAGTACTCCGATGAACCAGAAAATAATGGAGCACTAGAAAAATGAGAGGCTTCGCGTGCACGTGTATGCGTACCTGATAATGAGGAGTGGAGTGGCTTATATAGCCGGGGAAAAGGACCAAGCATGGCTTGTGTCAGGATCTTCTGACAGGGTCAGAAGATATGGTATGGTGATGTCGGTATGAGTATGGCCTGTGTCAGGATCTTCTGACAGGGTCAGAAGATATGGTATGGTTGTGTCGACTGTAACCATCCTTCTTTGTCGTATACTATTTGTCTTACGTGAGGACAGAGACAGGTTTCTGTCAGTCTCTGACAGGCGGCGCGCCTGTTAGAGTATCAGTTCGCATGAAGGATGATAGCCTGTTGTCGGCAGCTGGGCCGGTGTATTTTGTCTTTATCCCAGGGTGATTCCGAGAGAGTGCCTGAGTGGACACCGGGACGGCCCGCCCGGAAGGATATCAAATATGTGCTTAATGGACTGCCGGGCGGATGCACTCGGATGAACGAGGCGTGTAAGCCTTAATGTGGCCGGGCGGCAATACCTGACTAAACGATTAGGAGTGTAAGCCTTAATGTGGCCGGGCGGCAATACCCGACTCACCGAGGCGTGTGGCCCTTATGTGGCCGGGCGGCAGTACCTGACTAATCGATTAGGAGTGTAAGCCTTAATGTGGCCGGACGGGTTTTACCGATAGGAGGACCGCTATATTTATTCTGACCGGCCACCTTGCGTCCGACTGGCTGGCATAGACCCTGGGTCCGGCTAGGGTGTCCAGCTGGCTACCTGCACAATGACGTGGACCCTGAAGTCGGCCATGCCGTTCGCCACGTTGGCTGTTCATACGGTGCCAAAGATAGGGCGGGATCAATAGCCTTCCCCTCAAGTCTAGTCGAAGGAGGCGATCAGTCCGACTGACTGGACTACAAGTGTGTACAACCATTCCGCGGCCGAGCGTTTTTTGCCCTATTTACATCTGGCCGGCTTAACACGATGCTCAACAGCTGGTGCTGTGTCTGCCCTGTCTGGGCGGAAGAAGATCGTTAGTCGAGAGGGGCGTGGGCCGCCACGCACCCTTCTTTTTTAACGAGGCCGTCCGGCTGGACGAAGCATGATAGGGAAGCGTGGGCCGCCACGCATCCCCGACTAGCCATTGACATGATGAAGACGTCCGGGCGGATGAAGATTTTGACCGGAGGAACGTGGGCCGCCACGTCCTCGTAAACTGTTAATGCGTCCGCCCGGACGAATGTTGTTAGTCGATGAGAGGTATGTTGAACACGTTTGGGCGGGAGAATGTTTGCCTTGAGTTGCAAGAAATGTGGAGTGTCACGCGCCTCAAGACGATTTTCTCGGGATAGCCCGAGTCAGTCAATTAATGGAGACGGGACATTCTAAGTCGAATGGGGTGATGTGATATGCCCGATGCGGCCTGCGCCATAACGGCATCATCTCAGCTTTAATGAACCAGGACACGTGGCGCGCGCTGGTTTGCCGACCGGGATGCGATTTATCCCCATGATTACGAGCTTTTAATAGCTATTAACGCGCGTAATTCTTTCTGCCACGCGGCAGCTTCCGACTGGCCGACACGACGACGCGCCCTGCCGCCGCATCAGGCGACGTCAGCGGCTGCGGTGCGCCTTTTCGAGGCTGATCGTGGGACGACTCTTCGGCATGGATGAGGCGATCGCCGTACACGTGGATCGCCATCCGACGGTCGCCTTTCTTTCGGCCTAGCTATAAATAGGTCTCCATTTTCACAGAAACCCTCGTTTGCTCTTCACTGTTTTCTCCCTTAGCTCGGTGCTTCTCGCTCTCGCCGCCGTCTTCGCGTGTCGCCGCCGGTCTCGTGCTTCTCCGTCGGTTAATCTTTTCCGCCCCCACCTACGGTCAGATTCTCCCTTTTCTTCCTTTTCTTTCTGTTCCATGGCTACCCCTACATGGTATGCCTCTGTCGAGTCTTCCCTTCACGACGAGACCGTCTCGGACCTCCGACTGGCATACGACATCCCCGGGAACTACCGTATTGCCGTTCCGACAAAGGATGACCGACCGCACAAGCCTCCGACTGGCTTCTTTGTATTTTTCCGGGATCAACATATGTCTGGCCTGCGCTACCCTCTTCATCCCTTTATTGTAGACTTCTGTAACTTCTTCCATGTTCCTATCTTCCAGCTTTCTCCCAACGCCATTCGTATATTGTGCAACATAATTGTTCTTTTTACCCTTTACCAAGTTCCCCTCCGACCGGAGGTTCTGTATTTCTTTTATTACCCGAAGAAACAGGAGGCCGGGAATTTCTTTCTCCAAGCCCGGGCCAAATTATCCATCGTGGAGAATATTCCTTCTTCGAATAAGGGATGGAAAACCCATTTCTTCTTCATAGGCCCCCCGACCAGCCCTGGGTTCCCGATCGGATGGGTCGAAGATATGCCCCCTATAGCTCCCTTAAGAAACTTTAAAACCGACCCCTTATTTAAAGTGGCTGCTTCTCTAATCGGGGGCCTTCACTTCGACGGCATGAAACTCCTCAACGACGCCGTCTTGTACATATTTGGGCTAAGCCGAGTGCCTGCCGCTCTGCCCTACGCCTTTTGTAAGTCATTTCTTGTTTCGTACTTCTTTCTCCCTAACTCATTATTTTCTGATTTTGCAGCCAAGATGATGTGGGAAGCGGCCCTTGATGAGGCCATGGGTCTGGCAGACGAAGAAATAAACGCCCGGGCGGCCGAACAACTGCGCCTGCGCCAGGCCGGTCCGCCCGACCAACATACGATTCCTGAGAGCGCGGAGCCCGTCCTCCCGGCTCCGTCTGCCCCACAAGCGGCGATCAGTTCTGCGGAGCCGGTCGGCTCGTCGAAACCTTCTGCCCCCGCAAAATCCTCCGGCAAGCAGAAGGTTCAGCCTTCCATGGAGAAGTCCCAGCCTTCCAAGCGGAAGGCTAGCGCTTCTATCCGTATTGAGGAGCCGACAGAGGCTGCCCCCTCCTCTTCTGATTCTCCTGACCCGGAACCTTTGCAGAAGCGCCCGAGGAATCCTGCGTCGGGCTCTCGCTCCCGGCCTGCAGAGGCCGCTGCCAGCCCGGCTAGCGCTAGCCGGCCTGCTGACGTACCAGGCCCGTCTCGCTCGGGGGGACAATCTTCACGGACGCCTTGCTATGGCGTATATCTCCCCTCGATCGACTCAGCGACCCCTTGTGAAGTCCAGCAGCGACTTACCCTTTATGGGGAATTGGCAGAATGCTGGGAGCAGGGTATGAAGGAAGGGACTTCCAGACCCCCGATCCGACTGGCAGACCAATTCCTTCAGGATGCTACGCATGTAAGTCGGATGCTTTGATGCTTAATCACTTTGTTTCCTTCTAACATTTTTATTGTAGTTTTGGGCCTCCTGCTCGAGCGTCGCCCATACCTTGGTTATCAACGCCAGGGGACGCCGAGCGGCCGAGCGGCAGCTCGCAGAATTGGAGCTCCGCCAAGCGCATGCTAACTTACCGGCCGGCGAAGAGGGTACCGCTATTCTCCGTTCGGAGATACTGGATCTTAAGGAGAAACTTCGTTCCGCCGAGGCGCGACTGACGGAGGAGATCACCCGAGCGGATGCAGCCGAGCGGGCGTATGCCCGATCTTCCTCCCTGCACGCCACCCTTGAGCAGGAGAGGAAGAAGGCTTTGGCTACGCAGCGTCGTACCCGATCGGACCTCGACAAGAAGACTGCCGAGGTCCAAGCCTTGAAGGCGGAGCTAGACACGCTGGTGAAGGCTGCTGAGGAGCTCCGAATGACCCTGAACGATAAAGAGCAGGAGTTGGCGACTCGGGAGTCGGACTTACATGCCAAGGAGAAGGCTTTAGACGCCCGAGAAGACGAGCTCCGCTTGTCTGAAGGACTACTGGCTTCTCAAGCAGTTGCCCTGGAGGATAAGGACAAGGTGTTAGCCAACCTCCGGGCCGAAATTGACAGCCTGAAGCTGCACCAAGCAGGCGAGCCCGCCCGGATGGACGCACACCGCTTGGCCTATATTAACTCCAAAGAGTTCGGCGATAAGCTGGGCAAGCGGACATCGAATATGTTCCAGATGGGCATTAACAGTGCTGTTCTGCAGCTCCAAGAGGGCGGCTACCTGCCTGCCGACATTCCTGCCAATGCTGTAATAGTGAGTCGGGTCAAGGAGCTACTCCCTAAGGACTTCTTCCAGCCTTTTACCTAGTTTGAATCGTGTAATCTTTAGCCGCCGGTCGGGGCTCTTTTTTGTAATGCTGCTGAGTAACCATCAATGAAAATGCTTTTTTCCTTAACGTGTTAGTTTAGACATTGATTAGATGTGCCCGACCAGAAAGCCGAACTAAGCAAGGGATAATGGTTGTCAGGTGGCCGACTGGTTGATCTGTCGGAGAGGTGGGAGTCACAACACGCCCTGTTAGAGCGCTAGAACAATTCTAAGGGATGTGGGTCGCCACACGCCCGACCGGATATCGATACAGGCTTCCGAGTGGGCTGACGCGCAGGGTCAGTCGCCGACTCAAGCTTCCAAAGGGGACCAACCTTCTGCGTGGGTCGCCATGCTTCCGGTCGAGAACCGCCTTTAGGCTAACGGATGGGCCAATCTTCCACGTGGATCGCCATGCTTCCGACCGGGAACCAGTCCAGGCTTCCGAGTGGGCTGACGCGTAGAGTCAGTCGCCGACTCAAACTTCCAAAGGGGACCAACCTTCTGCGTGGGTCGCCACGCTTCCGGATGAGAACCGCCTTTAGGCTCCGGATGGGCCAATCTTCCACGTGGACGCCACGCTTCCGACCGGGAACCAGTCCAGGCTTCCGAGTGGGCTGACGCGTAGAGTCAGTCGCCGACTCAGGCTTCCAAAGGGGACCAACTTTCTGCGTGGGTCGCCACGCTTCCGGTCGGGAACCGCCTTTAGGCTTCCGGATGGGCCAATCTTTCACGTGGGACGCCACGCTTCCGACCGGGAACCAGTCCAGGCTTCCGAGTGGGCTGACGCGAAGAGTCAGTCGCCGACTCAGGCTTCCAAAGGGGACCAACCTTCTGCGTGGGTCGCCACGCTTCCGGTCGGGAACCGCCTTTAGGCTTCCGGATGGGCCAATCTTTCACGTGGGACGCCACGCTTCCGACCGGGAACCAGTCCAGGCTTCTGAGTGGGCTGACGCGAAGAGTCAGTCGCCGACTCAGGCTTCCAAAGGGGACCAACCTTCTGCGTGGGTCGCCACGCTTCCGGTCGGGAACCGCCTTTAGGCTTCCGGATGGGCCAATCTTTCACGTGGGACGCCACGCTTCCGACCGGGAACCAGTCCAGGCTTCCGAGTGGGCTGACGCGAAGAGTCAGTCGCCGACTCAGGCTTCCAAAGGGGACCAACCTTCTGCGTGGGTCGCCACGCTTCCGGTCGGGAACCGCCTTTAGGCTTCCGGATGGGCCAATCTTTCACGTGGGACGCCACGCTTCCGACCGGGAACCAGTCCAGGCTTCCGAGTGGGCTGACGCGAAGAGTCAGTCACCGACTCAGGCTTCCAAAGGGGACCAACCTTCTGCGTGGGTCGCCACGCTTCCGGTCGGGAACCGCCTTTAGGCTTCCGGATGGGCCAATCTTTCACGTGGGACGCCACGCTTCCGACCGGGAACCAGTCCAGGCTTCCGAGTGGGCTGACGCGAAGAGTCAGTCGCCGACTCAGGCTTCCAAAGGGGACCAACCTTCTGCGTGGGTCGCCACGCTTCCGGTCGGGAACCGCCTTTAGGCTTCCGGATGGGCCAATCTTTCACGTGGGACGCCACGCTTCCGACCGGGAACCAGTCCAGGCTTCCGAGTGGGCTGACGCGAAGAGTCAGTCGCCGACTCAGGCTTCCAAAGGGGACCAACCTTCTGCGTGGGTCGCCACGCTTCCGGTCGGGAACCGCCTTTAGGCTTCCGGATGGGCCAATCTTTCACGTGGGACGCCACGCTTCCGACCGGGAACCAGTCCAGGCTTCCGAGTGGGCTGACGCGAAGAGTCAGTCGCCGACTCAGGCTTCCAAAGGGGACCACCTTCTGCGTGGGTCGCCACGCTTCCGGTCGGGAACCGCCTTTAGGCTTCCGGATGGGCCAATCTTTCACGTGGGACGCCACGCTTCCGACCGGGAACCAGTCCAGGCTTCTGAGTGGGCTGACGCGAAGAGTCAGTCGTCGACTCAGGCTTCCAAAGGGGACCAACCTTCTGCGTGGGTCGCCACGCTTCCGACCGGGAACCAGTCCAGGCTTCCGAGTGGGCTGACGCGAAGAGTCAGTCGCCGACTCAGGCTTCCAAAGGGGACCACCTTCTGCGTGGGTCGCCACGCTTCCGGTCGGGAACCGCCTTTAGGCTTCCGGATGGGCCAATCTTTCACGTGGGACGCCACGCTTCCGACCGGGAACCAGTCCAGGCTTCCGAGTGGGCTGACGCGAAGAGTCAGTCGCCGACTCAGGCTTCCAAAGGGGACCAACCTTCTGCGTGGGTCGCCACGCTTCCGGTCGGGAACCGCCTTTAGGCTTCCGGATGGGCCAATCTTTCACGTGGGACGCCACGCTTCCGACCGGGAACCAGTCCAGGCTTCCGAGTGGGCTGACGCGAAGAGTCAGTCGCCGACTCAGGCTTCCAAAGGGGACCAACCTTCTGCGTGGGTCGCCACGCTTCCGGTCGGGAACCGCCTTTAGGCTTCCGGATGGGCCAATCTTTCACGTGGGACGCCACGCTTCCGACCGGGAACCAGTCCAGGCTTCCGAGTGGGCTGACGCGAAGAGTCAGTCGCCGACTCAGGCTTCCAAAGGGGACCAACCTTCTGCGTGGGTCGCCACGCTTCCGGTCGGGAACCGCCTTTAGGCTTCCGGATGGGCCAATCTTTCACGTGGGACGCCACGCTTCCGACCGGGAACCAGTCCAGGCTTCCGAGTGGGCTGACGCGAAGAGTCAGTCGCCGACTCAGGCTTCTGGAGGGTATAACGCGTCAGCCTGCGTCCCGTCCAGGTATGGCTTTGCCTTGTATGGCTGACCGGCAATTTTCGGTCGGGTGAGCCTTTCGTTAGTGTTAGAATGCGGCGTTTTACAAGCTTGCATCACTCTAGGGTTCTCTGTACATTTTCAAGTGTAGGGCACTCCACGGTCGGTTCAGCCTCTTTCCATGTTCATCCTCCAAGTAGTAGGCTCCTGAATGCAATTTCTGCACTATCTTGAAGGGTCCGCCCCACTGTGGTTGTAATTTGTTAACATCACCGACCGGCTTTATACGCTTCCAGACTAGGTCCCCGGCGTGAAATGAGCGCGGCAACACCTTCTGGTCGTACCTTTGTTTCATACGCTGACGGTATGTGAACATCCGGGCGGCTGCTTTTTCCCGGACTTCCTCTATGAGGTCAAGCTCTAAGCGCCTTCTTTCATCATTCCCTTCATCATAGCTTAGCCGCCTGTCGGATTTACAGCCGACATCGACCGGCACCACCGCCTCGCTGCCATAGACGAGGTGGAAAGGCGTCTGCCCGGTCGCTTCTCTGGGTGTGGTTCTGTTCGCCCAAAGGACCCCGGGCAGCTGTTCTACCCAGTTGGTTCCTGCATGATCCAGCTTTGTTTTGAGCCCTCTCAAGATTTCCCGGTTGGTGACTTCTGCTTGGCCGTTGCTTTGTGGATACGCCACGGATGTAAAAGCCTGATGGATGCCGTATGTCGAGCACCATTCTTTGATTTTCTTCCCTTGAAACTGCCGACCGTTGTCAGAAACCAACTTGTGGGGGATCCCGTATCTGCATAGAATATTTTGCCACAAGAACTTAATCACCGCCTGCTCGGTGATTCTAGCTAGCGCCTCTGCTTCCACCCATTTAGAGAAGTAATCCACCGCGACCAACAAGAACTTCTTCTGAGCGGGGGCGATCGGAAACGGACCTACGATATCCATGCCCCATTGGTCGAACGGGCAAGAGACAGCAGATGTCTTCATTAATTCGGTTGGCCGGTGGGGCAGGCATTGGTGTTTCTGACATGAAATGCATGTTGTGGCCAACCGGTCGGCATCCTTCTGTAAAGTTGGCCAATAATACCCGGCCAACAGAGCCTTCCGGGCGGTGGCTCTACCTCCTGAATGATTACTGCAGACCCCCATATGGACCTCTCGGAGCACATAATCTGCATCTTCACTGCTAAGGCATTTGAGCAATGGCCGGGCGTGAGCCCGTTTATAGAGGACATCTCCGACCATAGTGTATTGCGCGGCTCTCTTTCTGAACAGCCGAGCCTCCTCCCGGTCGGACGGCACTTCTCCCCTGGACAAGAATGCAATCAAGGGCGTTCTCCAATCAGTCTCCAATTCAACTTCCGCCTGCTGCTCGATTTGCATGACGAATAAGGCATGGCAGGCCGGCCGGGGGACCACCCAAGATCCGACTGCACTAGCTAATTTAGCTAGCTCATCTGCCTTCAAGTTGCTTTCTCGAGGGATCTTCTGTAAGAGTACCTCCCTGAAACCCGCCTTCAGCTGCTCAAAGGCATCGATGTACTCTTGCAGCCGGTCGCTGTTGACTTCGAAGTTACCGGCCAGTTGTTGTATAGCAAGTTGCGAATCTGAATATAGCCACACCCGGGTGGCGCCGACATGCCGGGCGGCTTGCAGACCGGCTATTAGTGCTTCATATTCAGCTTCATTATTAGTTGCCTTGTGTTCTAGCCGCACGGACAGGTGTAGCCGTTCTTCTTCGGGTGAAACCATGAGAACGCCGATTCCGCTTCCTTGCCGAGAGGATGCCCCATCAACGTACACTTTCCATACGCCTTCGGCTTCATCGGGATGCCATTCCGTGAGAAAATCGGCTAAGGCCTGAGCCTTGATAGCCGGCCGGGGTAGATATTGTATGTCATATTCGCTCAGCTCAGTTGTCCACTTGACTAGCCGCCCTGAAGCATCCGGATTTGTGAGCACGCGACCCAAGTTACTGTTAGTCAATACAGTAATTGGGTGAGCTAAGAAATATGGTCTGAGTCGCCGGGCGGCTAAGAACAGTATATAGCCCAACTTTTCGAGCGTCGTGTATCGACACTCGGCTCCTTTAAATAAGTGGGCAAAGAAATACACAGGCCTTTGTTCAGTCTTTTCTTGCCGGGCCAACACCATGCTGCCCGAGTCGGTGGAAGCTGCTAAGTATACATATAAAATCTCATTTGGCTCCGGCCGGGCGAGTGTAGGCAACTCAGCCAGATAAGCCTTCAGCTCTTCGAATGCCTTGTCACATTCTGCGTCCCACTGAAATCTGGTGGCTCGGCGTAATGTCTTGAAGAATGGTAGACCCCGTTCGGCTGACCGGGAAATGAATCTTGATAAGGCCGTTATCCGTCCGATCAGCCGTTGAGCCTCTCTGAGATTCCTTGGAGCCGGCATCTCCATGATGGCGTTTACTTTGCCCGGATTTGCTTCGATGCCCCGCTCGGTGACGATATAACCGAGGAACTTCCCGCTTCGAGCCCCGAAAGACATTTGGCCGGATTAAGCTTCAGGCCAAACCGCCGTAGAGTTCGGCAAGTTTCCTCAATGTCGGGGATTAATTCTTGCGCCCGGGCGGTCTTGATCAGAATATCGTCGACGTATACTTCGACGTTACGTCCCATCTGCGACCGGAACACCTTGTTCATCATTCTCTGGTAGGTGGCGCCCGCATTCTTGAGGCCAAACGGCATGACGGTGTAGCAGTAGGTGCCGTCAGCCGTGACGAAGCTAACTTTCTCTTGGTCGTCCACAGCCAGCGGGACTTGGTGGTACCCCTGGTACGCATCCAGCATTGATATGAACTCGCTGCCGGCCGTCGAGTCGACCAGTTGATCGATCCGTGGAAGTGGGTAGCAATCTTTCGGGCATGCACGATTGAGATCTCGGAAATCAATGCATACCCGCCACTTGTCATTTGGTTTGGACACCAGCACCACGTTGGCCAACCAGGCCGGGAACTGGACCTCCCGGATATGTCCTGCCTCCAGCAGTCTTTCCACTTCCGCCCGGATGACTTGATTCTGCGCGGCGCTGCGATCCCTTCTTCGTTGCTTCACTGGCCGTGCACCCGGGTAAACATGGAGCTGGTGTTCTGCGACTTCCGGTCGGACTCCCTTCAAGTCTTTTGGCGACCAGGCAAATACGTCTTGATTCCGGGCGAGGGAGTCGATGAGGGATTGCTTCAGCTCCTCGGGAAGTCCTGCAGCAATTTGTATTTTGGCATCTTCCCTACCGGGCAAAAGTTGTACCTCCTCTTTGTCTTCCCGCAATTCTGCCCAAGGGGAGGCTTGCACCATGTTGCAGCTGCTACCTGCCCGCCTCGCCTTTTGACCTCCCGAGCGGACATCATCAGCATAGCAGCGCCGGGCCACGGTCTGATTGCCCTTTACCTCGCCGACTCTGTCGCCGACCGGAAACTTCACCTTGAGGTAGTAGGTGGAGACTACCGCTCTGAACTCGTTGAGAGCCGGTCGACCGAGGATGGCGTTGTAGGCAGCAGGGGCATCCACGATCAGAAACGTGGTCCACCGGGTTCTCTTGAGTGGCTCCTCTCCAAGTGAGACAGCCAGTCGTATCTGTCCGATCGGCTGTACTTCGTTTCCCGTAAATCTGAACAGGGGAGTAGCCACCAACTCTAGCTGCGATAACTCAATTTGCAGTTGATCGAAAGCTCGTTTATATAAAATGTTTACCGAGCTGCCGGTGTCCACAATGGTTCGGTGGACTTCATAGTTGGCGATGACAGCCGTGATGACCAGCGGGTCATCGTGCGGCACCTCCAATCCTTGTAAATCCTGCGGCCCCCAGCTGATTTGGGGCCCTTGAGCTTGAGAGGTGCTAACTCCGACTTGGTGAATTTCCAGTCGGCGCACCTGCGTCTTTCTGGCTCGGTTGGAATCGCCGCCGGTCGGACCGCCAGAAATCACATTGACGCCTCCTCGGACGGCGTTTTGGTGATTGGCTTGATCTTCGTCAAGTTCCTCCACCTCTTCCTGCTCGGGCCGAGGAAACATTTGCCGGGCGGCGGGGGCATCCCGCCTTTGTCCTTGCTGGGCTGTGGCTCCCTGACCACGCCTGCGTCCCTGCTGGGTTTGTCGTCCTTGACCCCTGCCGAGTGGGGTCCGAGCTATGTTGTCTGCTCGGCAGTCCTCAGTGTTGTGCGTATTACATTGGTGAAACGCACAATACGGGGCCCATCTGTTGGGCCAATTCCCCTGTGCCACCTGCACTTGCTGGGGTCTCATTCCGGGCCGATCGGCCGGTCGGGGACTGCGAATCGGTCCTCCTGGCGATCTGTTGTGTTGAGGTGCAGGCGATGGGCTAACTATCGCTTCCTTCCGCCGGGCGGCTTGTGCTTCTTCCACATTGATATACTTACTAGCCTTCCCGAGCAGGCTGTCGAAATCCTTCGGTGGTTTCCTGATCAGGGATCGGAAGAAATCACCTTCTTGGAGCCCTTGTGAGAAGGCGGTGACTAGTACTTCGGAGGTGGTATTGGGCACCTCTATAGCTACTCCATTGAACCTCTGGATGTAGGCCCGGAGTGACTCTTTCGGACCTTGCTTTAGAGCGAACAAATTGAGGCTGGTCTTATGGTGCCTCCGACTGCTTGCAAAATGTTGCAGAAACAGCCGCTTTACCTCTGCAAAACTCTCAACTGATCCACTCGGGAGCCCGCCAAACCATCGTTGAGCCTGCCCGGAGAGGGTTGTCAGGAAAGCGCGGCATTTGACGCCCTCCGGGTATTGGTGCAACTGGGCAGAGCTTTCGAATTTCATGACGTGCTCCTCGGGGTCACTGGCCCCCGAGTATTCTGGCATGGTGAAGAATCGTAGATTCTTGGGAACGGGATCCCCAAGAATTTGTGAGGAGAAAGGGCTGCGAGTCGGACAGGCCGCGGCGGGGTCAGCTAACCCTTTCCCTTTATCTGGGCGTGTTTGGTGCGCCAGGCTGGACGCTGAAGCTTCGGTCGGGGCTGAGTGGGCCTCGTTCCGGAAAAGTGCTCGGGGAAAATTAGGAGCGCGGGGATCGGGCTGAGCAGCCATACCTTCTGAATTTCCCCGTACAGAGGGCCCAGGGGGCCGGGCCCCTTGACTACCGGTTGGCGGATGCGATTGTTGTGTCTTCTGTGTCCGGACAGCCATCAGCATTTCATATTCTTCTGGCGAAAGAGTAACCGTCAGTGGATTGGGGTTTTCCATTCTTCGCTCTCGATCAGGCAGAAAGCCCTCCTTCTAGCGCCAAATTTGATCCTGTCGCCGAGCGTAGTGGAGCCGCAACCGGAATGACGGTGTAGCGATGCGTGACGTGGATGCTGACGGGGCGTCCTCGCGCAGAATGGCAGCGTCGTGGGGGGTGTCCTCCGGCCGAATGGAAGTGGATGTCGCCTGGTGCAGGGCCAACCGACTGGAGGTGAACCTGCTGAGGAAGATGACCGTTAGAAACCTGCCGGGAAGAGTCCCGGCCAGGCACTCCGACGGTCAAGTCAGTACTCCGATGAACCAGAAAATAATGGAGCACTGGAAAAATGAGAGGCTTCGCGTGCGCGTGTATGCGTACCTGATAATGAGGAGTGGAGTGGCTTATATAGCCGGGGAAAAGGACCAAGCATGGCTTGTGTCAGGATCTTCTGACAGGGTCAGAAGATATGGTATGGTGATGTCGGTATGAGTATGGCCTATGTCAGGATCTTCTGACAGGGTCAGAAGATATGGTATGGTTGTGTCGACTGTAACCATCCTTCTTTGTCGTATACTATTTGTCTTACGTGAGGACAGAGACAGGATTCTGTCAGTCTCTGACAGGCGGCGCGCCTGTCAGAGTATCAGTTCGCATGAAGGATGATAGCCTGTTGTCGGCAGCTGGGCCGGTGTATTTTATCTTTATCCCAGGGTGATTCCGAGAGAGTGCCTGAGTGGACACCGGGACGGCCCGCCCGGATGGATATCAAATATGTGCTTAATGGATTGCCGGGCGGATGCACTCGGATGAACGAGGCGTGTAAGCCTTAATGTGGCCGGGCGGCAATACCTGACTANCAGAGAATGATGAACAAGGTGTTCCGGTCGCAGATGGGGCGTAACGTCGAAGTCTATGTCGACGATATTCTGATCAAGACTGCCCGGGCGGAAGAACTAATCCCCGACATTGAAGAAACTTGCCAAACGCTGCGGCGGTTTGGCCTAAAGCTTAATCCGGCCAAATGTTTATTCGGAGCTCGGAGCGGGAAGTTCCTTGGTTATATCGTCCCCGAGCGGGGCATCGAAGCAAATCCGGGCAAAGTAAAGGCCATTCTAGAGATGCCGCCCCCACGAAATCTCAAGGAAGCTCAGCGGCTGACCGGGCGATAACCGCCCTATCCAGATTCATTTCCCGATCAGCCGAACGGGGTCTGCCATTCTTCAAGACATTACGCCGGGCCACCAAATTTCAATGGGACGAAGAATGTGACAAGGCATTTGAAGAGCTGAAGGCTTATCTGGCTGAGTTGCCTACACTCGCCCGGCCGGAGCCAAATGAGATTTTATATGTATACTTGGCAGCTTCCTCCGACTCGGGCAGCATGGTGTTGGTCCGGCAAGAAAAAACTGAGCAGAAGCCGGTGTACTTCTTTGCTCATTTATTTAAAGGAGCCGAGTGTCGGTACACGACACTCGAAAAAACTGGGCTACATACTGTTCTTAGCCGCCCGGCGACTCAGACCATATTTCTTAGCTCACCCAATTATGTATTGACTAACAGTAACTTGGGTCGCGTGCTTACAAATCCGGATGCTTCAGGGCGGCTAGTCAAGTGGACAACTGAGCTGAGTGAGTACGACATACAATACCAACCCCGGCCGGCTATCAAGGCTCAGGCCTTAGCCGATTTTCTCACAGAATGGCATCCCGATGAAGCCGAAGGCGTATGGAAAGTGTACGTTGATGGGGCATCCTCTCGGCAAGGAAGCGGAATCGGCGTTCTCATGGTTTCTCCCGAAGAAGAGCGGCTACACCTGTCCGTGCGATTAGAACACAAGGCGACGAATAATGAAGCTGAATATGAAGCACTTTTAGCCGGTCTACAAGCCGCCCGGCATGTCGGCGCCACCCGGGTGTGGCTATATTCAGATTCGCAGCTTGCTATACAACAACTGGCCGGTAACTTCGAAGTCAACAGCGACCGGCTGCAAGAGTACATCGATGCCTATGAGCAGCTGAAGGCGGATTTCCGGGAGGTACTCTTACAGAAGATCCCTCGAGAAAGCAACTTGAAGGCAGATGAGCTAGCTAAATTAGCTACTGCAGTCGGATCTTGGGTGGTCCCCCGGCCGGCCTGCCATGCCTTATTCGTCATGCAAATTGAGCAGCAGGCGGAAGCTGAATTGGAGACCGATTGGAGAACTCCCTTGATTGCATTCTTGACCAGGGGAGAAGTGCCGTCCGACCGGGAGGAGGCTCGGCTGTTCAGAAAGAGAGCCGCGCAATACACTATGGTCGGAGATCTCCTCTATAAACGGGCTCACGCCCGGCCATTGCTCAAATGCCTTAGCAATGAAGATGCAGATTATGTGCTCCGAGAGGTCCATATGGGGGTCTGCAGTAATCATTCAGGAGGTAGAGCCACCGCCCGGAAAGCTCTTTTGGCCGGGTATTATTGGCCAACTCTACAGAAGGACGCCGACCGGTTGGCCGCAACATGCATCTCATGTCAGAAACACCAATGCCTGCCCCACCGGCCAACCGAATTAATGAAGACATCTGCTGTCTCTTGCCCGTTCGATCAATGGGGCATGGATATTGTTGGTCCGTTTCCGATCGCCCCCGCCCAGAAGAAGTTCTTGTTGGTCGCGGTGGATTACTTCTCCAAATGGGTGGAAGCAGAGGCACTGGCTAGAATCAACGAGCAGGCGGTGATTAAGTTCTTATCGCAAAACATTCTATGCCGATATGGGATCCCCCACAAGTTGGTTTCTGACAATGGTCGGCAGTTTCAAGGGAAGAAAATCAAAGAATGGTGCGCGGCATACGGCATCCATCAGGCTTTCACGTCTGTGGCATATCCACAGAGCAACGGCCAGGCAGAAGTCGCCAACCGGGAAATCCTGAGAGGGCTCAAAACAAAGCTGGATCATGCAGGAACCAACTGGGTAGAGCAGCTGCCCGGGGTCCTTTGGGCGAGCAGAACCACACCCCGAGAGGCGACCGGGCAGACGCCTTTTCACCTAGTCTATGGCAGTGAGGCGGTGGTGCCGGTCGAGGTCGGCTGTGCATCCGACAGGCGGTTAAGCTATGATGAAGGGAATGAGGAAAGAAGGCGCTTAGAGCTTGACCTCATAGAGGAAGTCCGGGAAAAAGCAGCCGCCCGGATGTTCACGTACCGTCAGCGAATGAAACAAAGGTACGATCAGAAGGTGTTGCCGCGCTCATTTCACGCCGGGACCTTGTCTGGAAACGAATAAAGCCGGTCGGTGAGGTTAACAAATTACAACCACAGTGGGGCGGACCCTTCAAGATAGTACAGAAATTGCATACAGGCGCCTACTACTTGGAGGATGAACATGGAAAGAGGCTGAACCGACCGTGGAGTGCCATACACTTGAAAATGTACAGAGAGCCCTAGAGTGATGCAATCTTGTAAAACGCAGCATTCTAACACTAACAAAAGGCTCTCCCGACCGAAAACAACCGGTCAGCCATAGAAGGCAAATGCATACCTGGACTGGTTCCGGTCGAAGCGTGGCGTCCCACGTGAAAGATTGGCCATCCGGAAGCCTAAAGGCGGCTCCCGACCGGAAGCGTGGCGACCCACGCCGAAGGTTGGTCCCTTTGGAAGCCTGAGTCGGCGACTGACTCTTCGCGTCAGCCCACTCGGAAGCCTGGACTGGTTCCCGGTCGGAAGCGTGGCGTCCCACGTGAAAGATTGGCCCATCCGGAAGCCTAAAGGCGGCTCCCGACCGGAAGCGTGGCGACCCACGCCGAAGGTTGGTCCCCTTTGGAAGCCTGAGTCGGCGACTGACTCTTCGCGTCAGCCCACTCGGAAGCCTGGACTGGTTCCCGGTCGGAAGCGTGGCGTCCCACGTGAAAGATTGGCCCATCCGGAAGCCTAAAGGCGGCTCCCGACCGGAAGCGTGGCGACCCACGCCGAAGGTTGGTCCCCTTTGGAAGCCTGAGTCGGCGACTGACTCTTCGCGTCAGCCCACTCGGAAGCCTGGACTGGTTCCCGGTCGGAAGCGTGGCGTCCCACGTGAAAGATTGGCCCATCCGGAAGCCTAAAGGCGGCTCCCGACCGGAAGCGTGGCGACCCACGCCGAAGGTTGGTCCCCTTTGGAAGCCTGAGTCGGCGACTGACTCTTCGCGTCAGCCCACTCGGAAGCCTGGACTGGTTCCCGGTCGGAAGCGTGGCGTCCCACGTGAAAGATTGGCCCATCCGGAAGCCTAAAGGCGGCTCCCGACCGGAAGCGTGGCGACCCACGCCGAAGGTTGGTCCCCTTTGGAAGCCTGAGTCGGCGACTGACTCTTCGCGTCAGCCCACTCGGAAGCCTGGACTGGTTCCCGGTCGGAAGCGTGGCGTCCCACGTGAAAGATTGGCCCATCCGGAAGCCTAAAGGCGGCTCCCGACCGGAAGCGTGGCGACCCACGCCGAAGGTTGGTCCCCTTTGGAAGCCTGAGTCGGCGACTGACTCTTCGCGTCAGCCCACTCGGAAGCCTGGACTGGTTCCCGGTCGGAAGCGTGGCGTCCCACGTGAAAGATTGGCCCATCCGGAAGCCTAAAGGCGGCTCCCGACCGGAAGCGTGGCGACCCACGCCGAAGGTTGGTCCCCTTTGGAAGCCTGAGTCGGCGACTGACTCTTCGCGTCAGCCCACTCGGAAGCCTGGACTGGTTCCCGGTCGGAAGCGTGGCGTCCCACGTGAAAGATTGGCCCATCCGGAAGCCTAAAGGCGGCTCCCGACCGGAAGCGTGGCGACCCACGCCGAAGGTTGGTCCCCTTTGGAAGCCTGAGTCGGCGACTGACTCTTCGCGTCAGCCCACTCGGAAGCCTGGACTGGTTCCCGGTCGGAAGCGTGGCGTCCCACGTGAAAGATTGGCCCATCCGGAAGCCTAAAGGCGGCTCCCGACCGGAAGCGTGGCGACCCACGCCGAAGGTTGGTCCCCTTTGGAAGCCTGAGTCGGCGACTGACTCTTCGCGTCAGCCCACTCGGAAGCCTGGACTGGTTCCCGGTCGGAAGCGTGGCGTCCCACGTGAAAGATTGGCCCATCCGGAAGCCTAAAGGCGGCTCCCGACCGGAAGCGTGGCGACCCACGCCGAAGGTTGGTCCCCTTTGGAAGCCTGAGTCGGCGACTGACTCTTCGCGTCAGCCCACTCGGAAGCCTGGACTGGTTCCCGGTCGGAAGCGTGGCGTCCCACGTGAAAGATTGGCCCATCCGGAAGCCTAAAGGCGGCTCCCGACCGGAAGCGTGGCGACCCACGCCGAAGGTTGGTCCCCTTTGGAAGCCTGAGTCGGCGACTGACTCTTCGCGTCAGCCCACTCGGAAGCCTGGACTGGTTCCCGGTCGGAAGCGTGGCGTCCCACGTGAAAGATTGGCCCATCCGGAAGCCTAAAGGCGGCTCCCGACCGGAAGCGTGGCGACCCACGCCGAAGGTTGGTCCCCTTTGGAAGCCTGAGTCGGCGACTGACTCTTCGCGTCAGCCCACTCGGAAGCCTGGACTGGTTCCCGGTCGGAAGCGTGGCGTCCCACGTGAAAGATTGGCCCATCCGGAAGCCTAAAGGCGGCTCCCGACCGGAAGCGTGGCGACCCACGCCGAAGGTTGGTCCCCTTTGGAAGCCTGAGTCGGCGACTGACTCTTCGCGTCAGCCCACTCGGAAGCCTGGACTGGTTCCCGGTCGGAAGCGTGGCGTCCCACGTGAAAGATTGGCCCATCCGGAAGCCTAAAGGCGGCTCCCGACCGGAAGCGTGGCGACCCACGCAGAAGGCTGGTCCCCTTTGGAAGCCTGAGTCGGCGACTGACTCTTCGCGTCAGCCCACTCGGAAGCCTGTATCGGGATTCGGTCAGGCGTGTGACGATCCACATCCCGCAGGAAGGACACCAATCAGTCGGCTGTTTTACCCAGCCATTTCTCTAAAAGTAATTCGGTTCCCCGACTGGGCGTGTGGCGTCCCACATCCCTTAGAATTATTTTAGCGCTCTAACAGGGCGTGTTGTGACTCCCACCTCACAGACAGATCAACCAGTCGGCCACCTGACAATCATTATCCCTTGCGTAGTTCGGCTCTCTGGTCGGGAGCATCTATTTTATCAATGTCTAAACTAACACGTTATAGAAAAAACATTTTCATTAATGGTTACTCAGCAGCAGTACAAAAAGGAGCCCCGACCGGCGGCTAGAGATTACATGATTCAAGTTAAGTAAAAGGCTGCTTGAAGAAGTCTTTAGGGAGCAGCTCCTTAACCCGGCTCACTTGGACGGCATTGGCAGGGAGGTCGGCAGGCAGATGGCCGCTCTCTTGGAGCTGTATAATAGCGCTTTCTAAGCCCATCTTGAACATGCCAGATGTCCGTTTGCCCAACTGCTTGCCGAACTCCGCAGAATTGATGTAAGCAAGGCGATGTGCGTCCATCCGGGCGGGCTCGCCTGCCTGATGCAGCTTCAGGCTGTCAATTTCCGCCCGAAGGTTAGCAAGCTCCTTGTCCTTCTCCTCCAAGGCAACGGATTGAGAGGCCAACAGTCCTTCAGATAAGCGGAGCTCGTCTTCTCGGGCGTCTAATGCCTTCTCCTTGGCATATATGTCCGACTCCCGAGTCGCCAGCTCCTGCTCTTTATCGTTTAGGGTCATTCGGAGCTCCTCAGCAGCCTTCACCAGCTTGTCTAGCTCCGCCTTCAAGGCTTGGACCTCGGCAGTCTTCTTGTCGAGGTCCGATCGGGTACGACGCTGCGCAGCCAAAGCCTTCTTCCTCTCCTGCTCAAGGGTCCCGTGCAGAGAGGAAGATCGGGCATACGCCCGCTCGGCTGACTCCGCTCGGATGATTTCCTCCGTCAGGCGCGCCTCGGCGGTACGGAGTTTCTCTTTCAGGTCTAGTATCTCCGAGCGGAGAATAGCGATGCCCTCCTCGCCGGCCGGTAGGTTCGCATGCTCCTGGCAGAGCTCCCTTTCCTCAATCCGCCGCTCGGCCGCTCGGCGTCCCCTGGCGTTTATAACCAAGGAATATGCGACGCTCGAGCAGGAGGCCCAAAACTATAATAAAAATGTTAGCAAAAAGCATAGTGATTAAGCTTTGAAGCACCGTACTTACATGCGTGGCGTCCTGAAGAAATTGGTCTGCCAGTCGGATCGGGGACCTGGAAGTCCCCTCCTTCATACCCTGCTCCCAGCATTCCGCCAATTCCCCGTAAAGGGTAAGCCGCTGCTGGGGTTCAACGGGGGTCGCCGGGTCGACCGAAGGGAGGTATACACCATAGCCACGCGGCTGCGAGCGCTGCCCCCCTGAGCGAGATGAACCCGGTGCCTCAGCTGGCCGGCTCGCTCTAGCCGGGCTGGCAGTTGCCTCTGCAGGTTGAGATTGAGAGCCCGACCCAGAATTCCTCGGACGCCTCTGCAAAGGCTCCGGGTCGGGAGAGTCAGAAGAGGACCGGCCTACCTCGGTCGGCTCCTCAATGCGGATGGAAGCGCTAGCCTTCCGCTTAGAAGGCTGGGATTTCTCCATGGAAGGCTGAACCTTCTGCTTGCCGGAGGATTTTGCGAGGGCAGAAGGTTTCGACGAGCCAACCGGCTCCCTAGAACCAGTCGTCGCTGGTTGGGCAGAAGGAGCCTGAGGGGCGGGTTCCGCGCTCTCAGGAATCGTATATTGATCGGGCGGACCGGCCTGACGCAGGCGCAGTTGTTCGGCCGCCCGGGCGTTTAATTCTGCGTCATCCAGACCAAGGGCCTCATCGAGGGCCGCTTCCCACATCATCTCGGCTGCAAGATCAGAAGATGTTGAGTTAGGGAAAAAGAAGTATGAAGCAAAAAAGGACTTACAGAAGGTGCCGGGCAAGAAGGCAGGGACTCGGCTTAGCCCAAATATGTACAAGACGGCGTCGTTGAGTAGTTTCATGCCGTCGAAGTGGAGGCCACCGAGTAGAGAAGCAGCCCTTACAAACAAAGGGTCGGATTTAAAGTTTCTTAAGGGAGCTATAGGAGGCATGTCTTCGACCCATCCGATCGGGAACCCAGGGCTGGTCGGGGGGCCTATGAAGAAGAAATGGGTTTTCCATCCCTTATTCGAAGAAGGAATATTCTCCACGATGGATAATTTGGCCCGGGCTTGGAGAAAGAAATTCCCGACCTCCTGCTTCTTCGGGTAATAAAAGAAATAAAGAACCTCCGGTCGGAGGGGGACTCGGTAAAGGGTAAAGAGGACTATTAGGTTACATAATATGCGAATAGCGTTGGGAGAAAGCTGGAAGATAGGGACATGGAAGAAGTTACAGAAGTCGACAATAAAGGGATGAAGGGGGTAGCGCAGGCCAGACATATGTTGATCCCGGAAAAATACAAAGAAGCCAGCCGGAGGCTGGTGCGGTCGGTCATCCTTTGTCGGAACAGCAATGCGGTAGTTCCCGGGGATGTCGTATGCCAGTCGGAGGTCCGAGACGGTCTCGTCGTGAAGGGAAGACTCGACAGAGGCATACCATGTAGGGGTAGCCATGGAACAGAAAGAAAAGGAAGAAAAGGGAGAATCTGACCGTAGGTGGTGGCGGAAAAGATTAACCGACGGAGAAGCACGAGACCGGCGGCGACACGCGAAGACGGCGGCGAGAGCGAGAAGCACCGAGCTAAGGGAGAAAACAGTGAAGCGCAAACGAGGGTTTCGGTGAAAATGGAGACCTATTTATAGCTAGGCCGAAAGAAAGGCGACCGTCGGATGGCGATCCACGTGTACGGCGATCGCCTCATCCACGCCGAAGAGTCGTCCCACGATCAGCCTCGAAAAGGCGCACCGCAGGCGCTGACGTCGCCTGATGCGGCGGCAGGGCGCGTCGTCGAGTCGGCCAGTCGGAAGCTGCCGCGTGGCGGAAAGAATTACGCGCGTTAATGGCCATTAAAACTCGCAATCATGGGGATAAATCGCATCCCGGTCGGTCAACCAGCGCGCGCCACGTGGCCCGATTCATTAAAGCGGAGGTGATGCCGTTATGGCGCCGGTCTCATCGGGCATATCACATCACCCCATTCGACTTAGAATGTCCCGTCTCCATTAAATGACTGACTCGGGTTATCCCGAGAAAATCGTCTTGGGTCGCGTGACACACCACATTTCTTGCAACTCAAGGCAAACATTCTCCCGCCCCAAACGTGTTTCAACATACCTCTCCTCGACTGACAACAGTCGTCCGGGCGGACGCATTAACAGTTTACGAGGACGTGGCGGCCCACGTTCCTCCGGTCAAAAGCTTCATCCGCCCGGACGTCTTCATCCTATCAAGGGCTAGGCGAGAATGCGTGGCGGCCCACGCTCCTCTCGACTATCTTTTTCCGCCCAGACAAGGCAGACACACTCAGCACCAGCTGTTGAGCATCGTGTTAAGCCGGCCAGATATTAAAAGGGCAAAATCGCTCGGCCGCAGAATGGTTGTACACACTTGTAGTCCAGTCAGTCGGACTGATCGCCTCCTTCGACTAGACTCGAGGGGAAGGCTATTGATCCTGCCCTATATTTTGCATGATACGGGCAGCCAACGTGGCGAACGACCTGGCCAGCTTCAGGGTCCACGTCATTATATGAGCAACTGACTCAAGCAGAATAAATATAGTGGTCCATCCGGTCGGTCAAACCCGGCCTACCACATTAAGGCTTACACGCCTCGATCAGCCGAGTGCATCCGCCCGGCCACATTAAGGCTTACACGCCTCGTTCAGCCGAGTGCATCCGCCCGGCAATCCATTAAGCACATGTTGGATATCCATCCGGGCGGGCAGTCCCGGTTTCCACTCAGGCACTCTCTCGTAACCATCCTGGGATAAAGACAAAATACACCGGCCCAGATGCCGACAACAGGCTGTCATCTCTCGTACGAACTAACACTCTCTGACAGGCGCCGACTTACAGAAACCTGTCTTTGTCCTCGCATGAGACAAATAGTATACGACAAAGAAGGATGGTTACAGTCGACAGAACCATACCATATCTTCTGAACCTGTCAGAAGATCCTGACACAGGCCATACTCATACCGACAGCACCATACCATATCTTCTGACCCTGTCAGAAGATCCTGACACAGGCCATGCCTGGTCCTTTTCCCCGGCTATATAAGCCACTCCCATCTTCACTACCAGGTACGCATACATACGCGCGCGAGGCCTCTCTTTTTTCCAGTGCTCCATTATTTTCTTGTTCATCGGAGTACTGACTTGACCGTCGGAGTGCCTGGCCGGGACTTTTCCCGGCGGGTTTCTAACGGTCATCTTCCTCAGCAGGTTCACCTCCAGTCGGTTGGCCCTGCACCAGGCGACATCCACTTCCATTCGGCCGGAGGACACCCCCCACGACGCTGCCATTCTGTCCGAGGACGCCCCGTCAGCATCCACGTCACGCATCGCTACACCGTCTTTCCGGTTGCGGCTCCACTACGCTCGTCGACAGGATCATTAGGGTTGTAAATGAATCAAGCCGTTCGTGAACTATTCGGAACTCGATTCGATAGAAGCTCGTTCAATCTCGTTTAATAAAGCTCGTTAATATTAACGAACCAAACTCAAACTCAGCAGTATTCAGCTCGTTAGCTCGTGAACATGTTCGTTAATAAGCTCGTAAAATATAAAATTAATATTTAACATTAAATATATAATTTTGACACTTTTACATTTAATAAATATAAAATATCTAATAAAGTTCATTTGTATGAATAAAATCATAGATTTAGTAAATATTTTATATTTTTTAGAATATATAATTTATTTTTTTAATATATTGATGAATAATTTAATTAATAATTTATATTTGGTAAGTTCGTTTAGAACTCGATTAGGCTCGAATATGCTCGCGAGTCATCATTATATTCGATAAATTAAGCTCGAGCTCGGCTCGATAATAAACGAACCAAACTTAAACTCTCAGATATTCGACTCGGCTCGATTTGATTACAGCCCTACTTGATATCAACTAAAAAAAATAAAAAAGGAATGTTTTTCTATCAAAAGTCATTTTCGGTGCTAATTCACCTGAATCTGACGCCGTCCTGAAAAGCATGAAACTTTTCTTCCATGAATGGCTTCTCTTTTCTTCTTTGAATGCAATTAAATACGTACACTTGTTTTGTTTGAAAGGCCCGTTTCAAGGCATGTGCTTGTCCACATGTTCTTGTTTACGTCAATAAATTAAAAAAAGGTTTACTTCAAGTGGATTTTTCAAAGGCATAAAAAAACAGCTCTTTTTATAATTAATTCCACAATAATTTTATTATGTTAATAATAATAATAATAATAATAATAATGCTATCATTTTTATTTTAAATGCGAAAAAAATAGCATGGCGATGTCATATGCCCACTTGATCCCTTGCATTTTATTGGCCTCCTAATTAAATATTTAAAAATTTAGGTGGGATATGGTTGTTTATATAATTAATTATGTGTCAAAATTTAAAAGTGCTTTTTATTTTTTTTTATTCCTGAAAAGACATTCAAATTTGCTATTTTTATTTTAATACTATTATAAAAAATCTTAATTAAAAATACTATATATAAAATATTATTATATCAAAATATATTTTTAATTTAGTTAAAATTATTTTAATTTGATGAAAATTATTTCAACTTAATTATTTTTTAACCATAGTTTAATTCTTACAAATTCATTAATCTCGAGATAGACGATCCGATTTTAGACATAGTCCATAAAATAAATTTAGAAGTACGATGACTTTGGATCAGATAACCAAGCATCATCACTAATTCAATCATCGTATATAAGCCTGTATGAAAATTAAACTCTCATCATTTGAAAATGCACCTTGCCTTCTATTACCCATCAAACCTTGAGGCTAAATTTATTTTAATATTATTATAACAACTTTATTTAAATTATTAGGATAAATCAAAAAACAATTATAGTAGACACTCAAGAAGTCCAATATCATATGATTATTCCATTCAAAATTTTTTTTATAAAATATATCATAATTAAGAATTGAACGCCCAACATCCATGATTTCTAATACGTTTCACATGGCCAATTTCGTAGTCTAACTGAAGATATAAATCGTGAATAACTTTGTTGTGACACAAGATATAATTAGAAAAATAACGTGATGTGTAAGAGTATTAGAAAAAGATATTTTAATTAGCCGAACGTAAGCTATAATTAAAAAAAATAAAAAATAAAAAAATAGACAAGATGCTAATTTGATATTTTTTAAAATTGAAGTACCCTTTTAATAACAACGATAACAAAGGGGCGTTTTTGATTTTTCCCCCTTATCCTCTTCCATCTGCACCTGAAAATATCTCATGCCTGTCTCGTCGGGTAAAAAAGTCCGGGGGGAAATTTCCAAAGTCTTCATATTTTTAAAATCATTCTTGTATTTTATAAAATTTCAATCGGTTTCGATTTGGTAAAAGAATTCGATTAGAGTTGGATGCAGTGAGATCACGGTCGGTGAGCATATCTTGTATTTTAAATGTCTTCGACTGGACCTCGCTTAGCGCATTGAACGCGGCAGCTCTCCGCCAGGCCCCCGCTGCCCCCGTCGTCTTCCTCCTCTCCGCTGCCGCCGGGACTCGGAAAGTGGGGGAGTGCGAGATGGGGCAGTCGCTGGGCTGCGCTGGGTCGAGCGGTGACCTCGGCGGTTTCTTCGCTTCCGTCCAAGCTGGCCACTTGGAGACTGTGCGCGCCGCCGTCCAAGAAGATCCCTCCTTGCTCCTTCGGTCGACCTCCTTCGATCGCCTCTCCGCCCTTCACATCGCCGCCGCCAATGGTCATGTCGAGGTGCTGTCGAATATTCCTCTCCTTTCTCCGCGTTTCCTCTTGGCATAACAGCTGTGTGCTTTAGGATCGTTGAAGGTGCTTGAAAATTGTTGCAGATCTTGTCGATGATCCTGGAGAACTATTCCAATCCGGATATAGTTAATCGTCGTAAACAGGTACTGGGATAAAATAGATTCAGATTTTTAGGGCGTCTCTCGTGTTTAGACGACGATGTTTTTTAACTGCAACTGTATGCAATCTTTAGACTCCATTGATGTTGGCTGCGATTCATGGGAAGATAGCATGTGTGCAAAAGTTGCTTGAAGCCGGGGCAAATGTGCGTTTTATGATCTCATTTGTTGTTTTCACTATTTGCTTGATTTGTTCAGTTTGTTTTTTTTTTTTTTTTGTTATTGTGATGGAAGGATGATGATGTTCAGTTTTGTGTGGTTAGATTCTGATATTCGATTCGTTGAAGGGAAGAACTTGCCTTCATCATGCTGCCTACTATGGTCATTCAGATTGTCTGCAAGCCATCCTCTCTGCTGCCCAATCCACTGCGGTTGTTGATTCTTGGTATGTTTTTCCTCAAGTCCCTTGATTCATTTTGATTGATGGTCCTTGGCCTTGTTTTAATTACTTAGCTCTGCAATTTGCCTTTTGGTATACTGTTATTAGGGGATTTGCCCGGTTTGTAAATGTTGGGGATGAAAGGGGAGCGACGCCTCTACATCTTTCAGCATGGCGAAGACGGACTGAGTGTGTCCGTGTACTCTTAGACAACGGGGCTCTCGTTTCTTCTTCCACTGGGGAATATGGGTATTTCGACTGATTTATATACTCGATCATTTGCCATTATGTTTATGTATCAATTTTCTGTTTTGAACTCGAAATCCATATTTTCAGTCATCCTGGGAGCACTCCTCTACATTTGGCAGCTCGCGGAGGAAGTTTGGATTGTGTTCGTGCATTGCTTGCATGGGGAGCTGATCGGCTCCAGAGGGATTCATCTGGGTGGGCATATTTCATCTTTTCAAATTGCCTATACTCTTGGAGAAATTGGAACTGCTAGCATTACAATTGAAATCTTGAACATACAGACCGTGTATATTCTTTGTTAGTTGGCCTTTTGGTAATTATCTTCCAACAACCATGAAATCTGTGTTTAGAAATTTTTCAGGCAGCATTTAGCTTTTTTATATTTTGGGTGTCTTTTGTTAGTTGAGATGAATTATAATCACTCAAAATTTTTCATATATCAGGAGAGTCAATATAAGGAGTCTCTTTCTCTCTTAATTTTCTACTTATCTAGTTACAAACTAATTAAAATTTCTGTGTTCAGGGATGTTTTATCTTTGTTTAACTGTTATTTAACATATGCTGATCCTTTTTCCACAGGCGAATACCATATTCTGTAGCTATAAAGCACAATCATGGAGCTTGTGCAGCTTTGTTAAATCCATTAGCAGCAGAACCTCTTGTTTGGCCTTCTCCATTAAAGTTCATCAGTGAACTAGATCCAGATGCAAGAGCTCTTCTTGAAGTAGCTCTGATGGAGGTTAACAAGGAAAGAGAGAAAATAATATTGAATGAAAGAAAACAATTGTTATCATCTCCTGCAAATGTGGATGAAGCATTTCATGATGATGCTTCTGAGGTATTACAACATTTCCTTGATTATCTTTTTAGGGAAGAAACGCAAATGATTTTCTACTGGTAATGTATTTACTAGTAATGAATTTTAGGCTAGTAGATCTTGTGGCACCACAGAGGCTTTGGTGAACTTTACAGCATTTTAATAGTTATTTCACTTGTTGAACATATCTGTCTAACAACGGTGCATTGTTCACTAATGCATGATTGTGACAAGAGAAGATCATAACGATTGAGCTAATTTTGAGATGTCTTTAACCTTGTTTAAAGCACAATGATGTATACTTTTATGCTGTAGACCTGAATAAATTGTTGATTGGTGCTTTACCGCCATTCATCAAGACACAATGTTGGAAACTTAACTTTATTGATGAGAAGAATGGTCTTGCAGGCGAGTGATACAGATCTTTGTTTCATCTGCTTTAACCAAGTCTGCACCATTGAAGTACAAGACTGTGGGCATCAGATGTGTGCTCGCTGCACGTTGACTCTTTGTTGTCACAACAAACCCAACCCCACGACCTTGTGCGTACCCTCTCCAACATGTCCTTTCTGCCGCAGCAACATTGCCCGCTTAGTGGTCGCCAAGGCAAAATCCATAGACGAGGGAGAGAAGGCCACCAACTCTAAGCTGCGGAGATCCAGGAGGTCGAGGAATTTCAGTGGGGGAAGCAGCAGTAGCTTCAAGGGCTTGGCATTGTCTATGGGATCATTTAGTAAGATGGGACGTAGCTCCGGACGCATAATGAATAGTGAAGATATGGAGGACAAACCAATGTAATTGCGTCTAAGTAGTGCCATAGCTACCAGTTTTGGAAGCTCCAGTTAATCTTGCTGTTGCAGCCCACTCCTTGAGTACATTCTCACTCTAAAGTCATCAAACATGCAGTATCTGCAGATTGGTGTGCCAGTCTATCAAGATTGAATATTGTGTTTTTTAAGAAAGAGTGTATTCAGAACCAATTATCATTAGATATAGAGGGGGGGGGGGGGGGGGGGGGGGGGGAGCCATTTTACAATCTTTCCCACACCATCAACCATGTTGAAACTGTAAGCCTGCTTGCCTACTTTGCAATTTTAATGAGTATATTGTGGAACAAGTATTATTATGTAATCATTTTGTTTGTCCAGCAAATGAGTGAAAGTGGAATTTGTGATGTCTTGAGAATGATATGGTTAGCTTCATCGTGTGAAGGTGCCCACTAAAGACAGGGATGGGCTGCCTCAAAGGTCAACTTAATTGTGCAGAAAGGAGAGGATGGCAGTTGTTGTCTTGTAGATTTATAGTTGGTCAAAAAGTTTGACAAAAGCAGTGATGGTGCCCACTAACCGTGTCGACGCAGAAAATTGCATCAGCAAGAAACCATATTCAAGATTAAATTGCTTGTTTCTTTTGGCACCTTTTCATATCCATACAGGTCAAAGGCTAGGTCATGGATTTTAATTCTGTCTCTGTCAAAGCGAAGCATGTTGAATTTTGATGGTTGGAAAGCAGTTGTTGTGGAAGTGGAATTCTCATTTCATCAAGCATACGCCATGATTAGGGTATCTGATGCATCATTAGCTGCTGCTTGCAAGCTTTTCTGTTCTGTTCTGGTAAGTGGAGAGAGCAATATGATAGGTCCTCACTGTGAATTTAAACATTAGAGAAAATTCTTGTGTGGTTTCTGAACATATTTTGATATATAACTGAGTGATTCATGGTGAACTCCGGAGCACAAGGGTTGAGCCACGTCGTGCGCGACTAAACTGGTTGTATACCTTAGGCGATGCCATGTATGAGATTGATGAATTACTTTGTCACGCCAAGATTGGGACTTGGTCAATCCAATTTTGTTGAATGACAAACAATAATTATATTTCAAATGTATTCTCAAATTTTACCCTTTTAGTTAGTATACTTTGTAAGAAAAGGTGCAAGGATATGCCAATTATATCGAATGAACTCAGATGATGGAACGACCAGCGTTTCTAGTGTATCTGAGACGAACTTTGGCTGCATCAAGTTGCATAACCACGACATCCAAGAATGTGATGCTGAGAAAGTTTCAGATTCGCTACAGATGCAAGATAGCTATGTTGAAATCGAAGTGGATTAAACTGATGAGTCAATTAAACCAAGCCCGACTTCTGTTCTTGACTTGGATCCTGATGATGATCCCGCCTTAGAACACTGCCAATGGATTGAAGAGGTCTGAAAAACATTATGATCCTATCGCAGAATAAGGTGGATTCCTAAGAGTGAAGTGGACCATGTACCACTGATGCTAGTTTCGACCTGCAAAAAAGTGATCGTTAGCAACCCGTCAAGAAAAGTCCCCGGCAAGGCCCTCCGACGGTCAAGTCAGCCTTCACGAGAGAAGAGAACAACAACAATGGAACAGTGGACCAAAATGACTTGTGCGCGTACCTGCGAAGTGGGGAATAGAGAGACTTATATAGCCGAGGGAATTGACAGCTTCTGCCCTCTGCCCATACTTGCCAAGTTTTGTCTTATGCAAGGCAGGGTAAGGTGTCTCATGCGGGGGCAGGGTAAGAGGTGCTGTCAGTTCGCCGACTGACACCATCCGACGCCGCTCGGTCTAGCCCGGGCAGAGGTGGTCGTGGTATGGGGTGTAAGGAGATGGCAGGAAGGTACGATATCAGCGGATCTCTCTGTGTCAGACAACCGTATTGTGTCAGCGAGATATCCGCGATTCTGGCAGGGCTGACATCAGGCTTGAGCCGTCCTGCGCCGACTGCCGCTCAGTCTGACCGGTAAGGGGTTAGGGGGTAGGTATCTTACTACGCGACAATAATACCGAGCCGACGTGCCGACCGGCTGCTCCGACTCGGGCCTTGAGACCAATAACCAACATCCTTTCGCTGAGAACCCAACACTTCCCGAGTTGACGGACGCTCAAGCACGGCTTTTGGGCTATATCTCTGGGCCGGGCGGTTAAGGCGAAGGAAGACTGCCCACTGAGAGTCACTTGGCTGTGGCTTGGGCGTTTGTCGGCAACTCTCCAAGCGACTGACAGAATCGGGCTCTTTGCCCCCTTCCACGAGAATCGGGTCGGAATATACCCACCGCTTGCCCCATCAGGCGACTCGGGACCAGCGGGCCTTGGGTTCATGACCCCACCAGCTACAGTAATCAACCCCCCTCCCTGGAGGGCCCGGCCTGAGGTGGTGCCAGGCTGGTCGGCCGAGCGACATATGAGCTAGGTTGGGATCACATTAGTTTACATCTTACTTCACAGTCGCAACCAAATAACATGTATCAAGATCCTCTGGCATGAGACACTGTCAAGGATGATGGATGGTTGAGTATTCGACATGATGTTGTACCTCTAGGAGTCGAGATAGAGAGCTTTGTGTTGGATGAATTGTTAGAGGAATTGTGTTTCCAATATCTCGAAGATATCTGAAATTTTCATTTTGTATCTTCACAGTATAGATATATGATCCTATCAGCAAGCGAGGAGGGTGACCGGCTGATAACGAGACTTGGAATTTGACTAAAGACTGACTGCTAATTCACTCGCTGGATGCTTCGGGGAGCTGGCCGGATGCTTGGGAAAAGTGACGAATGCGCGCAAATTGCAAGAAAAAGGAGCGTTAAAGGTTAGCCACGGGTCCCCAGCGTAGGCACTCTGACGATCAAGTCAGTACTTTGACAAAGAAAAATGAGAGTGGAAATAGTAGAAAAACTATAGAGCATACCTGTGCGTGAAAAAATGAGGACTCTTATAAAGGTGCGGGCGGCAGACCAAAATCTGCCAAGGCATCTTGTCCGGCTTAATTGCTCAGATTTGGAGGTACAATTTACTGGTGAAAAAGGAGACGAGATTGTCACTCTACTGACTATCTGTCATATCTAGTTATATAATTACCCCTCTCTTAACTGCTTAACTCATATGGGTCTGCATGCGTCGACTTGCTATCCCATCGGAGTATTTTACGAATCTGATGAATTTATTCTTATGCCTTTATGCTTTGTCACATTTAAACCGTATCCTCTATATGCGATTCTCGAAGGCTCATTGCTCGCCTATCGACATCTTTTCTAGTTCGCTGACCGACTGATCGGTAAAACAAATCCTCTGAGAGGTGGAAGTGGGGAGCCTCAAGGAGCCATTACCTTCGGGATGTGTATGCCGGACCGGCCGAACGAAGATCAGCCGGATGAACAGGAGTGCAGCTGGTTGGATGGTTAGACGACTCAGGGTCATCTAACTTAGTTCGACCGGCTGAACGATTACCCTATCACCTTTTCAACTATCCGACTCACATGGCCAAGTTTGTCACATGGCCGACTGACTCACCGACCGACCATCGGTGGAGCACCGTTGACCACCTGCGGGCCGTTCGACCAACAGCCCCACTATCATGGCCAGGTGCTCTCCATGGCCCTTCGCTCATCCCCTTGAAGCTTAGTCAGCCCCACAAAAGAGACCAGTCAATGGGGGTTATCCGGCTGGATCATAAGTCTTCCCCTCGAGTCTAGTCGAAGGAGGCGGCGAGTCCGACTGACTAACTATTCAACCGGAAGTCTTTTGTAATGGTTGACGTCACGTTTCTTCTTCCCCACGCCTCCCTGACACAGGCATGGTGGGCTCGTCCTAACCGCCTTTCCGCACATGCCTCCATGATGACACATATCGCCTCAATCACATCACACATTAACTGTCGTGCCACGTGTCACTTCCTGCCTGGGAGAGCTGGGCAATGAGACGATCCTGTGTCAAAGCCCATGGATGCTGTCAAGTGCGATTTTTCGAGGCCTTCCTCTCGGAGGGAAACACACGGCCGATATCTAATCCCGCCCTTTCTAGGGTGGCATCAGACGGTTACAG
Source organism: Boesenbergia rotunda (assembly GCA_024364735.1). NCBI lineage: Eukaryota > Viridiplantae > Streptophyta > Magnoliopsida > Zingiberales > Zingiberaceae > Boesenbergia > Boesenbergia rotunda. The sequence continues at coordinate 427,717 of JAGFNQ010007818.1, read as the reverse complement.
TGATCTGGGCTCCCCTATAAATATCCCTGAGGTCCGACTGAGTTTCACTTGCTAGCTTCATTCTCCTCCTTCCCCCAACACTCTGCGGCTAATGGTGGTCTCCCAGCTCCGATGAACGGTAGTTTTCGGCCACTCTGATAGCCTCAGCTCTTTTCCCCGAGTCAATCTTCCGATTGGCACCCCCGGTCGGACTCCCTCTTTTGTTTTCTATTTAGACTAGTCTTAGTGGTCCATCCGATCGGCTTATCCGATCGGACTTCCTTTAGACTATTGGTCCCTTCGATCGGCCTAGCCGACCATACTTTCTTATTCTGTATTGAATCCATGGCTGCTCCTGAGCTCATTCCCGACCTGTGGTACACCACGACCATCTCGACCATGGATAGTCAGGACTTTGATACCCTTCAAGCGGAGTATCAGGTCCCGAGTGACTATCGTTTAGTAACCCCGAACAGTTATGACTGACCTCATCTCCTGCTGCTCGGCTTTTTTACAATTTTCTGAGACCAATTTCTGGCGGGACTTAGGTTCCCTTTTTACCCCTTTATAGCCGTGGTCTGTAGGTATTTTCAGATTCCTCTTTCTCAACGGGCTCTCAATGTCATTCGCATTCTTTGTGGAATAGTCATCCTGCTTACACTCTATCGAGTGCCTCTTCAGCCCAGAATTTTCTATTTCTTTTACTATCCCAAGAAGCAAGAGCTTAGGAATATTTTTTTCCAAGTCCAGGCCAAGTTAACCTTTCTCGACAAAATACCGAGCTCCAATAAGGGTTGGAAAAGTTACTATTTCTTCATCAACACCACTCCTGCCCCCAACTAGCTGACCGACTGGATCGAGGATTTGTCGCTCAACTAGTTGTCCACAAGAACTACTGCTCCAACCCGGAATGTTAGTTGGCCTTCTCGAGGATCGGGGGTCTTCATTTTTATGGCATTCGTTTGCTCAACGATGTCATGCTATACATCTTTGTCCTGAGTCAGACCCCGGTCGCTTTGCCTACTTCTTTTGGTGAATTTTTATCTTCAAGTTGAGCATTTTCGTACTAACAAAGATCTTTCTTGTCTTGCAACTCAGACGATATGGGACATTGCCCTAAAAGAAGTGCTCGGCCTGGAGGATGCCGAATTGGATGCCCGAGCAACCAGAGCTGTCGAAGAGGGAGGTCCCTCTATTGGGATCGACAACTCAGTTAGAGGTGGGTGAATAAACGATCACCCACTCAATTCGCGGTTCTCTTCCTACACTTTGTTAGCATATAGTGGAATACAAAACAAATCAAACTAACAAAGAAAACAAACTGTTAACACTTATCGTTTACATGGTTCAAAGATGACGCTCCTATTCCATGACAATCCGTAAGGTGGACGATCCCGATCCGTTGGTGGATGAATCTCCGAAAAACCTCTAGCTAGCTTGTGTAGCTCCTTGTGAGTGGAGAAACCTCACCACAAACTCACCAAGAACAATAGAGCTCAAGGAATACTATTAATAAGCTTTAACCAAGATTATATCGTCAACCCTAGCCAATTATCCCGGGTTCTCTTAAATAGAACTTAGTTGCTGAACTAGCCGTTACCAGTCGACTGGTGCCAACACTAGTCGACTGCTCCACTCAAATTTGAATGTTATAGCTCAGCGTTCGATTTTCAGCCAACACCAGTCGACTGCACAGAAGATCAGTCGACTAATCCTTCTGTGACCTCTACCAGTCGGCTGCTCCTAGCAGCAGTTGACTGCCCAACCCTAAACTTAGGTTTTCAGCCCCGAGTACAATCACTCAACACTCATCCTCATCCAACCAACCTATACTTAGCCTTCTAGCCTCCTCCATCAGCCTTGCATCTCTGGATGCCTCTCCATCCTTCACGACTTGCCTTTTGGAGCTTTCTTTGCCCTCAGTCCTTGTTGTCGGATCTTCCTTTGCCAAGATCCCACTTGGACTTTCCTTGTTGTATATGTATCCCGCACACTCACAATGCATATCCCATACAACAATAAACATAACTTAAACCTTTGCCCAAACATCAAAACATAGGACACCTAGATTGCTCCAGCAATCTCCTCCTTTTTGATGTTTGGTAACCTGTTTAAGTTAGGAAAACAATAACAAAGCAAAAATCATGGAACCTAACCGTAGGCTCCCCCTTTGACAACAAATGAGCAACCATTTCTTCCCCTTTACCTAAGCTCTCTCTTGAGCTTTGATTTCTTGCAAAGGTATGTAAGTACCCCTAGTTGGTTTTGATGTGATCAACCGATTTAAGTTAGGTTCTGGTGTATTTAACCCTGTGTCTAAGTGTACAGAAACTTAGGAGCGCAGGAAGTCGAGCGGAAGACGCAGTGGTTGAGAAGGATGACACGGAAAGGGAGCCGACGGGCTTCGTGCATCCGAGGGACACGGAGCTCTGCGGAAGAGTACACCAATGGAGCGAGAAGGATGCATGCAGTGTCCGAGGGACAAGAAGCCAGGAGGAAGGATGCTTGAGGGACGAAAGGTTGTAATCAGGTTCAGGTGAGCCTAACTTTGGTTAGCCAGAAATCACCCAAGAAGGCGAAGCAACTCAAGCCGGAGACTGGTCAGCATCGGCTGACCAAAAGGACTCCTGGGCGCTGATGACCACGCGTGTCGTACCACGAGTATCAAATACAATCAAAGTATCGAACTCCTCTACACTAATGTAGCATAGAGTAACTCGAGTCGTCTCCCAACGAATGTAGTTGGTACATGATAAATCTGAAGATCGTATGTTATTGCTTTTGGGTTTTTGATATCAAACTAGGGTTTGGATTTGAACTTTAAGACTACGAAAAGACATAGCAAAGAAGGTATGAAATCTAGTCTAATTAAGGAAAGACAGTACAGGTAAGGAAATCTAATTTAACCTAATTACAAGTGCAGTAAAGAAAAAGACAACTAGAAATTAAGCATCAACAAAACTAACGTGGAACAAAACCTACATCATTAAAGAAATCTAATTTCCTAACTTAATTGCATGTAAATGAAGACATGAAACTTAAGCAATTGGAAAAACAATCCAAATAGAAATTGAGCAACTAAGAAACATCACAATTGACAGTAATCGTTCTAAGGGGCATTTAATCAAACACAAGTTGAGCATGTTCTAAATGGCTTCAAGTGCGTGCAATTTAAATTGGGGAAGATCCATCAAATACAAGCATTCAACATTAGGATCAATCCAATACATCAAAACATCAATTAAGAACAATCAACAAACAAAAATTAGATTGCAAGGATGGCTAATGGAAGGAAATTGTTCTAAGAGGCATTTGACCAAACACCATATAGGCATGATTGAAATTGCTTCAAGAACATGCAAATTGCAATGGGGAAGATTCATCCAATACAAACATTCAACAACTATCACAAACATTCAACAATTAAGATCAATCAACATTCGAATCTAATTGAAACATCCAATTGAAACATGCAATTAAGAGGAAAACTGCTGCCAAATGCGGCTGTGAAACAGAGCTGCTGAAAAAGCTATTGCCGTGGATATTGAATCGAAATGTATGAAGGAAAGCTGCTGGAATTGTTATGAGACTGAATTGCTGTGAATAATTAACTTGCTGGGAAGAAAACTGCACGAAGAAATCTGCTGGAAATGGAAAACAACTGCTGGTAAGAACAACTGGAAATGCTGTGAAGAAATTGTGAAATCTGCTGAAGAAAAACTGTTAAGAAGTGATCGAATTGCTGTAAAAGAGTGCTATGAAGAAAACTATGAAGAAATAAACTGCCGAAGAAATGAGAAGCTGCTGTGATGCTGATAAAGAACTGCGGCAGTGGAGTGGTTGAAAGCTTTGATCGAGTCGGGAACCCCTCAGACTCGAGAGAAAGCTGTCGGTGAAGTCGACTAGGGCTCGGAACCCCTGGGCCCTAGCTTGTGATGGAGTGGAGAGTGGATGGAGAAGATCTGATTGAGACGGGAACCCCTAGTCTGCGATCGATCGAAGCTCCGGTCCGCGGCGATGAAGTGGAAGGCGGTCGCTGGTGGAGGTGGATGGAGTGAGTCGGGAACCCCTCAGACTGCCCTAACTGTGCGTTCTCTGCTCCCTTTTGTTGTCTCGGCTTCAGCGGTTCGGTCAGCCAAGCCAACTTCAGCGGTTCGGTCAGCCAAGCCAGTTGAGTTCGATCCAGGTTGTGGTTTGGCCCAACCTCAGTTAACCCAGCTCAGCCCATTCCTTTGGTTCACAGCTTAATCAGAACAATGGTTCGGTCAGCCCTTTGGTTCAGCCAAGAAGTTGGGTTTGGCTCAGCGGTTCAGCCCAACTCGTGTTCAATCTTTAATTCCTTAGCAACGGACAGCTGAGATCGATTTGACTGCATCCAACGGTCGGATCTCTTCAGATCTGAACCAAACTCCATAGATCCCAATCGATGGTCCTGATTGTTGATGTAGTCTGGCCCGATTGTTGTTTTGGTGTTGACAACGATTTAAGTTTAGTTGAATGGATTTGGATTAAGTCCAGGTGAATCGGGAGATCGCACGCTGGCATGTTGAAAAGTCCTAATTCAGAAGAGTTGGGTGAAAAGTCCTAACTTGGAGGGTTAGGTGAAAAGTCCCAACTTGGAGGGTTAGGTGAAAAAGTCCTGGCTTGGAGGGTCAGGTCCTAGCCTAGAGGGCTAGGTTGGATGAAATCCCGGTGAGTGAAGCTGGGTCCTGGTGAGTGAATCCAGGTGGTGGAAATCCCGGTGAGTGAAGTCGGGTCCTGGTGAGTGAAGCCAGGTGATTGAAATCCTAGTGAGTGAAGCTAGGTTGAAATCCTGGTGAGTGAAGCCAGGTCTCGGTGAGTGAAGTCGGGTGACCGAAACCCTGGTGAGTGAAGCCAAGTCCTAGCTTGGAGGGCTAGGTTGAAGTTCCAGTGAGTGAAGCTGGGCATGACACGAGTCAGAGAAGGGCTGGAGGCTTGTTCTCGTGACTTAGAGTGCATTTGGGCTTGCCTGGATCGGTCTGGTGACCGATCAGGGAAGTTGGCACGGTGCTCCTTCGTGGATCGGTCTGGTGACCGATCCAGCGATGACTGATCGGTCTGGTGACCGATCAGGGAGCATATAGTTCACCTGCTGCTCTGCTCCGGATCGGTCCGGTGACCGATCAGGGAGCATCCAGTAGGTTTTGGGAACCTTACTGATCTGCTCCTGATCGGTCTGGTGACCGATCAGGGATACTATTCAGATCGGTCTAGTGAACGATCATTTGTCGCAAGGTTCTCACTATCACCGATCAGGATGACTCCTGATCGGTCTGGAAGCAGCCTGATTGGTCTGGGGACCGATCTGGAGTGTGCAGTAGAAGCCTGATTGGTCTGGGGACCAATCAGGAGTGTGCAGAAGACTTCTGGATCGGTCTGGTGACCGATCAGGGTCCTTCCTGATCGGTCTGGTGACCGATCAGGCGCAGAACTTTAATTCAAATACGCTGTCAGAAGCTTTGATCGCATCTGTTTTCACTGCCGATTCTCTGCTACTTGCTGATTTCATTTGATATCGATTTGCTAAGCTTCTGTTGAAGTGTGCAGGTGACACAGGAGGATTCAAATACTCAAGGAAGGTCAATGGAGGACTTTCCATAGAGCAGGTTTGGATCTATTGTGTTTTCAGGTCTCAACGGCGTCTGGCGCAACTGGCAACTGACAAAGGCGCGGCTGGCAACTGACGGAGGCTCAGCTGGAGGAGTGTCCAATGGACTGAGTGCTCAGAGAGGTCAGTGGGTCAGGGTGTGGGTCAGTGGTGCTGATGGAGCAGGCGACGTTGAGCAGGAGCTTAAGAGACGAAGCTGGAAGCAGAGGAGCAGGGGCGAACAAGACAGAAACATGGGAAGTTTGGCTGGGCTGTGTTCGTGCTCTCTGTTGCTTTGTGCTTGAGCGATCTTGTTGCATTCCTGTGAGATCTTTGTGAGTGTTCCTTCTTGTGTGATCTCTTGTACTCAAGTTTAATCATCTGTGAGATCTGTGGAGAGGTTTCTCCACCGAGAAGGAGGCTCTATCTTATCCGGTGTTCACCGGGGCTTGATCTGCCGATGATTAAGGGATCACCCACCTTACGGGCACGCCAAGGAGTAGGGGCAAGTTATCCCCGAACCTTATACATCGCTGTGTTGTCTGGTTTGCTTTCCTTGTTTTGATTTATGTTTTTCATTTCTGCTTCTGCACTTGTGTTGTTTGTTTCCGCTGCCTAACTCTGAAGTGCAGAAAGTTTGTGAAAGCTTAAGAAAATTGTGTCTGGCTATATTCACCCCCCCTCTCTAGCCATCCGGGTTCCAACAAGTGGTATCAGAGCTTGGGGCTCTGTTCACGGCTTAACATTCGAGAGCTTACAGCAAGATGGCTGGAAGAGAAGGGTTGAGCACAAACCGACCTCCATTCCTCGACGGCACTGATTTTTCATATTTGAAGTCAAGAATGGAGTTTTATTTGAAGACCAACATGTGCATGTGGTTCTCGGTCAAAGAAGGTTTCATCCCTCCAAGGGATGCCGAAGGAAGAGACCTCGATTTCTCAAGTTGGTCGGCTGAGCAAATTAGAAAGGGTGAAGCAAATGCCAAAGCTGTGGTTACCCTGCAGTGCGGAATGTCCAAGGACCAGTTAATCAAGGTTGGCCCCTTCACCTCTGCCAAAGACCTATGGAACAAACTCCTTGAGCTCCATGAAGGAACTCAAGACACCCGGACAGCCAAGAAGGATCTCCTTCACAGCCAACTCCAGAACTTGACAATGGGAGAAAATGAAACTGTAAGTACGCTTCATTGTCGATTCAAAGAAGTATTGAATGGTCTCCACTCCATTGATGAAAAGGTAGAAAACCGAGACTTAGTGAGGTATGTTCTCAAAGCTTTTCCTAGGAACGCCTTGTGGTCATCCATGGTGGATGCTTACTAGGTGTCTAAGGATTTATCTTGTGTTAAGTTAGAAGATCTATTTTGTGAAATGGAACTACATGAGATCTCTAACAAAAGTTCAAAAGAGAAAGGTATTGTCTTAGTAGCAGGTGACAACAAGAAGAAGAAGAAGGAGAAGGAAGTCTCTTCATCTTCATCCTCATCTGAGTCCGAGTCCGATTCCGAGAAGGATGGCAGCGGGTCTTCTTCCTCTGAGATGACCAATTTTGTGAGAAGAATGATGAGGAAGAGCCGGCGCTTCAAGGGTAAAGGTAACTCGAGTGGAATTACAATTGATAAGTCTAATGTTACTTGTTATGAGTGTAGCAAGAAAGGACATTACAAGGATGAATGTCCAAAGTGAAAGAAGAAGAAGGGTAAATCAAAGAAGAAAAAGAAGGCCTTGAGGGCCACATGGGATGAACCATCCTCTAGTTCATCCGAAGAAGAGAAGGAGGAGAAGTACACTCATCACCGTGCCCTCATGGCCATAGAGGATTCAAATGAAGAGGAGAGTGACAACGAATCAAGAAGCTCCTTAACCGTGCCTTCATCATCTTCAGATGATGAATAGGTAATCTCTCCCGAGTTAGACAAATGCTATAGAGCAATAGCGTACTTGACAAAAATACTTAAGAAATCTAAGGCCAAAGTCAAAACATTAAGGTTGGAAGTAAAAGAATTGAGATCCTCTAAGGTTGAGGATATTAATGCTTTGCATGATGAATCCCTTAAGGATGAAAATAAGAACTTGAAGAGCGAAGTTGAAAACCTCAAGAATGTTCTTGAGAAGTTTTCAACAAGCTCTAAAACATTAGATATGTACTCAACTCACAAAGGGCGATGTACAACAAGGTTGGTTTGGGTTACCAACCTAAAGAACCTAGTGTCATATCTTTAATGTCAAGAACTCAATTTAGGTCATCAAATGCCTCTAGGGTTCAAAAGGCTAGAAAGAAAATGACTAAGGCATGGGTGCCAAAGTCATTCATTGTAGATTCATTAGGTCCCAAAATTTAGGTACCTAAAACCTCTATCTTTAGAATTGTATAAGCACTGATTGAGGGGGAGCATCCATCAACATGGGTGGTTGATATTTGGTGCTCCAAACCCATGACCAAAGGAAAATTGTCATTCACATGGATGGTTATGAAAAATTCGAATTAAATGCTTTGAGCTCCATTGTTTTAGATCTTATGACAATATAATCCCTTGGCTAGTGACTTATGAAATCTCATTTGGGCAATAAGGAAACTTTTCATGCAATGAATGATAGTATATCTATGCTTCAAAATAAATCTACAAGTTTTGAAAAAAAATTGTATATATTGCATGAACGGTTTAGATTGACACATAACTTGCTTATACCATGGATTGCTCAAATTGATCAGTTTTATTATTGAATTTTATGGCTCAAGCTTAAGAGGTTGTGTTTGATAAACATATGCCATGATTTTATTGTATATATTATGCCAACATGAAGAACACATGGTTTGTGATGATTACTATGCAAATCTCACAATACGTCACCAAACAAAGAACATGAGTTTAAGGGTTAGGCTTAAGTTTTTCCTAATATCTTGGAGATGAACCTAGTTGAGCATGCCCTGATTGAACTGTATGTGTTATTAATATTTATCTATGACATGAAAATTGTGGTTAAGAACAGCATGATCACATATTTTATGATGGTTTAAAAGTCAATACTCAAGTTTCATGACTTGTTTGCTTTTTCCACTTAACTGATATCAAATCCAATGTCACTCATATGCCTAATACTTAGATGTTCAGAATCTGATTATCAAGGTAGATTGGATTATCAAAATTGTTTGGAATAAACATGATCATGCTTAGAACATATTGATGATGTTTTGATACAAATCTATTTTTGGATTGTTTTTTTTTCATAGAAATTTATGAGAATATACTTTTTGGTTAAGGGACCCCATGCTTAGGATCAAATAAATTAAAACCAATTGAATTAGGGTTTAGGAGTGGTTGAGAACTGAACAAACTCACCTCTGAATTTTCTGGAATCTAAACAGATTGTAAACAAACTGCCTGTATCACACCTGATCGGTTCACCGACCGATCAGGACTCACCCTGATCAGTCCGGTGACCGATCAGATCAGGGAATTCCCTGATTGGGTCAAAACTTCACAGTCCGATCTCCTCTAGTCGAATTGTATCAGTTTAATGACCATACTATCACACACAAATTTGATACAAACCAAGTACAATTGAAACATACTTGATCCTCCATTGGTACAAACCTGGTACTAAGTGAGTACAAGTTGGTTCAAGTGTTCAAAGAAGGGTAGGAATTTTTAAGATCCTTGATTCTCAGAAATTTTTCTGAAACATCAAGTATTAAAATGCTGATTTGATACAAACCTATGTTGGAATGTTCAAATTCATAAGGAAGGGTTTGTTGAGTCATGACTCTTGTTCTTAATGTCGTGTTTCAGAAATTTTTCTGAAATGACGAATATTAATAGAGTCTACACCGCTGTTGTGGAATGCAAATTGTTAATGCAGTCTGCTCAGAAATGTATCAAAGTTTCAGAAATTTTTTTGAAATTTGATTGCTCCCCAGACTAATAAGAAATATTTCTGTATCGAGTAATCAACGAACCTAATTAGTCACGGAGACCACTCAGGATTATGTGTCAGATACAGATGCATTCCTTACTTGTCATATGAAACATATACATGTATGACCATGATATATTTCTGCATATGTTTTCATGTGTAATTCACACTTATTGACGTATGATGCATATACATTGTTGCCATGATACATTTGTGGTATATGCCTCTCATATGCAATTCAAAAATTGTCCTTTGATTATTTTGGATTTTGGGGGGAGACCCTTGATTAAGGGGGAGTTGTGTTCAAACTTAATAACCATACCCTTTTCGATATTTGACAAAGGGGGAGAGAATGACTAATTAAGTTTATGGTTATTATAGGGGAAGGATCATGATTCCCTTATGAGAATTGAATTGATTGATACCTAAACTTAAATCGGGTTGTCAAACAACAAAAAGGGGGAGATTGTTGATGCAGTCTTGCCCGATTGTTGTTTTGGTGTTGACAACGATTTAAGTTTAGTTGAATGGATTTGGATTAAGTCCAGGTGGATCGGGAGATCGCACGCTGGCATGTTGAAAAGTCCTAATTCGGAAGGGTTGGGTGAAAAGTCCTAACTTGGAGGGTTAGGTGAAAAGTCCCAACTTGGAGGGTTAGGTGAAAAAGTCCTGGCTTGGAGGGTCAGGTCCTAGCCTGGAGGGCTAGGTTGGATGAAATCCCGGTGAGTGAAGCCGGGTCCTGGTAAGTGAAGCCAGGTGGTGGAAATCCCGGTGAGTGAAGTCGGGTCCTGGTGAGTGAAGTCAGGTGGTGGAAATCCCGGTAAGTGAAGCCGGGTCCTGGTGAGTGAAGCCAGGTGATGGAAATCCCGATGAGTGAAGCCGGGTCCTGGTGAGTGAAGCCAGGTGATTGAAATCCTAGTGAGTGAAGCTAGGTTGAAATCCTGGTGAGTGAAGCCAGGTCCCGGTGAGTGAAGCCGGGTGACCGAAACCCTGGTGAGTGAAGCCAAGTCCTAGCTTGGAGGGCTAGGTTGAAGTCCCAGTGAGTGAAGCTGGGCATGGCACGAGTCAGAGAAGGGCTGGAGGCTTGTTCTCGTGACTTAGAGTGCATTTGGGCTTGCCTGGATCGATGTGGTGACCGATCAGGGAAGTTGGCACGGTGCTCCTTCGTGGATCGGTTTGGTGACCGATCCAGCGATGACTGATCGGTCTGGTGACCGATCAGGGAGCATATAGTTCACCTGCTGCTCTGCTCCGGATCGGTCCGGTGACCGATCAGGGAGCATCCAGTAGGTTTTGGGAACCTTACTGATCTGCTCCTGATTGGTCTGGTGACCGATCAGGGATACTGTTCAGATCGGTCTAGTGAACGATCATTTGTCGCAAGGTTCTCACTATCACCGATCAGGATGACTCCTGATCGGTCTGGAAGCAGCCTGATCGGTCTGGTGACCGATCAGGCTGGAGCCTGATTGGTCTGGTGACCGATCAGGCTGGAGCCTGATTGGTCTGGGGACCGATCTAGAGTGTGCAGTAGAAGCCTGATTGGTCTGGGGACCAATTAGGAGTGTGCAGAAGACTTCTGGATCGGTCTGGTGACCGATCAGGGTCCTTCCTGATCGGTCTGGTGACCAATCAGGCGCAAAACTTTAATTCAAATACGCTGTCAGAAGCTCTAATCGCGTCTGTTTTCACTGCCGATTCTCTGCTACTTGCTGATTTCATTTGATATCGATTTGCTAAGCTTCTGTTGAAGTGTGCAGGTGACACAGGAGGATTCAAATACTCAAGGAGGGTCAATGGAGGACTTTCCATGGAGCAAGTTTGGATCTATTGTGTTTTCAGGTCTCAACGGCATCTGGCGCAACTGGCAACCGATAAAGGCGCGGCTGGCAACTGACGGAGGCTCAGCTGGAGGAGTGTCCAGTGGACTGAGTGCTCAGAGAGGTCAGTGGGTCAGGGTGTGGGTCAGTGGTGCTGATGGAGCTGGCGACGTTGAGCAGGAGCTTAAGAGACGAAGCTGGAAGCAGAGGAGTTGGGGCGAACAAGATAGAAACTTGGGAAGTTTGGCTGGGCTGTGTTCGTGCTCTCTGTTGCTTTATGCTTGAGCGATCTTGTTGCATTCCTGTGAGATCTTTGTGAGTGTTCCTTCTTGTGTGATCTCTTGTACTCAAGTTTAATCATCTGTGAGATCTGTGGAGAGGTTTCTCCATCGAGAAGGAGGCTCTATCTTATCCAGTGTTCACCGGGGCTTGATCTGCCGACGATCAAGGGATCGCCCACCTTACGGGCAAGCCAAGGAGTAGGGGCAAGTTATCCCCGAACCTTGTACATCGTTGTGTCGTCTGGTTTACTTTCCTTGTTTTGATTTCTGTTCTTCATTTCTGCTTCTGCACTTGTGTTGTTTGTTTCCGCTGCCTAACTCTGAAGTGCAGAAAGTTTGTGAAAGCTCAAGAAAATTGTGTCTGGCTATATTCACCCCCCCTCTCTAGCCATCCGGGTTCCAACACTGATCTACCTGTCCCCAGCTCGGATTAACCAGATCAGTGGCGGATGGTCCATATCTTCCTTTTTCTTGAATGGATGGTCTAGAACATCTTGAGCTTGATCCAACGGTCAGATTACTTCTGATTTGGCTGAAATTTTCAGATCTTGATCTATAGTCATGAGTGATTCTATCTTGAACTCGGATTGACCAGAAGTTGACCGATGGCTCAGATCTAGACGTTCTCTGGAATGGACGGCTCCTAATAATCCGATGCTTGATCCCTTTGATCTGGATCCAATGCTGACTCAAGTCTGACCCGATTTGATCTAAGTCCATGATCAATTGAAGCCTACAAAATGATATTCAAATTTAGTGCCAAAAATATCCCAAATATACAATGATTTGAATTAAAAGCCAAAATAGAGGGAATACATGAAACCTAATACAATTGCAAACTTAAGCATATAAAATGTGGATCAAACATGGATTTTAGAGCCTAAAATAATCAACAAAAATGATGGTTATCAACTCCCCCACACTTAATTCTTGCACGTCTCGGGCAAGTAAACAAAACTAAAAGAAAACAACATATCTCCCAAACATTACATCCCCTATCAATACTTTAAGAAATAATAAAAGAAAATTACTTAGGATCATCAAGTCTCAAGAATCCATGTATTTATGGTTCCAAATCTCACATAAGTCAAAAACATGGTAATTTCATCAACTTGAATAAACTAAGCATGATAAAAACCTCACAAGATGGATATATGCACTGATGCTCACAAAAATAATAAATATGGAAGTGGAGTTCTCTCAAAACATTCATGACATTGCACTACCATATGCTTGCTTATCTTCTACTTCTCCACTACTATAACATAAGTACACAAATCAAGAGGACTTTTCAAGGACTAATGATGAAACCATGTGCTAACAAGCAAAAAGGGTAGATAACAAAGGAGATCAGAAAGAAGATCAAAGAAGATCAAAGAGAATATGAGAGCATTGGGGTAATTAACATGATGTATACAATCAAACAATAGGCCAAAATAAATAACTCAATCAAACCTCCAACACTCAAAATTCTCCTTGCACATTCTCAATACAATACACAACAACCACTTACAACACTTCTAAAAATGCATGCATGTATCAACAACTTCACTCTTGAGTTTCTCTAATAAAAATATCAAATGAGTATACATCAAAAATTCTTTTATGAAAATATTTTCTCTTGTTCATCACTAACAAAAATCCCGAATGCTTGAGAATTTTTTCACTCTCTTTAATTTCTCATTCTTTTCTTTTGCGTTTTTTTTTCTCTCTTTTTTTTTTACTTCTGTTTTGTTTTTTTTTCATTTCTCTCTTTTTTTTTTCACAGAGAGACTTTTTTTCAGAGAGATTTTTTTTTCAACAAGCATTCGTCCATACACACTTGTCTCCCCCCCCCCCCCACACACTTAAAACTTGCCAGTCTCGGGCAATGTAGCAAAGCATGATAACATCTAAAACTCACAATAATAGAGGCTGATAATAGAAAAATAAAAATGTAACTCATCATGCAATCACCTCATGCTCTCATCGCATGCTCAAGGGAAGAATAAGCTAATAAAGATATGACAGTGAGAATGTAATGACAATGAAAAGATCTGACAAAGGAAAGACAATGAAATATGAAAACAATAGGTGAAATGCTCAGTAGTAACAATAACAAAGGAGAGGAAAACTATGAATTCAACAAGAAAGGTTGCCTCCATCATATTCATGTAAGCTTATGCTATTGTAATTTCAAAAAGAATCAAAGCAAGTTCTAGAGTGTCACATATCACAAATGCTATCGCACATAAGAGGATTAAGGATAGGCATGACAATATCCTCACTAGGTGAACAATAAAACGTCATGCTTAATCCAACAAGATAGAGTCCATCACCACAACAAATGACTAAATGCAATTAATGTCCCCAAGCATACCAAGGAAACCAAAACTCAATAGTCAGACTTAACCATCTTTTATGATTCTCAAAGCATAATAAAGGAACATGTAAGGAGATACAACTAGAAGTCAAACAAAGTTTATTCAAGACCAAACAAAATGCAGAATGAGGAAGCAAAACATGAATGCAAAGTATAAAAGTAAACAAACATGCGAGTATAAACATAAAGAAAAATAAGAAAAGGAAAGTAAAGGAACAAACTCCCCTTTATTCCTGGCGGCTGGAGGCAGTTAAGGAGTAGCATCCATCCCGGTAGTGGTGGAGTTTGGGTAGTCGAGAGAGCATTCCTCACGTGATCGATGTCATAGTGCATTGCTCCCCCACACTTAAACTTCACAGAAAAATGTTCAGGTGGCCGAAGGCGATTAAGATGCAAGATCCACTTAAGAGAGTGAATGCTACTAGTCAAAATAAAAGCAACTCCTCCCTCTTGATGCTGTTTGGAAGTCCTTCCAGGAGGTTGGAGTCTGTTCAGATAGAGGCACCTCACTCTGATTTTATTGTTTGTGATGAGTTTATTGACACATCTTTTGTAGAAATTGTTTGTGAGAAACTTGTAGAGGCACCTAAAATTGATTTTGTTGAATGTGGTGAATTACTTGATACATCTCATGTAAATGCTGATTGTGAAATTTTTTTAGAAGTGCCTGAAATTGATGTTGTTTATTGTGATGAATCTCTTGCTATATCTTATGCTGAAGTTGAATGTGAAAAACTTATGGAGGTACCCGAGATTGATTTTATTGGCTGTGACACATTTCTTGATATACCTTGTGTAGAAACTGCTTGTGAATATCCGATAGAGGTACCTAAAGTTGATTTTATTGGTTGTGATGCATATCTCAAAAATTTTGATGATCCCGAACTAGGTGTCACAAATGTGGGTTTCAAAATTTAGATATGTGAAAAGCTGGAAACCCTTTTTGCAATCAAAGAGTAAAAACGTAGTAAAGGGGCCACAAGTCATATTTTTCCTAGGGCTAGTTGAGGGTGTTTGATTCAAGCTCGAGTTTATGTGTCGTTGATATTTTTGGGTTTCAAATAAAATCTAGGTTTTGTTTTCAATTCAGCAATAAAAGCACTAAGGAAAGGAAAGAGACTTAACTAAATGAATTTAAACTAGGTAATGGCAATTGATTAACTCAACCAAGGGGCAACTCAATCAAACCAATGAAAATTAGCTGAATTATGAGAACAAATCTAGTATCAAATCAAACTAAATTTTGATGGACTCTAGCACAGAAATTTACCTCATGAATTACCATTTAAAACAGGCTAAGGCTAAACAATCTAAAAGCAGACTAATACAAGCTTAATGCCGAAGCTCCACTTGATGCCAAAATGCAAGCAATTGAATTCAACTTAATGTGCCAAATTGAGAAAAGCTGATGTGCCAAATATTGAAACTAACTGCAGAATTTTTTAACTGATCAATGCAGCTTGGAAAGGTATTCTATTAATGAAAGAGTATGCAGGATTGGAAATATTCAGAAGCTAGTGACTAATCAATCGAAAACAAACTAATGCAGAAAACGAATGAGCAGGAATTCAGAACCTATGTGCAGAAATGAATTGCAGCTCGAATTGGATACAAAATCTAACAAATCGGCTGAGAATAAGTGCTCGAAACTAGCTTCAGAAGGATGAACTTAGATGTGCAGAAATGAATCTAACCAATTCAAACTCACTGAATGAAAAGAAAAACGAATTCAGAGATGCATAATCAAATTCAGGAAACAGGACCTGTAGCAGAAATGCAATTCCAAACTAAATACAGATCAAACAAGGAAACTCAGATTCAAGGGCACATATCTAATATTTTAGAAAAGATGTGAAAGAACTAATATACACTAATACTCAATTTAGAAACGGATACAGTTGATACGCAAGCTGTAAACTGAAAATTGATACGCAACACTAAGCTAAATTGCAAAACAAAACTGAGATTAATTGCAAATGTTAACTAAACAACAACTTAGCTAATAAGAATTCTAAATTAAAACACTAATGAATGGTTTGCAGAAATTGAATTTCAGAAACATTAATTAAAACTGATACAAAGTTTAGAAATCAGAATGGGTTGCAGCAATTGAAATTACAGCTAATAAATTGCAAATTCACTAAGAAAACTAAGCCTCAATCACTCCCCTAGCTCCAGAACTCCTTGCCGTCACACAAGGGTGAGCCTCGAACCCCTAAGCTCAACAAATCAATGGAAAAACAGTCTCTGCGGATCAATCCATCTCACACTATGATCCAAGCTAAAAACCCATTCGATCTCCTTAATCTGGCTTTGTCCAATTGCGCTGATGGTTTAGGGATGAACCGAGCACTCCAGAGAACCCCTCCAGATAGCTCAGATGGATGACGGATGGAACAAAACCAAGATCAAGGCAATCAATGGCAGAACTGAGGAAACCCTCACTCGGCTCTATTCTTGGCCAATTTGGAGCTGGAATCTTCACGGCAATAGCTTCCCAAGGATCTAGAAAGTGATCTAATGAAGGAATTGAGGTGGTCGCGCCCCTTAGATGAAGAAATTGAAGAAGAACTCGAAGAACTGCTGAAAACGAAGACGTTGCGGCGAAGACGTGACAAGCTGCATTTGAGGAGAAAGTTTGATTAAATACTTTGAATCCAACGGCTGAGATTGCTTTGGATGAATCCAACAGTCGGATCTGCTCTGATCGAACCCAAAATTTGATGATGTTGATCAAGGGTCAGGATCTGCCTCCCAGTAGCTCGGATCCTCCAGATTTGCAACGGATGTCCCAGATCAACCTGATCATTGAATGGACAGTCTAGAGCCCTCTGAGCTCGATCCAACGGTTGAATGATCTCTGATTTGGATGAATATCTCAGATCTTGACCTGAGTGCTTGATCAGCCTGAACCCTAGCTCGGATTGCCTCAAAGGTTCTCAGATGGCTCAGATCTAGCCGTTTTTGAATCGGACGGCCCAGATTTGTCTGAAGCTTGATTACTCGATCCGGGTCCACTTCCGACTCAAATCTTACCCAGCATAACCTAGGCCCATGATCCTTCCATGCCTACAAAAAATAGATCAAGAATTTAGTGGCCAAATAATTCAAATGTATCGAGATTTACAATTAAGTCCAAAATAGCAATAATTTCTAGAACCTAGAATAAATGCAAGAATAAGCAAGTAAAATATGGGTCAAACCTGGATTTTAGCAACTAAAATGATCAACAAAATGATACCTATCAGGCGCCCGTATGCTCACGGGCGCCTGAGAGTTTAGGCGCCTGATCACTAGGCACCTGACTACTCAGGCGCCTGTGATGTATTAGGTGCCCAAGAAGGCTTCCTTAGCCGTTTGCGATCATTGGCTTTGGATAAAGCATCGGGCCACGTGTCAAGCGCCCAAGGCCTCTCGGGCGCCCAATATCCGCCACGTCAGCAAACGAATATATTTCACCGGGGCTATAAATAACCCCCTGAAGCTGAGTTTGTTTCATTCATTACATTCCAAGCATTAACAACGAGTTTGGAATAGTTTCTTCTTTTTCTAAGCTTTCCACGTGTAAGAGGCTTCTCCGTTCAAAGGAGATATATTCAGGAGAATCAAACGATATTCATCCTTGGATTATCAACCTCCTCGGTTGTGAACCAAGTAAATTCTTATTACCTCTTTTTTTCAGTTTGCTTTATTTATTTATAATTATTATTTTTGCTTGGACTAACAAATATCATTGTCAAAGTTAGATAAAAGATTTTTTATATTTATTTTAGGGGCAATTCACCCCCTCTTGCCGGTCGACCACGATCCAACAAGTGGTGTCACGCCCCGAGACCCAGGAGCCGCTGGTCCAATAGAAAATCGGACAGCACATCTCCTGTCCAGCGGACAATTTACACAAACACACAGATACAAATAGCACAACCACGCAGTTAAATGGCCTCAGGCCTCAAATCCATGCAGAAACAACGGATATATAACTATAGCCATCGTAAAACCAAAGTACGAACTCACCTGAGCTGCCAGGGGGCAGGAACAAAGCTAAAACTCCACGAAGTCCAACACAGGACTCAAAAGTACAATCCCATCGAATAAAACATAAATACATGTCCAAATCATGTCAATGGAAGCAAAGTACATAATACAGGGTCCATAACCGTAAATCAACATAAAATAAAACGAAGCAGAGCTCCTCTCGAGCTGGGGACTGGCGGCTAGGGCTCTCCTGACAGACATCAACCTGAAATTAAGGAAAATAACCACTCGGGGTGAGTCCAAAGGAACTCCGCGGATACCCAGAATAGCTATGCATAGAAAGTTATACTAACAATAAGAGTTCCGCTAATACAGTCTCATATCAACAGTAGGGAAAGACTAGTACTGAAAATACTGAGGTAGATACATACCAGAATCCATCTAACCTGAAAAGAGGGTAATAAATACCAATGGAACACCAATAGACATATAATCTCAGATAACAAGTCTCCAGTATATGCATGTCAAACAAGTGCAGAAATCAAGTGCAGCAAACAATGCACGATGCAAAATATGCACATGGTGCAATGACATGTGTCACCCCTGACACCAGTCAGATCATCGTACACCTGTCATAGGTGACGTCTGAGAGGGTAGAGCTATGACAACTGTACGCACCCTGCTATCACTGCTCCTGAGCGACTGGGTGGACAGGATGCTGGTGGAGACTCCGCTCCTACCCCAAGCAATGGGGGAGTCTAGCTCTCATCTCCTCGTGGCTCAGTACGAGAAGGGATCCCTGGCTGCTACCACGCCCGGAACCACCCTCCAAATAGTGGCCGAACAGAGCAATACAGGGCAAATGCACACATCCTACGGTATCCACTAACCCATGAGTGGCCGTGTGCATATCGTGTATACCGGAAGACGATAGGCTCAACCACAAGGGAGTCGCTGATCGCCGGCATGCAACAATGCAAAGATGGTGTATGATAGGTGTACATACCTCCCTCACCAAGTCCTCAGTATACTAAGTCTTAGTCTGAATCCTATAACAGGAAATACAGGTAACCTACAAGGTATACTGGCCGGAAACTACTGATCCCTCGATGTCAAATGCAAGAGATACATCCCGATATCTAAGCATACATATAGATATGACAATACTTGAGACTGTATGGAACTAACCGCATAATAACTCAGGAATAAACAACAAGTATCCAGAACAAGCATAATAAACTAGGATAGCGTATAATCTTACTGCTATCTATAACAATCTATGCATAACAACATGACAATATCAGAAAAGATAAGTCAAAAGGTACCTGCCTCCAAGAGTGGAAGTCCGTATCAAAAGGAGATAGAACCACTCGCCAATAATGAACAGCAATAAATCCAATTAAGCTCCTGTATCAAGGATGTGATTAATTAGCTATTACACAGATAGGATAACTAGCTAATTAATCCTTAAACCATGCTCGGGTTAACCTAATCATTTCCTTTCCATTTAATTACATCTAATTAAATGAAAGGTTTCCTAATTATCCCACGTAATTAAGATTTAGGTTTTGGTTAACCTCAAATACAGACCCTAAGATATATAATCTGCGAATGGACAACATAAGGGATTAAATCTAAAACTCAATGTATCATTTCGTAAGAGAGCACCCATCTCAATTCCACAATGGATTAAGGATCTCACTGATTCATCCACCACTTGACCTAGAATCCAATTTACACATCCAAGTGACCCTAATTTCAATAACCACAATCCTTACCTGATCCTTGTGTTGCCGACAAACCTCCTTGCTCCAATCCAGCCGACTAACCTAAAGGAGAAGGATTCGTATATCTGATCAGTAGATCACAGTGTGACCTACTCCAATTTTCCAGCTTCAAACAGCAGGATCGCTGGAAGAAGGTGCTGAGCAATCCACAAACCACTTCCTAGCACGATCGACTGCCCACGAACCAAGTCCATCCTCATCATCAGCTCACGGCAGTATTATAGGTGCAGAAAACCAAATCTGAACAAGAAGAGCTTACCTTAGGAAACTCACGGCAGGGATCTTGCACAGCTCCACAATAAAACCACACAATAAGTTGAGGCAAAGAGCAAGCAATGAAAACCCAAATCCAAGATCGAATTGGTTCTGCCACTACACACAAGAATTCGATTCATACTCGACCTCAGATCCAATTATTGTATACACGATCGTATCAGCTAGAGGAAGCCTTACCCACGTTGCTACCGGCGTTGCTCCCTTGAACGAAGACCAACCATTGATCGGAGATGTATCGGCTCTCGAGTTCCTGGATAAGCCAACCCTAGCTCACCTCCGGTGGGGCTCCGATCGCGCGAGGGTGTCGTCGGCCGACTTGACCAACGCTGTGCCCCAAAACGCCTGTGGCAAACACCTAGCTCCCGCTCGCGAGGTGATTTGGAAGTTGAGGAAGTCGGAACCCAGTCGCTCGCCCGACCCCAGGGTTGTGATTCGTCGGAGTGGTGGATCAGGCAGTAGTCGTGGTGGCGGCGGCTTCGATCGGCAGGGAAGAAGACACGAGCAACGAGCCCGAGCCCTAATCAGCCCCTTATACTCGCCCTTTTGCATTTTAGTCCACCAAGTTTCAGACAAATCGCAAGGATGCCCCTCGGTTTTAAACTTAATTGCGTATTAGTCCTTGTACTGTTTGTTTTATTACATTTTGGTCCCTAAATTTGTGTCCAAGGACTCGGAAGCCCCGGAACCTATCTGGTAATCCTCCGGAAATTACTGGGTCCTAGTCAAAAGTGTCGGATTTAACAAGTGGTATCAGAGCCAGAACTCTCCAGAAGGACTAACCGCCGTCTGAAGCAACTATAAAATAGTTGGATCAGTTATCTACCCGCTTAAGTTCGAGGGGGAGTTCGCAAGCTGGAAACGCAAAATGCAGGTATTTTTCAAAACTAATTTTGAATTACTTTTAATAATGAAAAATGATTTTGCAGCTCCAAAGGACGCCGACAATAAACCCAAGGATGAAAGCCTGTGGACTAAAAAGAAACAGGCTGACTTCGTGGCAAACCGAAAAGAAGAATATCATCTGCTGACCATACTTCCTACACAAGAAGTCAATCGAATTGGCAACTACCAATCGGCAAAGGAACTTTGGGAGAAGTTCCTTAAACTCCATGAAGGCACCTCCGATGCAAAATTGGCAAAAAGAGATATGTTTCGAAATCAGCTTAGCAACCTTCGTCTGGAAGAAGGGGAGTCGGTTGCACAACTTCATGCCAAGATTAAGGAGCTGATGACAGAACTCAACGATCTTGAAGAAACGGTAAGTAATTGGGATGCGCAAAGGTACGCGTTGAACGCCTTCCCGAGGACCCTGAACTGGAGTTCAATTATCGACGCCTACTACATTTCTAAGGACTTTGAGGTAAGTAGCTTAGAAGAGCTTTTCTCAACTCTAGAACTTCATGAATCCAGATGTGCAGGAATAAAGAAAATGGACAACATCGCCCTAGGCACGAGGAGGATTCAACATGAAGAGGATTCTTCAGAAAGTGATGAAAACGCCGCATGCATGGTAAGAAAATTGCCCAAATACTTTAAGACTAAAAAATTTAATAAAATGCAGGGTAAAAAGCAAAGGAAGATCCGATGTTACAATTGCAACGAAGAAGGACACGTAAAGGAAAACTGCTCCAAAGGGAAAAATAAAGGAAAAGGGGCACCTAAGAAAAAGGTACATAATTTAAAGGTGACGTGGGATGAGTCTTTATCGGAAGACTCAAATCTCGAGGAACTTGCCCTGATGGTGTCATACCAAGAAGATGAGAGTATCGATGAAGGGGGAGCCACCTCAGAGGATAACAATGACGAAGGGGGAGCTTCGGGCTTGAAAAGTGACATGGTAAGTGAGGTATGCTTTCTACCTCCTGATCAACTTTATTCTGAAATAAAAGTCATGTTAAAATCCATTTGCAAATTAAAAAATAAAGATAATGATTTGAAAAAATAATTATCTTTTTCTTGCCCAATAGAAATGTTTGATAAAATAAAATTTGATAATGAAAATTTGGAAAATCAACTTAAAATTTTGAAAAATAATTATTCATGTTCAAAATGTTTACAAAATTCAAAAATCAAATATTATGGAAATATCAACTGGTATTTTAGATATCATAGGGGTCAAATTATAAAAATACCCTGATAAGATATTCTATCTAAATTTTTGATAAATTCTGTTGGTAAAAATTTATATTGGATTCCAAAAAATATTTTAAACTGTTGATTTTTTATGCATTATCTTATGTTTTTTTGGATAACTGTTTCTGAAAAAGTAATTTAAAGTTTTTTTCGATGTTTTATCAATTCATGAAAAACATATACTTTAAAAATAATTCTTTTGAATATATATATATATATATATATATATATATAATATATATATATATATATATATATATATATATATATATATATATATATATATATATATATATATATATATATATATATATATATGTATGTATGTATATGTTAGAAAAAATTTGACATTTTCTCCCTTAACTATTTATGTTTTTTTGATATGATCAAAGGGGGAGAAGTATGTTTTTATGTTAAGGGGTAGACTTTAAATTTTATTTTTTTTAGAACTTACACTGTTGCATATTTATGCATGTTTTTTATTTTGTTTACCCTAATTTAACTCAGGTTGATGCACATCAAAAAGAGAGAAATTGTAAGTAACCCTGATTGATTTTGATGTGATCAACTGATTAAGTTAGGTCTTGGTGTGTTTAACCCTGTGTCTAAGTGTACTGGAACTTAGGAGCGTAGGAAGTCGAGCAGAAGACACAGCGGTCGAGAAGGATGGCACGGAAAGGGAGCCGATGGGCTCGATGCATCCGAGGGACGCGGAGCTTTGGGAAGAGTCCACTGATGGAGTGAGAAGGACGTGTGCGGTGTCCGAGGGACGAGAAGCCGGGAGGAAGGACGCTCGAGGGACGAAAGGTCAGAATCGGGTTCGGGTGAGCCTAACTCCGGTTAGCCAGAAATCACCCAAGAAGGCGAAGCAACTTAAGCCAGAGACTGGTCAGCATCAGCTGACCAAAAGGACTCCTGGGCGCCCGTAAGCTCACAGGCACCTGAGAGTTCAGGCATCTGATCACTAGGCGCCTGACTACTCAGGCGTCTATGATGTATCAGGCGCCCAAGAAGGCTTCCTTAGCCGTTTGTGACCCTTGGCTTTGGATAAAGCCTCGGGCCACGTGTCAGGCGCCCAAGACCTCTCGGGCACCCAATATTCGCCATGTCTACAAACGTATATATTTCACCGGGGCAATAAATAAACCCCTGAAGCTCAGTTTGTTTCATTCATTGCATTCCAAGTATTAGCAAACGAGTTTAGAATAGTTTCTTCTTCTTTTTCTGAGCTTTCCACGTGTAAGAGGCTTCTCCACCCAAAGGAGATATATTCAGGAGAATCGAACGATATTCATCCTTGAATTAACAACCTCCCCGGTTGTAAACCAAATAAATTCTTATTGCCTCTTTCTTTCGGTTTGCTTTATTTATTTATGATTATTATTTCTGCTTGGACTGACAAATATCATTGTCAAAGTTAGACAAAAGATTTTTTATATTTATTTCAGGGTCAATTCAGTCCCCTCTTGCCGGTCGACAACGATCCAACAAGGTATATTGGTTTCCCACTTAATCCTAATATTTCTCCCCTTTTGTCATACATAAAGAACTCCAACAATATCTCAATTATTAGATTTTTTAACCTCTAATGATTATAAATATTGTGTATTACCTCCCATAAGATTATATACCTATTTACAATCATTTGGACATTTTTTGATTGCTGAAAATAGTTTCAGCACGTATCAGTTGACTGAGACAGTTACTAGTTGACTGATCCCTATCAAAAATAACCTTACAGAATTATCAGTCGTCTGCCCTCTGCACTAGTCGACTGATACTCAGAAATCAACCTTTCAGTATTTCTGAATTCAATTTCAAAAATGCATAACTAATTCCATAAATCTCTAAAAATTCTTATATTTTGTGGAGAGGTTTGCAATACTCGCGTCTACTTTAGAAAAATATATTTAAAATGTATACATCTCGAATCCTAAGATTGGCACAAAACAAAAAACTATCTAAATGGTACAAATGAACCTTGACCTAAAGTCCTAGTTTTGACTTCCTCTTGATGTATCTGCCTATACCAAACCACAATACATAACTATCATTTGTTTATATGACATCTATACATCAAAAATTAATTTTCATGCAATATGACTCTAATGTCATATTTCTTACATGAAATTCAACCCATATGTGTCAAAACCCAAGAATTGAGACTCAAATCTGTCTCCAAATCATTTGGCACATTCCATGGTCCATCTAGACTTCTAGGAGTTATCCTCCTGAGATCCATTGACCATGGGTATCAATTTGACTCTTTGAGCTCCCCCTTGAGCTCTTAGCCTTAGCCACCTCCTTAGGTGATTCATTCATAGTTACTATACCACACCGATGTACCTCCAGTGACACTTGGCCCACAAACTTGACATTCTTAATCTTAGACACCTTGTCCTTGATTGCTCCTTCCTTACCAATGCCTTGTGTTATTCTAGCATTTGATATTCTTTTGGTTTGGAGGTATCCAATTTGATATTTTTAGATTTTTAACCACCCAAGCATATGTCAAATCCCCTAGGTCCAATAAAGAACCTATCTAGGACTTTCTCCATTTCCTCAAGTCTTGCCTTCAAGACTTGATTTTTCAATTCTAGGGTTCTAATCCTAGAGTCAACATATCCATCTTGGACATTCCTAGACCTACCCACCTTTGTAGGCATATGTCTCCCCTTCTTGGGATTAATGTCTTGATCATTTACTACATTCCTCCCCTTAGGCATAGTAGTTTGGGTCTTATTTGGTCTATCCTTGGATAATGATTTTCTAGGGTTATCTACTTTAATAACTCTATTCCTATCATTATACCTAAGTCCATGATTATGCTTTGGTAAATAATCTACATTACTTCTAACAAGCATATATGAATTGGAAATTAGATTAAATTTTAAATTAGGGATTACCTTCCCTTTAACCTTTGAAGCTCCCCCTTGACTTAAGTTCCTCTTCTTCTCTAATTTCTTAAGCTCCCTGTTATTTTCGGTACTCGCTTTTTCTCTCGCATAGTTTTGGGCAGCCTGTAAGGGTGTCACTAGATCTCTGGTGTATAATGTCTGAGGTCAACGCGAGGCTGAGCGACGCATTCAAGAGATGGAGATGGCTCTAAGTCACTTGACACTGTCGTCATATGATGAAGGGGTGAGCGTCCTCCTCTCGGAAGTCATTCAGCTTAAGGCCCTGCTGTCTAATGCCACTGAGCAGCTGGAGGAGGAGAAGCTCAAGATAGCCACTGTTGAGCGGGTGGTTGCGCAGTCATAGAACCGCATTGGCAACTTAGACTCTCAGAAGAAATCCACGATGAGTCGGCATGCTCGCGCCTGACTAGACCTAGACAAGAAGATGGCGAAGGCCAAGGTCCTGGCCGACCAACTAAAGGAGCTCAGCGCATCTCACCATCGAGCCCAGCAAGAGCTGATAAACAATGGCCTAGAGCTGACATCCAAGGAAGAGGCTCTTCATGGCCTTGAGGAGCAACTGACGACTCGAGCTACCGAGTTGTCCGCATGCGATGAGGAGATCGACTACTTGAACTCGGAGTTGGCGGAGCTGAAGGCCTACAAGGCGAAAGTGCTGGCTCGGCTAGAGGCTCATCGGCTAGAATATCTCAACTCTGCTTCGTTTGGCCAACAGCTTATCCTCCAAATGGCCAATACGTTCAAGTATGGAGTTCAAAGTGCTCTTCAATAGTTGAAGGAGGTCGGCCACCTTTCTAAAGACATGTCAATCAACACTGTGAAGTTTGTCCGGGTTAAGGAGGTTATCCCACCAGAGGCCTTCTTTCCCTCTACTTAGTGTTAGGTTTAATTTACTAATGTTTTGTTTGGTGGATTGTACATGTACTCTCCTTTTACTCGGCCCTTCGAGAGCTTATAACGTACTAAGTCCCTAGAGGCTTTTGATTTTTTGCCCTCCTATTTTATTTTGTCTCTTTAGTTGGTCGAGTATACTTTAGTATCTTTGTCTTTCTGCCCTCTGCTAGCCGCTCAGTGGCTTCAACCCCATATGGTTGGGATTCTTGCGTGGTCATCCAGTCGCGCGCAAGATTTGCCCGGATAATTATGAGTGAGGTACACTCGGTCTTCCGATGATGAGTAAGGTCCACTCGGTCATCTATTCGCCTGGAGGTTCTCTTAACATCTTAAGTACGGCTAAGGTTTTTCTACTTGGCCACTCAAGCACCCGTAGGCCTTTTCACTCGGTTGTTCAAGAGGAGGTGAGGCTTCTCACTCGGCTATTCGAGCACGGGTGATGCTTTCCACACGTCCACTCTATGGCCTACCTCTCAGGTCCCGCTCGGGCCTTGCTCGACTCTGGCAATGACTTGTAATTTATCCAGAGCCAGTCAGTAGGACTGCTTGGTGCATGGACACCGCTCGGGAGAACCTGGTGGTGCATGGGCGACCACGCTCGGCCGGACCTCAAGGTCGGAGAGTGCGTGGGAGCATGCCCACTTATAACTCACTCGGAGGCGAGAGCCTGAACACCGCTCGGGGGAGTGGGACCATTTGGAGCGTGGGTAGCCACGTCCGGTCGGACCCCGAGATCGGTGAGCGTGGGTAGCCACGTCTGGTCAGACCCTGAGGTCGATGGGTGTGCGGAAGTATGCCCTCTTATAACTCGCAGGGGCGAGAGGCTGGACACCGCTCGTGGGACCATTTGGAGCATGGGAAGCCACGTCCAGTTAGACCCCGAAGTCAGTGGGTGCATGGGAGCATGTCCACTTATAACTCATAGGGGCGACAATTTGAACATCGCTCGGGGGACCATTTGGATCGCTCGAGGGAACCATTTAGAGTGTGGGCAGTCACGTCCGGTCGGGCCCTGAGGTCGGTGGGTGCATGGAAGCATGCCCACTTTTAACTTGCGAGAGCGAGAGTCTAGATATCGCTCAGGGAGACCATTTGGAGTGTGAGTAGCCACGTCCGGTCAGACCCCGAGGTCAGCGGGTACATGGTAGCATGCCCACATAAAACTTGCGGGGGTGAGAGTATAGAAGAGCTTGCTAAAGTTCATCAAATCCCTGCATTGTTATTTCTGATCGGATGAATTGTTCAAGCATTACTTTGGCTTACACAGACTTACTCCCTGTACACTTGCAGGTGGATGATGCTCCATGGCCGACCCAGCTTCTTCCCTTGAGCATCCTACAGGTAATATGGTCCCGATGCTAGCTTCTGAGTCACTTTGAAAAGCCAACCCCTCTAAGGCTCCAGCTTACTTATGTCGCCGACCAGCTTGGTTCGCTTCCAGACTAGGTCGTCGACTTGGAAGGCCAGGGGCAGTACCTTCTGGTTGTATTACTGTTGCATTCTCTAACGATAGGCGGGCATCTGAGCAGCCGCCCAGTCTCTGATCTCCGCGACCAGATCCAACTCCAAGCGTCGTCTTTCTTCATTGTCTTCGTCATAAAGTCTCCACTGGTCAGACTCACATCCGACTTCCACTGGCACCACCACCTCACTTCCGTAGACTAGCTGAAAGGGCGAGTAACCTGCGCCCTCTCTCGGCGTGGTCAGCTGAGCCCACTGGATGCTGGGCAGCTCATCCACCCATGTTCCACACACATGGTCCAACTTGGTCTTCAGCCCTTTGTGGATCTTCCGATTGGCTACCTCCGCCTGGTTGTTGCTTTATGGGTAGGCGACTGAGGTGAATGCTTACTTGATCCCATATACTGAGCACCACTCCTAGATCAATTTGTCTTGGAATCGCCGACTGTTATTAGAGACTAACTTGTGGGATATCCCGTATCGGCACAAGATGTTCTGCCAGAGAAATTTTATAACTATCTTCTCCGTGATCTAAGCCAATGCCTCAGGCTCCACCCACTTGAAGAAGTAGTTAACCGCCACCAACAAAAACTTCTTCTGAGCGGGCACGGTTGGAAAAGTTCCTACGATGTCCATCCTCCACTGATCAAAGGGGCAAGATACTATAGAGGCCTTTAGCATCTCGACCAGTCGGTGGGATAGATTTTGATGTTTCTAGTAGGACGGGCAGGTTATGACCAACTGGTTGGCGTTTGTTTGCAATGTCGGCCAAAAGTATGCCGAAAAAAAATTCTTCCGAGCCATTGACCGGTCACCTGCGTGACTATCGCAAAATCCCAAGTGGATTTCCCTTAGCACGAAGTCCGTGTCCCCCCTAAACATTTGGGTAATGGTCTGGAGAAGGCCCATTTATATAGGGTGTCGCCGATCATGGTTAACCGGGCGGCTTGATTCCTCAGCAGTCAAGCTNACTCTTCGCGTCAGCCCACTCGGAAGCCTGGACTGGTTCCCGGTCGGAAGCGTGGCGTCCCACGTGAAAGATTGGCCCATCCGGAAGCCTAAAGGCGGCTCCCGACCGGAAGCGTGGCGGACCACGCAGAAGGTTGGTCCCCTTTGGAAGCCTGAGTCGGCGACTGACTCTTCGCGTCAGCCCACTCGGAAGCCTGGACTGGTTCCCGGTCGGAAGCGTGGCGTCCCACGTGAAAGATTGGCCCATCCGGAAGCCTAAAGGCGGCTCCCGACCGGAAGCGTGGCGGACCACGCAGAAGGTTGGTCCCCTTTGGAAGCCTGAGTCGGCGACTGACTCTTCGCGTCAGCCCACTCGGAAGCCTGGACTGGTTCCCGGTCGGAAGCGTGGCGTCCCACGTGAAAGATTGGCCCATCCGGAAGCCTAAAGGCGGCTCCCGACCGGAAGCGTGGCGGACCACGCAGAAGGTTGGTCCCCTTTGGAAGCCTGAGTCGGCGACTGACTCTTCGCGTCAGCCCACTCGGAAGCCTGGACTGGTTCCCGGTCGGAAGCGTGGCGTCCCACGTGAAAGATTGGCCCATCCGGAAGCCTAAAGGCGGCTTCCCGACCGGAAGCGTGGCGGACCACGCAGAAGGTTGGTCCCCTTTGGAAGCCTGAGTCGGCGACTGACTCTTCGCGTCAGCCCACTCGGAAGCCTGGACTGGTTCCCGGTCGGAAGCGTGGCGTCCCACGTGAAAGATTGGCCCATCCGGAAGCCTAAAGGCGGCTCCCGACCGGAAGCGTGGCGGACCACGCAGAAGGTTGGTCCCCTTTGGAAGCCTGAGTCGGCGACTGACTCTTCGCGTCAGCCCACTCGGAAGCCTGGACTGGTTCTCGGTCGGAAGCGTGGCGTCCCACGTGAAAGATTGGCCCATCCGGAAGCCTAAAGGTGGCTCCCGACCGGAAGCGTGGCGGACCACGCAGAAGGTTGGTCCCCTTTGGAAGCCTGAGTCGGCGACTGACTCTTCGCGTCAGCCCACTCAGAAGCCTGGACTGGTTCCTGGTCGGAAGCGTGGCGTCCCACGTGAAAGATTGGCCCATCCGGAAGCCTAAAGGCGGCTCCCGACCGGAAGCGTGGCGACCCACGCAGAAGGTTGGTCCCCTTTGGAAGCCTGAGTCGGCGACTGACTCTTCGCGTCAGCCCACTCGGAAGCCTGTATCGGAATCCGGTCAGGCATGTGACGATCCACATCCCGCAGGTAGGACACCAATCAGTCGGCTGTTTTACACAGCCATTTTTCTAAAGTAATTCGGTTCCCGACTGGGCGTGTGCGACCCACATCCCTTAGAATT
The DNA here is from genome assembly GCA_024364735.1 of Boesenbergia rotunda. Taxonomy (NCBI): domain Eukaryota; kingdom Viridiplantae; phylum Streptophyta; class Magnoliopsida; order Zingiberales; family Zingiberaceae; genus Boesenbergia; species Boesenbergia rotunda. The sequence continues at coordinate 398,013 of JAGFNQ010007818.1, read as the reverse complement.
GTTTTAGCGCTCTAACAGGGCGTGTTGTGACTCCCACCGCTCAGACAGATCAACCAGTCGGCCACCTGACAACCATTATCCCTTGCTTAGTTCGGCTCTCTGGTCGGGCACATCTACTTAATCAATGTCTAAACTAACACGTTAAAGAAAAAACATTTTCATTGATGGTTACTCAGCAGCAGTACAAAAAAGAGCCCCGACAGGCGGCTAAAGTTAGGTAAAAGGCTGCTTGAAGAAGTCTTTAGGGAGCAGCTCCTTAACCCGGCTCACTTGGACGGCATTGGCAGGGAGGTCGGCAGGCAGATGGCCGCTCTCTTGGAGCTGCATAATAGCGCTTTCTAAGCCCATCTTGAACATGCCAGATGTCCGCTTGCCCAACTGCTTGCCGAACTCCGTAGAATTGATGTAAGCCAAGCGATGTGCGTCCATCCGGGCGGGCTCGCCTGCCTGATGCAGCTTCAGGCTGTCAATTTCCGCCCGGAGGTTAGCAAGCTCCCTGTCCTTCTCCTCCAAGGCAACGGCTTGAGAAGCCAGCAGTCCTTCAGATAAGCGGAGCTCGTCTTCTCGGGCGTCTAAAGCCTTCTCCTTGGCATATATGTCCGACTCCCGAGTCGCCAGCTCCTGCTCTTTATCGTTCAGGGTCATTCGGAGCTCCTCAGAAGCCTTCACCAGCGTGTCTAGCTCCGCCTTCAAGGCTTGGACCTCGGCAGTCTTCTTGTCGAGGTCCGATCGGGCACGACGCTGCGTGGCCAAAGCCTTCTTCCTCTCCTGCTCAAGGGTCGCGTGCAGAGAGGAAGATCGGGCATACGCCCGCTCGGCTGACTCCGCTCGGATGATTTCCTCCGTCAGGCGCGCCTCGGCGGAACGGAGTTTCTCTTTCAGGTCCAGTATCTCCGAGCGGAGAATAGCGATGCCCTCCTCGCCGGCCGGTAGGTTCGCATGCTCCTGGCAGAGCTCCCTTTCCTCAATCCGCCGCTCGGCCGCTCGGCGTCCCCTGGCGTTGATAACCAAGGAATATGCGACGCTCGAGCAGGAGGCCCAAAACTATAATAAAAATGTTAGCAAAAAGCATAGTGATTAAGCTTTGAAGCACCGGACTTACATGCGTGGCGTCCTGAAGAAATTGGTCTGCCAGTCGGATCGGGGACCTGGAAGTCCCCTCCTTCATACCCTGCTCCCAGCATTCCGCCAATTCCCCGTAAAGGGTAAGCCGCTGCTGGGGTTCAACGGGGGTCGCCGGGTCGACCGAAGGAAGGTATACGCCATAGCCACACGGCTGCGAGCGCTGCCCCCCTGAGCGAGACGAACCCGGTGCCTCAGCTGACCGGCTCGCTCTAGCCGGGCTGGCAGTTGCCTCTGCAGGTTGAGATTGAGAGCCCGACCCGGAATTCCTCGGGCGCCTCTGCAAAGGCTCCGGGTCGGGAGAGTCAGAAGAGGACCGGCCTACCTCTGTCGGCTCCTCAATACGGATAGAAGCGCTAGCCTTCCGCTTGGAAGGCTGGGACTTCTCCATGGAAGGCTGAACCTTCTGCTTGCCGGAGGATTTTGCGAGGGCAGAAGGTTTCGACGAGCCAACCGGCTCCCTAGAACCAGTCGTCGCTGGTTGGGCAGAAGGAGCCTGAGGGGCGGGCTCCGCGCTCTCAGGAATCGTATGTTGGTCGGGCGGACCGGCCTGGCGCAGGCGCAGTTGTTCGGCCGCCCGGGCGTTTAATTCTTCGTCATCCAGACCGAGGGCCTCGTCGAGGGCCGCTTCCCACATCATCTCGGCTGCAAGATCAGAAGATGTTGAGTTAGGGAAAAAGAAGTATGAAGCAAAAAATGACTTACAGAAGGTGCCGGGCAAGACGGCAGGGACTCGGCTTAGCCCAAATATGTACAAGACGGCGTCGTTGAGTAGTTTCATGCCGTCGAAGTGGAGGCCACCGAGTAGAGAAGCAGCCCTTACAAACAAAGGGTCGGATTTAAAGTTTCTTAAGGGAGCTATAGGGGGCATGTCTTCGACCCATCCGATCGGGAACCCGGGGCTGGTCGGAGGACTTATGAAGAAGAAATGAGTTTTCCATCCCTTATTCGAGGAAGGAATATTCTCCACTATGGATAATTGGGCCCGGGCTTGGAGAAAGAAATTCCCGACCTCCTGCTTCTTCAGGTAATAAAAGAAATAAAAAACCTCCGGTCGGAGGGGGACTCGGTAAAGGGTAAAGAGGACTATTATGTTACATAATATACGAATAGCGTTGGGAGAAAGCTGGAAGATAGGAACATGGAAGAAGTTACAGAAGTCTACAATAAAGGGATGAAGAGGGTAGCGCAGGCCAGACATATGTTGATCCCGGAAAAATACAAAGAAGCCAGCCGGAGGCTGGTGCGGTCGGTCATCCTTTGTCGGAACGGCAATACGATAGTTCCCGGGGATGTCGTATGCCAGTCGGAGGTCCGAGACGGTCTCGTCGTGAAGGGAAGACTCGACAGAGGCATACCATGTAGGGGTAGCCATGGAACAGAAAGAAAAGGAAGAAAAGGGAGAATCTGACCGTAGGTGGTGGCGGAAAAGATTAACCGACGGAGAAGCACGAGACCGGCGGCGACACGCGAAGACGGCGGCGAGAGAGAGAAGCACCGGGCTAAGGGAGAAAACAGTGAAGAGCAAACGAGGGTTTCTGTGAAAATGGAGACCTATTTATAGCTAGGCCGAAAGAAAGGCGACCGTCGGATGGCGATCCACGTGTACGGCGATCGCCTCATCCATGCCGAAGAGTCGTCCCACGATCAGCCTCGAAAAGGCGCACCGCAGCCGCTGACGTCGCCTGATGCGGCGGCAGGGCGCGTCGTCGTGTCGGCCAGTCGGAAGCTGCCGCGTGGCGGAAAGAATTACGCGCGTTAATGGCCATTAAAACTCGTAATCATGGGGATAAATCGCATCCCGGTCGGCCAACCAGCGCGCGCCACGTGGCCCGATTCATTAAAGCTGAGGTGATGCCGTTATGGCGCCGGTCTCATCGGGCATATCACATCACCCCATTCGACTTAGAATGTCCCGTCTCCATTAATTGACTGACTCGGACTATCCCGAGAAAATCGTCTTGAGACGCGTGACACTCCACATTTCTTGCGACTTAAGGCAAACATTTTCCCGCCCAAACGTGTTCAACATACCTTTCATTGACTAACAACGTTCGTCCGGTCGGACGCATTAACAGTTTACGAGGACGTGGCGCCCCACGTTCCTCCGGTCAAAATCTTCATCCGCTCGGACATCTTCATCCTGTCAATGGTTAGTCGGGGACGCGTGGCGGCCCACGCTCCTCTATCATGCTTCGTCTAGCCAGGCGACCTCGTTAACAGAGTCGGGTGCGTGGCGGCCCACGCCCCTCTCGGTTTACAGGCTTATTCCGCCCCGACCAGGCAAACATACTCAGCACCAGCTGTTGAGCATCGTGTTAAGCCGGCCAGATGTTAATAGGGCAAAAAACGCTCGGCCGCAGAATGGTTGTACACACTTGTAGTCCAGTCAGTCGGACTGATCGCCTCCTTCGACTAGACTTGAGGGGAAGGCTATTGATCCCGCCCTATCTTTGGCACCGTATGAACAGCCAACGTGGCGAACGGAATGGCCGACTTCAGGGTCCACGTCATTGTGCAGGTAGCCAGCTGGACACCTAGCCGGACCCAGGGTCTATGCCAGCCAGTCGGACGCAAGGTGGCCGGTCAGAATAAATATAGCGGTCCATCCGGTCGGTCAAACCCGACCTACCACATTAAGGCTTACAAGCCTCGTTCAGCCGAGTGCATCCGCCCGGCCACATTAAGGCTTACACGCCTCGTTCATCCGAGTGCATCCGCCCGGCAGTCCATTAAGCACATGTTTGATATCCATCCGGGCGGGCCGTCCCGGTGTCCACTCAGGCACTCTCTCGGAATCACCCTGGGATAAGGACAAAATACACCTGCACCAGCTGCAGGTAACAGGCTGTCACCCCTCGTACGAACTGACACTCTCTGACAGGCGCCGACTTACAGAAACCTGTCTTTGTCCTCGCATAAGACAAATAGTATACGACAAAGAAGGATGGTTACAGTCGACATAACCATACCATATCTTCTGAACCTGTCAGAAGATCCTGACACAGGCCATACTCATACCGACAGCACCATACCATATCTTCTGACCCTGTCAGAAGATCCTGACACAGGCCATGCCTGGTCCTTTTCCCCGGCTATATAAGTCACTCCACTCCTCATTATCAGGTACGCATACATACACGCGCGAGGCCTCTCATCTTTCCAGTGCTCCATTATTTTCTTGTTCATCAGAGTACTGACTTGACCGTCGGAGTGCCTGGCCGGGACTCTTCCCGGCGGGTTTCTAACGGTCATCTTCCTCAGCAGGTTCACCTCCAGTCGGTTGGCCCTGCACCAGGCGACATCCACTTCCATTCGGCCGGAGGACCCCCCCCCACGACGCTGCCATTCTGCGCGAGGACGCCCCGTCAGCATCCACGTCACGCATCGCTACACCGTCATTCCGGTTGCGGCTCCACTACGCTCGGCGACAGGATCAATATATATATATATATATATATATTATATATATATATATATATATATATTTATTTATATTATATATATATATATATAATCTTCCGCGAACCGCTATCTGCGGACCGCGTACGTGGCACCTGCCTGATCGGTCAGGTTGACCGATCAGGCAGGTGACTGATCGATCAGGGACTTCCCTGACCGATCAGTCGTTACCCAATACCGACGAGTTCACCGCTATCCGATGGGTTCACCGCTACCCTAGGTTCACCGTACCCCCTAGGGTTATAGTTTTGTTCGGGGGCGACGATCGAAAGTCGTCGATGGTGTCCGATCGGCCACCATCAACGTAGCCCCCTGCGTGACCGATCAGTCTGGCGCTATGGTCCGCACGCGATCCGTAACAGATCAGAATTATATATATATATATATATATATGTTAGTCTTTAATTAAGAATTTAAATATTTTACTAATTCAACTTTAATAAAAGATTAAAATTAAATTGTAATCTATATTTTTTTCACTTAAAAAAATTTAAAACTTATTAATAATATAACTTTTTTATCTTTCTAATTTAAATTTTTTTTAAAACATATATTTAAAAATAAATTTATAAAGGGCTTTCATAGTGATATTTTTCATGGGATGTTATAACATTATATGGTGGATATTAAAATCAATATACAAGGTTGTTACAACATTGAAGAAAAACCGCCACCTTGTTAACACGTTATATATATATCCCAGATTTTTCTTATTAAATAAATTATAAATAATACTTACATCAATTTATAATTTACATAATAAATATATTTAAAAATATTATTGTCATTTATTTTAAATAATAACCATTTAAATTTTATATATAAAAATAAAATCACATTTATTTAATATAAAATAAAAATAAAGATGAATTAGTAGAAAAAAATAATTAACGAATTTTTCCAACCTCGAGTGACCGTTCTGGCCTCACGGAAATTTCTCACCTGCCGCCAGGGTAAATCGAGAAGCACTTGCAATGGGCAGTATAGAAGCTCAACGTCGTCTCAGGGTTCGCGCCCCATTTGGAAAAAAAATTCCTGCAAATATATCATAGCTAAGAATCGAACCGCAAATGTCTGAGATATCGACTAGTAACCCTACCGCTGAACCATAGCCTCAAAGGCTAAATTAGTAGATAGCGAGACCAATAAATAATAAGTATTAATGTTAAATGAATATAAGAAAATAAAAATGTTAATTTAACATGTATGTGATATGTGAATCTTATATTTTTTATGAGGTTGTGAGTATTATAATACCCATCAATGTGGTTGCTCTAATTTCAAATCTTAATCCAAAATTAAAATTTTAAAAAATAATTTATAAATTTTAAATAAGATAATTTCAATTTTAATTTGAAAATATATTTTAAAATTTTCAAAATTAAAATTAGAAATTTTATTTAAATAAATTCTTATATAAAATTTTTGAATTATATATATTAAATATTATATATATATATATATATATATATATATATATATATATATATAACACATTCAAACCTGTGAAAAAATATATAAATTTAACTGCTAAACAATGTCCTAATTATAATTTTGAACACTTGTTTCTAAAAAAAGGTTAAAATAATATATCATCGTGTTTCTTATCAAAAAGTATCTTTATTTAACATACCATAATAATTAATATTATCCCACCTAAAAGGCAATTTTGCTTCATATAATATTAACTACTACTACTAGTAAAAAGATTTTTATGTGATGCAAAAAAAAAAAAAAAATGATACACTCGTTCATCTATTTATTTCTGTTTCAACTATTCATTTCTGTTTCATATCATCTTTTTCTATAATCTTTTTTCCATCACATTATATCTTTTATTTTTATCTGGTTAAAAATTTATAATTAGAAATATTTTTATATTTATTTTTAATCAAGTTGATAAAAATTAATTAAATTTAAATAAAATTATTTTAACATATTCAGAAATATTTTAAAATTATTATGATAATTATTAAATATATGTTAACACAGTGATTTGTGTTAGGAACTACTATTTAAAATGATTTGGGTCTAATTTAAATAAATTTATGTATAGAAACACAAGATTCTTATATTTTAATACAAACAAGTAGCCACCGTTAATAGAGGATAATAGAGTAATTTTATAATTTTTAATAAAAAATATATGGTTTTTTAATAATCCAAATACCTGAATATCCTATTAATTTATAGGAAATAATAATAGGAGATTTTTTTTATTGGAATTATTGGATGAACAGCCTTTTTAAGTTTTATTCGTTGTTTTAAAAAATATTCACATATTAATAGCTAATTGCTATAATACAGATTCAATTGTATTCATTTAATATTTACATTACAATCATTATAAAATTGTAGTTATTATAATTATTATAATAGTTACTATTTCGTAATTGTTACAATATAGATTCGATCTACTCATCTAATATTTATGTTGTAGTTATGAAAATTATTGTTGTTATAACATTTATAGTTGATCCTGTCGCCGAGCGTAGTGGAGCCGCAACCGGAATGACGGTGTAGCGATGCGTGACGTGGATGCTGACGGGGCGTCCTCGCGCAGAATGACAGCGTCGTGGGGGGTGTCCTCCGGCCGAATGGACGTGGATGTCGCCTGGTGCAGGGCCAACCGACTGGAGGTGAACCTGCTGAGGAAGATGACCGTTAGAAACCTGCCGGGAAGAGTCCCGGCCAGGCACTCCGACGGTCAAGTCAGTACTCTGATGAACCAGAAAATAATGGAGCACTGGAAAAATGAGAGGCTTTGCGTGCGCGTGTATGCGTACCTGATAATAAGGAGTGGAGTGGCTTATATAGCCGGGGAAAAGGACCAAGCATGGCTTGTGTCCGGATCTTCTGACAGGGTCAGAAGATATGGTATGGTGATGTCGGTATGAGTATGGCCTGTGTCAGGATCTTCTGACAGGGTCAGAAGATACGGTATGGTTGTGTCGACTGTAACCATCCTTCTTTGTCGTATACTATTTGTCTTATGTGAGGACAAAGACAGGTTTCTGTAAGTCGGCGCCTGTCAAAGAGTGTCAGTTCGTACGAGGGGTGACAGCCTGTTACCTGCAGCTGGTGCAGGTATATTTTGTCCTTTTCTCAGGGTGATTCCGAGAGAGTGCCCGAGTGGACATCCGGACGGCTCGCCCGGATGGGTATCAGGCATGAGCATAGAGGACTGCCGGGCGGATGCATCCGGCTGAACGAGGCGTGTAAGCCTTACTGTGGTCGGACGGGTTTGACCGGCCGGATGAACCGCTATATTTATTCTAACCGGCCGCCTTGAGTCCGACCGGCCGGTCGAAGAGCCTGGGCCCGGCCAGGATGTTTGTCGAGTTGGCTGTCGTACAATGACGTGGACCTTGAAACTGGCTAGGTCGTTTGCCACGTTAACTGCCCGTATGGTGCCAACTATATGGCAGGATCAATAGTAATTACGATTTCATAACTATAATAACTCACTTGATCAATTTAGGATTTAATGTGCATGACAGAGCTATATCATTTTACATAGGATCATGGGGTGGGGCCTCTTTATTAAAAAAAAAAAGAGGGTTCATTCCAAAATAAATAGAAAGACTCTTTTCATCTGTACCCTTAATTTATCTAGGATAAAAATCAAAAAGGGAGCCTCAAATTTTTTTAAAGGGGTGTCTTACTTTCATTTTTTTAATCAAAAATAGCACCCCTTCCCACTATTCAGCTATGTTTATTTACCATTTTATCTTTTAGTACTGTTCTAATTATTATCTTCCATCTAAATTTTGAATTGATCTGACATGTTATAGCAACTATGATTTTGTATACAAATCAAATCTATAGTTGTATACAACTAGATTTATAGTTGTAACAGTTACAATATTATAGCTGCTATAATATGAATAGTTTAATACAGTTATAGTAGTTATAGTTTCGTAGCTACTATAGCGTGAATATTTTAAAATATCAATATGTATAGTTGTAGCTGCTATAACACATCCGACTAGTTGAAAATTTAGATGGGAGAATATAATGAGAATAGTATTAGAGGGTAAGAGGATAAATAAACATGATTGAAAAGTGGAAAAGGATACTTTTTGATAAAAAATAAAAGTGGAGTACCTTTGATGATTAAAAAAAGAATAAATGTATTTTGACTTTTGCTTGTTTATTTTATAGAATAAATCTAAAATCTTTTTAAAGAGATTTATGAAATAAAAAAATTGAAGAAAAAAACTCTAATCATTATGGATGCAAGATTTGAGATTTGTAGTTTAAGAGTGATAGTAAAAGTTTAAACTTACTGTTTATCTCAACGTTGAATCAGGTAGCATACGAATTTGGGATGATTGACACAGCCCTATAGAAGTTGCTCACCGATCACCAGGATAAATTGGGAAGCGCTCGCGATGGGCGGTCTAGAAGTCTAGCGTCCCAGGGTTCACGTCCCATTTGGAGAAATTTTTTTTTTGTAAAATACGCCGTAGCTAGAAATAGAACCGCGAATGCCTAAAATAGCGACTAATCGCCCTACCGCTACGCCATAACCTATTAATTAATAATATGGGTGATATCATTAATTAATGATGTACAAATAAATATGATAGAAAAAGATGATTCGTTTGTCCCTAGCTCTACCGTCAATCTATCCCCGGATTAATACGAAGGAAATACAAATAAACATGATTGAATAGTAGGAAGGGCACTCTTTTGATAAAAAAAGAAAATAGAGCACTCATTTAAAAAAAAATAGAGTGCACTTGACTTTTGCCTATTTGTCTTATAGAATAAATTTAAAATGTAATTTATACACATTAATATTTATTTTATTTGATTTTTTTTATTTTCACAAAGGTAATACTAATGAGAACTCCAATGAGAGTTTTTTTTTTTTTTTTTTTTTGAAGAGATTTGTCAATTAAAAAATTTGAAGAAAAAAAATTCTAACTATTACGGAGGTAAGATTTGAGATTTATAATTTAAGAGCGATAGTGAAATGTCAAATACGCTCTTTCCTATCAAAATTTATAATATACGTGAGACTAGTAATTAATGATGTACAAACAAATATCATTGAATAATAGGACAGGCAGAGCCGCCTTAAAATTATTTGAGACCCTAGGCGGAACAAAATAATTAGGCCTTTAATATTTTTTAATATTAAAAAAAATTTCTCACCCTTTTTCATTCCTGTTTGGAACCGATGATGAGCTTAATTTTTTTAAAATAAAATATTAATTTTTAAAAATATTTTTTTATATAAAATTTAGTTTTGGAACCGATGATGAGCTTAATTTTTTTAAAATAAAATATTAATTTTTAAAAATATTTTTTTATATAAAATTTAGTTTTTTAACTTTCGAGATGCAAAAAATATTAATTAAATTTTTATATCAAGTTTTGATAATAAATTTTTTGTAATTGATAAAATTTCTAAATTATTTAATCTTCTAGTACATTTAATTGGTTTTTTATTTAAATTTTTAATTATATTATTTTTTGAGTTTTGATTTTAAATATTAGTAATAAATCTCTTTAGTGTATTTTTTGAGATTGAATAAACTCTTCTATTTTTCATTTTTTCAATAATATTTTTTAGAAGATATATTTATATTCAAATAATAATAAAAAGGAAAATATAAGTCTTCAATTTTATCAAAATAAAATTACTTGAAATTAAAGAAAAAATCTGATTTATACCGTATAATTTTAATTTGATGATATTTCAAAGTTCGATTATTACTTGCACAAATATTATAAAAATAAATAAATATCAAAATTTAAAATACTTTTATTTTTAAAAAGACTAGTATTTTACTTTGCATTTCTATAGATAAATAATCCTAATTCAAGTTCTTATTTCTTATAGAGTAAAAAGAAAAAATGAGGAAAAAATATTATCGACGAAGAAAATGGGTGTTTTGCCTTTCGATTATTCAGAATTATTGATTGACTATAGTTTGATCAAGTTGCAAAAACGTTGAAAAAATAAAATAAAAAAGTAATAAAATTTCATTTAAAATTGTGGAAAGGAATTCATTTAATTTGCTAAAAGAATACAATTAAATGGAAAGACCTATGCAATTAATAAGGAAACAAATTAATAATAAAGTGTCAATTGAAGTTAATAATCTAAGATGGATAGTGATATTAATTGTAGATTTTATAAAATAATGATATTTAATATTTTAAAATTAATTAGCCCTACTAAATTAGAGGCCCTAAGCAAGGTCTATGCCTTGAGCCGACCATGAGACCGGGACACCTTTTGATAAAAAATAAATGAAATAGAGCAACTTTTGATGATTCCAAAAAAAAAAAAAAATTGAATGCATTTGGACTTTGTCTAATTCTTATAGAATAAATCTAAATTTTAATTTATGCACATTAATATTTATTTTATTTGAAATTTTTTATTTTCACATAGATAGTAGTACTAAGGGCATCTCTAATTAGAAATTTTTAAAGAGATTTATGAAATAAAAACGCTTTAAAAAAACTCTAATGATTATATATGGATGTAAGATTTGAGATTTTTAATTTAAAATCAGTAGTGAAATTTCAAACCTAGTCTTTTATCTCAAATTAACAATATGGATGAGACCAATAATTGCTGATATATGATTATATAAGTAGGAATGGGCATTTTTTCATAAAAATGAAAATGAAGCATCCTTTGATGATTTAAATAAAAATAGAATGTATTTTGACTTTTCCCCTTTCTGTCCTATAAAATAAATCTAATTTAAACAGATTAATATTTATTATAGAAATATTTTTTTAATTATGAAGAAAAAAAATAAATTTTTATATTTTTGCTATGATATTAAAATGACATATTAAAAATTATAAAAAAAATTATATAAAATTTCAGTCATATAAAAGAAGGAACGTCCCAACTCCCCTCCCAACATTGGAGGATGCGAAATAAAGAAGCTACAAAACAAGCAACTGCCCCTTCACGGGCATCACACACAACAGTGCAACCTTCCATTTCCCTCGTTTCCCTTCCTCCTAAGACCATCTCCAACCGGACACCAAAACACCAAATTTGATGCTAAGCTCACACCATTTCCTCTCCAATGTATACCCCAAAAAGCAACACCAAATTTGGTGCTGCTACAGTGTCGCACCAAATTTGGTGCGACACTGTAGCGCAGCACCAAATTTGGTGCTGCGCTTTAGCAATTTTTTTTTTATTTTTTAATTAAACAATAAATACAAAATAATATAAATAATATAGTATTGAATTTAAAAACAAATGATATATAATTAAATATTTATTATTAAATATTATAAATAAAAAATTAATTTATAATTATTATTTTTTCCTTATTAATTATAGTAATATTAATTATTTATTATAAATATAAATTAAAGGTATATAATAGCATATTTTAATTTCATTATGAAGAAATATTTATAAAGAATTAATTTATTAAATTTTTTATTTATAATATATTATAATTATATTTATAAATTAATTAACTAATTTAAAATTTTATATAACAAAATATTTAAAAATTTAATATGCATAAATTGAAAATGCATTATCTATTATGTCGACATACAAAAAAAATAGTAATGACACAAGTTCAAAATATTACTAATAATCACTCAAATACATTGGGAATACAACACACATAAACTTAAAAATATTTAGGGATACAAATACAAACGATACTGATATACTTAAACCTTACAAATAGCTACAAATAAAACACACATAAACTTTAAATAACTAAAATAATATTACAATATTAATATTCAGGAAAATCACTCCCCGTTCCACTCAAGTAATTATGATATTGGCTGTAAAAATTCATAGGATTCTGAGATTGTTGATCTTCATCTTGATTTTGATTGAGTTGTGATCCTTCTCTCTGTATTGGTGATGATTGAGATCCTTCTCCTTGATGTGCAGCTGGACGAGATCCCTGGACTTCCATTCTCTTTTGCATAATTCTAAATTGTTCATTGCGAATATAATCACGCATCATCGGGTCAGAGATCGAGTTCAAATCTTTGAATAAAATTTTAGTTTCTTGCTTGTAGATCATAGCATCTGTAAATTTCGTAGTAGCAGCAGTGTTTGCATTCATTGCCTCAACAAGTTGAGCATTAATATTGATTACCTTTGCAATTTGATCATCATTTTTTTTCTTCATTTTTGCTTTCTTCACCCCGGGAGGTCGTTTACTGGAACTACCACCACTATCTGAAGAAGTGATATTAAGATCAAAACTAGCCACACAAGGAGATGAAGGTGGACGAAATTCTTCCTCGAAGAATTGTTGTTCAAATGAACCAACAGGAGCATTTTGTCCTCGCGAGTTGATGCTTGCAGTATTCATATTATCAGTGCCAAATTTTTCAATATCTTTAAGAATATCCCAGACATGATCAAATTTAAAACCCTTTGTATATTTCGGGTCTTGTGCTAATAACGCTTTAGCACGAGTTAACTGCAAGGAAGCAATTAAACATTAGTTATGAAGTGAATATTATTAATGAACATAGACTTTGATTATAAAATTTAGATAGTCTAAAATAAATATGAGCGTAACAACTTACAATATCGTGCTCTGATGCTCCACTTGGATTTAAATGCTCGATTTGTCGTATACAACCTTTCATTTTTGATACTGCACCAAGCATAAGCTGCATCCTCTTTTGCAATGATCTTGGCGGTCTGCTACAATGCATAAAATTCGGCTCAGCATGATACTCTTTCTCTACTCTAGCCCAGAATTGATCCTTTGACTGATTGATTCCTATGATCGGATTTTGTGAAATATGAAGATAAACATGGCATAAGTGTTTATCTTCTTCTATTGAGTATGAAGCTTGTCGGATGGTGGGGGTTGAACTCATTTTGATTCGAAGAAGATAATACTTGCAGAGGATGTGTTATACCAATATTTGGTAAGCCATTATATAGGGAAAAAATATGAATATAAATTTATACAAATTTGTCCAAATAAGTCCATTGTTAGGTCATGTCATCTGCACAAAAAACAAATGTGGTCAGTGCCAAGTCACGTCGCATGTCTAACTTTTCCCGAAGTTGTCATTGTTGTGTCATGTCATCTGAGCAATTTTTTCCAGATGTGTTCATTGTTAGGTCATGTCATCTGCACAAAAAATAAATATGTTCATTGCCAAGTCACGTCGCCTGTCTAACTTTTCCCGAAGTTGTCATTGTTGTGTCATGTTATCTGAGCAATTTTGTCCAAATGAGTCCATTGTTAGGTCATGTCATCTGCACAAAAAACAAATGTGGTCAGTGTCAAGTCACGTGGCATGTCTAACTTTTCCCGAAGTTGTCATTGTTGTGTCTTGTCATCTGAGCAATTTTGTCCAAATGAGTCCATTGTTAGGTCATGTCATCTGCACAAAAAACAAATGTGGTCAGTGTCAAGTCACGTCGCATGTCTAACTTTTCCCGAAGTTGTCATTGTTGTGTCATGTCATCTGAGCAATTTTATCCAAATGTGTTCATTGCTAGGTCATGTCATCTGCAAAAAAAAAAATAAATGTTTCATTGCCAAGTCACGTCGCCTGCCTAACTTGGCCCGAAGTTGTCATTATAAATATAAACCCCATAAGCAGCATATACCTCATTCATTCACTTATCTCCAAAAATGGATACCACCAATGAAGGTTCATCAAATTTATCATCTTCAAGCTCTGATGATGATAACTATGCGGAAATGTTTGTCGCAAAGCAGTTTGGCGCAACACAACAACTGATCTCTCAGGTGATTTCTTCCAATCAAATTATCTTGAATTATCTGAATGAAGAAAGCAGCCAGCGCATGCATCGAGGCTCAATTCATGGTCACAACGTGATCAATCGTAATCGTGAAGCTACTGATCGTAATCTATTCAATGATTATTTCGCCGAAAATGCCTTATATAATGATGCAATGTTTCGAAGAAGATTTCGAATGGGGCGGAATTTATTTATGCGTATCTATGATAGTGTTAGTAATCATGACAACTATTTTATACAGAAAAGAGATGGGGTTGGAAGACTTGGTTTATCCGGCTTACAAAAAGTAACAGCTGCATTTCGGATATTGGCATATGGTCTACCTGCAGATGCTACTGATGAGTACATTAAAATAGGAGAATCGACTGCCATTGAAAGTGTGAAACGATTTTGTCGTGCTGTTGTTGAAGTTTTTGGGGAGCAGTACTTACGATCTCCAAATGCTCAAGATGTTGCTAGGCTACTTCTGATTGGTGAGCAACGTGGTTTTCCAGGTATGTTAGGTAGCCTAGATTGCATGCATTGGAGGTGGAAAAATTGTCCAACAGCATGGGCAGGACAATATTCTGGTCGTAGTGGAAAGCCAACAATTATTCTGGAAGCTGTAGCTGATTATGATCTGTGGATCTGGCATGCGTATTTTGGATTTCCTGGATCGAACAATGATATTAATGTGCTTGAGTCTTCTCATCTTTTTGCTAATCTTGCTGAAGGTATTACTACTCCTGCTCATTATGTCATTCAAGGAAAAGAGTATAATATGGGTTACTATTTAGCTGATGGTATATATCCAAAATGGTCAACACTGGTTCAAACGATTCATGATCCACGAGGTAGAAAGAATAAATTATTTGCAATGAAGCAAGAAGCATATAGAAAGGATGTTGAGCGAGCATTTGGTGTGCTCCAATCACGCTTTGCAATTATTGCAGGGCCTTCACGTTTTTGGCAGAAAAATATTTTACATGATATAATGACATCATGTATTATTATGCATAATATGATAATTGAAGATGAACGTGATTTAAATGCACCAATCATGGAGCAGTTCGAGGTATCAACTCCAGATGTCGAGCCAGCAGTAGATGATCATACTCGGTTTGAAGAATTTTTAGCTCGACACAGAAAAATCAAAGACAAAGATGCTCATATTGCCCTGCGAAATGCATTAATTGATCATATATGGGAACAATATAGTAATTCTGAATGTTAAATTCCCATAATATTGTATTTTTAATTAAGTGTTATTGTCTGTTTTATATTAATAATATATTTTATCCTAATTATGTATGATTTTATACTATTTTTAAAATATATTATGCTCGAATAATTATACAATAAATATTAAAAAAGAAAATCATAATGATTATACATATAAAAATTTTAATTTATTAAATATAAATAAAATATTAATTTTAAATATAATAATTATCATAATCATTATATTATTAATTATTCGGTAATTAAATTTGAATAAATGAATAAGAATGAATAGAATATTCTAAGGAATATTCTTTTTTGGTGTAAAATGGTGTGAATGGGTTGGAGCTGAAATAATATTTGGTGCTGAAATTGTACCATTTTGGTATGAAATTGACACCAAATTTGGTGTCATGGGTTGGAGATGGTCTAACGTTACAAAGAAACTGTCCAACCACCTTGGCGTACGTCATAACTCATCTCTCTCTCCTCCTTCCTTCCTTCCCTTGCCACCTTCTCCCTGCGTGCACGGCTTTTGATGCTCCTCTCCAACGGCTACTTACTTCCTTTCGCCTCTGCTTTAGGCTTTAGCAGTTGGGCATGTGGCGAACGCAACCCACCAAGCCGCCCGCCCCGCAGCGACTTGGCTTCGTCCTTGGCTGCATGCCTCCAAGATCTGAATGAGATCTAAATTGGACTGCTTGGTCAACCAAGTCGCAGCCACAATCATTGGACTTGGACTCGGACACTGACTCGGACTCTTCCCTTATTCTTTTTCTCCCTGTTCTGTTCTCCTTTTCGTAGTTAAAAGTTCGTGATGAGAGAACAAAAAAGTAAAATCGTCATCTCAGTAGTTCCTGATTCCTGTCCCACGGGTGTTCAGAGGGAAGTAAATCATGATTTTATCGAGAGAATTTAAGCCAGCAGACTAGATTTTTATCCCGTATGCGACTGGCGACTCTCGAATCCGAGACGTCCGGAACAAGCGGTCAAACGCCTTACCAGGCTTAATTGCAGGTAGATTCTCTCCGAAATGATTCATGAGATTGAATAACGATCAATTTAAGCGATTGATTTGGTCCTACATAAATTTTCATTAATTATCAAAATAAATTGAGAAATATTCGCAGATTGAATCGTGAATACTTGAGAAATAATTAATCGTCTTTTCACTGTACCATATCCCAGGGTATGGTAGATTCTACAAAAAAAAAAAAGAAAAAATAGATTAATCAAGTTGGGTAATGTGGTGACCGATTTGGTCCTATGAAAATTTCCTACCGATCGCTACGATAATCGAAAAGCGCTTTCGGTTATGGCTGTGCATTCGGTCAAAACCGAACAAACCGAAAACCGAATTAACCGATTTTTTTTAAACCGACCGAACCAATCGAATTTTCTAAAAAACCGAACTTACCGAACCGATAAAATTTCGGTTAATTCAATTGAAAACCGAATTAACAGAAATTTTAAACTTTATTCGATTTTTAATTAAAATAAACCCAATTTTATTTAACTAATTATATTTTTAAATAAAAAATAATTAAATTAATATTTTTATTCAGTTTAACCGAATTACAAAATTCAAAATCGAAACCAAACCGATTTAACCGAAAAATCGAACCGAATTTAAAAAAAAATCTAAAACCGAATTAACCAAATCGAATTTCAAAATTCGATCGGTTCGGTTCGATTAATTCGGTTTTTCCGAATTCCTACTTATGATGAACGGTCTAGAAGCTCAATATCTCATGGTTGCGTATTTCGTTTGGAGATTTTTTTTTATAAAATTCATCGTAACTAAGAATTGAATTGTGCGTGCTTGAGAGAGTTAGTCACCTTACCCAAGATGGCAAAAGGTTTCGCTTCAGCAACCATATTAATCGGTCGCAGAATTAACACAGAGAAAGTAAATAAGGAAGACTGTTAGTCTGGATACCGTACCGTAGCTAGCGCGTGGGAAGACGGCCACAGCAGCAATAACTCCATTGTCCATTGCCATCATCATTATTGATACGGTTCCTGAGCTTCGACCTTTCTATTTATTACGTCTGCATCGGGTTGTGCCGCTGCCCTCTTGATGGATCTCCGTCGCCCATGTCTTCTTCTTCTCCTTCTACTTCTTCTAGTGCTGCATTGTTGCAGGGCTCAGCCTTCCCCCGGTTACTTCCCCAGCTACCGGTACCGGCCGCTCAGGGGCTTCAATCGCGGCTTCAACAATCTCTGGGGACCCGAGCACCAGATCGTCACCGGCGACCAGCGCTCCGTCACGATTTGGCTCGACAGCCACTCGGGTTGGTGCTCGCTTCCCGTCCTAGCTCCGATCGTGTCCGGCGCATTGATGTCTCATGCTCTGTTTTCGCAGGGAGCGGCTTCAAATCCATCAAGCCATTTCGAAATGGCTATTTCAGCGCGTCGATTAAGCTCCAACCCGGCTACACCGCCGGCGTGAACACCGCCTTCTACGTGAGGATCTTCGCTTCTTCTTTGTTGAAAAAGTTTGCTCCTTTTTCGTTCTGGGCTAAAAAAAGGCGATTTTTGAGGCTTTCAGCTCTCGAACAACCAAGTTCATCCTGGATTCCACGACGAGGTGGACATCGAGTTCCTGGGGACGACGCCCGGAAAGCCGTACACGCTGCAGACAAACGTGTACGTGAGAGGCAGCGGCGATCGCCGGATCATCGGCAGGGAGATGAAGTTCCACCTCTGGTTCGATCCCGCTGCAGACTTCCACAACTACGCCATTCTCTGGAATCCGACTGAGATCATGTAAGCGACCTCGAATCCTCCTCCATTTCTCCTTCCTTTCATTTTGATAGTCGCGACTGTAGCGACACGATATTTATTGCCATTAAATGAACGATAATCTGAGCTCGAGAAGGTCATGGCGGATTGTTGGGTCCCCAGGCTCTGTTTTGTCAAAAAGGAGCCACCTTTATCGGGTGTGCTGCTCCCGGAGATCGTAGATTCTTTTCATTCAATTCATGTGTCTCCATTGATGATCAGTCATTCTGATTCCCTTCTTACTCTGTTTGTGTTTGCTGGGACAAATCACGGCGACAGATTCTTCGTTGACGACGTGCCCATCCGCCGGTACCCGCGGAAGAACGCAGGGACGTACCCGACGAGGCCGATGTGGCTGTACGGGTCGATTTGGGACGCGTCCTCGTGGGCGACGGAGGACGGCAAGTACAAGGCCGACTACCGGTACCAGCCGTTCGTGGCGCGGTTCACCCGGTTCACCGTCCGCGGCTGCTCCGCCTTCGCGCCGCCGCGCTGCCACCCGGTGCCGCCGTCGGGGCACGGCGCCGGGCTCAGCCGGCAGCAGAGCGCGGCCATGCAATGGGCTCAGAGGTACTACATGGTCTACAACTACTGCAGCGATCCAAAGAGGGATCATTCCCTAACTCCGGAGTGCTGGTCCTGAAGACGAATCGTGCAACTCTTATCTTTGTCATAAATATTATTATCATGTAATTGATTCTAGATGTGATGATCGATGAGGCGATAAATAAAAAAAAAAAGAGAGAGAGAGAAATCAAAAAGCTGAAGAGGAAGCAAGAGATAAGGCGATGACGATCGAGTATAATGTCGGCTTCTTTCTCTCCTCACTTGTCATTTCTCAGTGTTTGGAATCGAAAATGGTGCTACTATCAAATGACAAGACTTGGCTGTTGACTTGGAATTGCAGTTGTGTTTTGGGCAAAATTTTTGCGTGACTCTTTTCCGGATGTTGTTGTGATTTTGTCGATCGATCGGTAGGGATGAACATGAACAGCGTACAACTTTTTGAAGAAGTATTAAAAGGGCCGGATCGATCTTGCAAGCCCATTAATGGCCTAATAAATGCAATCCAATCCGCCGTCTCGTGTCGGCTTCTGCGATTTTAGGGCGTTCTTGGCCCCTGTGACCGGGCTGCGAGTCGCCGCCGGCGGAGAGGAATCGGAAGGAACTTGCTGTTGCTGTTCGATCCATCGTTGTGAGTGTCCGCCAAAACCTCTTTTGCTTTCGATCTTCTCGCGGTTTTGCAAAGTTGGACTCTTTGCTTAATCTGGATCTTGGTTGCCTTCGGTTATACGCTAGATGTCGGTTTTGCATCATGATTTCTTCTCCTTGCACACAATACTTTGTTGTTGGTTGCTGTCCCTGTACTAGGGTTTAAACATGCTCGTTCTCTTTCATAAACCTAGCTACCACAAATGATGCAATTCAGTATAGTACTCCAAGATTATGCAAGGACATGCTGATCGATATAAACAATTCTTCATCATCTTATTTCCCTTTTCACCCAAACAACAGAAATGTGAAGAATACACATTGCATTTCGACTCTGTTCCTGTTCTTATATGCCAGGAGAGATATCAACAATGCTAAGAAGACACAGCAGGAGAATTAGTAATGTCGGCAATCATCTTTAGTGCAATGCAAGGCTGGTCTACTGGAACCTGCACAGAGAAGATAAATACATTAAAATATTGGATTAATTAGTTTCAGAGAGAATTTGAAACTTTTTGGTTAGTTTTTATTCTTGGACCCATTTTGAAAAGATTGATTTTGTGATCAAACCTTCTTGATATATCTTGGTTAGCAAATTATCAATAGTAAAGAGGATCAGGGATGGTAATGAGATAAATAAGTGTTTTCTTCTTCATGAATTTAGCTATGTATTTAGTTAGTAGGAATGTCTAAAGGGAGGAATTGGTAGAAACTAAAGAAAACCCGGATCTAAAGTTTAAAATCCAGAGTTGTGTTTAGTTTTCGATCTTTGACCAGAATTATACTAAACTAAACAGTATCCCTATCCAAGGTTTAAGATGTATTCGAGGTGGCAAAAAGCGATTCGCTCACTCCAGCGCCCTGCCAACCCGTCCTAGGACCAACACGGAGGAGAAAAATCACGGGGGCTACTAGCCTGGATCCTGTGGCTAGCGCGTGGGGAGGGTGGGCACACTGACTTTGTCAAGTTTTGACTCTCAGATCTCAAGGTGGCAACATCCACTTCCTAACTATCAATCCATTCCTAACTATCAATCCATCCAGTGGGGACTGTTTAAGATGTATATTGATTAAATAATAACTGATGATAAGATGTTGGATAGTTTTGATAAATTAATATTTCACACCCAAACATATCCCATACATGAAGTGGAAGCTAGCTTGATGACATCAAGGATTGACTTCCCTCAGAATCCTCTCTCGCGGCATTGAAAATAAGAATTACTTCACCTCATGTTTCCTTCAATCTCACCTCCATTCACAAGAGAACAAGATCTTGACCTTCAGTCATTTCCTCATCCACCTTGTTCGGTTGCCCGATAATATATCACTATAACACCAATTTCTCTCAATATATCCTCAAATTCATTGTTCTTTTTTCTTCCTATGACCAACAATTAGAATTAGACGGTCGAGAGATGAAATTTTGCAATTCCTTTGAACCGCAACCATGCCGATATGAGATAATGTTGGAATCCACATACCCTACTCTTATTTACTGAAATATCAAAAATTTAGGATTGATTGCTCTCCTCTTAAATCAACATTTTCAATTGACAATCCTCAGATCACCATAAACACCCCGACTTTTTTTACCCAATAGTTTTCCTATAATTAGTGATCATCTTCTCCTTCTCTAACCTCGGTGTCTCTCCTCACTTTCCACCCAGTTTCGGCAATCCTTGCCAATCGCTAAATGATTCTTAATCTTTATAGTCTTCGTAAGTCTATACTAGCCTTTTAATTTTATCAGATCTATCATAATTTATCTAACTAATTACAAATCCTACCATTGTCATTTTCCATTGCCATTTGATTGCCATTTAGTGTCTGTCAGATTTCTCCCTATCAAGGCTAATTTTTCCTTGCCCTATGAGAGAAAACTCATATATCTGGCGAATATAAAGAAGATTTTTTTTTTAAAAAAAAGATAACGTTTAGCCAATTTAACTGTAAAATACAAACAAGAAAGAATACTTACAAAATGTCCTGCTCCAAGAATCCAGTAGAAATGCAAATTCTTATAAGATTTTAGGAAGCCCTTGGTGACTCCTGCTTCCTCACTAGAACAATATAAAGGTGTTCGATCTATGTTGTTGAAACTCTTTAATCCTTCCCATCTAGAAACAAAAAGCTAGGAAATTCTCATTCGCCAAAGAGAAACATTTCCAAGTTGAAAATAATAATAAAGGACATGATAAACTGAAATTCAAAGTCTTATGTTTCTCACTTCAGCTTCTGTATCCATGCTTCAGTTCCCTTGGTTGCACAAATTAAGTCAACCTATGCACAGAAACAAAACGCATTACCTTTTTTTCCTTGGGAAAAAAATGCTATACAGTGTAACAAATGTAGTTTCCATCTTCACATCACATTCTATTGTAGGTCGATTTAAAGTTTTGTCAGCTTGCAGTTTTGCCTTTGTAAAATTTATAGAGATGTTTCCATTCTGAAACTTTCATTGTGTTATCATTTTGTCCTTCTTGAAATCTGAGGGAAAATATGATGAAGACTACCTAATGCAAATTTGTGAGTGCAATATATATATCGAAGATTGAGGAGCAAATTATAAAGTGAAACTACAATCTGAGGGAGGATAATTGCCCTTGTTTAGACATGGCAGCACTTTCCAGGAACCACTGCCTAAACTAAGCATTTAAGCCAAAAATTATTTTTCCTTAGAATTACCTCAAAACACTTTGACATGTTAGAAGCAATTTTAATAGGCATAATCTCAGATTCCAGGACTGGTCATGTTTTGCCTCCAATATGAGATGCCACTAGGCTATTGCTCATGCTCTTACCCTAAAAACTATTAACTAGTTTCCATGAACAAAGTTCAGTTTGTGGGTCCACTCGCATTATTATTCACCAGTATTGTCGGTCAACAACTTTGCCACCGTTTCTCCTCATCAAGATCAATTTGACATCTCCTATAGTAGGATAAGAGATTATTTAGTGTGTTTTTTTGTTTCAAATTAACTAGGATTTTCAACCCCCATTAAGTTTCATAATTAATTGATGAACTTAAAGATAGCCAGATTTTTCATTATTAGTGCAACTTTCTTTAACAATATGGGCTGCATACATTAGCACAGAGACGGATCATTATAGGGGCTATACTGGGCTGTAGCCCAACCCAATTTCTCAATTATTATTAGTTTTTAAGGGGGCACTTGGTAAGCGGGTTTAGAA
This sequence comes from Boesenbergia rotunda, assembly GCA_024364735.1. Classification (NCBI taxonomy): domain Eukaryota; kingdom Viridiplantae; phylum Streptophyta; class Magnoliopsida; order Zingiberales; family Zingiberaceae; genus Boesenbergia; species Boesenbergia rotunda. The sequence continues at coordinate 375,278 of JAGFNQ010007818.1, read as the reverse complement.
GGCAGGAATGGAAATGAAATCTATTTCATTCCCATTTATGATGCTTGGTATACGGGAATCAGAATCAAAATATGGATATGATACCCCTGATTTTATAACCCAGCCCCCACTAGGTTATCACTAAACCCATAAACCCCTCAATCAAACCCATTACCATTTCCATTGCCGAATGTATACCAAACACCCCCTAAATGTTTTACTGTTTTAGGTTTTCCGTTTTTTCTTTCTCTCATGCGACAACAAGAGGGCGAGTCGACGAAGAGGCGAGCACGAGTCAGGCGACGAGGCGATGCAACCCAAGTCGAATCTCAGGTATTTTTTCAGTTCTTGTCTTCTCTCTGTCCAACTTGTTGAGATCGCTTATCGCCTCTCTTGTCGCATCCACCGGCACGATCGAATCACGCGATCGTTGTCGCTTGCGCGCGGCAGCACTACGTGACCCACTCGTACGCCCCACCCCCTGTGAGTTACGGCCTGCTCCTGCCTTGTCGTCGTGCGGTGCTTTGGCAGCGGCTCCTACTGCGCGCGCAACCACCCAACTTTATTATATAATCTTAGTAAATCTCTTATGACGATTTATTTTTCTATGAAGTTTTGTGCACAGAAAAGTTCAACATATCATTATGATTTATGAACTTGTCAATTCTTTTTAAGATAATACATTCAGGGACTTTTGCATCCTAAATTCCTAATACAGAGCTGGGTGATCTTCAACAATGATTCAAATTTCAAATGAAATCATGTTGCAACAATTCAGCGAATGGTTTCCTTTCATCACAGAAGCAAACTTAGAAATGGAATCTATAAAGAGAGGGATATACTCAATTTCTTATATATTATTCAGTTTTTTTCTTCAGTATCAACTAAGGGATTTTTCTATTAAGTTTTTTTTTTTTCACAATCATAGTATTTCTGAAGAAATTCTTATGGCATTTCTAAATCATAGTATTTTTTATATTTCACAATCATAGTACATCAATTATCAGGTATTTCTAAAGAAATTCTTAAGGCTGCTAATAGATATATCTCAATTTCTTTCGTCAATATGATATTTAATAAAGCATAACACGAACTTTTTTTTAGGATTTTTTTAATTTTTTTTTGTTATCTTGTATATGAGATAGTTTTAAATATCTTATGTTTTGATTTTTTTAGCAGTTCTATCATGACCATTTCCTTTTGACTCAATATGATAGTGTGATGGAGACTTCACTTCTTAATTTTTTATTTTGATGAATTGCATTACATAGAGGAGATGCTAAATAATAGCCCTATTCCTGTCTTATTATCACTTGATTTTTTCTTATACTCATTTTTGTTTCTTGCACTCTAGGTTTACAATTGTGAATTCAAGTGTGATCTTAATTGGGCATCGAAATAAAATGGAAGCTGACTATTGTTTACCACTGTATATTGAACGAGATATAATTAAGGATATAGATGTAGATTCTATTAGATGAATTTTATATTTCAAAAGCTTGTAGGACATAACTTTGTTGAATAATATGATGTAATCCGTCCCTGTATTTTTTTTTTTGATTTACAAGGGATATCTAGGCTTGCGCCCGACTAATCCGTTTGGCTGATCGGTTCTGCCCCACAACCTTCAACGAGAGTCTCCACCGGTCAGCGAGCGTAAATTGTGGGACGGAGACACGTGGCGACTTCACCACTGATGATATCGGTACTCGATGGCCCGACCACGCAGCAGCATGTGGCGATTTCTTCCGTCAGCATACTGCGTGCTCTACCAAGGAGGAATCGAACTCGGGAAGTGAGGGATCACCCAAGTGAGTCATTACCAACCGTGTCATGCCCGCGAGGGCAAATCTATAATTTGTTTTCACTTCTTTTGTATTACTTGTTATTCACAAATTAAATTAATTTGTTGTCTCAGATTTAATGTACTATTTAGAGACATCTACTGAACAAAGAAGAAAACCAATCCAGTCTGTCGAAGGTAAAAGTAAATCTCACTCCGACATTTGTACTATTCTGTTTGTGTATCAAATGAGTTGGTTTGTTCTTGGCATCTCTGTAGCAATTTATTTACTTGAATAAAGAGCTTATTTACCAGCTTATGGACTACGTAAATAGATGGACAATCCAATCTACTGCTCCTTTGGACCCTACTCTTTACTAATCATAAGATTTTTATGGATATGAGTATCTCAAAGGGACTTTGTCAACATGTGGGAAATCTAGATGGTGAGATATCAATTTCATACCTGTCCATTATAGATGGTGACATTGACTTCCAGGGAAAGGAGCTCATCAACCTACAAGAATAGATCATCGAAAAGGAACATGATTAGAACATGCAACTTTATCTATAGAACTTAATTTTATTAGAATAAGCTATTTTTTTTTGGAACTATGTTGTTAGTCATCTTGGCATCACGTATTCAGCATATGTCGACTAATCCTGAGGTTTTTCATCGACTACTAGGGTAAATCGGAAAACATTTGTAACATGTGGCCCATCAATCCAACATTTGTAGATCAATCGTTCATTAAGAAAAATTCATCCGTTAATTCGCTGAAGTTGGGACTCGATCCTTAGATGTTGGGAAATTGAGAAGGCGTCTTGCCGATGCACTATTGCCCCGTAGCTAGTGGTCTACTTTTTTTTTTTTTGGGATGAAAGCAAGGTTCTAAAATTCGCTAGGTGCTAGTCGGGCACTAGATTAGCGCCTAGCGCCTAGGCCGCCTAGGCGGGGATTAATCGTCGCTAGCCGGATTAATCAGTATCAACGTAAATTACATTCACATATTATAACTCCAAGTCCAACACAGTAACATCAAATTTAAATTAAATATAAATTTTTGATTTTTTTAAAAATTTTAAATATAAATTTTTAATAAGAATATGATTTATAATTCAAAATTTCTATTTATTTAAGGAAATGTTTAAAATTTTAAATAAAATTAAATAATAAATATAAATAATAAAATTAAAAAAAAACAACGCCGGCCGATTGGCCGCTGTCGGCGCCACCAGACGCGTCGCGGGAAGCGTCCAGCAGTGCTGTCAGCGCAGCGCCGGAAGTCTCCAGGACGCATCGCCTGCGTCGCGTCCCAACGCTTTCGGCGGGACGCATCGCCTGCGTCGCGTTGCGCCGCCTAGGCGCCGCACAGGTCGCCTAGGCGGCCCCTCCGCCTAGCCTGGCCGCGGACATAGTGTTCGTGGCGGCCGGTGGGCGTCGAGCGGCTAGGCGGCGCTTAGGCGCCCACCTGGCCCGAGTTTTCGAACAGTGAATGAAAGTGGTGGTCTACCTCTTTGATTCTTGGCTTCATGAAGTCATTGGTGAGATAATTAAAGACAAGGTCAGACTGCTCGCCCCAGCTGCAAAATGCAAATGCAACAACTCACCCCCAATCTTTTCCAAGATAACTGCTATGAACCAGTTGTTTCTTCTTTGATTGAAGAGGAAGTAAAACATATACCTCACATTTCTTGGAATTATCTTGAGCTTGTTCCTGATTGGACCGTTCATGAAGCTTGAAATGTCACCAACTGCAGAAGCCTTAGAGCTCAGGTATGTTGTGTACGTCTTCATTACCTGCTTCCTTCCCACCTCTGTAGTTGTTGCCAGTGACAGAGGATCGCTTGCAGAGTCCAACAAGAAATTGTAAAAATCCTGCAAATGTGCAGCATTAGCTTGACCCATAAAAAACCATTTAACTGTGCCTTTTTTGTTCATGGACTTGCAATTACTTACAACATCATTGCTTTTAGAACTAATGAAGTCTTCAAGCCTTTCCCATGTGTATGTTGAATCATTGTATTGGCCATTTGCTATCTGCTGCTTAATTTCTTCAGCTATCCTGAAATTAACAACGTGATCAACCATGCTTAATATAAAGTTTGGTAGGGGTAAATTAATGATTGCACATAATTGCCAAAAGCACATCACTTGTTTGATTCCTCTGCAGATTTCTCATCGAGCCTTGAGACATCCTTCAGCAGAGGCCCCCAAGAGAGCTGCAGTAAAGGAATTTGCATCAAGTGTTTGTCTAATTCAGTGGAATTCATAGTTGCTTACCACAAAATCTTCTGGTGAAATCCAGCTATCTCCCAAAGCAACGCCTGTCAACAAGTGCCAACTTCAAGTTGTTTCTTTAGCTGCAAAGTCAAGGAAGGAATCGAGGGATAGAGGAAAGAAAGGTACCTCCAAACTTGAGCTTCAATTCTCCTGCTTTAATGGCTTTATGGATAGCTAAACCAACAGTGGCAGCAAACTTCCCTCCATAAGACTCTGCCACAATAAAGAGCGGGCTCTTCTGCCATGTTTCATTGCCATTGTAGAGCTTCTTGAGAAGCGTCGTCAAATCCGTGGCCGCCGCCACGTCGCTCTTCACAAGAAGGCTCTCGTCCTCCACGAAGCTGAACCCGGTACCCACGGGATTGTCCTAAAAATCCAATTTTTTTCTTTTCCCTTATCAAGATGATTAAATTGTCCAAGTATGATTAAAGAAATCTGCAGGGAATCAAACAGTTCGAAGCTTTTCTGCAATTTTGAGAGTCGAATGAATCACCACAAAAAGGAGGTCAGCTTTTTGCAGCCATGTCGATTTCCGAGGCTCGAGATTTGTGTTCAGCGGCCCGATTTCGAGGAAGTTCCCCAAGGCGCCCGAGCTGCCCTGGAGCAGAAAATGGAACCTTTCATAAGAGGCGGAGATCTTGAAGTCGATCATGAGAAGAAAAGGTTGAACTTACAGGTCCGCCCTGGAGCCAGAGCACGGTCGGCCATGGCGTCGGGCCGGCGTCGGTCCTCTGAGCACTCCGGTAGAGCCACCAGAACATGTGCGCCCCTGCATCAAACAAAACAGCAGCAATTGAGGTGCTCCTTGACAGGGTGGAGAAGGAAGAAGAGTGATGAAGGGAGATTGAATACTTGGCCGGACTTGGACGTATCCCCACTCCTCAGACCCGTCGGCGGTCCCGGAAGCGGCGAGGACGGTGAAGTGGAAAGCGGAGCAAAGGAGGAGGAATTGAATGGGAAGGAGAGGAGAGGATGCGGCCATGGAAGAGGAGGCAAAAGTCGAGATGGTTATGCGGACTCGATCAACGTGAGTATTCATGGAGTGAGCAATATAAGCACACAAGTCTGCTGTGTCTCCATTATGACCCTGAATCATTTATGATTAATCATATTGGATAACGTCGAATTTGAGACGATCAATTTAATTTCATAAAAAAAAAAAATTTATCAGTTGCCAAGGTGAATTAAGAAGCGTTCACTGTGGACGGTTTAAAAGTCTAATATCCTACGGTTGCGTCTCATTTGGAGAATTTTTTTTATAAAATTCGTTATAGTTAGGAATCGAATCGAGGGTGTTTGAGAGACAATTAGTCGTTCTTCTGTTGCACCATTGATTTGAAGGTATCCCGTGAATCATTTAGAAATATGTTGCAATTGTTTTTAATACTTATACATTTTGTAAATTTTATATAATTATTGATATTGATCGGGTTAAGATCAAGGAAGCCAAGTTCTTCGAGTGCGGGTGTAGAGTGGATTGATGGTAGTCGAGTCTTCTTAGGGTGAGTCAGGCGTAGAGCGGATCGAAGGTGGTCAGGCCTTCTTCGGTTGAATCAGGGGTAGGCCTGATCAATGGTGGTCGATGAAAGATCTCCTAGGTTCTCGACAAGAACCGGCTTGACTGACGAAGACTTGTGATTTTGGTGCGAGTCTTTGGCGATGATGAGTGTTTTCAAACGCTAAAAATATCAAAAAAAGATTAGAAGGGAGGCTAAGATGAATCTTGGAGAAACGCCTCTAGCATTCAAGTCCAACCATAGTGATTAAAAAAGAATAGTCGAACAAAAGAGTTAATGAATAGACAAAGTGTAAAAATCTTTCGCATTCCTCAGCCTGCAAGAGCTGGCATCCTTTTTATACAACCTTATCTAGTTGGGGGAAAAAGCTTGATCAGTTATTATGAGCATATCTCATGCCCGTCCCATACGTCCTCAAATCGTGTTTAGGCTCTAGCCATGTCTCGAGGACTTGCTTACGTCACATCCTCCCCATGTCTACGCCTCTAATCAAGCCTCCCTTATGCTATGTTTACTCAGTCGGACGTATAAGGGAGGGAAAGGAATCTATTGACGAAAGATATCCCTAGGGAAAAGGAAGAGAAAGGATAAGAGAAGAGATAGAAAGGAAACGAGAAAGAGAAGGAAATATTTCAGTGGTGACGATGGCCATGTTTGATCAGGCCATCTCCGTGTGTTGCAATGGAGGGGTTTCGTTTTGTTGCCATGAATTTCCAACCTTGTCACCGCAAGTTCGTTCATGCGAGACCACGAATTTGAATGCTGCGACTTCCTTTGCAAGGAGACATCAAGCAAGTTCGTCCCCTTGTCACCATGTGTTTGTTACCTCATCACCACCCGTTTCTTGGTGGCCAGGTTGTCATTTCACTGCTTCGTTAGTGCAAATTCCTTTACAGAGAATGCCATAAAATACTCCCTCTCGTTTCCTCATCTTATCCGTGCATTTCATCTTTGCTCCGACCTCAAGCTTGGCCTTGCTATGCTACATGCAAAGAAAAATAGAGCTCGCTTCTCCATCTCCTAGTGCCCAAGGTCGACAATATCCTCATCTTACAAAGAATCTCATCCCCAGGCCTGACCCATCACTCTCTTCAATTGTAGCTTCGACTGACAAGTTCCATGGATCTTCCTTGTCCGGCTTTGATTTCGCCTGTGGGTGGTAGCCTTGGGAAGTCTATTAGGCAGCAACTTCAAGGGCGTTGACAATGGCGAGGGCACCGGGTAGTGGTTTGCCAATTCCATTGCAGCGATCAATCGGTACGTTGAATCCAAAGGTGTTGCACCTCTCTTGACTTGGAGCCGAGAGAAAGGATGTCGATCTTGAAGGAGCAAGAAGAGGCAGTCGACTCCGAAGCTTGCTCAATGTTGTTGGAGGAGTGCTCTAGCGAAGAGATTAAGAAGGCATAGGGGATTTTGGGATGACACACTTTGTTTGCTTCTGCCCAATTTCGAAAGCTTTTATCCGCTTGTTTCCGTCCGATTTTGAGAGGATGAAAAACAGAGATAAAAATAATCCATTGATGGATTTGAAATCCATCCGTCTTTTGTTTTTGTATAGGTAAACACAGTGGCATAGCCAGAAATTTTAATAAGAGGGGGCGAATTCAATAAATTAACAAAAATAATACAACACAAAACATGTATAATAAAAGTCATATATTAGCTTCATATATTTTTACAATATCACTCTTCGAGATTTCATACTTTGAAAATGCTGAATAATAATTTCATTATCAACGGTATCAAACACATCTCGCTCAATATATGGTATCAATTAATCATTTATCATATCATCTCTTAACCGATTTCGAAATGTTTTGATTATTTTCATTGCTGAAAATACTCTTTCCACAGTTGCAGTTGCAACTGGTAATAACAATGCTAATTTCAAAAGTAAATATACCAAAGGATACAGACGATTTTTCTTCAATTGAACCATCCTTTTAGCAAGCTGGCTAATCCCCACAATCTCAGAAAATTGATTGCTACTCCGCATATCAAAAATAAAGTTATCAAGTTGATGCTCAAGATGCATTAACTCTATCGGGGAAAATTTTGATGGATAAAACTCTGCAAACTGAAGCAATTTTCTTTTATCATAAGCAGAGAATGAATTTGATGGATCAAGACAAGCCATACATAACAACAATTCTGTGTTCACCTCGTTAAACCGACTGTTCAACTCTTGAAGTTGCAAATCTATCACTTCATAAAATGTTTCAACACGGTAATAGTGAAGATTTATCCTTCCTTCAATATTTCGTCGTGATCTCCCATGAGAAACGAATAAGTCTTTCATATGCGGGGTGACTATCTCATATTTAACACAAAATAAAAAAAATCATTCAGTAACAAATCCCAACCATCATCTCTCATGGTTTGCAGTTGATGTTTGCTTGATCTTACAAGAATCATGACATTTACAATGTCTTGATCTTTCCTTTATAAAGCTTGTGATAAATCATTTGTGATTCCCAAGATATTCTCCATTAAGTGCATTTGAAATATAAACTCATATTTTCCAATCAATTCTAAAAGATTATTTGCTTGTGCCCTTTGCTCGTGATCTTTTCCCTCCTCTTCAACAAATAAAAGGACATCAATAATTGAAGGATACAAACATGTCAAACTCAACAATATATTATAATGTGAACCCCAACGTGTACTCTCAACTCTTTTTAATGTCTTCTCTTGATTTATACCTTGTCCAGTGAAGATGTCACAATTATCAATTCATTTAATAACTTTTTCAAATTGTTTCTCACGAAGTATGTCTCTTCGCTTGAATGACGCTCCAACAATATTGTTTAATTGTGCAACAATGTCAAAAAAGTAGAAATTTTCATGTGATTTTCAGCAACAGCTATAAGTGTAAGTTGCAGTTGATGAGTAAAACAATGAGCGTAATAAGCAGACTTATTCTCTATCATAATTAAGCTTTTTAAGTCATTGAATTCTCTTCTCATATTGCTAGCTCCATCATATGCATATCCTTGCCCTCGCAAATTAGATATAGATGATCTATGTCGGCACAACAAAGAGTCAATAGCAGTCTTAAGTGATAAGGCAGTAATTGTTGGATCGAGAGAACCGATAGAGGGGGGGGGTGAATATCAGAAATCGTTCGGATTTATGGAAAAAGAAATTGCACAGCGAAAGATAAAAGCAAACACGCGAACACAGTAATTTTTTACTTGGTTCGGAGCCTAGGTCGACTCCTACTCCAAGGCCCACGATCGTTGATCGTTTACTTTGGGCAATTCTATATGAGGCGTAAAATCAGTTTACAAATATAGATTACAGAATAAGTGCAGTAAACTTAACAAAAAGGAAAAACTCTTCTTTTACCGACGTCCGATGTGGGTTGTCTTTTTCGGAGCAGCGGGACGTCGTCGGCTCGAGTTGGAAGGTTTCCGGAGCGAGGCGTGAGAGCAGAAGAGCGTAGAAGCGTTGATTGAAAGTGTTGTATGAAGCTTGTGTTGGTGCAATTTGCACTAATAGTTAAACCTGAGTTTTGATGAATGACAAATAGGTTAAAGTTAGACTTGCTTTTGGTTTTGATCTCTTTACTAAGTGTGCAGGGTTGAAAGACTTAGGACCTGACACCAGGCTGAAGTCCAGGGTGGTTGAGTCCTGGCGGGAAGTCCAGGGTGGTTGAGTCCTGGCGAGAAGTCCAGTTGGGTTCACGAGGCCTGACAACTGGCTGAAGCCCAAGTTGGTTGAAACTTGGCAAAAAGACCAGGGTGGTTGAGCCCTGGCAGGAAGACCTGGTGGGTTAAGAAGTTGAGTAGAGCTGCACGAGGTAAGTGAGGTAAGTCACTGGAGGAGCGAACCAGTGAGGACGGGTCCTATTTTAGGACTGTAGGCGCGGTCCAACTTAGGCCCATTTTGGTGACCTCGGTTGAGTCCTGGTTAGATCCTTATCCAGGTTTGGACGGGGTCTAATTAACTCTAAATGCATTAACTCTATTTACAGAATTTATTTAATTAGATTCTAAATGCATTAACTCTATTTTACAGAATTTATTTAATTAGATTCTAAATGCATTAACTCTATTTTACAGAATTTATTTAATTAGATTTTGTAGTTGAATTTTATAAAATTATTCCTTATCTAAAGCCTTGGTGGAGGATAAATTATCAATTAAATTATTCGTATTTCCTTCTTTTTAGAGAATAAAATTATTCCTACTAATGCTTAAAATTCTCACGTAAAGCTTAGCTGGAAGGATAAAATCTCCTTTTAAATTATTAATAAAATTGTAAGAGGATAAAACCTCTCGGTTAACTTTTCAATATTCTATATTTATATTTTATTTAAATTATTTTCTTAATTGAAGCAAAGGATAGAAACATTATCTTTTTTTTTTTAATGATTTTATCTTGTTGATGGATAAAATTTGAGCTGAGAAGATCATGCATCGAGGCACTATAAATAGAAGCAAGCAAGCCCTCTAAACATATAAGAAAATTTGATTCTGGTTCAAGCTTTGGCGCTCTCTTGCTTCCACGCTCCTCTGCTGCGGTTTGCGCTTTGACTCGACGCTGTCCGACCGCTGCTGGAAGATCGCTCCCAACACCCAAGCTGCATCAGATAAATCTAAGTGTTGGGTAACGAATTTTTTTTCTGCACTTAAATTATTTAAGGGGGAAGTGTAGGGCTGTTACACTTCCGCCCAATCTTGTATTCGAATCACTCTATCGGTAGTTTGTCGGTAGAGGTTTTTAGTAGATTGCCCACAGGAAAGGTTCAAGGAACCTGGGCCTTCGAGTAGGAGTCGGCGAAGGCTCCGAACGAAGTAAAACTCCTCGTGTAATTTTGTTTTATTTTTCGCTTTCGCATTTCGTTTTAATTTTTCCGCTGCGCACGTTATAAAAAGCATCGTACAATTTTCTATCGACTCTGATTTTATAACGAAGATTTTAAAAGTCACGTGATTCACCCCCCCTCTCACGTGCATCGGTCCTACAAGTGGTATCAGAGCCAAGTTCGCTCTGTATCGGTGCAACCACCATAAGAGACAGGGGAAATCCAATTCTTTTTCGTTTGTTTTTGTGTTTTCGCTGCACGATCTAAATTAGGTATTGTTGCCTAAATTTAGATATTTTCTATCCATTTTACTCGAATTTGGGCAACACCATTTCGAGTCATTTTTTTGTTTCTTTCTTCTCCTTTTCCTACCACACTACTAATCCAAGACCTAGTCTTGGAACAAGTGTTTTTGTTGTTGTCTATTTCAGATGGCTCAAGGTGAAGGATATAGTACTGCCCGTCCTCCGCTCTTCAATGGGGAAGACTTCCCTTACTGGAAACGAAGAATGGAGGTGTACCTAAAGACTGATATGGATCAATGGTTCGCAGTGCAATCTGGCTACGAACCACCAATGGACGAGGGAAACAATGCACTACTGAAGCATGACAGATGGAACCTAGAAATGAAGAAAAGGGCTCAGATTGAGTTCAAAGCACAGAACACACTCCAATGCGGACTAACCAAAGAGGAATTGAACCGTATCGGCCCAACTGAATCTGCCAAAGAACTTTGGGACAAACTGATTGAACTGCATGAAGGCACCTCAGATGCGAAGGTAACAAAAAGAGATTTGTTATTGAATAAATTATTTAACATAAAAATGCAGGAAGGTGAGTCTGCAAGCCAACTCCACGCCCGGATCAAAGACATACTAAATGGACTCCACCTCATTGGGCACAAACAAGAAAATAGAGATATTATAAGGTATGCACTAAATGCCTTTCCTAGAAACTCTTTATGGGCATCCATCATAGATGCTTATAAAATTTCTAGGAATCTTTTCAAAATAAATTTAGATGAACTATTCTATGAATTAGAACTGCACGAACAAACTAACGCCAAGTCCGAGAAAGGATTTGCTTTGTTTGTAGGTTCTTCAAAAGAAGTCAAGTCGAAGAAGAAAATTCAAGAATCAGAAGAAGAGTCAGACTCAGACTCAGATGACGAGGAACAAATGGTTAACTTAGTAAGAAAAGTCCTCGCTAAAAAGAAAAGCAAATTCTCGAAAAGAGATTTCCAAAAGATAATGAAGCCAACCAGTTATGGAGACAAAAGCAAAATAACCTGCTTCGGTTGCAACAGAAAAGGACACTTCAAACATGAATGTCCCTACAAAACGGAGGACCAATCAAAGAAAAGCAAGAAGAAGAAGGCTCTTCAAGCCACCTGGACGAGAGTTCGGATGACTCTGACTATGAACCACCAAAGAAGACAAGCTACCTCGCGCTAATGGCAACTGGACCCGGGTCAGACTCGGAGCACGACGAAGATTCCGAATACGAGTCGAGTCAAGAGATCAGACTCTTTTCGGACGACTCGACTAAGGTATATTTAGATTCAGTTAATGAAAATTTTTTTAAGATTATTTCCATTTTAAATAAAAAATTACTTGCATCTGAATCTAGGAATGACCAGCTCCTTAAGGAAAATCAAGACCTTAAGGAGCAATTAATTAATACCAGAACATTAACTGAACAAACTCAAAATCAAAAGACAATTGAGCTTGAAACTGAAAACTCCACTCTAAAGGGCGAAGTCCTAAAACTTAAGGATCTACTAGCAACTTTCACAACCCGATCCAAGAACCTTGACCTCATTCTTGGATCACAAAAGGGCATGTACAATAAATCTGGGATAGGATATAAATCAGGATCAGCCCAAAGATCCTTTATCTCCTTTATCCACCCCCGCAAAAATCAACGAAAAGCGTGGGTTCCGAAAGCTTACCTAACAAAGCAAGTAGGTCAGAATCAACTTTATATCCCAAAAAGGGACATCCACTACATTGACCTTAGACATCCAGTCTACAATTTAGGGGGAAGTTCCAAATTAGTTGGCACTTCAAAATCACCCTTTACCCGTCTGGGTACCTAGGACTAGTTTCAAAAGTTAGTCTGACACTTGACCTACTCAGTACCAGGGTAGGGCGAGCTGATAGTACGTTAGGGAAGCTGATCCAAAGAGTCAGGTAGGGGAAGGCGTCCTCTATTTTGGTCTTCTTAGCCCAGTGGAACTAGCCGAAGCTACCTCGCCACATCCTAGACTAGTTAGACCAAGGAGTTTCAATAGGTAGGTTAAAAGTACAACTTCCTTAAGCGGTTTTGCCTAGAAAGTGGTTGTTGATCCAATAAGGCTTCGGCCAAAGAAGACCTCTGTGCCTCGCCACGGCCTAGAAACCAATTATGGAAGTATGCTTTTAAACTGCTTCTTGTCAAACCTGAATCTAACAAAAGGTCAGATTAACTTTTATAAATCAAACTCAAACTTATCTCACACAAATCATAGGATCCCTTTGATTGACAACTTAGATCAAGTGAGATGAATAAGGACAACTAAAATCAAATTTCAAAATTCAAATTAACAAAATCAAATTTCAAAATTCAAATTAATAAAATCAAAATTTCAAAATTCAAATTAACAAAAATCATAACAAAATCAAATTTCAAAATTCAAAATTAACTAAAATCAAATTTCAAAATTCAAATTAACAAAATCAAATTTCAAAATTCAAATTAACAAAATCAAATTTCAAAATTCAAATTAACAAAATCAAATTCAAAATTCAAATTAACAAAATCAAATTTCAAAATTCAAATTAACAAAATCAAAAT